>OY728138.1:176764451-178014451 GCA_963277665.1 Viscum album
GATATATTCCTAGGTCTTCCTGTTCAAGCTGAAAAACTATGCTGAATTTGTTGATAGAGCTTGAAGGGTGGAGATAGACTATAATATGTGGTCTATTTTCTCTGGGAATGTTTTAGTAATTGGTAGTGGAATCAATTTTGAAAAGAAAATGAAGCGGTAGTATTAGGAAAATAAGGGAGGTGGCAGCTCAGTTCAACCTTCTAAGCAGTTTTCTTTGGTGGATTCTGATGCGAGGTCCATTGTGTGCCACCAGTGTGGATGGTCAGAGCACATCTGACTATCATGCACATATCTTTTTAATCCATGTTATCAATGTGTAGGTATGGGAAACTTGCAGCATTTTTGAATAATGGCATGTCCACATCAGAGTGGGGTAGGATTAGTGGCTTCCTAGAGAGTGAATGGTCAGTCCAATATCTCAAGAATGGGGGGATCTAGGTTTGGTCTCTATGGAAGTAGGGTCAGATAATCTTTTGGGTAGATCGAGTTCTGGGTAGAGCCACAGGAAAGTGGTCATTCTTTGGTTGAGACTAGGCATCTTTATGCGGTGGATCAGGAACTTATGGGATAAGAGACGAGACCTTCAATAGTTCAAGGTACTTTTTTGATTTCATCATCTATAGATACTCCTCTTTTTGATATTATTGCTTCTGTTTCATTCATCTCTTCCCATATTGTTAACAATATGAATTTTCCAACCAAACTTTTGTCTTTTTCTGTGGAGTTGGTGATGCCATTGGGAAAGAAGAAGCAGGGTCTCAAGTGCTCGTCATGTGCGCTTTCTATGTCAGGGGTTCCGATATAGTGGCACCTTTTGGACATAGATATGGATCTATTTGATGTGATACTTGGCATGGATTATCTGGTACACTTTCAGGTGCACATCAATTGTTATATCTAGTAGGTGAGTTTCACGAAACATGGTGGGAGTCTGTAGGTTTTTCATGGGGAATGAGATCCTCAGTTGGGTCATGCGGGACCACTACTCCTGGATATGGAGAATATTATCTTCCAGTTATCATTTCTTGTGCTAGAGTACAACAGTCGTGCTCCTAGGGTTATGTTACCTCATATAGTGGAAGAGTTCCCAGAGGTATTCCTAGAAGATTTTTCGAGCTTACCCCAGGTGCAGGACGTGGAGTTCTTGATCGATTTGTCACTAGAAATAGAGTCGATATCTATTCCCTCATATTGTATGGCCCCCACCGAATTTATGGAATTAAATATTGAGCTAGAAAATTTTGGATCCAAATTATTCATTGGATCGAGTGCCTCCCCTTGGGACACTCCTATTCTCTTCATGAAGAAGGACTATGGGTCCCTCTGATTGTGTATTGATTAACAGAAGATAAACAAGGTAACCATAATGAAAAAATATCCTTTGTCCCAAATAGATGAACTTTTTTATTAGTTAAAAAAGGGAAAGTGGTTTTATAAAATAGATTTGTGTTCGGGTTACCATCAACTCATGGTGAAAGAGTCATATATTCCAAATACAACCTTCTAAAGTAGGTGCGGAAACATCGAGTACTTGGTCATTCCCTTTGGATTGAACAATTCTCTAGTGGTATTTATGGAACTCATGAATATGCTATTCTACCAATATCTCAACTCTTTTGTTGTGGTATTCATTTTTTACATCCTAGTTTACTTTGGATCTAAGTAAGATCATGATAATTATTTTTGGATGTTGTTGGGAACATTGTTGTATCGCCGCCTTTATGAAAAGATATCCAAGTACACCTTTTGGATCAGGGAGGTAATGTTTCTAAGGCATGAGATCTCAGAGAAATGATTTTTGATGGATCCTAAGAAGATCAGGGTAGTGATGTCATGGGATCAGCCGAATAATGTGTTTGAGATCAGGAGTTTCCTCATATTGGTAGGGTACTACAGGCGGTTTGTTCGGGATTTCTCTTGGCTTGCTTCTCCCAAGACCGCGCTCAGCTGGAAAGAGGTGAAGTTTGTTTGGGCCCCAGAACATCAGGCATATTTTTTGAAGATAAAGAGGTGGTCTCCTACCACCCCAATTTTGATCTTACCAAAATCTAGAATGGGATATGTGGTGTATTTTGTTGCCTAAAGTAGGGGTCTTAGGTGTGTGCTTATACAGGATGATCATGTCGTGGCGTATGGATCTCGCCAACTCTGACCTCATGAAAAGAATTACTCAACCCACAACATGGAGCTAGAAGTTGTGATGAAATATTTGAAAACATGGTGTCACTACCTCTATGGGGAGAAGTTTTTGGTCTACTCTGATCACAAAATCATATCCTACACCTTCTTGTAGAAGGATCTCAATCTGAGGTAGTGTCGCTGGATCGAGTACTTGTAGGTGTTTGACTTTGACATTTTCTATACCTCGGGAAAAGGAAATTTGGTGGAGGATGTTTTAAGTAGAAAAGTACCATTGAAAGACCTGAGTAAGTCCAGTAATGAGTGGAATCTGATGGGGATCTTTTATCAGATGCATGTGGAGACCAAGGGGCACAATGGAGGTGTGTTCATGGAGAGCATTCAGTTGACACCTTCTATCTTAAAGTTGATTTAGAGAGAACAACCCAGTGATAAGATATGTCTGTGGTTGAGGCTATTTCTTCATGGTGGGGAGACATCTTCTGATTGGCCATAATCTCCCAAGGGAATCTTGTGAGTCAAGGTATGATCAGTAGTTTCTTCATATCTATGGAAGGCAGTGATGTAGGATGGCCACTAGTCTTAGTGTTATATCCATCTTGGTTTCACCAAGATGTATTATGATGTGTGTTGGCAGTTCTGGTGGCTAGGTATGCGATGAGACATAGATGAATTCATGTCGAGATGCTACATAGTTAAGCAGGTGAAATCAAATCATCAAAGGCCTTATAATTTGTTCCAGCCATTACCCGTTCCTACATGGAAGTGGAAATAGGACTCCATGGACTTTATTATTGTCTTTCCTCCTACAAATCATGGTAAGAATTCCATATGGGTAGTGATTGATCTTATGACCAAATCAGCCCATTCTATTTTGATCAAAGATACAGCTAAATTGGATAAGTTGGGACTTTTGTATCTTCAGAAGGTTGGTATCCTTCATGGTGTTCCATCAGTAGTTGTCTCAGATAGAGACCCCCATTTTGCTTCTTGATTTTGTGAAGGCCTGTATAAGTAATTGGGGCCACAAATTAAGATGGGCATGACATACTATCCTCAAACAGATGTCCAGATAGAGCAGAAGAATCATATACTAGAGGACATGCTCTGTGCATGTGTTGTGAAATTTTTAGGTTCTTGGGAAAAACATTTGGGATTTGTTGATTTTTTTTATAATAACAGTTACCAATCCTTGATTCAAATGGATCCTATTGAGGTGATCTATGGTTTTCCTTGTGGCCCCCCCTATGTTGGGGTGAAATAGGTGAGACTTCACTGTTGAGGTTGAGCCTTGTTCAAGATAAATCTAAGAAGGTCAAGTTGATCAGGCATTGTTTATTTGAAACTCAGAGTTTCCATAAATCATATGTTGATCAGAGGTGTCAAGACTTAGAGTTTTAGGTGGGTGATCAGGTATTCTGGAATGTAGCCCCTCGTCTGGGTCATTATCACTTGGGGAAGCAGGGAAAGCTAACAATGAGATATGTTAGACCTTTTCAGAATACTGAGATGAATGGGAAGGTGGAATGCTGGTTAGATTTTCCTTCTTAGTTGACATCTATCGATGATGTATTCCATGTCTCTCAACTGAAGAAGTACAACCAAGATCTGTCCAATGTGCTGAATTGTGAAAAGTTGGATATAGATCCCGATGTGTTTGTTTTTGAGAAATCGATGAAAATATTTCATTCCCAAGAGAAGGTGCTTCAAGGAAAGTCTATTCCACTGGTACGAGTCTTTTGGAAGCATGATAATGATGTCCACAAAACATGGGAGCAGAATTGGTGGGTTGAGAAAGAGTACCCATTCTTATTTTTCGATCAAGCTTCGGGTTGACTTTCTAGGGTGGAAATTCATTCATGGTGGGGATAATTGTCACACACATGACTTATTTTAAAGGTATTTTTCGTTTAGTTTATATTTTTTGTGGGGGTTTCCCAATATTTTTTGGAGGAAATAGTGGGTTTTCATGATTTCGGCCAAACCGTGATCCCATTTCCATATTTAGAAACAATTTTTTTTATAACTCCTTTGTTTTTCAAATTTTTTCATCCATTTGACTTCCCACTTGTCCTCCCCTTACATATTCAAAGCACCATATCTATTTGGACCCCTTAGGAATCTATAATCATGGTAGATTTGGGTGATTTATTCAGGCTTTGGGCCAACCCATGAGCCCATTTCCAATTTTTTAAAAAATATTTCATTCATGTCTCATTAATTTTTTTTATATTTTTTAGTGATTTCACCTGTCACCCAATACCAAAACCCTAGTAATTCCCCCATGTTCATTTATCCCTCTTTGAAGCTCATCGTCATCACAGATTAGGGAAAGATTTCTCAGAATTCCTCAAATCGTTCATATTTGAAAAGGTAAATTGTTTCTATCATAACTCATTAATATTTTCTCTTTTTACCCTATTTTGAGTTCCCACTTGACCTCCTAAGCCTTATTAGAACCTCCATATCAGTTTGGGCTGCTCAAAGATTCGCCTATTGGTGTATTTGGGGAGATTTATTTATGATATCTCATGTAAGAGGGTTTCCTTCCATTCTCCTCCCATTTTTTTAGGGTTTCTTGCATTTTTCATGAAGTTCCTAATATCCAGAAAGTAGGGATTCAAAAATAGGGTTCTATCTTGATTTTCATTGTCTAATATTTTAGTTTTAGGTATGTTTTAACTCCCTTGCAGTGCGGTGGTGGTGCGGTTGAACATTCGCATATGGATTTGGTTTTTTTGACACACTTGGTAGGAGATTCCATGTGTAATAACTAATATATGAGTTAGCCTTGCTTGATCTCTATTTTTAGCCTACTATTCATAATTTTTCTTGCTGTGAAATTTTGTTTTGCTAGAATTTGTTAAGCAATTGATTTTTAAGTACCATTTTTGTGTTCAAATGGGTGTTTTAAATGTTCCTTTCATGTTGTGCCATTTGGGGCTCTTTTATAATTCATATGAGGGTCTTATTAAAATGTTTTTATGCTTCCAATTCTGTTTTGGGGTAACATATATCTGAATTTGGTTTTCAAAGAGGGATTTTAGATTGATTTTAAGTGTAATGTTTGGTTATATTTCATGAAAATGTTTAATGTAATTCTAAATGGTTTATTGAGTTATATAAATGGTGAAAAGAATGTGTGGCTACTGTTTTGAGTTTGTATGACTAGAAATGTTTTTTTATATGAAAATTAAATTTGGAAACAATTGGAAATTGTTTGATCACAAAGGGGGAAACCCAGGTATCTTGGTGGGCTGAGGTGTAATAGTATGCTAGTGATCTGGAGTGGTTCAGTCCCTATTTCACTTAGAAAGTTGGACATTGAAAACACTACCAAAACTATAATTATGATTATTGGGGCCACTAGGTTATGGTTATGTTCCATACTAGTGGACTATGCACGATAAAGGATATTTTTATGGTTACTTTACACCGAGATACATGGTATATGGGGTCCGAAACTATCTAATGCCTAGGGTTGTTCCCAAGATTATTCCTCATTGACTCTTTTGTATTAATCATTGTATTTTGGTTTGTTTGGATGTAAAATTCTTTAGCTTACATGTTTTATTAAAATGTGTTCATCCTATGAAATCATCCATTGAAAATGGTTTACTTTTAAAAGTTTTGTTCTTTAGAAATTATTGCCACCATTTATTGTTTATTAAAACTTACAAGATTTGTATCTTGTATTATTTACTATATGGAATATTTGGGTGGTATTATATTGGGATTAGTCTCACACCCTACTTACACCTTTTGGTTTATGTAGACATGATCATGTTTGACCTAGGTAATGGAAAGGCCTTGGGTGATGGTGGTTTGAGCTGTTAATTTTATTTCCATGGTGTGGTGTTGTGGAGATGGCTTGTGGGTGATGACCCCATATTGTGTGGGGTTCCATGGGATATTTTGATTCTAATTTTATATATCTTTGGACCTCTTGTGTCATGTTTAAAACCATGTTTTCAGTTTTGAATTTTATTTAAGGCTTGTTTGTTTGGTAATTTTCAGATTCAATTTATGTATTGTTTTTGGTATTTTATGTATCCATACTTGGGTAAATCATTCCCAACCAAATATTTATGATCCCCAAGAAATTTTTCTATCCCATGGGGATAGGTAAATACCTTCTAGACTTTCCCCAAATTGGGTTAGGTGTCTGTTTTAATGGCGACCAGATTCCATTCGTGGAAAATGGTATTAGAGGAGGGTTATCCTTTTATGAAATATTATTATTTTGGGATGAGTCTGGTCAGATAGAATCTAAGACTACTGGGGATTATAGTTTTAGTTACGATTAGGGGGTACGGCCAGTACCTCTTGTGACAAACCATGATTCACCATGGGATGTTGGGGTTGTTTGTTTCACTTCTCTTCTATGTAGGACGTACATGCAACAGACTGCATGTATACATCAGGTGTGAGTGAAGTGGTTGTTTATTTCATTTTTTAAATGTGTTTTTATTATTTATATTTGATGTAATTACTGAAACTTTTCATAATTCTTGTACAAATGATTTCTTTTGTGATTGTTTCCCTGTGTTGCAACATGCCTCCTCGAAAATCTCCCATTCACCCAAAAGAGGATACAGGAGGAGGGTTCTGCTTCACTGATTGATCAAAGGATGGTAGAAGTTGTGGTCAGGGATGTTCAAGACCTATGATAGGGAGTATCAACCCCTCCTTATATAGCTAGGGAAGATGAAGGAAAATCCCATGAGTTCCTAAAGAACAAGCCTCCTACTTTATGAATTAGCACGAAACCCCATGAAGCAGAGGAGTGGATCGAGAAGATTGAGCACATGTTTGAGTTCTTGGACACACCTAAGGAGGTCTAGTGAATTGTGTCACTTTCTTATTATAGAGTCTCCACCACAGGTGTTGGGAATCAGTGCTTCAATATGGGAAGCACAAGAAGATGAGTTGGAAGGAATTCAAGGTTATCTTTTACAACCAGTACTTCTCTATTGTTTTGGGATATGCTCATTTTCAAGAGTTTATGGAACTTGTTCAGGGAGGTCTTTCAATGATGGATTATGCCATCATTTTTGCGATGTTGGTTCGGTATGCTTCAAAAATGGTCTCCAATGAGCATTGGAAGGCCCAGAAGTTTGAGAGGGGTTTGCGGCCAGAGATCTATTCTCAGGTCTTCATGTTCAAGATGAAAACCTATAATGAAGTTATTGATAGAGATTATATGGTGTAGATAGACAATAAGATGAGGGATGGTTTCTCTGGGAAAGTGTTAGCATTGGGCCGTGGAAGCACTTTTGAGAAGAAAAAGAAGTGGGGGATTGGGGAAAGAAACAAGGTGGCTGCTCGGGCCAACCTTCTAGGAGGATTTCATCAATGTCTTCTGATGTGAGGTCTGTTATGTGACACCAGTGTAGGAGGCCAAGGCACATCTGATGAGAATAAACATATCCTCAAAAGCCCTATTATCAGTGTGGATATATGGGACACTTGTAGCATTTTTGCAGTATCACACTTCCACTCTAGAGTGGGGCAAGATTAGTGTATTGCAAGGGAGTGTCAGCTCAATCAGAGTCATCAAGGATGGGAGGATCTCGGTTTGGTGGATATGGAGGCAGGTTTGGATCATCTTCTAGGAATATCCATTTCTGAGCATAGCAATTGGAAAGTGGTCATTCTCAAGAAGAGACTAGGAATCTTCATACAGTGGATCAGGCACCAACAGGATCAGAGGTGGGACTGCCAACAGTTAGAGGTACTCTTTTTTATTTCATCTTCTATAGATGCTGCACTTTTTTATACCAGTTCTTATGTTTCAATCATCTCTACCTATAATGTGAACACGTTGAATTTTCCAACTGATCTTTTGTCTTTTGCAATGGGGTTGGTCATGCCATTGGGAAAGAATAGGAAGGAAGGTCTCAGGTTCCTGTATTGTGCACTTTCCATGTGAGGGGTTGAGAAGGAATGGGACATATTGGTCTCAGATATGGATCTATTTCATGTGATACATGGAATATATTTTCTAGTACACATTCATATTCACATCGATTGATATTGGATGCGAGTAAGTTTCAGTGGACAAGATGGCAGTCCGTATGTTTTTTCTGGGTAATGGGATCCTCGGTTGGGTCAAGTGAGACCTCCACTCCCATAGTTGGGGAATCATATCTTCTAGTTATTGTCACTCATTCTAGAGGATTATGTTTATGCTCTTAAGGGTGGGTTGCCTCATGTCTTGGACACATTCTTGAAGGTATTCCAATATGATTTTCAGGATTTCTCTCAGAGCAGGATGTGGACTTCTCGATGGATTTGGTTCCAAGAACACAATATATATCACATTACTCATATTGTATGGCCCCCAAAAAATTGAGGGATTTAAATATTCATCTAGACTATTTTGAATCCAAAGTATTCATTAACACGAGCGCCTCTCCTTGGGCCACTACTATTCACTTTGTGAACAAGGAAAATGAGTCCCTCTGATTGCGTATTGATTATGAGAAGCTAAAAAAGGTAACCATCAATAAAATATATCTGTTTCCCTAAATAGATGTCTAGTTTGATTAGTCAAAGGGGGAAAATTGGTTTTAGAAAATAGATTTGGGTTCAAGTTTGTTGAAATAGTGGGTTCCCTAGACACAACTATTCTGTGGTTTTAATTACCATATCGTATCTACAGTAAGTTATGCATAATTTCATATTACCATTATAGTGTAGACTTTTATACATCCACTATTGAAATGGTAATGTCCAAAGATTAATTGTCGTATCAAAAGGTTATAGCAGTTCCCAAGATATAATGAGAACCTCTAGATACAAGGATATTAATCTTAAATATATGTTCTATAGTCTATATACATCTTACTGATTGGACACAGTAGATGTTTGACTATCAGGTGATGGGGGCTCAAATGAATTGAGACTTCTTCTCATTAAGTTCACACTTGGTGATCTCTAGTAGTGAGATCATGAGGACTGACCTGCCAATAGGAACGCCACATGTTTCAGGTGTCATTGGATGTTTCTATCTACGATCTTGTGTAATGGTCTCGTGACTTGAGATTATTACCAATGTAGGTCACTTGATTATGTACTTTGATGCAAGATGAAAACCATGGCGATGAAGTCATGGTGAGGTCGTTTTTGTCGGGTGCATCGTTGGTGGCATCGCATTGGTTGAATGGTCAAGAAAGGATTTGTCGCTTCTAGGTTATGGAAGTAATATATCTCCATCCATGTTGATATGGATGGAAGTACCTTTAATAAGACCATTCCCATGGCAGTCAAGGGTAAATCTGTCCAGTTAAATCAACAAACTATAAAGCAAGAAAAGGGCGATGACATGTGAGTACGTCCTGCTTTATGAGATATTACAGACAAAGAGATTATATTACGCAGTGCATGTTTGTAGGTTGGTTGTTGCTGCTGTGAAAATCCTTATTTCATCAGGGGCCATGATGGGTTGATAGATCCCTCTCTTGGTTAGTGAATACTGTTCACAGCTGTCGAAATAAGGTCCTAGAGGGTCACACACAATAGCGTAATCAAGAATCTTCCATATTCAATTGAATAAGAGTTTTGTACATGGCGGGCCCCACCATAGGGGTCCGGAATTTGTCCGAAGTTAAATGATCACCAATAGAATAAATAAATTCATATTATTCAAGTTTATAATAATAAATATTGAATTTATTTAATAAATTTATTTATGAGTTTTAAGTAAATAAATGAAAAAATATTAATTGACGAATATTAAATTATTCAATGTTCAGTTAATATTTATGGGAGTGATGAGTCAGGTTAATGACTTAATTATTATCATGTAATATATTTTAATATATTACAATTAAATGCTAATAATATTTGTGGCTTGGTTTAGTAGTCATAAAATGTCGTTGATAGTGCGTTAAGTATTCGGGGTCGGCGAGGCGATACCGGGTATTTTAATTGAGCACTATAAATAGAAGAGGAGGGGCATTTTCCAAATACTATTAATGGAGCTTATCTCTCCTCTCCACTCTCCCACATTCTAGAGAGAGATGCTCTAGATCCAAGGAGCTCGGATGGATCTCTCTCTCTAGCTTTTCTAGCGATGCGATGCGGTGTTCATTGGAGCATCGAAGGCATCGTCACAAATCCACGCTTGCACCCGGATTACGACGAAGGATTCTCTCGCGGATTCCTTCAAGAGTGTGTGGATGATCTATTGGAATTCGACTTCGGATTCTTTGAGCAGCAATCGTCAACGATGAGTAGACATCATGCACAGCTTCAAATTTAAACTAGGTATTTTACGATTTAATTTTATGCTTAAAACCCACCAAATGTGGTCCTCGGCTAAGACCGGGCTTCTCTTCTCCGACGTTGACCAGTTTACGTTGACTGTCGGTGGAAAATTTTTAAAACCCACCTATTTGGGACTTCTGCTACATGCATGGTTTCAACAAGTGGTATCAGAGGGAGCGTGTGTCGATTTTATGCCAAGAAAAATTAAATTTGAATTATGTTATAAAGATGGCATCGTTACGGTCCCAACACCACAAACCGCATTTGAATTCGATATCGGATGACCCATCTGTAGTCATCTGAAATTTTAAATCAGAGTTAAAGTAGTTGTTTTATAAATGTTCACCGGGTAAAAATCAGGTTAACGGAATAGAATTTTCCGGTGAACCATATTAATTATTATTATAATAATATAAATATAATAATAATAGTTCAGTTATAATAATAATTTTATTATTATAATATTCTATTATAATCATATTTTTTTATTATATCCTTTAATAATTTATAGTATAAGATTAGACTTAAGGAAAAAAATTGTATAAAAAGGGGGAGGGGAGACCTTCTTTGCAGGTCTCCAACAACATAAGAAAAAAAAATGAAATTTCATGTAGACCTGTAATGTATGTCAAAAATAAAAAAAGGAAAGGATGGGGCACCGCCTGGAAAATTAAAAAAATAGTAATGGTGTGGACAACGACCTGCAAGTGCAGGTCGTGAGGAGTTTTTTTTAAGTAAAGGGGCAGTTAGCTGGTCCTGAAAATTTAAAAATTAAAAAAAAAACAGTCTAGCTGGCTGGGGGGCTGAGCGCCCCCATTTCCCATGCGTGGTAGCAACAAGGCCGCCTCTTTCTTCCCTAGTCCGAAGGCCGCGTCCATCCCCCTCCACGCTAGGCTTCCCTGCTGGAGCGGCCTCTTGCGCAGACCTTCCCATGGAGCCTCAGCACATCAGATGGTCCCACTTCCCGCGGAGCCTCCATCACCAGCGTTGTATCTCTGGAGACCCAGTAGTGCACAGCACAGACCCTCCCCCCTCCCATGCTTCTCCCAACTACGTTGTGGTGAGCAGTGGGCTCCCATAAAACTGGAGGGCATTCCACGGCCATGCGCCTCCTCCGTCCCGATAGTAAGAAGTGAGCCGCACCAGGCAGGATACCCCGCTCTGGCAGTCTGCCTCGGTCTACTGCATCGCAACTGGCCTCCTCTGGTTCAGCGCCTCCTTATGTCGCGCTGCAGCGGTCCCGTGCCACCCATTCCCTACCTCGGGCCTCCTCCATTCGATGCAGCACCAGTGCCCACGTCGGACCCCTCCGGTACCTAAGGCACGGGCCAGTGCCGCACAAGTCCGCAGGCAGCGAGCCGTTAGCTAGCCCAGGCCATCAAACCATTTAGCCGATGTGTGCTGCTACGCCACACCAGCGGCTTAGCCGCCACACTTTCTTGTCTAGCAGCAGACCTCAGGAATGTCGCGTCCCACTTTAGCTGCCTTGAACATGTGTCACAATCCACCTCCAAGCCAGTGGACAGCTTGACTACGGTGTCTTATTGGGCCAGGTAATTCCTTGGTGCTCCACCTAGACCAGAACAGCCTCGAAAGGACCTTTGGCGGGTCTACCCAGCCGAGAACGGACTTAGGTGGACCTTCCCAGACCAGAATGCCCCTGTATGAGGTTGCTACCGCCCAGAATGGGCCTGTGCAGGTTTTCCCCGACCCGCACAGTCCCTGCCCAAAGTTTTAAGGGCCCGAGTGTTTTAATTTAATCAAAATTAATTACAATAATTAATTTAATTTTAGTTGAGAATTAAATTAATTAAACATTAATTTTGGTTAGTAAAAAATTAATGCGGCGTAATTAATTTAATTTGATGATAAATTAAATTAGTTAATTCATTTAATTTTAGTTTTATAATTAAATTAATTAAATGGGACCGAACGACATATTAATATTGGAATAAAAAATTAGTGTGAAATTTTTAGTTCAATTAAAATACCCTAAAGTTTATTTTTAATGAAAGTTTAATTTTTAATTTTGTATTTATTTAATATACACGAGTTTAGTGCATATATGCTGGTCATGAGCCGTTGACCTACCAATGAATGTATGGTGTTTATTTATTTATTTATTTATTCATTTATTTATTGTAGTGGTTTGTAATAATTATTTTAATTAAATAAAAGTCGATCTGTGTGTCGTCTCAAGTTTCATTATATATATAAGGGTCTGTGCACCCATTCTCAATGTGGTGTATTTATACCCCGAGACCCCCTCACCTGCATGCAAGTACAGTTTTATAATGACGAGATGAGTTATGAAGCATTTCGCACCAAGTGAAAGTGACGCACCAGACAGGAGTTGGATACATTGGATGATCGGACATTGTTATTCAAGTTGCAAGCCACGCGACTAAAGGTACTTACCCCTAGGGTTTTAGGTTGGTCCGTTATTCACTCAACGGATCAACCAATAGTAGAGGATCATGATCAGGTGTTCGTTTTATTTCTGCATGGTTGATTATTTTTGTGCATGTGTAATTTACTGCTTGATCACATAGTATAATAATAAACAAGCATGCATGATAAAATGAACATGTGACGTGATGAAATTTCTATTTCTTACACGGTCATTTGTGAGTGCGATCAAATAGTACGTGCTTATAAAATTAGAAAATGATCTCATTCGTCACACTAAAAATAATAAAACCCTCAAAGATATATTAAGTCTAAACAGCCTTCCGTCATTCAAATTTGGACAAAACCAGCTGTTTGAGGTGTCGGTCATGCCTTAGCTGACGGTCCCTCTTACTACTGGGGAGTCCTTATAATAATGATGGGTTGACATTAATAAAGTTCTAGAAATGATTATCCATATCTAACTTGATATCATTTTAGAGGAAAGTGTTGAGTAAATCAAATTTTGATTTTAAGAAGCTGGGACTTCACTCAATAGATCAAGGAACCAAAAGTTAAAGCGGTCGGCCAGCCAAAAGTATACCTAGAACCCTCCAAGTAGTGGTGTAGCCTTAGCTTGTAGACTATGAGGGGTGGTTCCGGGATCCTTTCCACTAGAATAATCAAGCAACAGAGTATTCTGATTCTATCATAGAGGGTTCCTAAAATCTGATAAAATAGTGGGAGACATAAAATGATTTAAGTAATTAATCAAAAATGTCTAAACTGGTAATCCATATAAAAGGCACTCATCTGCTAAAATTTATTTTGTATAAAAATGGAAAGTTATAACACAAGATTAAAACTGCGATATTAAAATGGAAAAAGTAAATGTCCACACTAACATGAGTGTCCATGAATAGTATATGCACGTGCGCATAGTACTATAATATAGGAAACTCAATGTGTCAGTGTCCCCAACACTATTAAATGACCTCATGAAGAGAGAGTAAAAATTGCTTACAGGAGACTAATGTACAAAGAATATGATAGTTATATCATTATGCTTTCATCAACGTCCGGTGTTAGTTGTGGTTGATACACCAGGAAATAGATGATATAACATAATGTCTCATCTCCGAGAAGTTTGCAAGGAGAAAGTGAAGCAATGATATAAAAAAGGCTAAGTTTACACTGGCATGTGTAAATTTGAAGATTGATCATGATCATTAAATATCTTTTTCACCACATTACTCTAGTCTTGTTTTAAGTTACAAAACAAAAAATTATTGAGTAAACGCTTCATTACCTATCTAGGTAAGGTTCTCCAACTGAATAAGAATAAAAGAAAATTAATCTTTAATTATTATGGCGGATAAATTGAAAGAAAATGTGAAGAGGTCAAAGGCATTTAATGCCAATGACATATTCACGACGTCCTTCGATTAATGAGGTATTAACAGAGGTTATTTGCATTGCATATTATAAAATAGTACTACAGACGTTTAAATGCAATAAACTGATTTAAAGAATAAAGTTTCTTCTTCTACATTAGGTATATTCATCAATGGGATGTTTCCTTTTACTACGTCGGGAATTAAATACAATATTCTTGTAACATATGTGTATTTTAATATGATAAACAAGTTAGTATAGAAACCTTACTAGAAGTCAGGTTTATTCTCCAAATAGGCTTTAAAAGGGTGATACCTGGACCAGTGGTGAGGAGAACATGACTTCTTAATTTCCAAGAGAAATATTTTTGTTGAAATATTGTTGAGTATAATCAAAAACATTAATCTCATGTGTCCTTTGACGCAAGGATACATTCTTTCAGTTTCTGGAATGAATGTTGTTTTTGGTAAACTCAATCACTAGTTCAGTAATACACGAATCATTGGCAATTAGTTATGAATATAAATGTAAGACTTATACCCAGTTGTTAAAGGATAATTCTTTGTCATGTAATACTAAAAATGGATGTCATGAATATACCAAGTATGGTATTTAGGCTTGGAACAGCTAAATACTTTTGGTATTATCGATGTCTTTAGTTTTGACAAAGGATCCTTTATAAGTAAATGTACGTCACAATGCTTTTGGAAATAGTTCAACACGAAAGTGTGAACAATTCCAAGAATAAGCTAGAGTTATATATACTTCATAAGATTCTTTTAAGTAATTAAGGAATATCAAAGTGAATTATATGCATGTTCAGGAGATATGAGTTGCTTCGGGTTGGGATACTGAAGAATATCTTGACCAAGCCTTCATCAATCATGATAATGTAGCATGGAGCAATTCCTAAACGCACATTGCCTTATTGACATCATGACATTGATTTTAAGGAGGAGGATTGATGATGAAGTCTTACATATCAACATTGATAAAAAATGTAGTGTAGAGTAATTCCTAAACGCACATTTTATACATCAAAGTATTGATGTAAGTAATAACAATGTTGGAACTAGCAGAAACTTCTATTATATTTCAAGATTTTTTTTGAAAATAACAACAATATCCCACAACCATATTCCAACTATAATGACAAATGGATATCATATGAGTCATAGTATGTTGTAAACACATTATGCCATAAGAACATGAGTTTGGATGCAAAGAGTTTGTTAGGACATAAACAAACTTGCGTCAAGACAAACACATTTTTCATTTAGTGTAATAATCCTAATAGTTGTTTAGGATGTTACACAAATCCCTATGATAGAAGAGTAGTTAGTCAAGAAATAGACTACACTTCTATATAAGGGTGCACATATCTATTAGAGATAGTGGGAGATATATTGACCTGTGTTTTGTCAATGCTTAAAATGCACAAGCTGTGGGCATAGAAACTAGTTACAAAAGCGCATGTGGAACAAAGTATGTTCCAGAGACCCATACTGTGCAGAAAGGATAAAATCATGGTGATGGTTTTTTATATTCACCACAGTCGGTGATCTATTATTCAAAGTGAATAATATTTCATACAAGTAAGCAGTATATGGAAATTATCTAAAATTGATAAGACCAAGTAAAATTCAATTAATGGATTCCATGTATCAAAGTGAAAAAGGGGATTATTATTGTTAATACTGCGATGGGTATTCAAGTGATTTGATACATGGATGGTACAAGTGTAGTACCAATAAGGATCGATTGGTTTCACCAAGTCGTTATGCCAAAATCCGTTAGAATTTTACTTATCATAGATAATATATATGATCAATTTATTTATCATTGGATTCCATGACCACCAATCGTGGATGGTGTCTATACGACGCAACCAGAAAGGGATGGTCACATCATAGAATGCTAATAAAGGTTGAAAGTTACTGAAATCTAGTTTAGGATTAATTTAAGCAACATGATAATAGTATATAAATTTAAAACAAATGTTTTCCATGTGTCTACCAGAGGTTAGTGGGAGCACTATGGTTTTCCAATAAGAAATATGTTCAGCAACATATGGAAAACAAACATTTCTCTAACAGTTAGTTAAGACCAAAATGAAATTTTCTCTCCAATTATTGACTTAAAGTAGAAACCTAATTTCTAGAGAACATGATCTACTAAGTTGAATCTATAGGTTTCTTGGTTCTAATCAATCATACATATAGTGACATTGTATTGAAAAATACATGTTGGAACAATTCAAGAGATGAATTATTTCCTATGTCATAGGGCATAATCTCTCCATGTTGACCTGTCCATGGCATGGGAAGATATAAATGTGGTGAGTTAAAATCCATACGTCGGAGCGATGGATCAATCACATATGCCATTATATGTACAAGAACTAATGTTCCCAAGGTATATTTTATAATAGGAAAATATCAATTATATCCAGGAGCACTGCAAGGGATGTAGTCAGAACTATCTAATTGTACTTAGACAAGTACAAAAGATATGTACATGGAAAGTGGTGAAGAAAGGATACTAGTTTTTAGGGATATGAACTAGTATTCCATTGATCAATGTGATCTAGTATTGTAGTTAGGCTAAAGGTGATGAGCGAGTAAAGCTCATATCAGCCTATGGTGTCCATACCTACAAACCCGAGTACATTGGATCTTCTAAGATATCTAAGAAGTAGTTAAATACAATGATTTGTTCTAGTTCTTGGAATCGCACCTGGTGAGAAAAGTGTTATCATAATGTAGATTATGATATTCTTACTAGCCTAGATGTCAAGATATGGAAGTGGACAAAAAGTGATATATACTCGGGATACCATCTCTTGAGTAGTTTTACTCAAAGAGATGAGGTTACTATAGCATAATAGCTACGCAACGGAACCATTGAGGACCCAGTAGCTAAATCCATTACTCAGTAGAAACATGATGTTCATCATGTGAGTGGCTAATATCTTTAGTTAGCAAGTTGGATCTAGTTCAAGTGGGAGTGTTGAAATAGTGGGTTCCCTAGACCCAACTTTTATGTGATTTTGATTACCATATCGTGTATATATTAATCTATGCATGCTGTCATCTTACCATTATAGTGTATACTTTTCTGCGTCCACTATTGAAATGGTAATTTCCAAAGATTAATTTTCATATCGAAAGGTTGTAGCAGTTCCCAGGCTATAATGAGAACCTCTAGATACTATGACATTAATCTTAAATATATGTTCTATAGTCTGGATACATCTTACTGATTGGACATAGTAGATGTTTGACTATCATGTGATGGGGCTCATAAGCATTGAGACTTATTCTCATGAAGTTCGCACTTGGTGATCTCTAGTAGTGAGATCACGAGGACAGACCTTCCAATAGGAACTCCACATGTTTCAGGTGTCATTGGATGTTCCTATCTACGATCAAGTGTAATGGTCTCATGAATTGATATTATTACCAATGTATGTCACTTGATTATGTACTTTGATGCAAGATGAAAACCATGGCGATGAAGTCATGGTGAGGTAGTTTGTGTCGGGTGCGTCGTTGGTGGCATGGCATTGGTTGAATGGCCAAGAAAGGATTTGTCGCTTCCAAGTTATGGAAGTAATATATCTCCAGCCATGTTGATATAGATGGAAGTACCTTTAATAAGACCATGGCCATGGCAGTCAAGGGTAAATCCATCCAGTTAAATCAACAAACTATAAAGCAAGAAAAGGGTGATGACACATGAGTGCATCCTGCTTTTTGAGAGATTACAGAAAAAGATATTATATTACATAGTGCGTGTTCGTAGGTTGGTTGCCGCTGCTGTGAAAATCCTTATTTCTTCAGGGGGCACCATGATGGGTTGCTAGATCCCTCTCTTGGTTAGTGAATACTATTCACGGCTGTCGAAATAAGGGCCTAGAGGGTCACACACAATAGAGTATTCAAGAATCTTCCCTATTCAGTTGAATAGTATTTTTGGACATGTCAGGCCCCGCCACAGGGGTCCGGGATTTGTCCACAGTTAAACGATCACCAATGTAATAAATAAATTAATATTATTTGAGTTTAGAATAATGAGTATTGATTTTATTTATTAAATGTATTTTTTAGTTTTAAGTAAATACATGAAAAAATATTAATTGACAAATATTAAATTATTCAAGCTTTAATTAATATTTATGGGAGTGACAAGTCAGGTTAATGACTTAATTATTATCATGTAATATATTTTAATATATTACAAGTAAATGATAATAATATTTTTGGCTCAGTTTAGTAGTCATAAAATGTCGTTGATAGTGTGTTAAGTATTCGGGGCTGGCGAGGCAATACCGGGTATTTTAATTGAGCACTATAAATAGAAGAGGAGGGGCATTTTCCAAATACTATTCATGGATCTTATCTCTCCTATCCTCTCTCCCACATTCTATAGATTGATTCTCTGGATCCAAGGAGCTCAGATGGAGCTCTCTCTCGAGCATCGCTAGCGATGCGATACGGTGGTCATTGCAGCGTCGAAGGCATCGTCACAAATCTGCACTAGCACCCGAATTACGACGAACGATGCTCTCGCGGATTCCTTGAAGAATTTGTGGATGATCTAGAAGAATTCGACTTCAGATTCTTCGAACAGCGATCACCAACAATGAGAAGACATCGTGCGCAGATTTGGATTTAAACCAATTATTTTACGATTTAATTTTATGCTTAAAATCCTCCACGTGTGGTCCTCGTCTAAGACCGGGATGCTCTTCTCTGACGTCGACAAGTTTACGTCAACTGTCGGTGGAAAATGTTTAAAACCCTCCTGTTTGGGGCTTCCGCTGCATTCCCAGTTCCAAAAAATTCACCATCAACTCAGGGTGAAAGATTTTGATACCCCGAAGACAACCTTCCAAAGAAGGTACAACCAATTTGAGTACTTGGTCATGCCCTTTGGATTGACCAATGCTCCAACGGTCCTTTTGGAACTCATTAATAGGTTGTTCCACTAATATCTCGACTCTTTAGTTGTGGTATTCGTGGATGAAATCATATTTTACTATAGATGTGAGGAAGAGAATTAGAATTATTTTCAAATCATGTTAGGCACTTTTCGAGATCACTACATTGATAGAAATCTATCCAACTTCACATTATGGATCAGGGTGGTAATTTTTTGGGGCATATGATTTTGGAGTAAGGAGTTTCGGTGGATATTGAGATGATCAGTGTAGTAATGTCATGGGAATAGCTGAATAACATGTTTGAGATTAGGAGTTTCATCATCTTGGAAGGATATTATAGGCGGTTTGTTTGGTATTTTTCTCATATTGCTTCTCCCGTGACCAATATCACTAGAAAAAGGGGGAAGTTTATTTGGGGCCCAGAATGTTTGGCATCCTTTGAGGAGCTGAAGTGACGATTAAATAATGCCCCCATGTAAATATTTCTAGAATCTAAAATGGTCTATGTTGTTTTTCATAACACTTTAGGTTGGGGTCTCAGGTGCGTGCTTATATAGGATGATCATTTGGTGGTGTATGGCTCCTACCATCTCCAACCACATGAAAAGAATTACTCGACCCAGGACATAGATCTAGTAGCTATGATTCTTTATTTGAAAACATGGTGTCACTACCTATTTGGGGAGAAGTTTTTGGTCTACTATGATCACAAAATCCTTGCCTACATCTTCTCATAGAAGGATCTCAATATGAGCTAGCGCCACTAGATCGAGTACCTTCGGGGGTTCTACTTTTACATTGTCTATACCCCTAGCTAGGGAAATGTGGTGGAAGATCCTTTGAGTAGAAAAGTACCGGTGTAGTCCATGAGACAGTCAAGTGATGAGTGGACTCTAATGGGGATATTAGCTTAGATTCATGTGGAGACCAAGGGTTATAGTAGAGGTGTGTAATTAGAAATAATTCATTTGACTCCTTCTCTCTCTGAGTTAATTCATTGAGAATATCCTAGTGATGAGGTTTTTCAGTGGTTTAGGTAGTTTCATCATGGTGGATATTTGTCTTCTGATTGGTCATCATCTCCTGAGGTCATCTTATGCTTCAAAGTATGATCAGCAGTGCCGCCATCTTTATAGAAGGTGGTGATGAACGATACCCACCAGTCTCAGTGCGATGTCCATCTAGGTGCCACCAAGAATTATAATGATATGCATCAGTAGTTTTGGTACCAATTATGATATGAGGCATAACTAACTTCATTTCAAGTTGCTAAATATGTTAGCAGGTGAAAGTAAAGAAGCAAAGGCCCTATGGTTTTCTCCATCCATTACCCATTCCTACATGGAATTGGAAATAGGTCACCATGGACTTCATTATTGGATTTCCTCATACACCTCAGTGTAATAATTTCATATGCATAGTGATTTATCATCTGACCAAATCATCCCACATTTTTCCGATCAAAGATATAGTGAAAGTGGATGAGTTAGGCTGTTTGTATCTTCAAGAGGTGGTTGGGCTTTATGGTGTGCCATTAGTAGTTGTCTCAGATAGATACCCCCATTTAACATCTCAATTTTTTAGTCTGTCATAAGTAATTGGGGTCTCAGATTATGATGATCACGACATCCCATTCTCCAATGGATGTCGAGACAGAGCATGAAAATCAGATGCTATAGTACATTCTCTGTTCATGTGGTTTGGAATTTGGAGGTTCTTAGGATATCCATTTGGGATTGGTTGAATTTTCCTATAACAATAGTTACCAGTTCTCAATTCAAAGGGATCAGTTTGAGGCACTCTAAGTTTGGCCTTGTCAGTTCCCGCTATATTGGGTTGAGATAGGTGAGACTTTACTATTGGGGTCGAGCCTTATTCAAGACACATCTAAGATAGTCAAGTTGATCAGGAATTTTTTATTGATAGCTCAGAGTTTACAAAAATCATATGCTGATCAAAGGCGTTGATACCTATAGTTTTCGGTGGGTGATTAGGTATTCATAAAAGTGGCCCCTCGTCTAGGTCATTGTTACTTGGGAATGAAGGGAAAGCTAACACTGAGATATGTCATACATTTTGAGATTACTGAGTAGATTGGAATAGTGTAATGTAGTTTATATTTTCCTTATCAGTTGAAATTTATCCATGACGTCTTCCATGTCTCTCAACTGAATAAGTACAACTGGATCTATCCCATGTGCTGAATTGGGAGGTGTTGGATATAGAGCTCTATTTGTCTTTTTTTAGTATTCGGTGTAAATATTTGATTCCCAAGAGAATATGATTTAGGAAAATTATTTTCCACTGGTTTGGATCTATTAGCAGTAGGAAAACGGTGTCCACAAAACATGGGAGCAGAAGTTGTGGGTTGAGAAAGAGTGCCCATTTTTTTTATTAAGCTCCAGGTTGACTTTACAGGGCATAAAGTCATTAATGGTGCAGATAATTATCACATTAATGATTTATTTTAAATTTATTTTTCATTAAATTTATATTCTTTCTTTTTTTTCAGGGGTTTCCCATGCATTTTTTAGGAAATGTTGGGTTTTCAAGATTTGGGCCAAACTGTGTTCCCATTTAAATATTTAAAGACAAATTTTTTTCCTCTATAACTCCTTATTTTTTTCAACATTTTTATCCATTTCACTTCCCACTTGTCCTACCTGGAACAATTCAAACCACCATATCCATTTGGACCCCTTATTAATCAACAATCATGGTGGATTTAGGAGATTTATTCAGGCTTTGGGCCAACCCGTGAGCCCATTTCCTATTTAAAAAAATATATTTTTCATATCCAATTCATTTTTTAATTTTTTCTAGTGATTCCACCACTCATCCGAGACCAACATCCCTATGAACTCCCCCATGTTTTTTCTCCCTCTTTGGAGCTCATCTTCATCGCAGATTAGGATAAAATTTCTCTTGATTTCTCAAATCGTCCAGATTTGAAAAGGTAATTTGTTTCTTTCATAACTCCTTCAATTTTTTTCCATTTTCCTCTCATTTCAGTTCCCACTTAACCTCCCAATCCTTATTTTAGCCTTTATATTAGTTCTAGATGCTTGGAGATTCATCTATTGGTGTATTTTGTGTGATTTCAATAAGATATCTCAAGTAAGTGGGTTTCATTCCTTCCTCCTCCCATTTTCATAGGGTTTCTTACATTTTTCATGATGTTCCTAATGTCTAGAAAGTAGGACTTAAAATAAAGGGTATTATCTTGGGTTTATTGGCCTAATATTATGGTTTTTGGGTTTTTTTAACTACCTTGTGGTGCTTTGGTGGGGCAGTTGAACTTTTTCACAAGGATTTGGTGTTTTTAACACATGGTATGTGATTCCATGTGTAAGCACTATGAGATGAGTTAGTCATTCTTGATCTCTATTTTTATCCTACTCCATTATCATTGTTCTTCCTGAAAAATTTATTTTTGGTTGAATTTGTTATGATTTTCATTATTATGTACCAATTTTTTGTGAAAATGAGGGTTTTAAATGTACATTTGTATTTGTTCTATTTTGTTCTATTTTATAATTCATGGTAGGGTCTTATTAAAATGTTTTTCTGCTACCAATTATGCTTTGGTGTGATATTGGTGTGAATTTTGTTTTCAAAGAGGGCGTTTACGTGGGTTTTAAGGTCAATGGTTGGTTCTATTCGTTGAAATTTTTTTATGGAAATTATAAACTATTTATTGAGTTATATAAATGGTGAAAAGAATGTGTAGATACTAGTATGAGTGTGTACGACCAGAAATGGTGTTTTTATATGAAAATTAAATTTGTTAACATGTGGAATTTTTTGGAGCAAAAAGGGGGAAACCCAGTATCTAGGTGGGTAGACATGTCCTAGTATGCTAGTGATCTGGAGTGGTTTTGTCCATATTTCACATAGAAAGTTGGGCATTTACAACACTAAAAAACTATAATGATGATGATTTGGGACCACTAGGTTATGAGAAAGGATATTGTTTTGGTTACTTTACACTGAGATACGAGGTAC
The DNA here is from genome assembly GCA_963277665.1 of Viscum album. Lineage (NCBI taxonomy): Eukaryota > Viridiplantae > Streptophyta > Magnoliopsida > Santalales > Viscaceae > Viscum > Viscum album. The sequence continues at coordinate 176,787,595 of OY728138.1, forward strand.
ATGGGGCACAAAACTAACTAATGGCTAGAGATATTCCCTGGATTAATGCTCATTGACTATTTCATATTGATCATTGGATTGTGGTGTGTTTGGATGGAAAATTCAGTAGCTTATATGTTTTATTTAAATTTTTTAATCCTCTGAAATCATCCTTTGAAAATGGTTTACTTTTAAAAGTTTCATTCTTTAGAAATTATTGCCACCATTTCTTTTTTATTAAAACATTCATGCTATTTATCTTGTATTAATTAATATACAGAATATTTGGGTGGTATCTTATATGTATTAGTCTCACACCCTAATTACACTTTTGGGTGTAAGTATACTTGATCATGTTTGACACAGGTAAAGGCAAGACCTTGGATGATTATTGTTCGGGTTGTTAGTTTCCTTCAATGGTACAGTGTTTTAGAGACCGCTCGTGGGTGATGACACCTTTTCATGTTGTGATCCATGGGATACTTTTCTATTAATTTTATATATATTTAAATCTTATGTCATTTTTTCGACCATGTTTTCAGTTCATAATTTTATTTAAGGATTTTTTTGTGGGTAATTTTCATATTCAATTTATTGATCATTTTTTGTTGTCTCAGGTTTCCATACTGGGTAAATCGTTCCCAAACCAATATTTATGATACTCAGGAACTTGTTCCAGCCCATGGGGATAGGGAAATCCCTTCGAGACTTTCCATGGATTAGGTTGGGTTTCAGTTTTAATTGTGACCAGATTCAGTTCGTGACACATGGGGTTAATGATTCAAATATTCCTATGTGTAATGGGATGCTTTGAAATGTATAAAGATTATTTTTTTCAAGAATATTTTTAATGATATTTTAAGTTAATTTTAATTCATCAACAATAACAACTTTTTTGATAATTATCATATATTAAGATATTTTTATAGATAAAATTCTCATTCATTCATTAATTCGATTATGTTTGTCTCAAAAATATTGTTGTGAAACTTGTTTAGTTTTTAGGGTTTGATTATATCCTAAATAGATTGTTGTAAAGACTATTTCTTTTCTATGGGTTAATTATTTACTGAAATATATTTTTATTTAACCCATTTAATTTCCATGGCTTACTCATTTTTCAAATATATTTTTATTTGATCCATTTATTTTCCATGTTTTACTCATGTTTCAAGGAGATTGTTATTTATCCCATTTCATTTCTATAGGTTAATCATGTTAAATGAGATTGTATTGAACCCATTTCATTTTAATGGGTTAATCATGTTTCAAAGAGATTGTTATGAAATCCATTTTCTTTCTATCGGTTATTCATGATTCAAATATATTGTTATGGAACCCATTTTCTTTCCATAGATTATTCATGTATCAAAGATATTGTTAAAGAACTCATTTCTTTTCCACTAGTTAATCAAGGGGATATTGGTTCCTCTAATGAGTTTATAAAATATTTTATGTGTGATGATTTTGAAAAAGAACTTTTTCATTTCACAGGTAGTTGTGTGATAAACCATGGATGGTTGTTTCGGTGATATAACAAGGATTGGTGGGTCCGTGATAGCCCCCCAATGCATTGTATATAGAATTCAACCATATTGTTATTCCGTTTGTAAGAGAGACATGTATGGAAATAGAGCACATGGTAATTCCATTTATAAGAATGAAAAGTATAAATATTTCCCAAGATACCTTTAGGTTTTTCCTTATTAATTCTATAGGTTTATAATGTTTCTAATATTCGAGATTGATATCACATGGGTTATGATTATTAATTTTGATGACCCTTTTTTTAGATGATTTTAAATTTGAAGGTCCAGGTATTAATGGTTATGATTTATTTTATGATTCTCTCATGGAATTTTATTATTTCATTACACCCTTATACACTCTTATTCTCAGTTATTACATTTATTACATTAAATTTTTAATTCTTATGTTTACCCTTACTGATCAATTGATCTCACCCTTCTTATGTTTCCTCTTCCATAGGTTTTCAATAATGATGTTAAATGATTTATGTCTATAAATTATTTCAGAAGGATGATGTTAATGACTTACTATGAAATAATAAAATCTATATTAAATGGGAGAAATGTTATTCTGATGATTTATGATTATAAGTTGATACAAGTTGTTAATGTATGAGTTTTTATTAATTATATAAAACTCTATTCCTATAAGGTTATTGAGGTTGTAAATGATCCAAGTTTTCCATTGATATTGAAAGGTTTTTGTGGAAAAAATTTGGTCACAGTTATCAGCATCATATCCATAAATTTAAAGTTTTTTATTTCAATATATGATCTAGGAGTGTGGGTAAAGGGCTATTTTATTGAGCACAATCGCAAGCCAATAAAGGCCATGTTAATCGTTTCATCTCAAAATTTCCTTCATTGAGACACATTATCTTTTATATATCTAATTTAATTTAAATGGTTTTCATTCTACCAAGTAAATTTATAATATCATGATTTATATTTATTCATGTTATTATACATCAACATCAATCTTTCTCTATATTAGGGGGGTTTTATTAGAAGGTTTCTTACACCATAATGGATGTATCATTTCTCATTTTTGACATGTTGGTAAAGAATTTTCTTTATTTTTATCCCCTTCATGAAATATTAATTTCTTGCATCTATTATATTTATATATATATATATCCTTTATATATATACATGGTAAAATATCCTTTTCATTTTTTGTGTAATATGTATTTTAGTTCACTTTGAAATTCCCACTCTAAGATGAATACAAATTAGTGTAACATTCAATATTTTGTCTCATGTAAAGAATTAACTTCATAAAATATTTTTAAACCATGAATAAAATTTAAAACTCCAATTTATTTTCTATAAACCCATATTGTTCTAGTTATTATTTTATAGAAAACAATGTGTTCTTTCATTCTTTAAAGAGGTCATTTACTTATAATGTTTCACCCAAGTCATAACAACACACAATTTTCATACATATATATTAGAACTAAATATATGAATATTCATTACATCACATAAAAAACCATGCCATAACTATATTGGTTTCATTTATTTTAAAACATTTAAACATAAATAATGGAATCACTAGACATCTACATCATCTCTCACTTATTCCTTCATAACTAGAACACTTTTTGATATATCATACATGATAAATTTCATCATATCCAAGGGAAAAGAAACATATAAAAATGGTGGGATTATATTATTATTAAGGATAAAAAAGGAATATATTATAAAATAATCATAAATGCATAAGAAAATAAACAAAAAATTTGAAAATTATATCATGCATATCATAGACTATGACACTATTTTATGAAAATTAATATATAATTTCATAAGACATTAATGATAAAATAATCAAGGAATATATTCCATGAGATAATAACATAATCCATGAAATTTTTTCATAAAAAAAATAATACGATTTCATTTCTATATTAGTGAAGGCTTATTTCCAAGACTATCATAGTGTACAGATTCCTTTACAGAATAAGGTACACTCCTCATTCTAGCCCCATATTGTTGAACCAAGTTCCCTCCTCATTACATTCATTTCTATCTCATGAGATATAAATATTCACCCAATTCATTGGTGGGAGATATAGATCCAACCCATCACAAAATAAAAACTATACATATGTGTGCCACATGAACATAAATTATTAATCATATCATAACCCATAAAAATAAATGGGTTTCATGAACATTTCTTCATTACATAACTCATAGAAAATAAATGTAATTAAAAAATCATTCCATCATAAACATTAAACATTCAGAGAAACAATAAGATTGGTATTATTGTATCATATCCCTATTAGAACATAAGTAACCACAAATAAAATTATCATAGATGGAAAATTATTTTGAAATATCACTTGAAATAATTCTTGAGGAAAATATCCTTTCCATTTTGAAAAAATTTTATCGTAGAAGTTATGCAATTACAAAGGAAAATATTTTATTTGAAAATAACTATCTAATATTATAAATTAATCATTAATTAATTATTTTTTCATGAAAAAATAAAAATTTGTTCACTTATCATCAGTTAAATAACATTATTTTCATATTGTTTCTAGAAAATTGACAAAGTGCCTCATTGAAAAAAAAATTAAAATATTCCTTCCAAACTATTTAGTAAAATGTACACATGAGTAAAAATGAATTCAAAAAAGTGTAGAATAATTATAATAAAAATTGAAAAAATTGGAAACATGGAACTTTAAGAGAAATATTCCCCAACATATACTTACATATAAACAATCCTGAATAATAATGAGATTGTGAAATTAACCTACCTTAGGCTTGATTTACTTCATATATATCTAAACCTCATGTATAATGGGATAAAAATGTTATTAATTTTTTCCAGAACCATATTCGTATTTAAGGTATCATATATGATCCTATTATATCATCTTATCACCCATTTGTTAATAATATTTTGTTATTACCCTTCTTTCGGGTGTTAACTACTTCATTTTACAATGCATGTTTTGTCGTAAAAATAATGGTTCTTGTACATATGATATAGGCATATATTATAAAGAATGATATTAAGATAATATATATCATATTCATCCATTATATAAAATTAAAAAATCATTCTTGAATGGTAATCATGGAAAATAAATTGCATCTCATCCTGGAGAGGGTAGGTCGTACGTACGCACGAGCGATACTATCATTCCCTTAATGGTTAAATGGGATAGAATTAGAAGGTATATTAATTTATTTTCTAGAATCAATATCATGTTTTAATTATCATATATATATATATTATTTACATTATTATACCAATCAATGTAATGTGGTGATGATGAAACATATTACACTATAGCGTGGAGACTGCAAGTCGTACGTACACACATACAATGATTTAATTTTTCATATAATGGATAAAAGATATAAAATTGTTGTAACATAATCATAATATCATATCAGAATATAGATTATACATTATATATTACTTTATAATAGAAACAAAAAATTAATTGGTGGTACAATAAGAAATAAACTTGAATGAGTCAGTAAAGATGATTATATCTTCTTCATCAAACTTCCTTTAGATATCCTTTTAGAGACTCTAGGATTGGTTTATTTAGATTAAATAACCTATATAATATTTCTAGGGGATTTGAGAAGGGAAATTAGTGGGGTATGGTCGATATTTAAGGCTTAATGTGATGTGAATAAGTGAAGGAGGCGTCATCCTTTTATAATTGAGTTGTGGGGAACTTTTAAAATATCTCAAAGTAATAATTTGTAATAAATTTATTTTTTATCCAAATCACAAATAATGGCCATGTATTAGAATAAAATATAAATTTTTTATATTATTAACCAATATATTTAAGAATGTTTTGGTATTATTTTAATCCTTATCTTCTTGATTAACCATATGTTAACCTATTTTAATTTTAATTATGTGACCAAATTATTTAATATTAAAAATTTGCAATTATTAGTTATGTGATTTCCATTGGACCATAAATTAACATTTTGTAAAATTGTACACCATATAATAATTATTTTTAATTTTTAAATGTTTTAAATTGTTTTAATATAATTTAATAAAATATTATTTTAATAAAATATCATTAGTGTCAATTTTGAAACTATTCATTACTTGGACTATTAATAATATCAAGATAACAAGTTAACTTAAAAAATATATTATATTACATCCCTAAGAGGTAAAGTTAATCTATAAATTATTTTGGTCACATTAATTTTCAAAAATTATATTTATTTTAAAAAAATTAATAACATTTATTTGATATTTCTATTTATAAAATAATTATTGCATCAGTGTAGTGTAAGAATTTATTGTAATTATTTATTCACTAAAAATTATAAGTAAATTACCATGATAGAGATGCATAATTTATCATTAAAAATACTATTTATTATCCAATATACTTTCTAGTTAAACATATATAAAAAATATTATAATTATTAAAATAAGAGTAGCATATTTTCACTTTAATTGATTATAATAATATCTATATCATTTTTTTGTACAATTGTAAATTAAATGATTAAATTTACAACCATAAGTGTTAAGGATTGAATTAAATTCATTCCAAAATAATTTAGAAATTATTAGGGTAATTTTATAGTCCTTTAATTTTATTTTTAACCTAATTTACCCAATTAACCATTTTTTGGGTAACAAAATTTACCGAATTTACAATTCATATTGATCCAAAATAAAAAAAAACTATTTAAGAAAAATATAACTTACGAATCCAAATTTTGATTCCATTTTTTAAAATTCATAGCACATGAATTGAAAAAGTTAACTTAATATAAAACAGTTAAAACACCATGAAAAACTCTTTTTTTTAAAAAAATACTCATTTTTAAAATAAAATGTTTTTATAATAACTTCATAAATAAAATCATTTTAAAGAAAATTTGGATTATTTTAAATCATAATTAAAATATTAATATTTAAAACTAATCCAAAACATAATTTTTTCCTTGTAAAAATATTAAAAGGAAATGCAATTTTCAAAAAAAAAATTCACTTTCTCTATTCCTTGAAAAAATAAATAATATATTATCATTATAAGATAATTTTTTCTTTATGAATTAAAAAATTAAATTCATTTTTTCAAATCCATTTTATATTACATCTATAAATTAAATTCACTCATAAAAATAAGAAAAACTCATTTTTGAATAAATCAATTTTTTTGAAGAATAAAGTGACTTTACTAAAAAATTATGTGATTATTTTCTAAGCACTTTTTAATACATTAATATTTACTTGGACCTTTATATTTATTTAATAGAATATTTATTCATATTTATTCCTAATAATTTAATTTCTAGGTTATAATGAACATTTTAAGCTAATAATATTTTAATAGTGTCTCGATGTTTGTTTAAAATTGGTATTGCATGTAATGCATCATATCAAAGAAATAAAATAATTTAAAGATAAAAATTTCATAAAAATGTTTGGGTGTTAGATTCTAATACCTTAAAAAGTATTTCTCACTTGAAAATATTCACTTAGATTTAAACAGATGAGGGTACCTCTACCTCATCACATTCTCAAGTTCCTATGTTGCTTCCTCAAATTAATGGTTTGGCCGTAAAACTTTAACCAAGTGAGTGGTCTTATTTCGTATAGTTTTTTCTATATGGTCTATAATATTTATAGGTTATTATATGTAATTAATATATTTTTCTATTGGAATGAATTATGAGTATAGTACAAGTGAAGGATCGTGTATATACTATCTTAGGAGTGATACATGGAACACATCATGAACTTGAGAGAGATTTTGTGGAAGCACCAATCTATAAGATTCCTTCCCAACATGATCCATAATTTAAATAGGTATGATATCCCTATGTTTTAGTTTTCCCTTATTTTCAAATATCATCAATCTCTTCCAAGGATATATTCATTAAAATACCATGTCACCCTCTTCAAACTTTAGGTCTTTTCATTGATTGCCAACATAAGTTTTTTTTTAATTCCAACATGATCTTATGTCATATTGAATATATCTAATATTATCTACGATTTCCTCAACTATATCATGTCCCAATAGATTTTTTTCTCAATATTTATTCCATCATGTTTGAGTTATTCAATTCTTACTTTATAAGGATTCACATGGAGCCATCTAAATACTAGAGTGAAAGATATTATTGTATGAAAATTATATCGAAGATATATCCTTTTAAATACATAGACTAAGCTATCAACATTTCCTGAAGAGTTTTAATTTTCTTATTAGATTTATCATCTATCTGAGGATAATAATATGTTCTGAAACTTAACTCTATATCCAGGGCCTACTGAAGACTTCTCCAGAACTTTGAGGTAAACCTTAGATCCTTAGCAGATGCATTGTAAAGTAGTACTCCATGAAATCTTACCACATATTTAATATATAGTCTAACAATATGATCATGAGATAAATATTCTATGATATAAATTAAGTGTTCTGAATTTATAAGGTGATCATCTATAATCCATATATCATTAAAACATTTAGATGTTTTGGGAAGTACGATGGCACAATCCCTAGTGATGTTTCCCCATTTCCATTCTAGTATGCATAATGGTTGTGAAATCACAAATAGAATTATGTCACTTATACATAAATTTATAACAAACCAAGAACCAAGAAACATACTCTTAAATATCTATCTTCATTTCATCTCACCAGAAATCCTTTTTTAGGTCTCTTTATATCTTGGTACTTCCAGGATGAATAGATAATGATGAACAATGAGCCTCCTCCAATCGCCCCTTATATAAATATGGTATGGGATGGATAAAAACATAGATCCTAAACCATATTATTTTATTATAATCAAATTTTTTACTTTGGAACATTTCTCAACTTATTTAGAATCTCTACATCTTCCTTATGCCCCTCATTAGTCTTCACTTTTATAGGTGATTAAATATTCATTTGAAAAATATAAGAATTAGCCACTTCCATAAATATTCCAAGATCCATCATTTAAAAATAAATAAATATTGAATATTTTATTATCCTTATTATAGTTATTCTATCATGGTCCTTTTAACTAAAATCATTTTCCACCTGGATTAATTTCCTAGGGTGGTAATGTATTGAGCAGTCGTAGTCTTTAATCAACTCCAACCATCTTCGTTGGTACATATTCGGCTCTTTTTGAGTGAAAGTATTCATTTAACATTTATGATCAGTATATATATCATACCATTCTCAATATAGATAATTCCTTCATATTTTTAATGAAAAAATTTCTACAGTTAACTCCAAATATTGAGTTGGGTAATATTTCTCATAGATCTTCAATTATCGTAAGGCATAATCTATCACTGTATAATTTTTAATCTGTACACATTCGGTCCCCTTATTTGATACATCACTATAGATCCCAAACCATTCTCCACTACAAGGTACTGTGCGTATAGGTTCACGTACTAATATTATTTTCATCTCCATAAAATTATCTTCACATTCCTTTATCCATATGAACTTAACTCCTTTCTGTGTATACATAGTGAGTAGATTAGATAATAATGGGAATTATTTAAGAAAACATATATAATATCAATCCAAACCAATATAAATTTGGATCTCATTTATCGTTTTTTTTATAGTACAATATTCAATAACTTTCATTTTTGTTGGATCCACTAATATACCCTATCTTTAGATTATGTGGACCAAAAATGGTACTTCTTAAATCCAAAATTCACACTTTGTAAATTTTTCATAAATCTTTACCATTAGGAGGGTCATCATTATAAACCTCAAGTGATCTTCATGTTCTTAATTTCTCTTTAAATAAATATGAATATTTTTTATAATGGCTACGAAAAACGGATCAAGAGAATCTCTAAAGACAATATTCATTAAATCCTTGAATATAGCAATACATTAGTAATACCAAAAGGAATCACTATAAATTAATAATGTCCATAACTTTTATAAAATTTCTTCTTAGGTATATCCTCTTTCTTGAACATCAATTGATGATGTCTAGAATAAAGATCAATTTTGGAAATATATTTATCTCTGTGTAATCGATCAAATAATTCATCAATGAATAGGGAGTTTATTTTTTCTTGAAATTGATCTTTTTTTATTCTCAATAATCAATAGAGAGTCTCATTGATCCATATTTATTCTGAACAAATAGAACAGGTTCACCCCAAGGTGACAAAATAGGTAATATGAATCCATTTTCAAGATTCTCTGGGATTTTCTTCTTCAATTCATGCAGCTCAATTGGTGTCATTCTAGAAAGATTATTTGAAATATGTATAGCACTAAGAATGAGTTATATTGAAAACTAAACTTCATGATATGATTGAAGACCTGTAAATTATTTTGGAAACACATCAAAAAAACTCCCATACAATAGGTGTATCCTTAATAGTGAGTTTCTCTCCAAACATCTGAGATAGGTAACCTTCATTTATAGGAATTAAGGCACACAAGATGGAGTTAATTTCAATTTAAAGTTCATATCTATCCTATCATTAATATATTATCATAGATTTATTTTGAATATGAAATTTGACTTCCCCTACTTGAAAACTAATATTGGGTCTATATAGAGATATTTGATCCATGAAAAGAGTCACATTAAATTTAACTATGGGGAGAATCATGAGATTTGCGGGATTCACTTTCCAATTGACTTCAATCAATGAAGAATTATAATCTTATGGTTTTACTAGTGTTCTATTATGTGTTTTAATATCTAAATCACAATCTATTTGTTGAGTTGGCATTGTTATACCCTTAGAAAATTAATTATAAATAAAAGACTGGGTGGAATTGGAATAAAATAAGATAATAGATTCTTCAGAATGGATAGTAAGTATACCTTTCTCCACTTCATTGTCAAACTCCACATTGCTAACAATGATGGAATGTTATTTTCTTTTTTCTTTGTCCATATTATGTTTCTAATGTTGATCCTCCTCTATATCTTTCATATTTTGGAATTTGTTATCATAACACCCACTTTCCTAGAAAAATAAACATTGAAGTTTAGCAAGTTCATTTTGTATATCCTTTTCACTATTAACATCATTACTTAACTTCATCCCGTCACATCAAAAATCAATATCTTTATATCCTTCATTTTTAAACATAAATAATTTTTTGTACCCTTAATATAGATTTCTTTATCATTCCTTACACATATTAGGCATAAAGTAAATCTCATCACCTTCTCGCCATTGTTTTTAGATTTTCCCTTGAATTACTTTTTTCCCTTCGTATTAAACCCATGTGATTTTTGGGTTAGTCTAATGTCTATCTCAAACTTGTGATCACATAATATGATTTCTTCATTTCTACGAAAGTCCCTTATGAAAAATTCCCTTCTGAGACTTGGTTTTAATCCACTAAAGAATCAATCAACCTTAATTTCATGTTGGATGAAAATTCTTGAACTGCACCTTTTAAGTCTTGTAAAATTTTCTTCATAAGTATCAACAGATTCATAATCCTTATGTTTGAGCTCAATAAAATCCCTTATATCTTCATGAATAATGTGAGAAAAGTACTTTTTGAAAAATAAGTTCTTCAACTCGCCCCATTCCATGGAGTCAATTTCATCTTGTTGCCTTATATTCTTTAATAAGATTCCACCATTGATCTGATTCACCTTCAATAAATTTTCAAAGTGACTTTCTCATGTTTTGAAAATTGGAGAACATAAAATATATTTTAATTGGTATAGATTCATTTCACAACCACTAGTAGACTAGAAGAACAACTGAAAGAAGGTGGATGCTACCTCAATAAGGACTCAATAGAATGGTGTTCCTTCCATGGGTCATTTGGAAGTCCAAAATGATATATATCATGAGAAGTCTTTTTGATAATAGAAACAATACTTTTAATTCCATCTCCCATAAAATTCTATTTAATATAAAGATAATCATTTCATTACATATCACATTCAGCATTGACGTGGTTACTTGGGGTTCCAACCATTGAATAACACCCAAAAATCATATTTTCATACCAACTATAACACCCCACAATTTTAAAACTTAGATATTAAATCTAAATAGAAAAATAATCATTACATAACGTAAAAAAATCATGTCATCACCGTATAGGTTTAATTTATTTGGAAACTTGGCAATATAAAAAAATGATTTTTAAAACATCTAGATTTTCTCCCACTTATTCCTTCATAACTTGAACCCTTTTTGAAATATCAAACTTCATATCTTTATTAATATCTTAGAGAAAGGAATCATATTAAAAGGTTGATATTTCATTCTTATTAAGGGTAATCAATGAAGATATTATAACAAAATCATAAAGGCATAAGAACATAAACAAAAAAAATAAAATTATATCATGTATATCAAAGATCATGATATTGTGTCATGGAAATAAACATAGAAGTCCATAAGACATGAATCATAAAAGAATAAAATATTATATTCCATTAGAGTATAACATAATCCATTAAATTTTGGTATACACATAAACACAATAAATCATTTCCATATTGGTCAAGTCTGCTTTCCAAGACCATTATAGCAGACAAAGTCTTTCACTGAATTGGGTTTGCTCCCTATTCCTGCCCTATATTACTAAACTGAGGTCACTCCTCATTCTTTTCATGTATATATCATGAGATATAAATCCTTACTCAATGCATTGGAGGGAGATATTGGTCCCACTGGTCACATAATAAAAACAATACATATGTTTTCCACCTGAACATAAATCATTCATCGTACCAAAAACCATAAAAAGGAATGGGGTTCATAAACATTTCATCATATCATAACTCATAGAAAAGAAATGGAATTCATAAAAACCATTATATCATAAACAAAAAACCATTAAATTAAATACTAAGAATTTTATCATTGGATAATATCCCCCAATAACATAAGTAACATCAAATATAATCTTCTAAGTTGGAAAATTATTTTGAAATATCGCTTAAAATATTTCATTAGGAAAATATCCATTCCATTTTGAAAACATTTTTAATAGAAGTCAAGAAATAAAAAATGAATGAATTTTCATTGAAAAAAACCTTGTTATATTATAAAGTTTGATTCAAGTCATTATGGTGTCATGAAATTAGAAAAAATTAAATAATGTCATATAAGTTGAAAAAATAATATTTTCTTATTTTTTTGTCGGAAAATTCGTAGAGTTCCTCATTTGGAAAATGACAAAAATATTTTTTTCAAACAGTTTAGTAAAAATTAACACATGGGTAAAAATGATATTAAAAAATAGTGTAATAATAGTTTAAATAATTTATTGAAAACAAATTAGGAAACATTTACATGGAATAGAAATATTCCCTAATAGATACTTATATATAAACAATCCTGGATAATAATGAGATTTTGAAGTTAACCCTCACCTTAGGCCTAATTTATTTCATATGTTTCTGAATCACATTTATAATGGTTTAAATAAAATTATTAATTTATAATAAAACCATATTCATATTTATGATATCAAATATGAAACTCTTACTATAACTCCCCGACCCTAATTACCCAAAGTTGGTGCATTATTACATAACATTGGCACGATCACAAGGGATCAAATCACAAAAGACCAATCATTTTAGTAGCCTTGTAAGTACTAGATACGTACATAAGTTTTACATTTCATTATAAAATTAAATACAAAAACAAAATAGTCTCCTTGAACACATTCATATCTATTAGGAAATCCCTTCAAGTCAATCATAATATACTTCTTCGCATCCTTGGAAAAATAAAACATAGAATGAGGTGAGCTCAGGTGCTCAGTAAGGATAAAAATTTAGTGGAAGCTTTTATAAATAAGAATAAACTTTTAAGGAAATGTATAAGACTAAAACAAAATCCTATTAAACATAAACATAATAATAATATAACAAATATAAATCAAATAATTCGATTTAATTATTCACATGGATATTCTACTAGTCGAATAATCACATTCAATATCAATAAAAAAATTTCATAATGATGTAATTCATAATGCCAGACTTCATAACCACATAGTCATGGCCTCATACCAAGACTAAAAATAGGATTTTGTCATGGCCTTATGACAAGACACTTGTTTGTCTCATGATACCTATCGATGTATCAAAGATCTATAGCAGGCTCCACCCGTCACTTACTAAGCCTAATGCATTCCTCATATGAAAAGGTTTAAACATAACATAATTTTTTTTATTAAAACTATCATATGAAATGTCAATAAATTATCCATAAACCATGAATGGTATAAAAATAAAACATCCACAGTAAAAAATATCAAAAACCTTCAATACAATATGTATGATTTGTATCATAATAATTCAACTTCAAACAAGTTTGAAATCCATCAAAGGATGTTGACATAGATAAAATGAATACTATTGGAAAAAAATAACTCTTCCTATTTTTAAACCATTTAAAAGTAACATAATTATAAAATGAAACATTTATTTTGTAAATGTTCTTATAATTTTTTAAGGTAATCTTTGAATATTTTATAACGATGGGAAATAGCCACACTTTCTGTATAAGTTAAAAAAATTCTTTCCTTAATTTTGTCGAAAAGGGTCGTAAAGGACCTTGTTTGGAAAACGACAGAAAGATTCCTTTATAAACATTTAATAAAAAATTAAAAAAGGGTATAAATGAATTTAACACATAGTCTAGTAAATAGTAAAAATGTCTTGAAATACATTTTTAAGAAAAACATATGTGGATGATAAAGAGGTCACATTACATACTAATGTATAAACAACCTCGGATAATAATAAGATTGTAAAATTAACCCTTACCTTGTACTTTTCCTTGATCGATGGTATGTTAACCTCTAGTATAATAGTTAAATAATTGTTATTAAATTAAACATGAACCACATAGATGAATATGATATCATATATGATCTTATAATATGGCTTTGTTAATAATATTTTAGTAGTATCATCGTTTTGGGTGTTAACTGATTCTTTTTTTCTTCATATGTTTTGTTATGTAAGTCATGTTTGTTATGGATAAGATTTATTTTATTCTTATCCAGAATGAAATTCAGTTCTTAAAAATTAATTTTTAACCATAAAATGATATTTATTCTTGAATGGTTATGATGGGTAATGAATCTCATTGCGTTCGTGGAGATGGTAATCCGTACGTACGCACAAGGGGAAATACCTTTATATTGAAGGTGGAATAATATGTAATTGAATGGTATATCATATATACAGAATCATTAACATGTTATATTTATTATTTAAATCAAATATACTCATTATTATACTCATACAAATAATAAAGTGTTTGAATAACAAACTACACCACGATGTGGAGATGGTAAGTCGTATGTACGCTTTTATGGTGAATTTTCATTCATAGGATGGACAGAATAATGAATGTTGTTGTACCATATTTATAATAACATCACAGTGTGTTTAAGGTATTGGATTTAGTTTTTGTTATGGAAACAACAAAGAACGAGGAAGTGGAAGAAGAAAAGATCTTTGAAAGAGGTGGTAAAATTATGACCTCTTCTTTGGATGTTTCCTTTTGAGTTGATCAAAATGGCTTCTTAGGTTGGATTTATGATAAATGTAAGGCATCTAGTTCAATGTGATGGTAGTTGGGAGGATATTTGAGTAGGGGTTGTTTAATCCAAATGGCTTTGGTGGTGTGAAATTAAGAGAAGGGTATGTACCCTTTTATAAGAGAGGTGAGGGTCACATTAGGAAAAACTTGAAATATTATTTTATTATACAATCATATTATTTTTATAATGTGTTAAAAATGATTTATTTGGAGGATAAGGTGGGTATGGGTCTAAAACCGCTCAACCAAGAGGTTTTAGACAGGTTTAGGTCACCATATTAAACTTATCTTTTAGATTTGACTCTTAGTAAAATAGTTCAACTTTTACCATGTATTCTTTTATTATTATTATAAATGGTTAATAAACATACTATAAAAAGACAAGAGTACCCCCAAGTGGTTCATTATTAATATTTATAACCTTATGTAAGTCTTTTTTAAAATCCTTATATTTTTAAAAATATTATATCAATTAATAATATAATATATATTTTAAAAACTCATTTATGTCAATTTCGACAGTATTTGGTATTTTGTTTTTATGGAAGTCATAAAAACTTTATCACTTAGAAAAAAATTTCTTTTGTCAACACTAACATGTAATATTAACCTATAAAATTATTTTAATTCATCATAAGTCTCAATTTATATTTATGTGGATATTTATAATACCAATTATTTTAATCTTTTATTAATAAGGTAATTAATAAAACATCATTGTATCATAGATAAATTTAATTATTTAATATCTAAAAACTATAAATAAAATACCATTATGTATGAAAAGTTTTTAAATTTCTAATTAATATTTATAGTTGAATTTATCATATGTATAACCCTATATTAAAAATGGTTTAGTTATTAAACATTGAATTTAACACTTTTAACTCTTCTTGAAATAAAATAATAATTAATGTCCTAATTTAATCCAAGTGGACCGAAAGGATCAAATTTTAATCCTAAGGTTTTTTCTAGTTTAAAATCAAATATCCATTAGAATTAGGACATTTTTTAATGTAATTATAATATCATTTTTACCTTTAATTACCCTATTTACTTTTAACCGTGGTAAATAAAAGTCAAAAGTTACTATTCACTTAAAAATCATCTTATTAAACCACATTTTACATATTGATGTAAACTATGTCTCTCAGATTTTTTAAATTCAATTCTCATAAGCGGTAAAATTACATTTTATGCAAATTTTCAAATGTTTCTTGAAGGTGGGTAAAAGACGTTAAAAAGTTCAAAAAATTTTATATATCTAATATTATTATAAAATGACTCCAATGAATTGTATTGAACATATATAGGTATTATGTATAATTCTTACCTAATATAAATTTAAATAAAATAACTAATTATTTTAATAAAATACTGGTTTTAAACAATAATGCATTGTTTTTCACTATTCATCAAAAATTGAAAGTTTTCAGAAAAATACCAAAAATCCACCCTAAGATAATTTTGATATTCTGAATCCAAAAATGAAGTCCATTTTAATAAATATAATTTATAAAATTTCAGAAAGTGGTTATTACTATTCATAACATCTAGTTTGATTGGTCGTGGTGTGTTAAAACTCCAAGTTGTGTACAACTCAAGATATTTCATTATTCAAAGGGAAACATACCATGGATTCTTGTGGTGTTACATTCTCCCCTCCTTCAAAAAATTCCCTTCTAAAAATTTCTAGAATATTACTGCACAAAAATATTCTGGTGGTTCTTTATCATAAGTTCCACAGGTTCCCATGTTGCCTCTTCCATCTTATGATTTCTCCATAGAACATTTACCAGATGAATCGTCCAGTTTCTCAACACTTATTCTCTAGTATCAAGAACCTTGACAGACTCTTCATAATAAGATAGATCAGGTTCCAGTTCAATTTTCTCATAGGTGAGTACATGCGTTGGTTCTGGTATATATTTTCACTATAGTGATACGTGGAACACATCATGATCTTTGGAGAGACTTGGAGGAATTTCCAAATGATAAACTAAAACTCCAATTCGTTCTAGAATTTTGAAAATTCTGATGTACCTGGTACTTAATTTTCCCTTCTAACCGAATCGTATAACATCCCTCCATGGAGATAACTTCAATAAAACATAATCTCCTACATGAAATTCTAAATCTTTCCTTCATTTATCATCATAGCTCTTTTTCTTTATTTGATCATCTTTTATGTGGGTTTGGATAACCTTCACCTTTTCCATTGTTTCCTCAATATGTTTTAGGCCTACGAGTTTTCTTTCACCAATATAATCCCAACAAGTTGGTGTGCGGCATCTCTTTCCATATAACGCTTCATATGGTGTCATCTGAATACTTTAATAGAAGATATTGTTATAGGAAAACTATAGCATAGGTAAATATTGATCCCACATACCTTGAAAATCATGTGAGAAAGATCTTATCATGTCTTTTAAGGTTTGAATAGCCCGTTCTAATTTTACATCAGTTTGATTGTGGTAGGCAGTTCTCAAATAAAGTTCAGTATCCAGGTCCTTCTGAAGACTTTTCTATAATCCTGATGTAAAAATGGGATCACGATCAGAAACAATCGATAAGGGTACTCCATGAAGTCTTACAACATCATTAATATATATTCTTGTTAAACGTTCAAGTGGTAAATCATCTTTTATAATAATAAAATGTGCTAACTTGGTGAGACAATCAATAATGACCCATATTCCATCATTCCTTTTGGGAGTCTTTTGTAGCCCTATGAAAAAATCTATCATAATATCATCCCATTTCCACTTAGGTATGGGATGTGGTTTCATGACTCCTCTAGGATTTTGTCTTCTAGCCTTTACTTTTTGACAAACCATATATCTTGACACAGAATCCGCAATATCCATTTTTAGGTTATCCCACCAAAAAGTTTCCTTCAAATAAATATACATCTTAGTGATACCAGGGTGTATAGTGAAATTGGAGCTATGAGCATCATTGAACAATTCCATTTCTAGATCAGGTATGTCATGAACACAAAGTCTCTTCCCAAATTTTGAAATTCCATCTTCATATATGAATTCGATCAATCTCCCATCATTCATAGCTTAATTTTTTTTTGAAACTCCTCATCATCAGCCTGGTAACTTTTTATCCTTTCTGGAAAAGATGGTTTGGAAACCATTTGAAAAAGTATTGATGTTTCACCTTCCCTGATTTTTTTCATATCCATATTTACTAGATCCATGAA
Organism: Viscum album; assembly: GCA_963277665.1. NCBI lineage: Eukaryota > Viridiplantae > Streptophyta > Magnoliopsida > Santalales > Viscaceae > Viscum > Viscum album. The sequence goes on from OY728138.1 coordinate 176,805,875, forward strand.
CATAGGATCCCTTTCAACTCTCATATTGTTCAAAACTCCATGATCCTTTCTTCTTAAAGCATCTACAACCTTATTTTCCTTCCTTGGGTGGTAGTGTATAGTGAAATCATAATCCTTGAGTAGCTCGAGCCATCACCTTTCCCTTATTTTGAGTTCTTTTTGTGATAAAATATACTTCAAGATCATTTGATAGGTATATATCTCACATTTTTCACCATAGATATAGTGTATCCAAATCATCAAAGCAAAGATTACATATGCTAACTCAAGATCATGATTGGGATAGTTTTGTTCATGAATTCTTAGCTATCATTATGCATAGGCAATAACTCTATCATTCTACATAAGGACACAACTAACTCCTTTCTTTAAAGAATCACTACAAATAACACAGCCATCATTCCCCAATGGTAGACTAAATATAGAAGCATTGACTAATATTCTTATCATTTCTTCAAAACATTATTCACACTCTTTTTTCCAAAAAAAATTAACCTCTTTACATATGATATTGATTAATGCGTTAGAAACTCGGGAAAAATTATGGACGGTGTGCCGATAATAACCTGCTAAACCAATAAAACTATGTACCTCGGTTATACTTGTCTGCGTTGTCCATTCTTGGATTGCCTTGGTCATTGAAAGATAAACACAGATTTTATCCTTAGAGACAATATGGACAAGAAAAGAAATCTCCTAAATCCAGAATTCACACTTGCTAAACTTCCCATATAATTCATTTCTTATGAGGGTTTTTAGAATAGTGCGCAACTAATTTTCATGATCTCAATATCTTTTTGAGTAAACCAATATATCATCAATAAATACCACTACAAAGTTATCAAGATATTCTTTTAAAACTCTATTCATTATATCCATGAAAATAGAGGGTGCATTAGTCAGTCCAAAAGTATTACTGTAAACTCATAATTCCCATACCTGGTATGAAATGATGTCTTTGGAATGTGTTCCTTCTCCACAAACAATTGATGATATACAGATCGAAGCTCAATATTTGAAAAATATTGAGCTCCATGAAGTTGATCTACTAAATCATTAATGTGATGTAGGGGATACTTGTTATTTATTATTATAGCATTGATCTCCCTGTAGTCAATCCACAACCTCGTAGTTCTATCTTTCTTATTAACAAAAAGAATAGGATCTCCCCATGGAGAAATTCTAGGGAGAATAAATCCTTTATTACTCAATTCCTCTAGTTGTTTCTTTAGTTACACTAATTTTAAAGTTTCCATTATTTAAGGGGTATTTGATATGGTCCTTGAACCATTAATTAAATCAATGGAAAACTCAATTTATCATTCGGGAGGATATCCTGGTAAATCCTCTGGAAACACATCCACATATTCCTACATAATTGGTACATCCTGTATTTGAACAATTCTTTCCTCGCCCATTGTTATTTCATTCTCTTCCTCCCCAATAATTGAATTTAGCAGTGCTATTGGGGGTGGATCTAGATAAGAATCAGGTGGTGATGTTTCTGCTCTAAAGATACGGTACTACTTATCAACATCAAAAATTGTATCCTCCTTCTTCTTATAATAATTTTTCACATCATGGTCTGAAATCCAATCCAAACATAGGATCATATCAAATTCAATCATGGGTATGATGATGAGATCAAAAGATAAATAACGTTTATCTGCCTTAATGGGAACTGATTCAAAAAACTTTGTTGCAATGATAATTCCCTTAAGAGTTTTGATTGGAAACTCCCTTGTTAATTCAAATTGGAAATATCAAATTTTATTAGCAAATTGGGAAGATATGAAACTATGTGATGATCCAGAATCAAGTAAATCATTGGTTAAACTTGAGGAAACCATTAAATTACCTACCACCACATCTTTCAGAACTATAACCTCAGCAGTAGTGATCACATAAGCTTGGCATTACTCCCTTGGATTTTTTTGAGGTACGTTTCATTAGTGATTACGACATTCATTTGCATAATGCCCGTTTTCTTTACAATTTTATCATTCAACATTGACAGCCTCTTTCATTCCCTTACAATCATGATCTTGGTGGTCTTTTTCACCACACTTTTAACAGACTCCCATTCACTTCTGGAAAGTAATGGGGTGTTTCTTCCCACATTTACTACAGGATGGATATTCAATATTTCCCTTCTTCCACTTATTTCCATTTCCAGAGTGTTCAGAAGTTCTCTTATTCTCTTTCTTTGATTTAAAGTCGTAATATATAGATAATTCCATTTTTGTCTTGATTTCTCATGAGGCAATATCTTCATATGGTGAGAAGGATTGTGAGACTAATTCTCGATCGATAAATGGGTTTAACCCATCAAATAATCGATCAATCTTACTCCTTGGGTTATGTATATAATTTTATGCATGCCTTGATAACCTTGTAAAGATAACTTCATACTTTGTGACATTTTCATCCTCCATTTTCCTCAGACTCAGAAATTGTCTTTCTATATCTTCTTGATGGTCACGGGGAATGTATTTTTATATGAAAATATGTTTAAACTCCCTCCTTTCCATATTTTATACTTCTTAGTCCTTCTTTTTGTTTGGAATTATTGACCCCCATTGATCTGTATCTCCCGTGAGGCGATAAACTACTATGACAACTTTTTCCCTTCTGTTACTCCCTAAAGCATGAATTATTTTTTCTAAGAAACTTATCCATTTCCCTGCTACGAATGGATTTATAGTCCCATTAAATGTTGGTGGTTGTTGCTTCATGAATTGGTCTAACATTGATCCTCCATATTGTGGATCAAGGTGCTCCATACATGTAAGGTTATTATTCATAACCAGAGTGAGTTGTCCCAGTACAATGCTAATCTAATCAGCACTAGTTTCATCACTAGCTCCATAATATTTATCCTGAGTAGGAGGTAAATCCCTACATGGATTTCGTGCGTTGATGTAGTTTCCATTCCTTCCGTTATTTTGTATTTATAAATAATAAAATACACTAGATTAGTTTATGAATCTCTATACATAATTCCAAACTTGTAAAACACTTAAAATAAATTGAATCATTTGTGGATATAATGCATAATCCTAAAAAATGTTTTCTTTGAGGAGGAATATACTCATAAATTTTTCATAATGGTTTGTTAAGAAAATGTGAATTATCATAAGCATATCCCCCGGGAGTGTCATAACCAAGAGTGCAGCAAGGACGGTTTTCGTGTACCAAGATACCTCGGGTCAAGCCCAAAACTCCTTTCGTAGTTTTCACTCCTAGGTAAATCTATGCCAAAGCTGCCTCTACCTGCTCTTATCCATACAGGGATGTATTGCTTGTAAAATACACAAAATCTCAACATTACCAAAATTCTAGGAAGTTCTTCAATACTAATCATCAAAGTTTATCTTAGGGTAATGTTCTCTAATCAGAGTTTTTCTAAATCCAGCTTCCAAGTTTTGTACTAAACTTTCTATGATACCAACTGTAATGCCCTGACCCTAGTTACCCAAATTTTGAGCATTATTTAATAACATTGGAATGATCACAAGGGATCAAATCCAGAAAGGCAGGCCATTTTAGTAACCTTGGAAGTACAAGATAGAGACATAAGTTTTAAATTACATTATAAAATGTAAAACAACAACAACATTGTCTCCTTGAACACATTAATATACCTTAAACTATTCCTATCATTCAGTCATAATATACTTCTCCACATCTTGGGAGAAATAATACATAGAAATAGGTTAGCTCATGTTCTCAATAAGGATAACAATATAGCAGAAACATGCATAAATAATCATAAACTTTTAAGGAGATGTATAAGACTTAAACACAAGCCTTTTAAACTTAAACTTCCGCATAATATGGAAATGATAAATAAAATAATTCCATTTACATATTCACATGGATATTATACTAGTTTAATAATCGCATTAAATATCAATAACCAACTTTATAATGATGGAATGCATAATGACCAACTTCATAACCACATAGTCAAGGCCTCATGACAAGACTACAAATATGATTTAATCAAGGCCTTGTGTCAAGACACTAGATTGTCTCATGAGACCTACCGATGCATCGAGGAGCTATAGAAAGCTCCACCCTTCACTTACTAATTCCAATGCATTCCCCATATGAATAGGTTTAAACATAACATTAACATTCGTATTAAAACTATCATATGAAATGTCAATACTTTATACATAAACCATGAATGGTATAAAAATAAAACATCCACCATCAAACATGTCACAAAAACTTAAATACATTATGGAAGATTTGTATCATAATAAGTCAACTTCAAACAAGTTTAAAATTCATCAAAGTATGTTGACATAGATGAATTGAAAACTATTTGAAAGAAATACCTCTTTCTATTTTGAAACCATTTAAAAGTCACATAATTATAAAAGAAAACATTTATTTTGGAAATATTCTTATAATATTGTAAGGTAATCATCGAATATGTTATAACAATGGAAAATATTTTCACTCATTGTATAAGTTAAAAAAAATTCTTTCTTTATTTTTGTCGAAAATGGTCGTAAATGACCTTGTTTGGAAAATGATAGAAAGATTACTTTATAAAAAGTTTATAAAAAGTAAAACAATAGTATAAATGACTTTAACCCATAGTCTAGGAAATAGTAAAAATGTTTTGAAATACATTTTTAAGAAACACAGATGTGGATGATAAAAGGTCCTAGTAGATACTCACGTATAAACAACCTCGGATAATAAATAGATTGTATAATTAACCATTACCTTGTAAGTTTCCTTGATCGAGGGTATGTTAACCTCATATATAATAGTTAAATAATTAATATTAAATTATAAAAGAAAGTCATACATAAATATGATATCATATATGATTTATTTGTAAATAATATTTCAGTAGTATCATCATTTCGGGTGTTAACTGATTCATTTTACTTTATATGTTTTGTTATGTATGTCTTGTTTTTTATGGATAATATATATTTGATTCATATCCAAAATGATATTACGTGATTAAGAATAATTTTTTAATCATAAAATGATATTTATTCATGAATGGTTACGATGGGGAATTAATCACATTGCGTTCGTGGAGACGGTAATCTGTTCGTACACACGAGCAACAATAACATTCTATTGATAGTGGAATAGTCTGTAATTGATTGGTATATCATATATATATAATCATTAAAATTTTATATTTATTATTTACATAAATTATACTCATTATTATACCCATCTAAATAATGAAGTGTTTGAATAACAAACTACACCACGACGTGGAGACGGTAAGCCGTACGTACCCACGTATGGTGACTTGTCCTTCATAGGATGGATAGAATAATGAATATGGTAGTAACATATTTATAATAACATAACATTATTTATAAGGTAATCGATTTATTTTTATGGTATGGAAACAACAAGGAAAGAGAAATTGGAAGAAGAAAAGAAGTTTGAAAGAGATTGTGAAATTATTACTCTTCTTCAGGTGTTTCTTTTTGAGTTGATCAAAAGGGATCCCTAGGCTGGCTTTCTGATCATAATAAGGCCTCTAGGTCAAATTGAGGGTAGTTGGGATGATATTTGATTTGTTTTTGGCTGATCCAAATGGATTTAGTGGTGTGAAATTAAGATAAGGGTATGTACCCTTTTATAAGAGAGGTGAGAGTCACTTTAGGAAAAGCTCGAAATAATATTTTATTATATAATCATATTCGGTTTATAATGGATAAAAAATAATTTATTTATAGGATGAGGTGAATATGGGTAATAAACCTCTCAACCAATAGGTTTTAGATAGGTTTAGGTAAAAATATTAACCTTATCTTCTATATTTTACTCTTAGTTAAATAGTTTAACTTTTACCATGTATTGTTGTATTATTATAATAAATGGTTAATAAACATACTATAAAAAAGCCAAGAGAACCCCATGTGGTTAATTATTAATATATATAATCTTATATAAGTCCTTTTTCTGAACCTTATATTTTTAGGAATATTATATCCATTAAAAATATAGTATTTGTTTTAAAAACTCATTTATGTCAATTTTAATACAATTAGGTATTTTGTTTTTGTGGAAGTTGTAACAACTTTATCACTTCGAAAAAAATTTATTTAATCAAATATAACATGTCATATTAACCTAAAAAATTATTGGAATTCATTAGAAGTCTCAATTTACATTTTTGTGGATATTTATAATATCAATTATTTTAATCTTTCATTAATAAGGTAATTACAACATCATCATTGTATAATAAATAAATTTAATTTTTTAATATCTAAAAATTATAAATAAAATACAATTATATAGGAAATGTTTTTATATTTCTAATTAATATTTATAGATTAATTTATGTTATATATAACCATATATTAAAACTGGTTTAGTTATTAAACTTTGAATTTTACACTTTTAACTCCTCTTGAAATAAAATAATAATAAATATCCTAATCTAATACAAGTTTACCAAAAGGATCATATTTTATTCCTAAGGATGATTTTGGTCTAAAGAAACTTATCTAACAGAATTAGGACATGTTTTAGGGTAATTATTATATCATTTTTAACTTTAATTACCCCATTTACTTTTAACCATGGTAAATAAAATTCAAAAGTTACTATTCACCAAAAATTATTTTCATATTATTGAACCACATTTTACTTGCTGATGTCAACCATGCCTCTCAGTTATTTGAAATTCAATTCAAAGAAGTGGTAAAATTACGTTTTTTGTAAATTTGAAAATGTGCCTAGAAGGTGGGAAAAAGACAGTAAAAAGTTCAATAAATTTTATATATCTAATATTATTATAAAATGACTCCAATTAATTACATTGAATATATATAGGTATTATGTATCTATTTTTACCTCATATAAATTTAAATAAAATAACTAATTACTTAAATAAAAAATCGGTTTTAAACAATAACGTAGTGTTTTTAACTATTCATTAAAAATTGAAAGCTTTCACACAATACCAAAAAATCACCCTAATCTAAGTTTGATATTATGAATCCAAAAATGTAGTCCATTTTAAAAAAAATTAAAAAATTTCAAAAATTGTGTTTTACTATTCATAAAAGCTAGTCAGATTGGTCATGGGGTGTTAAAACTCCAAGTTGCATACAGTGCAAGGTATTGCATTATTCAAAGGGAAACATACCATGTAAGCTTGGGGTGTTACACTTATATCATCTTATCACCATTTTTTTAATAATATTTCGTTATTACCCATCTTCCGTGTGTTAACTACTTCATTTTCCAATGCATCTTTTATCATATAAGTATTGGTTCCTATGTATAGGATACAATTAAATAATATATATAATTATATTAAGGTAATATATATAATATTTATTAATTATATATATTTATATAATCATTACTAAATGGTGATCCTGGAAAATGAATCACATCGCGTCATAGATACGGTAGGTCATATGTACGCATGAGTGATGGTATCATTCCTCTAATAGCGAAAGGGGAATGAAGTGGATGGTATATTAATTTATTCATATTTAATATCATGATATAATTATCATATATATATATTATTTCCTTCATTATACTCATCCAAGTAATGTGTTGGTAAAAAAATTGATTACACCATATCGTGGAGACAGTAAGTCATACGTACGCATACGTGGTGCTGTCATTCATTCTTTGATGGATAAAAGGTGGAATGTGGTTGTCCAATATTCATAATAACAAATAAGCAGACGGATTATAATATTTTTATTACTTTATAATTTAAAAAACACATGAATATGAATTATAAGTAGAAAAAAAACCTGAAATATTCGGTAAATATGATTACGTCTTCTTCAGAAAACAACCTTTATATCTCCTCGTAGGGACACTAGGGTTGATATTTTTAGAAGAACCAAAACTCTAGAATGTGTCTAGGTAAGTTCATAAGATAAATTTGTAGGGTATGTTAAATATTCATGTCTTAATTTAATTTTAAGAGTAGCATAGGAGGTGTCCCTTTATAACTGAGGTGAGGGTCAGTTTTGGAATTTCACAAAAGGTTAAATTATAATAAATTAATTTTCTCACAAAATGACTCCAAATGGACATGTATTCAAAGAAAATATAATATATGTTTTCAATATTATCAAACAATATATTTTAAACAAGTCTTTGTATTAGTTTCAACAATATCATTTAGATTAACCCTTAGTTAAACTATTTTAATATTAACTATGGTAACATCTTATTTGATATTAAAATGTTGTAATTTTTACTTATGTGATATAAATTGAACCATAAATGGAAAATTTATGAATTTTTTTACCATATTCTTATTATTTATATTTTTAAAGTTGATCTATAATATTTATGTAATTTAAGAAAATATTATTTTGATAAAATGACATTAGTGGCAATTTTGACACTATTCATTAATTGTACTTTTAAAAATATCAAGATAAAAAGTTAACCATTAACCAAATATTTTATTATATCCTTAATAGGACAAGGTCATATATAATTTATTTATCATATTAATTATCTAAAATTATATTTTTTTCATATTTTAAAAAACATTTATTTGATATCTCCCTTAATAAAATAATTACTCCATCAACATTGTGTAAGCATTTAAGGTAATTATTTATTCATTAAAAATTATAAATTAATTACCATGATTTAGATTAATATTTTATCTTTAAAAATACTATTTATGATCAAATATATCTTCGGGTTAACGTTATATTAAATATATTATACATTTTTCATGGTAATTAAATATATTATACTTATTAAAATAAGCGTGTGATATTTTGTCACTTTCTTTGATTTTAATAAGATCTATATAATTTCATAGGGAAAGTGTATATTAAATGATTCAATTTAAAACGTTAGGTGTTAAGTGTTGATTTATATTCATCCAATAGTATTTTTCATGGTTTTAGGGTCATTTTATAGTCCTTGTCATATTATTTTTAACCTAAATTTCCCAATTTACCCTTTATCATAGTAAAAAAAATCCAACGTTAATATTTATATTTAAAAAAAATAAAAGGGTCTAATTTAATAAATTTTTTATTCTGAATCTATTTTTGGAATCCATTTTTTAAAATTTAAAACACATATGCTTTAGAATTTAATTGAAAGTAAAACTAGTAAAATTCGAAGAAAATCTGTTTTTTCGGCAAAATTCCCTTATAAAACATAATTTTTTTAAAACAAATCATCTATAAAATCCATTTAAAAATAGAATAATTGTATTATTTTACAAAAATATTAAATAAATAAAATTTAAAAGTAACCAAAACATTATTTTACCTATAAATATTTTTAAATAGTATACTTTTTCCATTAAAAATTAGTATTTTCACTATTTTTTTAAAAAATAAATTATATAAGTCATTTTAATAATATTTTTTCATTCCGAATTAAAAAATTGAAATTTATTTTTTCAAATAAATATCTATAATATCTAGAAATTAATACTCACTCATAATAATTAGAAAAAATCATTTTTAAATAAGACGTACTCTTGAAGAATAAAGAGACTATAATAAAAAAAATGTGTGATTATTTTTTAAGCACTTACCAATTCATTCATTTTATGTTAAAAATTTATATTTATTTCATATATTAGTTATTTACTTTTATTCCCACAATTTTAACGGCTAGATAATAATTAAAATTTTAAAATAATAATATTTTAATAGTGTCTTCTGATTCATTTAAATTCAGTATTCCATGATAGGTAAGCTATCAAAGAAATAAAATCATTTAAAGAGAAATATTTCATAAAAAGGTATATGAGTGTCACAAAAGTGGTATGTTTTTATTCATTCTTCTCTATTATCCCTCTAATTAATTCTCTATATTGGAAACCAATGTTCAATACTTATGTTTCTTTCATAAATAAAATCATTTAAAATCATTTAGTTCCTTATAATATTTGGAATCCTTTTGATTTAGCCTTCATTTGTTCCTTGAATAAGAATTATGAAACCCACTTCTTTCTCATAGGTTTGACCATGCTTATTATTTATATATTCTCTATTTTCCTCATGTAGAGCACATTTTTATGATTTTTATTATGTTATAGGTAGACCTAAAATTATATATTCATACAATTCATTTGGTAATGAATTATATATCATGTGATATTATGTAAGAGATTATGGGGTTAACCTAATCCACCCTTGGACTTTGTACAACTTATGATAATGGTCTTGTGAGTGACCCTTGAGTTATGTTTTTTATATCTTGTTTTTTTCTACCACATGTTTATGATTCCATTATCCTATGATATAAATTACCTATGTAGTTTTTTCATGATTATAAACATATTGTTTATAATATCATGTTATTACTCTTAATTATCACATTATAAATTATTTCCGTGTTTATTCCCTAACATGTATTTTTATCTCTCCCTTTTCTTCATGTATATTTCCAAGGGTATCTTATTCAGTTTTTATAATATTTATCGTAGTTTGGAGAACTATGTAGTGTTTCAAATAAAGATGATTTTTTATGTTTATGATGGCATATTTGTGTCTCTAATCATCAAAATACACTACAATACTCAATATATGGATTTATATGTTGGAAATGTATGTTTAGAATCATTAAATAATATGTCTTTAAGTTTCGGATGTCTATAGTTGGTATCAATTAAAGGTGTGATTATTTATAATTATTATAAAACGAGGTTATTATTCAAAACCCGAGAGATTATTATATGTGTAGGATATCATCCTAGAATTTGGTAATTTATTGTGTATGTTGTCTTCTTAGGAATTACATCCTTGTATGTATATTGGAAAGTGGATACTATTGTAGAATACCTTGAAAAGGGTTGGTTAAGAATTGATGTGTTCATCACTCTGATTCATGATGAGTGTGACTAATATGTTACACATGGCTAGATACTCGTGGGGTATATTCTTTAATTGGTCATATCCTCTTTACAAACCATTAATAATGATTGATCATTTAGTTACATTGGAGGACTCCATTGAGAAGTATATGATATCCCATAATAAAGTAACATATGATAAAATAATATTCATATTTGATTTACTAAAGTATATACAGGTTACTGTGATGATATAAAAGTGTAAAAAAATTTATGGAGAATGCATTTTTTGTTCTTTGTGATAACCCCTTATGATATTACATGTTCATCAATTTTAAGATCTTATCTTCTCTAGGAAAATCCATCTTTATGTTTTAGTTAAACATCATTATGTTGGGTTTATTTCATTTACATCATTATAATCATTCCATTGTTTGGGTAGGGTTGTGGTTCTAGAGGTGTTTTGGGGAAAAGGAGATAGGGGAGTTTAGAATCTGGCTACAGAATCAATTCAGGTCGTGAATTGTAAATACATGACATGAATGGGTCTATATGAACCCCATAAAACCCATTAACATGATATAAGGTGTGAATAATTGTGGTAGACCCCATGAATGGAAATATCACAATATCAAATGATTATTCACAATGAAAAGTTGTTTTCTGATTTATTAAGCCAAGACAATGGATTTTTTAGCATATGTGGGAACTAATACATTCACAACGTGAATACCCTATTCATGTGATGAATGTGGTGAACCCAATGATCCTTTTAAATTAAAATTCCCTATATTTCTTAGATCATGCACTCATTATCTCAAACTACAATATTTCCTCAATCGCCTCTAGAATCAATCTTTAATCCCAAAGTAAGACCTAGTAATATCATAGTGTTATGGACCTAGATATTGGAGGTAAGTCTTTAAATTCTTTTTATCTATCCTAATATGTTGGTATTACCGTGGGAAATCCTTCTTTAGGTTAACTATCCATGCCTATCTTTGATGTTTTGGGTTTAATAACTCATGGTCTTCATTGAAGGGAAGGAAGGAGTAACCAAATATCTACATTGGACATTGAGGAGTTTCTATATCTACAATAATTTTATGGTGGGTGATCTAGAATAACTACCATATATTTCTTTCATATCTTATAGTATTTGAAATCAGTGTGGTCATTGAAGAAAACCATGCACATGAACTAACAAAGTGTTTATTTCATTATTTCAGGAAATTCATATGCTTAGACCCAAGATAGGCCCCATTGGTAATGATGTCATTGAGACCATAACTTTTAGACACATGAGATGTTTTACAACTATAAAACCTAGGTTAAAACACGGATTTTAAATACCTAGAGACCCTTTTATGAAAGGAAATTACTAAGAATTAGTTTAACCTTTTAAACATGGAATAACTTTTGATTTTTGATAACTGTTAACTTAGAATGATGAGACTTTAGTGATTCTTCCTTGGAAGAAGAACCCACCAATTGAGAATAAAAGGCTTATTAATTTTTAATTTGATTAATTGAAAAAATTGTGTTAAATAACATGTTTTACATGGTTGATACATGGTATATTTTTCCTTGTCATTAATTTTTGTTTATTGAAATGGTTTTGAGGGTATGTTTCACTATCACATGAGACATGATACCAGTGATTCATCCGAAGTAATATAATCAACTGATACATATAGTTATTATTTCCCTCATTTGGTATTGCCCCTTGGGAACACATAAGAGACTCCTTCATGGTACATTCTCATAGAGACCAGTATGATATTGTTACTTTTCCTTGGTATGGTATTACACCTTGGGAACATTTTAATGGCTCCAGTATGGGACATTCACAAGGATCCCAAAATGATATTGTTACTTTTCTCTTGTATGGTATTTCTCCATGGTAACATGTCAGTGAATCCATTATAAGATAGTCACATGGAGCCCAAAATTTTTTAGTTACTTGAGACATGATATTAGTTATTTATCCAATACAAGACAATACTAAAATAGTATAGGTGATCTATCCGGAGTATGAGGATCCACCAATTGATAGAGATATCTAGCATACTGAAGAAATTTTGGTTTACTGAGGTTGTCAACCAGAAGTCTGAGGTTTGGTAGTTTTATTTGTTTTTCTATATTAAATTATTAAGTAATACCCCCTTTTATCATACTATATCATGAACTATATATTTATACAAGATTATTTAGACACCATGGATGTAGGCCTATTAATTTGAACTCATACCCTGTTTGAGCATTGCTTGTTACCTGAGAAAACTTCATGGATGCATGTATGGGAAAGTGGAAGGTAAAATGTATTTTATAATTACATGTTGTATGGGTTTGAGCATTGATATAGTACCAGAATAGGGTTTGAGGGTATGGATTTTGGATTTTATTATGGATTTTGTTTAGTCTTATACTTGTATGGAATTTATCATGTTATTTATTAACATTCACCACAAACTAACGTTGTTTCAATTATTATTGTGATTTTTTTTGTTTTCTATTTATATTTTTTGTTCATGTTTATTTGTTTTAAAAAAAATACACTATTATTGAAACTCTAGACCAGAGGGTATAGTTTCCCAACTACATTCTTTTAACCCTCACTACTAGTTGGTACCCTTTGGAATATGGGGCGCAATGCCTGCGTTCTCATAACTACTCAGCTCAATCATGTGACGGAGAACCAAGTTGAGGACATTAAAAAGTGGTATTATGGGATGTATTTTCTATTTCTATACTCTTTAGGAAAGGTATATAGGAGTCTAAGATGTTTCAGGGCTTGGTAATAAGATTGTTCATTGGAGTAGCTAACCCATGTGGTGGGGAGGACCCTAGTACCCAGGGATGATATTATTGTTCATGTTTTTCACTTATTATAGTATTTATGTTAATTCACCTTGGGTTATTCACTATTTATGTGATGTTATTGTTTATAGATATTTTACTTATAGGATAGTATGTCATGAGATGATTATGCATGAATCATGATAGGTGTGGAGGGATATATGTTGAAATGAATTGTTCAAGAAAGGGAGATATATATTTCAATTTACATATCATACCATATAAACTATAAATTAATTCTCATGACATAAATGATAAAAATGAAATAAAATAATGGTTATGAAATGAAAATTCACTTTTTATACCAATAATATAGGAACTTTGAGTCATTGTTACTCTGTTGTTCTCACATTTTGAGTTTGAACATGATGTTTTTTTAATGTTCTAAAGAGTGAGTTGATCATTGTAAAGAAAATTATTATATGTATTCTTTGAGTTGATCATTAAGAGAGTCATAATCAAAACACTACTAATATAGCTAAGACGGAAATTCCTATAGCTCTAGGGAACTAAATGGATAATCATCTTCACAGCAGCTTGTTGGGGGTTATGAAATCTAAGGAGAGGGAGACTACTCACACTGTACCTCCAATAAATGATATTACTAAAGAGTTGTGGATACAACATTAGCCTTTGTTCATGGAGGAGGGATGACCCCATGAAGCTGAGTTTTGTGTTGAATAAGTCCAAAAAATATTGAATCCCCATTAAATACCCATAGACCGAAGGGTGATTCTTTATATATATATGTTATGTGGACTATTTAAGCATTTCTGATTTATTTTAGAGAAAGACAGTCAATAAGAAGAGCTAATGTGGAATAAATTTTTGGTGAAGTTACTAAGTCACATTTTTTTAGAGACATTGGGGGATGAGAGTACTCAAAAGTTTATCCACTTGATGGAGGATACTATGTCAGTGATGTACTATTCTAGATATTTCACTGAGATACAATTTTTTTCTCCATAATTGAAAGCAGATGATGTAGTTAGCGGGAAACACTTCCATGTTGGTATTATATACATGATAAATTCACATGTAAATATCTTTCCTATGAGTATCCTATCAGAACTTATTAATAAGGGTGTCTTCACAGAATGTAAATTCATGGAGACCCTAAGTGGTGGTTGGACAATATCAATTGAGTAATTAGGGACATCTTCTTCTAGAACCAAGAAAAATCATTATGAAAATTACCACCTCAGAATTTGTGGGAAGTATAGCTAAGTAAGAGGAAAACCATCTCATGATTGTGGCCAAGTTGAGTGATTTAATAGCATCAGGGTTGTCCATAGGTGCCTCTAGTATCATCACCTGGCTCTGGATTGCTGAGATTATGGGATGATGGGTTATCTTCTAATATTCTATTGGATATCAAAGAAATGGATTGATGAAAGGGGGTCTTGGTAGGAACCATATTCTAAGAATACATATCGACCCATTAAGAGAATGGATATGAATTCCCATTAGAAGTTCAAGATGAGGAAATTTATGTTGTACCCCATCACAAGAGATGTAGTGCCTACCAGATAGAGTAGCAAATGGGAATCAGTCTAAATACCATGGTAGAGGGATGAGTCAGTAACACGCTATGCAGTCTACTCATTCTAGTATAGACTCATTACCTACTATCATCCAATGTATGATTCGTATATCATCAACCCTTGATTATGTTTTCTTAATATGGTATAATCTTATTCCTTTTTATTTAAATAATTTTCATTTCGATTGGGTTTGTTTATGGTGAACATAGATGGAATTATGACCATATATGCATCATTGGGAGTGTGATCAATGGGTATGAGACATTCCATGAGATGTTCTCTTATGTTTTTTGGTTTCCATTTTCATTAGGATATGGTTATGCTAGAAATGGAAGGCTTCAATTTTATTCTTGGTATAGATTGGAAAGTTATTTCTCAGGATCATGTTTACTATTATTATAAGATTTTTACCATTGTAACTCTATAAGATATAATCTATATTCACTTGGGTGAATGGGATCTCCATGCTAGTCATGTAAGACTAATTCAGTGAAAATAAAATTGTCTCATGGCTCAGATAGAAAACCTTATTTTAGAAGTTAGTTGAATGTAGTATGATATATCTCCACTATTGTTATACCATTACTAGAATTTATTTCATGAAGAGTTATTCAAATTACCACTCTATTGTGATATTGAGTTCACAAATGAGTTGGTTTTTGGGCTTATCCAGTTTTTATCCCACCTAACAAGATGTCACCAGCATAGATTTCTGAGTTGAAAGTTCAGTTGAAAGATCTAGAAATAAAGAGATGCATACAACCCTATAAATCACATTGGTTTTCTCATATGATTTTTTATAATATATCTGATAGGATGTGTTTCTTTTCCATGGATTACATTATACTGAACTAGACGATGATTAAGTTTTAGTATCCACTTTCGTGCATCAGTAATCTCTTCAATCATCTTACAAGATTCAAGATGTATTTCCAAGATCGAATTGAGGTTAGAGTACCATCAATTGAGGGTGACAATATATGATATTTCCCAAATTAATCTTAAGAGTGTGTCTAGATTGTATAATTTTGTGGTGTTTTCATTCGATCAGACAAATGCGCTAATAGTATTCATGGCTATTAAGAATCTGATCATCTATTTGTTCTGGGATCAGTTTGTAGTGCTTTTGATCAATGATATCTTTGTGTACTTTAATTATACAGATTATAATTCCCAATATCATACATCATATTGGGTAAAATTATTGTAATACCTAGGTTTTTATGAATTATCTATTTTTAGAAAATTAAATTTCTTTGATATCTTGTGTTTCACCCAACACTCATTTTTAACAAACCGTGTTATATTATCAATATTATTTTTTTAACATGATCAGTATAACCTAGTCATTAAAATTTATAATATTAATAATACTAAATTATTTGTAAATATTACATGTAATGGTTTTATATATGTAAAACACATTAATAAAAAAGTACATAATTTTTAGAAAATTCATTATACAATTCAAAAAATTATTTTATAAAAAAAATATTCTTTCATTTTTTTTAAACAATTAAAAATTAATTTATTATAGTTTATAAATCTTAATTGATAAAAAATTAATTTTTGAAAACATTATTTCAAAATTATTTTAGGGTGAATTTTTGTGATTTTTCTAAAATGATTAATTTTTAAATGAATAGTGAAAAATACTGATTTTTTATTAAAACAAATGAAGTATTTAGAAGGTTAAATCTTATTTAAAATTAGGTTTAAAAGTTAAATTACTTAAATTATATATATATTAACCTAATTTAGTTCATTTAAATAATTTTTCTGTAATATTTTGATATAAAAACCTTTTAAAATTTCGAACTTTTTTATTTTTGGAAACCCATTTTCTCATTTATTAGCGACATTAATTTTAACTTAACTTTTTTCCAATTATGTGAATTGAATTTGGAAAATTTTATTCCATAATTTTAATCATCATAATTAATATTATTTAATAATTTCAACTTAATTTTTAACCATAATGAATAGTAAAAAATAGTAAAATTTATTTACTATGATTAACTTATAAATGTGTTTACCAGTGGTTAAACTAAAAAAAAAAGGTTTAAAAATAACCAAAAACTTATATAAAACATATTTTATAGAAATATTTATATATAATATATTTGAATATTGAAAATAGTCCATTTTTGAGCTTTTTGGAATAAGAAAAACATGGGTACATAATTTTCTTTTCAAAAATTACAAGTGTGTCACTCGCCTCACTTATAAAAGGCCACCCATTATCTTATCGACTTCACATATCCAATACCCTTTGGTTCAACCAATCACTGTCCAAATAACTTTATTACTTCCCTACTCTATTTCTATAATCCTTTTTTTTTTCAGGAATCCAAACTAATGATCTTTTTGGTGGAAACAAATATAAGTTGTCCAAATAAGAGGTCAAACCCTAATCGAGCATTTTTTTAATTTCTTATTTCATATCCATAAATTATTATTAAACCATGCTGATATAATAACCTCATTATCATAAATATTCTAAAAATTTTTATGTGAATTACATTACCTATAACTATTTCCACTAACATAAAATGGGATATGAAATCATTATCCGTGTGTATAGTGGACTATAGGCTCACCAAAAAATGTTATTGGTTTTCCATCACCACCTCTCACGACAAGATATAATGATAGATTAGAAGTTTATATACCATATATATGATATTATTATACTTATGGAATCATCATATCCCATATACCTTCATACTTTCCGTTCTGTAGGAATACGATAATGTCGCTCATATAGATAACAAACTACCACCTCGTGAAGCATTGAGATTCATCCATGATTTTCATGGAAGGTAATAAAAATATTTTTAATGAAAATATGTGATATAAGTGACACAAATTTTTTTTGTAATGGTAATATTTTATTTAACTTTATTTTCTTAAATCCTTCAAGAAAATAGAAACAGTGTTCATGCATACGTATAACCTACTATCTCTAGGAAGGCAATATTTCATTTTCTATCTCTAAATCGTATGATTTAGTCTAAAAAAATAAATATTGAATATATATGATATGTATGTCATGGTTAAAATAATGGGGATGATTTAACAATTATCAAAATAGGATGTCCAAAAAATAAAAAATCAAAACAGGCACGAAAAATAATGCAGTTATTTCCTGAAACAAGAATTTAACATGGAATTATTAGTAAATTAGTTATATAAAAGGCATAATAAAATCATATGTGGTATAATATATATAATTATGGTAATTTTATAAATTTATATTAAATCTATATTTATTATATATAATTTTGGAACATGTACGATTGAAGTCGAGACTTAAGGTATGAGATTTTCATCTCCATTTTATTTTTTGTGAGAAAAATGCCATATTAACCAAATATTTCTTTTATACAGTTTTTATTCTTCATATGAATTTATTTTATGATTATTGTAATTAATATTAGGGTTTTCTACATATCAATTGGAGTATTTATCTTTAATTGGGATTATGATTCCAAAGTCACCAAAGTAGTAAGGTATTTTTATCTCAATTTTCCTTCTTTGAGACATTTGTTATGGTATACACCTATCTTCTTTTATGAGGTGTATATAATGTACCTTTTAAATGATATAAAATAAATATACTTATTTTAATTATATTCTAGTTTTCATTTAATATTACTCTTTTATGATTATTATGATTCAATGTTACCAAAGTGATAAGAGTTTTATATTTCAATATCATAATTTATTGCCATTTCTCATGATTAAGCTTAAAATGGTGAAATATTATGATAAACCTATAGAGAAACTCATTATTTTTATTCTGTTATGGTTATGTAATTATAATACACATTTCCCTTCATTTTCCTCTCTTTATGTACTCAATATTTTAAAATAATTTTTTTAATAAAAATCAGCTTTATTTCTATCTTTGGTCGAAATATCATTTTTCTCCCAAAACCATGTTTTCCAAAAGTTTTTAAAAAAATCGCATTATATAAAAAAAATTAAAGATATTTTTACGCATATTTGAATTCTTTGAAAAACTCATTCAAAGGAATCTTCATGTAATTTTCCAAAAAATTACCCTTTTGGTTTAACCAAACATTAAAAATGAATAATTGTTTTAGAATGTATGACATGAATATAATTTTTTGACATCATGACCATCATTTTCATTGAAGCTTACATAATTCATTTTCAAGGTTATTTTTAAATAAAATTATTTAAAAAACATTTTAAAAGGTTTTTTTTCAAATATGAAAGGAAATTTTCATCATGAAATTATTTATATGATTTTTAAGCTTCCATTATAAGATTTTAAAATTTATTTTTAAGGAAAAGGACTTCCAAAACGTTTTTGGAATTTTCAGTTTTAAAATCTAGTTTTTAAAGAAGATTCATTTCTATTAATAAATGATCCTAGTGTCTTTTCAAAATCATTTTCCAAATAATATGACATTTTTTATGTTACATATTCATTAATGAGGATATTATCCAATCATACCATTCTTATTATTTATATGATGGTTTATGATTATGATGGAATGATGTTTATGAAACCTGATTCTTTTCATGGGATACACTATGATTAAATTATTAAATGGTATTGAAATAGGTTTCATTTCCACATGTTATGATATAATTAAATGTTTATGAAATCCATTTCATTTTCTGGGTAATATGATGAATGTTTTATGATCTTATGTCACACATATAAATAATTTTCATTATGTGATGGGTGGGAGCTATATCTCTCTCTAGTTCATTGGGTAAATATTTATATATCATGAGATATACAAGACTAGAATGAAAAGTTAACTCAGTTCAGTAAGGGACTTTTTCTGCTAAGATGTTCTTGTGAGTGAACCTTGACTACAATGTTGGTTTGGGGAGTGAAACCATTCCACAATGTTATCCTTGAAAACGATCCTTGATTTCTATTAAAATTATTTTATATTCTAATGACTATACTATAATTCTATTAATTATGAAAATGTTATCTCTCATGGAACATGTTATTTTCTTTCCTTATGATTCATGTCTTATGAACATCCAATTTTAATTTTATGACTCAATATTTGGATCTTTGATATATAGGTTTTTGTTTTACAATGTTATTCTCTAATTATTATACCCATATAATCATGTTATGATTACATATCACCCTTTCTAACCCTTATGGAGCATCTGAGCTCACCATTTTATAGGTTTCCTTTCCCTAGGATATGAAGAAATATATTTTGTTTGATTCTTCTAAAAAGGATTCTAGATATGAATAACTTAGTGAAATATGATGTTAATCACCTATGAACCAGTTGTTTATGTTTCCATGTTTCTAAAGTTTCTATACAAATATGATCTTACGGTGTGTGCTATTATAATATAATGAATATTCATAAAAAACAATATAATATCTATATATGAAAATATTAGGTCTCTATGGTTGGTATTAGAGAATAATTTTATTTCAATATTAGGAACTAGGATGATAAAACATTAGTGATATCCCTAAAGTCTTGTTTATGGACAAGTCTAAGGATGAGTTAATGTATAGAAATATTTCCTGGAATTATACTTAAAGATAGGGTGAGTGTTTCCCATGAAATTATATTCTATTCAAGATATTACAAGTGGACATGTCTCTAGAACAAAGGTTTCTAGGGGTAACACCATATAAAATAATATATTATGCTGGACTCAATCATCACCTGGTTTGAAAAAATGGGCTTTATTCCACAATTGGTTTAACACCCTTAGGGGATATTCATCGTAAATTCAAAAACTCCTTATAAACAAAAATAAAGGATTTAAATAGAAGATGATTATGAAGGATCCAGGATTAAATTGTTGTGTCATAGATTAAATAAGGTTGTCATGATTTAGAAATTATATAAGGGGGTTTTCATGATTATATGGTTCCCCATGATGATTATTGTAGCATATAATATGATTTTTGGTTTCAGTCAATGGTTGGAACCCAAAAGAACCATGTTAATGTGGAGTGAAAAAGACAATGTAATGATTTTCCTCTTGATCATCCAAACATTATGGGAGTGAGAATTAAAAATTTTATTGTTATTATCACAAAAATTTCTCAATCCAATAATCATACTAAAATTACAAACTATGAAAAGAGGGAATAATATTATATTGAGTCTTTTATAAGGAAACAACCACCTTACTTTAGTGGATCAATTGATCTTCTAGTTTTTGAGAAATGTACTAGTACAAATGAAAATTATTTTTTGTTCACTCGTGTTCATAATATGTAAATTTTATTTTTGTTATCTATCATTTGGAAGGTGAAGCGTATCAATGGTTTAATTTAATCAAGAGTATAAGGGAACACGATGGAATTGACTCCATGGATTGAGATGAGTTCATGAACCTATTTTTTAATAATTAATCATCTTTTATTATTTATATGAATATAGATAAATAGTTATGTGATCTAAGAGGAAGGATGATGAATCTATTGGTATCTACAAGGACAATTTTCAAGAAGTTTGAAGTACGCCTTTGGTATTATCATCCAACCAAAAAGTAAGGTTGATCGATTCTTTAGTGGATTAAAACCAAGTATCATGATAGTTTTATCCATTTGATACTTCAGTATATATAAAGATACTTTTTTATTTTCTATCAAGGTGGAAATAGAGGTTGGGGTTATGTTTAAATCTCAGGGTTTTGATAATAAGAGATAAATGGAATTTAATCAAAATCCTTAAAACCATAGAGAGAAGAAGATGAACTTTTCTTTATTCTCAATGTGTGGGATAAAACATAGAGGAAATTTTTTAAGGGGAATAGTATGTTTTTTGAGTGTGGAAGGGAAGTTCACCCGGAAATTGAATTTTGAATTTACGAGAAGAAGTTAGCTAATGATTAAAATAGAGAGAAATCTCTACAGATTGCACTACCCACAATCCAGTGTCTCAAATTCTAGGAGTATGGGAAATATGATAACCAGTGACCAAATTTTAAGGTTAATAATGATGATTGACATCATTAACCTCTTAATATGAGAGAAAAAGGGAAATATCTTGTGATCAGTATTTTGATGAATGGTGTGATAACAATGTGGTGAAAGCTACACTTACCATCCACTCTAGAACAAAAAATTTCTTATTTGAATTGAGTTCTACCAATTATTTTTTATCTAAAGAATTTTATAATGATATCAAGATTTTACCCAAATGAATATAAGTATAATTATCTAAGAAAACCCATAACGTTATGATGATCGCATCTGAAGTATATGATTCTTCTCTGGTTGAATTTTTCTGGAATGTGATTCTTTAAAATCTTGTCATTCTTCCTCTAGTTGAATTTGATGTAATCATAGGCATGGATTGGTTTTAAATACATAAATCCCACATAAATTCTCCAGGAATATAGGTAACATTTGATATTCTAAACTAACCTATTATCATCTATCAATGTGATGAAAAATATGAATACTTGATGGAAATCTTGTCTATTGTATAGGTTTTGATTTATATTCAAGAGTGGATTTTATCTCATATGGTTGGTAAGAAACTCAACATCAATGATACTCCTACTATGAGGTTCTCTTTGATGTATTTATGTAATATATTCCTATAATTGTACCAATAAATGAATTTATGTTATTAATAGAACTCATACTTAGTGTCATGCCAATTTTGAAAGACTCCCTATAGAATGGAATAGATTAAGTTTCAGGAATTTAAAATGAATCTATAGGAAAAACATAAAATAGATTTATTTAGATAAGTGTGTTGCCTTGGGCTTCACATATTCTTTTTGTTAAAAATAAATTTGGATCAATGCGACTCTTCATTGATTATTGATATATAAACAAGATCACAATCAAGAAAAGGTATCATCTACCCCGTATTGATGACCTATTTGACCAACACATGGAGCTCAATACTTTTCCAAGATTAAACTCTATTATGGATATCATTAATATATGTTCAAGAAGGATGATATAGAAAATAAAAAATTCTAAAAAATGTACAGACATTGTGAATATACTTTGATTCTATTCAGCCTTACTAATTCTACCACTCTCTTCATGGATTCAATTAATAGAGTCTTTAGAGTGTATATTGAGCAGTTTTTGGTAGTCTTTATATAACAGACTCTTATTTATTCAAATATTAATTAATAGAATGAATATCAATTAATAATTATACTAAATACCCCAAGGAAGGATAAACTATTCAAAAAATTTACAAAGTGTGATTTTTGGCTATAAAAGGTATCATTTTGTTTTGTTATATAATCTCAAGAGAGGGTATATAGATAGATCCATCAAATACATTGGCTATTAAGTGTTTACATAGACCGAACATGATGA
This sequence comes from Viscum album, assembly GCA_963277665.1. NCBI lineage: Eukaryota > Viridiplantae > Streptophyta > Magnoliopsida > Santalales > Viscaceae > Viscum > Viscum album. The sequence continues at coordinate 176,829,414 of OY728138.1, forward strand.
CTAAGATTTGTAGTTTTCGTGGATTCGATGGATATTACCTATGATTTTTGGGTAATTTATCATGACTATCAAAGCTGCCCAACATGTTAACACAGAAGGGAGCCAAATTCCTCTGGAGAGATGAATGTGAGGAAAATTTCAAGGAACTAAAGAGTATATTAGTTAGTGCACATGTTAATAAATTAACATGCAATAGAGAAGGGTTTTTAATCTATAATGATTCATATAATAAGTTATTGTGTTGTTTTATTATATAGAATAACATGGTAATCGCTTATTCCTTATGAAAATTGAAGATTCATGAGAAAAATAACATAACATAGAATTTGAAGAAAGATGTGGTTATTTATTCATTAAAAATATTGATGAATTATCTTTGTGGGGGATATTTATATATATATATATCAATAAAAAAATTATAATATATATTCCAACAGAATGAGTTGAATATGCACCAGATAAGATGATTAGAGCTAATTAATAATTATGACTTCTTAATACATTACCACCCTGGGAAAGCAAACAAGGTAGTTGATTCCTTGAGTTAAAAATATAATTCTATATTATAAAATATTAGGATAAAAAAATATTCAATATTTCTATATTTAGTAAGTATGGATCTAGAAATCATGAAATAAGTGGACAAATCTTATCTTTCCCAACTAAATTTTCAACCACCTATTCAATTAAAGATTAAAAAGACACTGAAATAAGATATAGAGATAGAAAATAAGGTTATAAATGTTACTAATTTTAACCTTCATTATGATGGAATGATAATGTTAAGAAACCATGTATATATTCGGTCCATACCAAAATTGAAGAAGCATTTGTTAGAGGACGCTCATAATTCTTCATTCCCTGTTCATCTTGGAAGTATGAAGATGTTTAGAGATTTGAAATAGTATCTTTGGTGGGATAGAATGAAGATAGATATCATAGAGTTTTTTATCAATTCTTTTTATGTCATAAGTTAATGATAAGAGAAAAAAATTCTAGGGTGGTGTTACATCCATTACCTGTATTAGAATATAAATGAGTAAAAACACCCTGAATTTTGTCTTCAGACTCGCCAACGTGTCTAAAGGGAATAATATTATATGTGTTATAGTCGAAACCTATAAAAAATAAACACACTTCATATTTTTCAAATAATTCTTCCCTCTTGATCATATTTCCAAAACATACATTATGGATGTATTAATTTTTCATGGAAAAACACATTTCATTATATCTGACCGTGATCCAATGTATACATCAAAGATCTAGTGAAGTCTTCAACCGGCTTTGGATATGGTGTTAACATTTAGTACTGTATATCATCCTCAGAAAAATGGTCAATATAAGAGAAAAATTGAAACCCAATAATATATTCTTAGATAATTCACTATGGATTTTAATGTTGGTTGGGATCAACACCTTCCCCCAATTTAGTTTTAATATTACAATAGCTTTCACTTGAGTATTAAAACAGATCATTATGAAGCCCTCTATGGAATAAAGTTTATATATCCAACATACATGGATTAAATTAAATAATTAAAGATATTGGTACCTAAGATAGTTTATTTAATGTTCGGGAAGTTTAGATACATATAAAAACACCTCAAGGAAGCTCAGAGTCAGCATAAAAGTTATACTGACAATTGTCGGTGTGATCAACAATTTGAAGTTGTTGATAATATGTTTCTAAAAATTTCTATATGGAGTAAGGTTATGCTATTTTTAAAAAAAGGGAAACTAATACCTAGGTACATTGATCAATTTTTAATTCTTGAACAAATTGGGATAGTTTCTGATTGGTTTCCTCTTCCACCAAACCTCTCTTATGTTCATGATGTGTTCCATGTATCTCTCGTGAGGAAGTAAATACTTGGTCCTTCACACATACTAAAATAATATGTCTCACTAATAGAGAATGATATTTCTTATGAGGATTGGCTAGTGAGTATTTTGTATCAGATATATAAAGGTATATAAAACAATACCACACTCTTGGTCAATATTTTTTGAAAAAATAACATGTTTGAAGAAGCTATATGGGAACCTAAGGAAATGATAATGCCAAAGTATCCTAAATTATTTTTAATAGAGTGATGAATTTATAGGGAAAAATCATTTTTAGGGGGATATAATATAACACCCCAATTTTTATGAATTATTAATTTCAAATAAATTAAATTTCATTGATAACTTGCGTTACATATATCTTTGAGCTTCAACAAACCATGCTATATTAAAATTTTCGTTATTTAAAAGTGGAAATTATAACTTAGAATTTATTATTAGTGATATTAATAGTCATAAAAATTTTAAATATTATGTATAGTTTTTTTAAATAAACAAATCATATTTGAAAAAAGTACTTAATTTTTACAAAAGTCTTTATATGATTCAAAAAATACTATTTTCTCAAAAAATATGTTTTTTTTCTTTCTGTGAACAATAACAAAATTAATTTTGGAAATTTTAGAAAATAAATTTAATAAAATATATATAATTTTTAAAATCATCATTACAAAAATATTTTAGGATTAAATTTGAGTATTTTTCTAAAAATATTAATTTTTCGATGAATTGTGAAAAAAACTAGTTTTTATTGAAAACAAAATTTTCATTTAAAGAATCAATATGGGATAATTTTTCTTTAAAATGGGTTAAAAATTAAAATTACTTAAATATTATATCTATTAATCTATTTTATATCATTTGAATTATTTTTTTGTTCAATTTTTATATAAATAAATTTTATACTTTTGAACATTTTTCATTTTCAAAACCTGCTTTCTTGTAACATATCTAGGACAAATTTTAAATAAAATTATGTCACTTATGTGAATTGAATTTAGTAAAATTTATTATTTATTTTTAATGAGACTATTTTTTATTATATACTAATTTCAACTTACTTTTTTACCATAATAAATATTAAAAATATTAAAAATTATTTATTACAGTTAAAGAAAAAATGGTTTTGCAGAGGGTTAAATTAAAAACATAAGGTTTAAAAATGACCCAAAACTTGTGAAAACATAATTTTATGGATATTTTTCAAAATTATATCTTATTTGATCGATAATAGTTAATATTTTAGTCTTTTTCTATGAGAAAACATGGGTACACATTTTTTTCAAAAATTATAAATGTTTCACTAAACTCACTTATAAAAGGCCAACCCTTCTCCTCTCCTCTTCACACATCTAAAACACTTTATTCTAATAAAAACTGACCAAATAACTTACTTAATTATATAATAATATCCTATAATAATTATTATTATTTCATAAATCCAAATTAATAATAGTTTTGGTGAAAAATAAAATAAGTTGTTTGAAGAAGAGACAACGCCCCTAACTGAGCATTTTATTTTATTTATTCCTCCACCTCCTTAAACTGTTGTTAAATGATGATGATATAATAACCTAATTATCTTAAATATATTATATATTATTATGTTAAGGTAATTACCTACATTACTCTATACGTTTATCAATGGGGATAAGAAATCATCATTCGTGTGATGGTGGACTACTGCCTCATAAACTGATGTTATTCATTTTCCATAAAAACCTCTAACAGCTAGATGTAATGATATATTACATGTTTATATTTGATATTTATGATATTTTTATACCTATAGAATTATTATATCACATATTATTTTATTATTACCAATCTATGGGAATATAACTATGTCGCTCATGTATACGACAGATTACTGCCTCGCGAAGCGATGTGCTTCATTTACGCATTACATGAAAGATAATGAATATGATTTTAATGAAAATATGTGATATATATATATATGATATAAAAAATTATTCTGTAATTTTAATATATTAATCATTTTTTTTCTTTAAATTCATTGATAAAATGGAAACAACGTTCATGCGTATTGACGACCAATCGTCTCTATAAATGGTGTTTTTTCATTTTCTATCACTAAATCTTAAGGATTAATTTAATAAACATATATACTAAAAATATATAATTTGTATATTATGGTTTAAATTCTTTATATTTTGTAATAATGATCTTTATAATAGGACAAAAAATAAAAACTTAAATCATAAATGAAAATCAAAGAAATTATTGCCTGAAATGTGATTCTAACATGGAATTATTAATAAAGGGGTAATAAAAGGTCATTTTAAAATAATATAAGGTATAATATATATAATTATGGTTATTTAATATATTTATAACAAACATATATTTATTAAACTAGAATTTTGAAAGTGTATGATATAATTTGAGACTTAAGGTAAGGTATTTCCATCACACTTCTATTTTCTTTGAGGTAAATTCCATATTGACCATGTGTTTCTTTTATGTGGTGTATATACATCCAAAGGATGTATTTTATGATTATTATACAGAAAATTATTGGAATACATATATCCATTTTATTAACTCTGTTTCATGGGGTTTACATTTCAAAATTTATCAAATAAGTGAAGGAGTTTTGTCTCAATTTTCCATCTTTGAGACATGTGTTAGAGTATGCACCCATATTCTATTATAACGTGTATATAATACCCATTTTATATTTTATACCATTAATATAATTATTTTAAGGATATTATATGTTCCATTAAATGTTATTATTTCATGGGGGTTTTTATTTAATACTATTAAAGTAGTAAGAGTTTTATGTTACATACTCATCATTTAATGGGATTTCTCATAATTATGCTTAAAATGATGAAATGTTATGATATATCTCTTAATAAACTCATGATTTTTCTTCCTATATTTTTATTTACTAATAATATATTTATTTCCCTTTCATTTTTCTCTCTTTCTTTACTCAATAGTTCAAAATAGTGTTTTTTAGAAAAACCATCTTTATTTCTCTCTTAAATTAAAAACTCAATTTTCTCCCAAAACTATGTGTTCTAAAATTGTTTTCAAATTTTTTTTAAAAATTTCCAAAATATTTTTTTAATAAATTTTTACGCATTTCTTACTCTGTTATAAAATTTTTTGAAATACGTTTTTATGTAATTTTCTAGACAATTTTTATTTGGATTTTATAAAAAATGTGAAAGGAAACTTCATTTTATCATGTATGAAATAAATAGAATTTACCAACATCATGAACATTATTTTCAATGAATAGTCATTTATATGTTTTCATAGTTATTTTCCGTGAAAAGTTTTTTTTAAATGTTTTTTGTTTTAAAAAAGTGTTTTTAAAAGCATAAAGGATATTTTTCTCCCTCAATTTTTTAAATGATTTTTTAATCTTCCTTTTTATACTTTCCAAAATAAAGAATTTATAAAATGTTTTATGAATTTTTAGTTTTAATAAGTGGTATTCAATATATATTCATTTTTATCATGGAATGTTTTATGAGTTTTTTTAAAATCATTTCTCATCAAAAATGACAAATATTGATGTTACCTATGCCTTACTGGGGATATTATCTGAGGATATCATTCTAATTATTTATCTAAATGTATTATGTTTTTCATGAATCTATTTTTATGAAACCTTTTTTTTCTTGAGTTATGTTAAGGTGAAATGATAAAATGATTATGAAACCATTATATTTTCCATAGTATATGATAAGATGAAATGTTAATGAAACCCATTTCATTTCATAGGTTATGATATAATGAATTTTTTATGATATTTTCACTTGCATACATATGCTTTTCATTATGTGATAGTTGGGAAATATATATTTATTTAATTAACTGGGTAAATATTTAAATCTCATGAGACAGACATGACTGAAATACAGAGTTAACTCAGTTCAATTTGGAAATATTTCCACTATGATAGTCGTGTATGTGAACCTTTACTACTATGATGGTTTTGGGAGGGAACCCATACCACTATGATAGCATTTGTAGTGAACTTTTATGACTATGGAAAAAATTCATAATTCTTATTTTTATTCCAGAGTTCTATAGTGTATTCCAATTTTATTAACTTATGAATAATGTTCTTTGATTTCCTAATGACTCGCGTCTTATGAATTATCAATATTTATTCCAAGACTCAAGATTATAATTGTTGATATGCATGGTATGGTTTTCAATTTTTATTATCATGTTCTCATACCCCTATGCTCATGCTATACTTACGTATCCCCATTATTTACCCTTATTATGAATTTTATGTTAGCATTTCTTATGTTTTATTTCATAATATTACAAAGAAATGTATTTTCTATAATTTTTATAAAAAGGGTGATAGATACGAAGAACATAGTGGGATATGATGTAGTTCACCTCTTAGCCAATTTTTATGTTTACATGTTTGAAAAGGCATTATATGTTTATGATGGTCATGTTTGTGTTTAAATAATTTAATGAATATTCATCAAAAAATTGGAAAATCTTTACGTATAAGAAGATTGGGTTTCTATACTGATATATCATCAGATTTTTGTCAATATATCCTAATGAAAAGTATGGATTGATAGAGTGAACTTATTTGTCCATGTTATCTTGTTATCTGGAGTGGAAGTGGTCCCAAATAAGGTTTCATATATGGTATATTGGGGATGACCTAAGAATGTCTCTAAGATTAATAAAATTCTAGTTCTACCAGGATATTATTAGTGTCTCATCCAGAACTTCTATATCTAGTTTCACTAATGTCTTGGATGACCAAACAATGGAGAAAATTTCTTGTTCAAATTCTTATGAGAGGTATTTTTATGATTTAAAGAGTAAGTTAACCTCAACGCCAATCCTAAACATTTTTTTTTGGGCTAATGAATATACCATGTACTATGACACATTCGTAGTGGAAATCAGAACAGTTATGATGCACAATGATTGAGTAGTTTATTATAGATCCAGATAACTAAGAACATACGATAGGAAGTACCCCACCCACAATCAAGTGTTTACTATGGCGGTACTCTCCCAAAGAAGTAGGAGACACTATCTATTGGGATATAGTTTGGTGGTGTATAGAGGACCATAAGATCTATAAGTATATAATTTATTATTGAGACATGATCCTTCATAAGAGTGGGTGGGTAGAGTATTTGTAGTCATTTAACTTTGAACTGGATTACAGTCCAGTTAAGGGAAAAAATAGTATTGATTCCTTGAGATGAGAGACGTGAAGGGAGGATGCATGAGATATTTATGATGTGTAGTGGATGATGCGACTCTTTTCTAACAAGAATCAATATGTTTAGGAGTACTATGAATGCGTATATTTAAATTAAACAGTTGTTATACATGGGCTTCTAGACTAGATAAATAGATAGTAATTATATAATACAGAAGGCATAGCTCTAAGAAACATCTTACATGGTGGGGAGACCCCATATACATGGTATCTTAGAGATTTAAACGTTATTCTTATCCATGTACATGTATGGTTTCCCACAGTCTTATTTGAGGAGTTGATGGGGGATTTTTTTGCTTCATGATGGAAAGTACATATAGGTCTGAACAAGTTTTATCCTGATATCCATATGTATTGTTGGTGGATTGGGATAAAAAAAGGAGATAGTGGGCTTCATGGAGAAATGTTTCACTTATTAATATGAAAATTCAGAGCACCATAGGCATGTTGGGATATTGAATCCCTTTTTCAATTATACAATGGAAGTGGGATGATGTTACAATGTATTTTGTGAAAATTTTACCCACGTAACCTCACAATAATGATATAGTATGGTGATTTTGTATCAACTAATGAATGTAGTCAACTTATTTGCAATTAGTTATTCTTACATCATCATTGATTGGGTATTATCTACATGATTGTAAATAATTTTATTACATGGTATTCTAATAAGTATCATTCTCGATTGGGATCCTTGTTTCACATAACTATTCTGGAAAGACCTTCAGAATATATTAGTATTATGGGTCCTTCTAAGTACATATTATCTTTCTCAGATTGATAACCAATCATAATGTATGATTCAAATTCTCGAAGATTTGTTATGATAATGTTTTTTGAAAATGGTGGCTCTTGGGAGAAAAACTGGCAGTTTTGGAGTTCATGTATAGTAAAAGCTTCTAGAAATATGTCCAAATGGATCCTTTATAAGACTTTTATGGAAGATCATTTCATTCACCTATTTACTGGTTATAGAAAAATGTGTTATCCCTCATTGGACCTTGTCTCATGCAATATATTTCTAAGTAGGTTCAATTGATTAGAAAGTGGTTGATAACCATGAAGAGTTAGCAGGATTTTTTTGCTAACCATTAGAAATGATCTCTATATTTTTAGGTAGGAAATCATGGGTTTCTTTAGGTGTCTCTTGGGATGGTGAAACACTATATCTAGACAAAAGGGAACATATCACCCCAGATTGACGGGCCATTTGAGATAATAGATAGGTTAAGTCTGTTGGAATACCATTATACCCTTCCATAGTAGTTTAACTCTTTCTACAATATATTTCACATGTCACATATTTAGATATATCATCTTAAAAATTCTAACATAATTGATGTTGATGATGTAGAAATGGATCTTGGTGCGTTCCTTGAGTAGCTTCTAATCTGTATCATATACCACAGTGAGAATAATTTCTAAGTGAAGATTGTGTCTTAGTGTAAGTGTAGTGGAAACATGGGTGTGTGAAATAGAATACCCATTATAGGGAGTCTGATATATAGATATAGTGTCTAGAAATGTTTTCCAATACACCATAGTGGAAATTTGGATCAAATCTTAAGGAAAATTTTTTATATGGTGGGTAGTTTTTTATGATCCTTTGTTTTTTAGGTATGACCCTCTTCAAGTTACTGTTAAACATTCTTGAGTTGTGTTTCTTTTCTTAGAATGTGGTAATCAAAGCCTTATTCTAGTTGGGTTAGTGTACTAGAGGTATTTGGGGTTAAATTCAGAGAGGGGGTTGGGTATTTGGTTATAGAATCAATTCAATATATAAATTGTAATTTCATGACCTGAAAAGCTCTTAAAAACTCCATGCAATTCATAAAATACATGAAAGACATGAATGACAATAGAATATCACACAAATCAAAATCTCATGACATGAAATGAGTATTCACGACATGAATTTCTTTTTTGGGGTTGTTTTACACCAATATGGTAGAGTTTTTTATTTTTTTCATACCTACATTCGTAATGTGAATATTATATTCACCCCATGAATGTGGAACAACCGATGCTCTTTTAAATATTCAGTTCCCTAACTTTATCATACCACAAACCCATTCTCTCAAAACCCAACCCTTTCATCAGTGACCTTTGGGATCCCTCTTTAAACTAGATGTAATACCTCATTGTATCTTGATGTTCTAGACCTAGGGATCAGATATAAGACTTTCAGTTATTTTTCTCGATTTGAATCCATTGGTATTCCCTTTTATAACCCCAGTTCAGCTCGACCAATTATACCTAGATCTTATGTATACTGTTGGAAGAAATATTGGTCTTTATTGAAAGAAATTATGGAGGAACCAAATTTCTACCTTGGACATTGAGGAGTTTCTACATCTATACTAATATTGAGTTTGTGGTCTTGAACAACTTCTTTATGTCTATTTCTTTTTCTATAGTATGTTCAATATGTGTGATCATGTTGGAACACCATGAGTAGGACCTAAACAAATGGGTAATTCATCTTTTATAAAATTCATGTTCTTAGACACCCCATAGTTTCCTTTGGGATTGATGTAATTGATATCAGGACTTTAAGCCATCCTAGTGGTGTGAAAACCATTAACATTATATTCATACTTTTCTTAGATAAACCTAGGCCCCCTTCAATGAACAGAAATTGTTGAGAGTTGGATTAACCTTATGAACATGAAAAATATGTGGTCTGTAATAAATGGTAACTTGGCATGATGAGACATTGGTGATTATTCCTAGGTGGTAAAATCCATTAATTGAGAATAAATATCTTGTTAATTGGTAATTTGTTGAATTTACCATGTTATCTTATAATATAATGTTTTACATGATTGATTCATCGGATGTTTTTGATTTTTTATACTTGGTGTGTGTTTACATGGTTCTGAGTGAATGTTTCAACGTCTCATTAGACCTGAAACCAATGATTTATCCTAAGTAGGGGAATCCACTAATCTATATGGTTACTTTTTCCTGGTATGGAATTGCACTTTGGGAACATATAAGATACACCGATATGGGACATTTTCATGGAGCTAGGTATAATATGGTTACTTTTAAATTTTATTTCATTGAAAAATGGGAACACATAAGTGACTATAACATGGGACATTCACATGTATCCCAGTATGATATCATTATTTTACCTAGTATGTTATTGCTCCATGAGATCATGTAAGAGACTCCAACATCAGACATTCATAAAGAACCCAATATTGTTTGGTTACCTGGGACATGATATGGGTCATTCATCCAAGATAGAATAATTCACCATTGGTATGGCTTATACTTATTCTGTTTTAGGATCTAAAATATGAAAGAGATATATATCATTGATCCAAAGAAGATTTAGTTGGACAAGGGTTCCATCATGGAGTACGAGGATCAACAGTTTTATTTTATGTTCAGTATTAATTTATGAATTAATACCCCCAGTTTTCTCACTGTTTCATGAAATATATATCTATACATAATTTTTTTCACACATTGGGTGTTTGTTTTTTAATTTTTACTCAAACACTTTTCATTTTCCATTTGTTACCTAATAAAACTTCATAGATGTGGTTATAGCCAAGGGAAACTAACCATATATTTGGTTGTTTCTTAGTGGATTGTTGGAGCTTGTATATGAGACCATGTTGAGTTCGAGGCTAGAGATTTTAGATTATTTTATCTATTTTATTTTATCTTATGAATGTATGACTTTCATAGTGTCATTTATTTATATACAACATTTCATTACATGGTTTTTAATATTATATGGATAGTTCGGTTTTCCATTTATTTTCTTGGTTTCATATTGATTTTTATATTATTTTCACTCTTATTACAAAATTGGGCCCTTGGGTATAATATCCCCACAATATTACTTACAACATAGTTACTAGTCAGTATCCACATGCCTATGGGGAGGCATACCTAAGGACTCATTACTACCCAAATTGTTCATGTGAGGGAGAACTTGGACACAGATTACGCATCAATCATGTTAACCATTTTGGTTTTATTAACGGTTATAACCAATAGTAACTGAGTTAACCATTTGTGTGAGGGATAATAAGATGATGAACTCAATAATAAGCCAATTAGAATTGTATATGGTCTCATAAATACCCAATTCAGTCACACGAGGGACAACTGGGCTAGGGATGATTCATCAATCATGTTAATCATTTTGGTTTTAGTGATAGTTCGAACCAATAATTACGAAGTTAACCCATCGTGTGAGGGATAATGTTTGGATTTCATAAATGATCAAATAATTAAAATTGAAGATATTATATTAAATCTCGTGATGATACCAAAATAAAAATCTCACATCAGGATTAACAATATAAACATAGAAAAAATTATGAATACACATCAGAGGAGGAGGATTGAGTCCCATGAATTCTCATATATATACTATGATAATGGAAAGACGAATAAATTTACTTCTCCTAACAAATATGGGATAAATCACTATTGTAGTTTCCTAAAAGAGAATGGAAGATTACTTACATGTGTAATAGGGGATCAGTGGGAATTTAACATCGATGGGAAATTGAGGAGTAATGTTAACAAGATGGGAGTGGAAAAAATGCATCCCAAATAAACACTAATGTTCCAATTACTTATGACTGGAAAACATAAGAATTACTTGATTCCACTACATAATCTATACACAAATAATGATGATAGTTTTCTGCAACTTCAAAGGAAAAGGGTAAAATGAATCATATTCTATCACAACTATTAAAGTGAGATACAAACATAATTTATAATGAGGAACACCATTCATCCACTGAATAACTATGAGTATTTTATTAATCTCTTATTAAACGCACTCTTCTATATGTTGAATGTTTACTAAGAACATAAAATCATCACAAACATTTCTAGATGTTGAATAATTAATATAAAATTATAGTTTTTATTATTATTATATCCCAAGTTACTTTTTATGGTAAAATGTCTTATGAAAATTGTACAATCCTTCCATAATAAATTTTTGGGAAATTAGGAAAGATATTAGTTATCTCCACTTGAAGGAAAAAATATTTGGTATATAGTGATCACACTTTTTATCATCGTTTGATGGTTTATGAAAGGATGATTATGAACACCCTTTTTAAGTAAATTATACATTTTGAGACTTGATACTAAATAATGATAGAATCATGGCTCAAATGGTTGTATAAAAATTAAATATTAGGGATAATCATATTATAAAAAAATAATGATATGTTTTGTAGGTTTTTATGTTTAATATAAATCATTAAATTATAAATCAATTCATATATATTGACAAGAAACCATTATATATTTTTATTAGTATGTAGTAATTAAAATTATAAAGAAATAATTTATCTATGTTGAGGGGGGGAATGTATCACCCTAAATCATTAGAAATCATAATATATCCATAATATTTGTCTATAAATCATAGTTTTTTTAATATGCTAGATGAATTATATAAATTTTCAAATAATTCATATGATATAGGAATTAAATGAAAATCATTTTATTAATTCATGATTAATAAATTATAATAAAATAACATGAAAATAATTACTATACACCATGGATTATTATTCACCTTGGGAGAGAAGATCCATTAAAAGTGCATAAAATAAAAGGTGATACCAAATAGGGAAAAAATCATCAATGCTTGGATATATCTTCCATTAACATCACCTTTTAGGATCACCAATAGCCTATAAAAACCTATAATGTCGTAGAACATCATGAATAGAAAAATCATATTATCAAAGGTAAAATTAAACTATGGAATTGAGAAGTGTGAATGATATAAGTTTAGTAAGATATTATATAGGAATGAAATATGGTCATTGATGAAATAATCATTACAAATATGTTCATTAAAAATATGGTAGTTGAAAATATTTTCATTTCAAATATAGTAGTTTGATATACTTCCAATATGTGTATTAAAGTCATTTATTCTTAAAAAATATTACTCTCAATGAAGGAAAAGTATAATATTAAAATATTTTAAATATATATATATATATAAGCATTACAAAAAAAATATTATTATTATTATTAAATGATATTATTCAAAAAATATTTTAATATAAATGGAGTAAAAAAATTAAATTTTAGAATATAAATAAATAAATAATGGTATTAATTAAAGAGTATTTATTATAAAAGTAAAAATTAGATTAGACAAAATATTTTATTAAGTATTAAATATTTTTTTTATTAAAAACAATTTTTTAAAATATTATTATTTATAAACTAATATATTAATATCTCTTATATTATAAATTGATATGAAATAATATTATGAATACATAATGTTTAGAAAGTCATTTTTAATAAAAGTTATTTTAATTATAATTTGTATATTTCATTTAAAAGCTAAATGGATATTTTTTAGAATTTTATTTTGAAAATATAAATATCATATTTATATTCATTATATAAAAATCTGTTTAGTTTTAATTTTTTATATTTTTCTGAAATAATCCAGTTCTTCATGAATAGTAAAAATATCTGTTTTGCAAAAAACTATCACATTTGTAATAAAAGAATGGTGTAAAAGTGTATGAAAATATTTCAATATTAAAATTTTATAGTTAATAATAATATATAGAATTTAAAAGTGAAATGATTAATTTATAAATCTTTTTTTAAAATTTTTGAAACGGAAGTATTATTACACCATAAAAAATGTTTTTACATGGTTATATCAAAAAATATACTATATATTTTAGAAATTAAATATTAAAAAATGTATTTATTATTTGAGTTCAACAAGTCAATATTATTTAGAAAGTTAAATAGTATTTTGATGCATAAAGATAATATTAGAATGATAAATGGTAATTACTACTATAATGGTAAAAAATTAAAAATATATTATTATTTTAACATCATTTAATTTTTATCTAATAAATAAAATTTATTTAATTTAAATTATTACCATAAAATGATTTTCAAAACTATATATAATTTTATAAACACATATTCAATTGGAAATTTATACTAAATAAGATTAATAATACATAATAGTTAAAAGTCATTTTATACGAAAACAATTTTTAATATATTATAAAGTTTAATTTAAAAGATTATTTCCTCATATTTAGAATATAAATTAGAATAAATTGATTTTAAATTTATGATCATAACATAAAAATAATAATAGGGGATACTATTAATTTTTAAATAAAATATAACTACTTATTTAAAAATTAGTTACTTAAGTAAAAAAATAAAAATGTTAAAATGTAAATACCAATGGTAAAAGATATGAAACTTGTTAAAAAAATGTGTTTAATGTATTGGTTGAGTAATTATAAATCCATTTATATCCTAAAATCCATTATTATGAAATTTTTGAGTCATTAACCAATGAATAGTGTAATAATATCAAGGAAGTGTAAATTGTATTCCCAAAAGAGAAATTTTTCATTACTAATAAAATGGAATAACATCCACGCCTTCATGCATAAACATACAATTATAATTTATTTTAAAAATATACCCAAACTACCAATCATATAATTAATTCACTCATATCTAATCCCATGATCTAAATAATCCATCTTAAGGCACTCAATTATTTAGAGATATCTTACAAAAGATCTAGTCTCCAATGTAAGTATTACCTTCTTCTAATATATTCTCTTTATCATTATCTTAAAAATAACATATATCCATAAAAATATAATGATATTAGTAACAATAATATACTAAAAAAATTATATTATTTTAATAACTATTATTTATTCATCTCCATCCACTAATAAAAACAAATGCATCTTTTGTGTGTTGCATGTGTTATAGCCTCTAGAGAGAGACATCATCTATTTTTCATCACCGTCATTCATGGATGATAAAAAAAGAAACCCATGAATAAATATGATATATATAACATAAATATGGTTTATAAATGTCAAATTTATTATTTACATTCATTTCCTCTCATTCATTGTGAAAAGGGAACACTAATTGTGGGTATGTGCAAACTACCACTTTCATGATAAATTTGTTTCATTTTTCATCACTAGCCTTCATGGATGAATTTAACATATATATTTGAAATATAATATTATTTCTTGAAAAAATTAATATTATAAATATTAGGATACTAATTTACAATTCATTCAACCATGGTCAACATATAAAAGAAGTTAGAAAAAAATTGACTGAACAACCTCAAATAACTGATGAATACAAGAAAAATATATTATAAATGAATAAAATATGATATTTAAAGCACCATGGAATAATAAATATAGTTGAATAAGGTTTTAAATTAAGTATTTAATCTTATTTTGGTTATTATGGATATTAAGTGCTATGGTAGAGTGAATCATGACCAGCGTAAGTGTTTTGCCTCAAATTTTACTTCTTTAATAAACAATTTTTCTTATGAACATAATTTCCTTAAAAAGGTTTGTATAATAATAATTAGATAAGTAATATCCTGAATTATTTTTATTTATTTTATTTTATCATAAACGTCAAACATTCTCTCTTTTAATGGAATTTTATTAGAATGTTTCATGAACCGTAATTGATCGTCTATACCTCCTTTATAAATTTTCAGTTATTCACTCTATTTTTCTTTTTTATATAATATTATTATCATGTACCTCGTATATTTTTTAATATATTTCCAATAAATATATATCTAGTTACACATCATTTTTATTTTTTTGGTATATAGATTTTATTTTCCTTTAAAATTCACACTTTTATGTAAATGATATTTATAAGAATGTTTATATTTCATGTATCCAGTAATGAATCACACCATAATTTTTTTTTAAACTATGAATAGATTCTATAAACACTAATAAATTTATGAGGAACCCTATTGTTTTAATTTTGGATTTATGGAAAAAAATAATCTTCTTCCTTCGTTAAAATTATCTTATAATTATAAAGTTTCACCCAAGTAGATCATTTTTATTCTTACTTATCCTTGTTCATTATCATGAAATATCTATATTGAAAGTCAATATTAAAGTCCTATATTTCGTTTTTAAATATTAACATCCCAAATGATTAAATTACTTCATATCTTTGTAATTGATGTGTTTTATTATTGGATTCTTCCTTCAATCATAATTAGGAATCTCACTTACTTCTCATGGGTTTCATTATGATTATAGTTTATATATGGTTTATTTTACTCATATAGAATGAATACCTATGTTTTTCATTATATGATTTGTGGGAAAAAAATATATCCCTAAAATAAATTGCATAATTCATTATATATATTGATATGTTATATAATGTATTAGGGATTGAACATAATCCAACATGGCACTTTATCCAATTTATGATGATGGTCTTGAAAGTAACCCTTGACTTATGTTGTTAATCTCATGTTTTATTATGTTCCCAACTATTTATGATTCTATTTTCTTATGATATCATGTTCTTATTCCATTTCTCCATACTTATGGTCAACCTCTTTATGAAATCAAGTTATTCATCTTGACTCTCAGGTTATGTCATATTTCCATATTTATTTCTTTATGGGGTTTTCTAGCTCACCTTTTTACTTATGTATTTCCACCAAGGTATATAGTATAGTTTTTGAATATATATAGGAGTTATATTATAAAATGAAATTAATGCTTTTTATTTAAGATGATTTATTTATGTGTCTAATCATCCAAAGAGCCTACAACTCTCAATCATTATCCTCTAATTGTTAGAATGTTTTTTAATAATCATGAAATTATATTTTTTTTAATTCTTGAATCCCAATAATTTATTTAGTAATCCCATAAATAAATCCATAGATTATTTCTCCTATTTCTATTCAGGCACTGAAAAAGGTCAAAACATCCTATTACGTAGCTGTCTCTGAACATTATCCTATTGAAAATTCAAGTATTAATTGAATAATACCCCATATTATTATATATTACATCCCACCATTGAAATTTTTCAAGGTATCTATATAACATTGTTCTTATTGGAGGTAAATAAAATAAAGATCTATATTTAAAGACCCAGACTCCATTAACCTAGATTCTATTTCTACTTTATTACATTACCATATATACAAAGTGGTAAAATAAAAAAGGTCATATCAGTTCCATAGTTTTGGAGAACCATATATATACAAGATACCAATTTTATATTGGAAAAATAAAATAAAACATAACAAAAAATAAATTTCTTGACATATTTGAAACTCATTCAAAGGATTAATCTTTATAACCTGGGGAAATGAAATAAAATAAATGTGACCTTAAATGCTCAGTAAGGGTTATGGATAATGGAATCTCTTAAGAATAGATAATAATATTTAACATGGGAATGTAAATAACTGAATACACATTATTTTAATCAATAACATGATCGTAAAATAAGGAATAATAAATATGGGAATGTAACTAACTAAACGCACATTCTATTTAATCAATAAACCTAATGTGAATATTAAATAGAGATAATATCAATGAGAAAATATAATAGATAATAATAATAACTGTATTATAAATTATGAAATTTCTTAATTATTGTATATAATTATCTAAGGCATCATGATACCTCTAATATCAAGGCCATTCACAAGATTATTAATAACTATAGCTAAAAACCCATCTGATTTGGACAAATGATATATATCTTGTGACCTATTAATGCATCAAAGTTATATCTAAAACTAAGTCCCAACCATAATTTCATGTCCAACTCATTAATCATATATCAAAAAAATTATATAACTCAGTAATCATTAATCCTTATCACCTAATATATTCTTTGAGTAAATGGTATAAGTTATCAAAAATTTCCTAATTAATCAAATAACATTAAAAGTAAACAATATATGTAAATAAGATATAAAGTTTAGGAAAAAATAATATCAATCATACAAGAATATGTATATTTAATATAAATTTAATTTCTAATGAAAAATTATCACAATAAAGTGATTGTTTCAAGAGAAATTAAACAATCACAAAAGAAAGTGATATTGTACAATAATTCTTACTTATTTTATAACTTTTAAATTATAACCCCTTTAATAATAAACATGAAATGAAACATTAATAACCATTAAAAATTATTTATTCATATTAAATACATAAAATTGGTTTTATATACATAACATAAAAGTGAATAATTTTATATTAACAAATATTACTCAATGAAATGGAAATTGAGACGAAATCTCTATCCTCATGCTTTCCTTTAGCTTAAAATTATTTAAACTTGTGTATAATGGATATAAGAATGTTATTAATTTAGTACATAAAAATAAAAATATTTATAATATCATAAATTATCCTATTATAACATTTTACACCCAATTGTATACTAATATTTAATTATTTTCATTGTTTTGGGTGTTAATCGTCAAGTTTTTGCATGTATGTTTTATCGTGAATGTTTCAGTTATTGTATATTGGATATAAATAAATAATCTGAAAAATGATAATAATGTTATAAATAAAATATTTACTCAATATATACCTTATTATAACCATTATTGAATATTTTTCATGTAAAATGAGTTGTTTTACTTCATGGATATGGTAGGTCGTACGCACGAACGAGCAACAATATCATTCCCCTAATGGGTGAAAGGTTAAGGGAGAATATGGTATATTAATTTTAAAGAATTTATATCATGTCATATATACCCCATATATTCATTAAATTTATATTCATTACCTTATAGGTAATTCATAAGTTAATAATAAATTACATCGCTTTGCGAGGTAGTTCTTTGTCGCACACATGAGGGAAGTTGTCATATTTTAAAAAAATAGAAAGTAAGATTGTATAAGTGATATTATAATTAAATAAGTATAATTATATAATAAATATTTTATATAAATATTAAATCTACCATTATATTAGGTCGTGAGAGGTTTTGGTGGTGAACGAGTTACCTTGGTTTGCAAGGTGGTAGTCCACCATACACACGACTGATGATATTGTTTCCCATTTGATGGAAGGTGGATGGATAAAGGTTATGAAATTAACAAAATAAAACTATTTATATTTTAGGTAATTTTATTATTATACTAAAAATATTTAATAATATTTTAATTAGGTGAAAGAATAAATAAAATAAATATTATCATTTAAGAACATTACCTCTTCTTCAAATGGCCCCTTTAGGTTTGTACCAAAAGCCTTCATTGGATGGCTTTATGACAAAATAAAGGATCTATTGTTTTTTAGGGGATTATGTAAGTGACTTGAGGATTGTTTTTTTCAAACAAAATGGATATTTAAGTGTTATTAGGTGGAATTTTATATGTGGATAGGTGAGGAGAGGGTATGACCTTTTATTAGTGGGGGAGAGATCTCACAAGAAATTTTTTGAAATAATCAGTTATACCCACATTTTCTTCATGAAGAAGCCTAAAAATATGTCATTATCAACCCTTATAGTAAATAATGTCTAAATATATCCAAAAAATGGGTCTAGTACAAGTTGATAGGTCAATTCAACCATTATATTTTTAGTTTATCCTTCTGATAAAGAAATTTTTACCTTAACCATGGTAATTAAATTTTACTAATTTTAATCTTTATAATGGTGAAAATTTATGTTGAAATTATTATATAAAATAAATTATTATCATTAAAAATATGGATTATATTTTTCCTAATTTAATTCATGGGATTTCCATAATCCAATTTAAAATTATACCCACTTATGTGACAAAAAAACCAGTTTTTCAAAGAGAAAATTCTTATAAGTATAGAAGGTTGTAATAAAAGATTATAAATGATTTTGATTATAATAATCTAAATTTTATATATTATAATAAATTTATCTAATTTTACTTTAGAAACAATTTAAAAAATAATTTAACTTTTTATATAATTTAAAACAAAAAGGAGGTTTAAAAAAAAGAAACATTTTTTACTATTTATCAAAAATGAAACATTTCAAAAAAATCACAAAAAATAATCATCATTTAATTTTGATATGATGATTTAAAAAATGAACCTCAGTTTATCACATAATATTTATAAATGTTTTAAAAAATAATTTTTACATAAGTACACATGAAACGAAGACATCGTTTTCTTTGAAAAAATATTGTTTTTCAAAAAAATATTTCTAAAACTTTAGAGTGATTTTTATTTTTATTTACAATAAATAAATAACCATAAAAATGAATAAAATATATATTTTTCATAATTTATTTATTAATATTCATACCCACCAACTTAACAACATTTTTATTATAACAAACCATTCTTAAGGTACATTGACATTACATCATTTTTGCAGCACATAAACGAAATAAGTGGTGAATATGGCATAAGTCTCGCATAAATAAAACTAAAACTATAAATCCCCTTACTACTTGAGTAACCTTAGAACCTTGAACCCCATAAAATTATAACATCAATTTAATATTTTTAAATAATTAAATTATATAAATAGATTATATAATATTTTATATGTCAGTATATACACCGCATAAAAGGAGAAAGTGGTGATATATCATGTATCTCACAGAAATAAATAGTAAGATGAAATTATCTTACCATATGTATTGAATCTCATCGTAATCATGAAAAAAATTATGTATAATAAATATAAAATTATTATAAATATATTATAGATATTTATTCAATTATATCATACCATATATGATTCACTAATGAATTTATATTACCTAGTTATTGACAGTTTGATATTAAAGCAACGTTTCGGGTAATAACTACTTTGTTTATCATGTGTGTTTTGAATTTTCATTCTTGATATTCTAACTTAAATCATGATTTAATTATTTATAAAATATAAAAAATTATTTAATTATCATATATATTAATCATATATATATAAATGAAATATTGATATATGAAATGGAATACATCGTTTATGGAGACGGTGGGTCGTACATACACGTGAACGCTTTTTCTATTTTCTTATCATATTTAAAGGAAGAAAGTAAATTATATTTATGTATATATATATATATATATTATAAAATTAGAATTATCATGTCATATATTTCATTTACTTTTAATAAACTCATATTTATTACATCCCATGTAAAGTGTAAAAGAATCACATCACTTTGAGGAGGCAGTAGTCCACACATCCACAAACAAAGTTATCATATTTTCACAAAATAGAAAACATAATGGTATGTTTAATATTATAATTAAGTAACAATATATAAATCATAAATATATTATATATATCATATAAAAATAAAGTTTCAATCATAATTCTCTACCATAAGAGGTGTTAAAGGAAAAACAAACAACATCGTTTCGTGAGGAGGTAGTTCTCCATACACAAGAATAGTATGTTTTATAACCCTTAGAAGTAAGTGTGTGTGAGTGTAGGTTGTAACCATAATATTATAAAATCCCAATATATTTAGGAAAATAATATTATTATATTAATATTAAATAAAAATAATTGATGGTGTTTAAGGAAGAAATAAAACAAAAACATTAATTGATGAATGTTGCCACTTCTTTGGGAATCTTTTTTTGATTTGAACAAAAGGACTTATTTAGTGGTCCTTATAACCAATGGAAGGATTCTATGATTAAGGGAATAAATTTGGGAGGTGTGTTTAGAAGATTTTGGCTGATAAAAATGGATTTATTGGAGTGATGAAAATAAAATGAGAGGTGCCCTATTATAAGAGAGGGGAGTAGCACTTTTGGAAACTCTCAAAATATTAATTTATAATAAATTCAATATCAATAAATATACCACCAAAATTCCATGTTATATAATATAATATGATATAATGTTTTAATATCATCAAAAATGGATAGTTTTTTATTTAATTTTAAACCTTATATTTTTTTAATAACTCTTAGTTAAACTATTTTAATTTTAACTATGCTAATAATGTTTTCGATGTCAAGAGAATGTAATTTTTTACATATAATGTTTCAGTTGGAAAATAAATGGTACATTTATGATATTTTATATCATATCTCATTTAATTTTCTATATTTAATATTTTTATAATTTTTAAATAATTTAATAATGTATTACTGTCATAAAATATCATTAGTGTCAATTTTTTCACTATTAATTATTTTTCTTTTCAAAAATACCATAACAACATGATATCATCAAACAAGATATATTTACAAATCCATAATATATAACATTAATCCATAATATTCTTTTATAACATTATTTAGATCAAATTATATTTATTATAATATTTTGAATATTATTTATTTTTTATTTTCATTTATTAAATAATTATTGCATCACCATTGTAGTAGTCTATAAGGTATTAATTTATTTCTTATAAATTAAAAATAAATTACCATGATAAATAGAACATTTTATATTTCAAATGAATATTTATATTCTAATATATATCCTGTATAACCCTGTATAAAAAATGATATAGTTATTGAAAATATAAGCATGTTATCTTTAACTATTCTTTAAATAAATTATAATAAATACCTTACTCTCATAGAAGTGGCTTTAAAAGGTTATAAATTATGTAAAATGATTTTTTTGGTATAAAACCACTAATAAAATGAAATTGTAAATGTTTTAGGGTAATTTTATTTTATTTATAATATTATTTTTTACCCTTAATTACCGGATTTACCATTTACCATGTTAATAAAAAATTACTAAATTACTATTCCTAATTCCCAAAAATTAAAGAAAACTATTTAAATAATTTGGACCCTTTAATTATAAATTTTTAATCCATTTTTCCAAATTCAAAACATATAAGTTTCAATAATTAATTTAAAATTAATCTCATTGAATGGGTGAGAAAGCAGTTATTAAAGTTAAAACATGCAAAATATTTAAATGTTTTATATCTAAATTCAATATAAAATTAATTCCAATGGCCTAATTTATCTTAACATAACAAAGTTGATCTAATTATACTTTAACAATAATCAAAAATATAATTTAACACTATAAAGTAGTTCCATAAAAAAAGTTGTTTTCAATTTAAATTTAGTATTTTATCACTATTCATCAAAACATTAAACTTATCAGAAAAATACCAAAAAATCAACCAATGTAAATTTTTATATTTTTATTTAAAATAAAACATTTATGTTTTCAAATATAATATATAAAAGTTTCAAAGACTATATTTAAAATTTGTTCTCCATTAAAAGATGTTAAAATCACCCTTTTAAAAATATAGGTTTTTATGCATGAAATTGGGTAGGTTTGTATCTTATGTCTATGAAATCTTTTGGATAAATATAAAAAATATTTTTTTTAATATAAAAAATATATATTTCACTAATATCATTAAATAATTGTAATTTATTTAATTTATGAAGATAAAATGACTTTGGGAGCATAAACATAAAAAAAATCTTTTATATTCAATTGGTGTATATTTTCATTTCTAATTAATTGGTAACTAATGAATTCATTTTATAAACAATATATGTTCATAAGTTATTTAATAATAGTAACAAACTCAAATTTAATGGATAGTTTATATCTTATTATATTAAAGAATAATACTTTTATAATATATTGTTATTCAGTAAAGAATAGTATTGTGTGTAATTCAAGCTACCGAAAGAATTATACATTGTGTGTAACACAATCCAAGTATAATGTTTCATTTTCTACAAGATAATCTAAGTATTTTTTAGCACAATCTTGAATTGTTGGTGTGTATAATGTGATCCAAGCTTATTACTTTTTTATAACAAAAACTATATTCAATGTTGTGTTAAATGAAAAATAACAAAACAAAATTAAAATCAAATAAAATATTTGAAAAAATATCGAGTTGTTACATTATGCTCCCATTAAATGGAATTTTTCACTCTAAATTTTTCAGGTTTATCAAGGTTTTATACTTGAATTTCCCTTTCATAGAAACCCACATCATAAAAATTAATGCTAAAACACCCTTTTAAAAAAGGAATGTTAGAAACATAAAAAATACCCAATGTAACTCGTAACTAGGTTTCCACATAAGGGAACATAGGTGGGAAGTGAAAACATAGACATAAAAGAGAAATATATCTATCATTTTCTAATATACAGTAATAGAGAACATGTTCATGATAAAGTTAACAATTACAAGGCCATAAATTTGTGATGATATAAGGGACAATTTGATTCATCAGAAAAGAAGGTATTAGGATAAACTTTTTGGTTTCAAGATCTTTTCCACAGATTTGAAGAATTTGTTATGATAAAAAACACTTGATCACATTTCATATACATACTATCTTTCATTCATTTTCCTTTTATCAATTTCTACTTCATATCTTTTTCCACGAAATGAAGGTGAATTTTTCATTCATGAAGCATTAGCAGATCATGAAATCCATTGAATGATAAATTATTCCATATATCTTAATTTAAAGACAAAAATGTAAACCATGGTTAACCAATATGCATAAATACTCATATATAGAGATAATACTTTAATATCTAAAACATCATCTGAATTTCAACACAAAAAATTTCATAAATAGTTACTTTTATGATCGTTCCAAAAAGATTAAAATCCAAAACATTCAAAAGAATTTAAATAAGATTTAAAAATCCAATCATCGTTAATCCCCCAAACAACTTGATGTATCTGTTAATTTTCACACACCAACATGTTAATATCATTATTGTGTACCTTCTTGAAATATGGTAATATCCTTAATTACCATAAAATCCTAGTGAAAACATATAATAATTCAAAAATAAACTCTTTTCAAATACTATAAATCTATAAACTCAATCCTTAAACTACCTTGTAATAATATTACTAAATATTTATAAGGTCATTAATTCTATCACATTTATCTTATCACATAATCAAACATCTCTTTATTCTCTTATTATCCTAACATTAAAGTTTATCCTTTTCTTAATCAAGTGTTATTTAAAATTTACACATGATCTCTTTATTTACTTTTCATGGTTACTAATACCATTCAATATATGATTTCAAATACTTGATGAAAAACTATAGTGGACCAATCCTTGAATATTTCATTATTATATAATACTATAAAATTATTTCGACAACATTATTATTGATTTACAATTCATAAAAATTCCATCATTCCACCACATTGTTTTCATTCTCCACATCACCAATAGTGATCACATGAGATTTCCCTTTATCTTTGGATTTAAGTGGTTACTAATGTCGATCATCATCGTTAACCCTTATTTTTTGGAATTTATTATCACAATAGAAATTTTCCTTACACTTGAATCATTGAATTGTGATGGGTTCATTCTATAGCTTCCCCTCTATTCACATCATTATAAAACGTTTTCCCATCACTCTAGCAGTAAAATTCCCAATGACCTTCTTTCCCACACTAAAAACATCTATCAACCCACTTAAGACAATTTCCTCCATATTTCATTTCACAATTTTACCATAAAAGAAAGATTATATTCTTGTCTCCATGATTTTAAAAAAATTTGTTGATATCCACCTTCTATTTATTATCAAGACCCTGAGATTTAAATGTTACTCTAACTTCTATTTCCACCTTGATAGCACAATGTGAAATATCTTCATAGATACTGATGTATCTTATGGATAATACCCTTCGATGACTTTTTTTAAGCCAATAAAGTATCTATCAAACTTACTTTTAGGTTTAATGATAATACCATAATCATACCATTATATTCTTGTAAAACTAGCCTTGTATGTAACAATGGATTCATCGTCTGTTGGGAAAAAATCCCTCAATGTATCATTGAAGCATTTTTGAGGTGATTGTGTTTGTTGAAAAAGTGGAAATTTGTGTGGTGATTGTTGACAAAGCAAAACAATGGCATAAAAATTTGTTGAAAAAGGGAATTTTATGGTGGAATGTTGAGTTCAAGAGCTTTTATTAACGATCAATGTTTGATTCAAGACTATAGACAAAGGAATGGATGATCTGGAGGTGGTATAAAAAGAACAAATACAGGGTGGTGTCGTTTTCTAGTGTTTGCAAAAATTTTGGGCCTGAAAATTGTCAAATGAAGAAAAGAGGTTTTTAGAAAAGGGACTTTCATGACATGTTCTTAAAGGATTGGAAACTTGCGCGCCATATGTTTTTCAAGATCAGATCATCAAAATATGGAAAAGGGATAAGGGTCGCGCAAGTATTGATTTGGTCGCGCAGGTGACCTGTGTGCCAAGAGAAAGGACATGCACGCCGATACCTAGGAGGATTGGAAACCTGCGCGCCTATTGTCTATCAAGATCAAAACTTCAAAATATGCCAAAGAAAATTGGTTCGCGCAATTTTAGAAGTGGGTCGTGTAAGTGACTTGCAGGGGAAGAGACCTGCGTGCCGAGACTTGCGCGTTGAGGGTAGACTTGTGAGACGTCGCACAGGGTGGTCAAATTGCCTATAAATACTGGACCACCACACTTCATTTTCAATGAAGTTCAACACATTGAAAAATCAGAGCTCCCACCGCACAGGTGTGGAAGTCGTGCAAGTGGTGGTGTGTCGCGCAAGTAGGACTTGCACACCAGATTTGAAGAAGGTTGATTGTTGTCAGTTGCACGCCAATATTGGTTTGGGCGTAAATGGAAGTGTGTCGCGCAAGATTTGAGTTGAAGAAGCTTGTGTCGTGCATGTTTTTGAGGTAGACTTGCGTTCCAGTTGTGACATGTGAACCGATACTTGCATGTCAGGTTAGACTTGCGCACCAATTAAGGTTGTTTCACGGAAGTGTTTCTGGGCTACGTGAAAGCTGGAAGATTTCCCTGTTCCTTTAGTGTAAAGTGAGATTCATCTATGGGTGAAAGCTGGACTTCAACAGAGCATCTATATATAGAGGAAGCTGCATTCCTTCATTCAAATGAAGAGACCTACAAGTCTATAAAATATGAGTAGATCCTTTCTAGATCAGTGAGCAAAGGAAGAGGAAGAAGTTGATCCTCTCCACCAGTAGTGATCCAAAGAGAGAGAAACAGGGAGTGAACCTTGGAAAAGAAGTGAGCTGACCCTAAACCTTGTAAAGGCAGTGAGCCTGGGATAGAGTGACTATACCTGAACCTTGTAATCTATAGCTAGTGAAGATTAGTGGAATTTGGTATGACCGACAACCTGTCAGCATATTCTCCTTGGACATATCCCTTAGCAGTAAACCAAGTAAAAATTGTTGTGTCATATGCATGCTTTACTTTCTGTTTACATTGTGCAATGGCAAAGAGAGAGAAGAGTGTTTTTCTTAACAGTGAAACAAGATCAGAACAGGCGTTAATTTTAAATTAGTCATACCCTGATTCACCCCCCCCCCCTCTCAGGGTATTCAGCCTTGTGGACCTAACATCTCCCTATTGTTTAATATCAATGAACTCATTTTCCATATTCGTATGAATAATACAAGGAACGTACTAATTGAAAAATAAGTTCTCTAACTCATCCCATTCCATGGACTCAATTTCATCTTTATGCCTTGTATTCTTGATTAGAGACCACCACTAGCCTACTTCACCTTATAAATGATAAACAACTAAAATGAATTTTTCATATTCTGAACACTGAAGGGTAGAAAATATTTTTTCAGTAGTATAGATCCACCATTTTGTAACTAGTGGATTATAAGACCCACTAAAATATGGTGGATTTTGTCTCATAAAGTACTCAATAGAAATTCTTTACGTACTTTTCTCATTTGGAAGTCCAAAATGATTCATACATTGTGTGAGTATAGTGATAATATTTTGAATTCCAACTCCCATAATATTTGGTTTCTCAAGAGTAAAATTATTTAATTACCCATTTCATTCATCATTAACATGGTTCCTTCAAGTTCCATCCATTGACTAAAACAAAAATAATTTTTTTTATCACTATTAAAAGTGGATAAACAATATAGTCAAGGGAAATTACTTTCAATCTATAAGGTCATAGGTTTAATCCCATGTTTTTATGACTGTTTCCAAAACTCTAGGATTTTAACTTATAATTAGACGTATCTTTATAGACATATCAATACATATCCTTATAAATATCTGTAAAGACCTGGAATTTCCATCTAACTTTTTTTTTAAATATGGAAATTTTACAAGTCCATGAAAATTGACGGTGCGTGATTCTGAGGCCCGGTGTGCCCGAAATGAATTTCTGAACATTTTTTCGGGTACGTTCAGTAAAAGTACGAGCGGGTTTTTGTAACTTTTGAATCAGTGCTTGGAATTGAAATCTCAGGGCACCGTTGAACTCACAGTGCTGGTGTTCTCTTAAGGAGACCTTCACCTCGACCGTAGTGGGTCGAGAGTGAAAGATAAAATTTTGAGCTTTTCGTGAGAGAATAAAATAAAATAAAAATGTCTAACATTTTTATTTTAGAAAACCCTCTTAACATGAGTTATGGTGGTGGAGACCACCCAATCGTAAACCTCCCATGTGAATATTAAGAGGTGGGGACCACATGAACTAACCCCCATTTTGAAATTAGAGGTGGGGACCACCTAAACCCCCTTTAATGGGAGGAAACCTTTCAACTCCCATTTTAATGATGGGTTGACCCTAGGTTTCCTCTAAATTAATTATTCCAACCTCCTCCTAATTAATGATACCAATTTAATTTTTTGCCAACAATTAAATTGATGGAACACATAATTTTGGTTACTTTTCATTTTGGGTGGAATTGGGAGAAAGGATTGGAAGAGGAGTGCTTTTGGAGGAATTATTCTTCTCCAACAAAGAGCTTCTCCAATAAAGAATTCCAATGAAGAACTCTTCTCCTTTAACGAATATTTATCTAAACTCTATCGAAGGTTCTCAAATGATGAATGAACCGATGATCGAGGAGACGTCATCATCACTGACATCATCTTTTTCCTCTCATCACCGACGTTGTTGGAGGAGACTTTTTGCGGGATCAAAAAATGCCATATTGTCTCAACAGTGAACAATATTCAACTGAACCATCGAGGTAGGGTGGTTGTTTGAATTTCTTCCCCTTACCCGTTCTTGATAATTCATCGTAAACTCAGGAAGAGATTATAGCCGCTTTCTACCACTCTAACATGAAGAGTGTGGGCCAAAAAAACATGGCCCGACCTCTCTGAAAATCATCTGTTTAATTGTTGTGTTCTTCGTGATGGAGGAGGATAGAAACCAACTTCGGTGGGGCACAAGGAAGGCGGCTGGAACCACTGTCGGGCACGATGATGGTGATGGCGCAACGGCGCCGCCCTACGGCCATCGCGCCACCCGCGGCCTCCGCCAGCCCATGGCCTCACGCCACCCACAACCTCTGCCTCCTATGTACTCCACCGCACCGTGGCCTCACGCCACCCACATCCTCCTTTTCCCACAGCCTCTGTGGCCCCACGGTCTCGTGTCTCCCGCAGCCTCCGCGGCCCCGCGGCCTCGTGCTCTTTGTGGCCTCCGCCGCCCCGCGGCCTCACGCCGCTCTGCGGCCCTCTGCAGACCCCCAAGGACTCACCACCCTCACAACCCTCCCCCCCTACGGCCTCGCGCCACCCTCACAACCTCCATGGCCCCCATGGCCCTCACGACCCCCCTCGCGGCCTCACGCCGCCCTCACTGCCTCTGCACCGCCCAGTGCGGGCCGGGCCGCCCAACCTAGCCGGGTCGGACCCAACACGGGCCCGGCTACCCAATGGGTTGGGAAAGACTCTGGGGGTTGGTCTAGGTTGACCCAAACTAGGTTGGACCAGGCTGGCTCGGGCCGGGTCAGTGCAACCGGGTCGGACCGGACCCGGACCCACTTCAACTCATTTACGCTCTATCATCCATAACTTTGGAACCAGGAGTATGTTTGACAAACTGTCAACGCTGCTATAAACCTTGGAGCAAGATGTTCCCTTTGGTATACCCCCACTGAAGTTTTGGGTAATTTTGGGGTACGTTCAGGTTGGATCGAGCATGAATCCAACAGGGCCCTCGTGACTAAAAGGCTAATAACAAACAGACCGGGCGACCGAATGACACACCGTCTGTTGCGTTGAGACCCCAATGACATGGTGGTCCTTTAACATACTTTTTATTGAGACTTCATGGTAGTTGGAGTATTGACCAATGGATTGTGGAGTGTACCCTCTTGGAGACAAGAAAGCGTAGAGCGGGGACCCTGTAGCTAGCTGTAACGTGAAGAATGAATAGTGATCATGTGTGGGTTAGCACCTAGCAATCATGTGTGGGTTAGCACCGAGCGATATTGTGTGGGTCAATACCAATTGATCCTGTGTGGGTCAGCAGTAGAGCCTCTTAACAGAGTAAGATGAATTAGTTGATACATCTACTCATCTCTACTACATTACTTAATTTATACCTGGTGTGAGATGAGTTCATACATGTGTGGTACTTCCCTTCGTGATAATACCTTGGTGGTATCCTTCTATGTGGCGTACCTGTGTGTTACTTTCCTTCATGGTATTCCTTCTTTGGTGGAACAGTTGAGATTTTAGCTTTTGGGATGGAGCCTGTGTTTCATCTTGTTTGAGTTGGTTTTACTTGATAACATAGGTATATGTATTGGCATATACGTAAGTAGTGTTTATAATTGACTTCTTGTTTTGTGGTTTATCGTTTGTGGATTTTGTGATACCTTGAGGGTATCAGAGCCCCTACTAATTATCGTTATACTCACCCTTGCACGGGCTATGCCCACACCTTGTTGTGTTTGGTGGAGATGACGGACAACGCTAACTGAGGACGAGAGTACCAGGACTGGAGGTAGCTCAGAGGTGGATGTTAGACAAGGCGAACCACATATATGGTCATTAGTGAGAAGTACCTACCCTTTAGGTATGATATTTGGTGGACGATCTAGGAGCTACTCTGCACATATCATCCATATTTTACTTCCCAGTTTTCTTGTACTTTCCAGTTGGTCTTGTATTCTGGCCACTTTTTCTTACTGTACCCACTCTCTTTACTATTCAGTTTACCTAAGTCTGTATCTTACTATGTTCTTGTTTCGGTGTGTTACATGTTATAAAGGCAATACCTTCCCAGTTTTAGGGAATACTCCTTTGGTTCCAGTCGCCAGCCCCTGACCTATGAAGGCGGGCATGGGGTAGTCACGGCACGGGCCCCGAGGGACGGGTCATGAAAAATTGGTATCAAAGGAGTTGGTTCTACCATAGAACATAGGACTCTGATATTTTTAACGGCAATAGTGTTAAGTGTAGTGAGTGTGGTTATCAATTTAGGGAATCCAGTGTTGGTGCGGTGGCCGACGTATTCATACACCATGACCCTAACTTCTGATTTCTGACTCAGCACATAAAAACACTGATTGTGTGTGTGTTTTAAAGATTTTACTTTGTGATATCTTTGAGTAAGCTCACCAGGTATAACTTTTTGACCATGGTGCACCTGTATCTTTTCAGGATGCCTCCACGCTGACAACCAACAAGGGTTCCGGATAAAGAACTCACTAATAGCCCACCAAGAGACGAGGCCTCGGTGCAAGGCCCTACTTTAGTAGAGGAATAAGTGGTACCATTACCTGTTGCACCACCGATGCCACCAGCCCCAGCTATAGAGGTTGCACGCTGCTTGAGTGTGCTGCAAGAGTTATAGTGCCAGAGGCCACCCAGGATCTAGGGAGAGATAGACCCACAGGCGGTAGAGAATTGGATGGAGGCTGTGGTGAGAGTCTTCCAGCTAGTAGGGACACCAGCTAATCTCATGGTGATCCTTGCTTCCAGCCTTCTACAGGTAGATAGTGGAGCTTGATGCTCCAAGTTCACGACAAGGTGACGCTTCTCTGGGAAGACTTCCAGATCCTGTTTCGGGTAGAGTTTTTTCCAGTGATTCTTCGTGCAATGCCTATACAGGAGCTTCTTCATATGCAGCAGGGTGACATGATTGTGGCTCAGTACTTATCGAAGTTCACTGACCTCTCACGCTACTCTACTGATATGGTGTGGGACCCATTTTTCAGGGTTCAAACCTTCGAGCAGGGAATCAGGCAAGAGATCGGGGCTTCGACGGTTTCTCTTAGCATCCCGACATAGTCGGGAGTGTTAGAGAGAGCCCTCTTAGTGGAGAGTTTCCTTTCTAAGCAATCACCAGTAGCGAGACCCACCACCAGTCGACATGTAGCAGAGTATTCTGTATCTGGCAGAAAACAGATTTCACAGAGGTCCAGGAGGACCATACCGACAGGTGGACGACTGAAGGATTCAGGGTCGGTTGTGTGGGGCACCTGAGGTAGAGCCAATCATGCCAAGATCGGGCAGTGTTACGCTTGTGGTGGGTAGGGTCACACGGCTCATGATTGTCTGACCTGCCATACGGATGATAAGTATACATTTGAAGGACCTCCTAGGCTGAGACATAGGTTTGACCAAGGAGGTCCACAGGGAGCAGGCGAACGTGGTAGAGGATCTGGTCGTACACCTGGCAGTGGGTGATGATTCGAGATTTTTCAGCCACCACTACTGGGTGGTCAACCCCGACCGCAGGGAGAAAGAGGAAAGGGGATAGCTTAGCTCCAGGAAGCTGAGGCCTACGATCACGGTGCTCCGGAGATGATACGAGGTATGATCTATGTCTACTCCACCTTATCTTTAGTACTTATAGACATAGGTTATAGTCATTATTTTATTGCCACTACCCTCATTCGGACCTCAGAGATTCTGAAGAATTATTTGGCTCGATCTTTACGGCTAGAGACTCCTACGGGAGCGGATTCAATGATTAGGCACTGGTGCCTGAAGTTCGACCTTACTCTAGGAAGTGAGAGCTTCGGCTGAGATCTCCTAGTAGTAGAATTTAGGCCTTACGATGTCATCTTAGGTATGGACTGGTTATCTATAGTCTATGCTCATATTGAACTATATTAGTTGCAAATTGTGGTGTGTCCGCATGGATGGGACCATTTTTACCTTCACCGGTGAGAAGGGAGCCTTTTCAACATAGGATGGAATTACTCGGAGGAGGGTGCAGCCGATCACTCATCAGTTGGTTGACCTTACTCTCAGAGCGGTTGATATGGAGTGTCTAATCTATCCTGTAGTGGTGGACTAGTACGCAGATGTCTTCCCTGATGATGTTCTAGGTCTACCTCCTCACAGAGAGGTGGACTTTTACATTGACTTGTACCCCGGGATGACACCAATATCTACACCAGCATATCGAATGGAACCCACAGAGATTTCTGAGTTGCGGGTAAAGCTTGAGGACTTGCAGGGGAAGGGATTCATTTAGCCCAATGTTTCACCTTGGGCAGCCTCGATTTTGTTCACCAAGAAGTCGGATGGGAGCTTGAGACTTTGTGTCGACTATATGCGCCTGAACCAGGTGACCGTGAAGAACAATTACCAACTTCCGAGGATTGAAGATCTCTTTGATAAGCTAAAGGGAGCACGGTGGTTCTCGAAGATAGACCTCAGATCAAGTTATCACCAGCTCAGAGTACGAGATGAGGATGTCCAGAATACGGCTTTCAAATGTCTGTATGACCATTATGAGTTCTTGGCTATGTCATTAGGTGTAACCAAAGCTTCATTAGTGTTCATGGGACTCACGAACCGGATCTTTCAGCCATACTTTGATCACTTTATATTAGTCTTCATTGACGAAATTCCGATCTCCTCAACTATTGAGGAGGAGCATGTCTATCATTTGCAAGTAGTAGAGGACACACTCCGTGAGCACCATCTTTAAGGTAAGCTCTCGATGTGCCAGTTCTGGATCCAAGAGGTTCACTTTTTGGGACATGTCATATCAGACGGTGGAGTTGCAGTGGATCTAGAAAATATTGACGGGGTACTTTCTTGGGTGCCACCTAGGAGTGTGACGGAGGTACGGAGTTTCCTGGGTTTAGCCAGATACTACCAAAGATTTGTGTCAGATTTCTCTAGAATTGTAGCGCCACTATCAGAATTGACGAAGAAGGGGAAACCCTTTGTGTATTAGGAGAGATGCCAGTGGAGTTTTCATGAGCTGAGGCAGAGGCTGATTAGTGCCTCCATCTTGAGGCTTCCGGAGGAGGGCATAGGGTACGTAGTCTACTACGATGCATCAGGGACCAAACTCAGATGTGTCTTGATCCCAGAGTGAGTAGTGATCACATATGGTTCTCGATAGCTGAAACATCATGAGTATAACTACTCTACCCATGACCTAGAGTTAGTAGCAGTGGTCTTCTCCTTGAAGATGTGGTTACACTATCATATGGGTGAACATTTTACAGTCTAATCTGATCACAAGAGTCTTAGGTATATCTTCTCACAGAAGGACCTGAACCTGAGATAGCGACATTGGCTTGAGTTCCATTAGGACTATGTCTTTGAGATAGTTTATACTCCTTGGAATGGGAACGTTGTAGCAGATGCACTCATCAGATGATCTGGTATACAACTACTAGGTGAGGTGATGGAGCAGTTGGCTGCTTTGTAGATATACTTTGTGGAACATGATGGAGGAGCTTTCCTTCAGTCTCTTTCGGTCACTCCCCCACTTCTTTAGTGAGTCAGGGTGGTGCAACATGGATACATTGACTGTGAGGCTCGACGTGCTTAGATATCCACAGGGTAGGCACATAATGGATTTTTTAAAGGTGGGGAGCACGTCATCCTCTTCAGAGGACGTACCATGGTACCAGTGTCACTTCAGGAGGAAGTGTTGAGGGAGTTCCACACATCCCCTCTAGTGGTACATCTAGGAGTGGTGAAGATGTACCAGGACCTCTGACGAGAGAACTGGTGGTTGGGTATGAAGAAAGCAGTTGTAGAGTTTGTCTCTTGGTGCCTCACATGTCAGCAAGTGAAGGCAGAGCATCAGGTACCAGCAGGCTTGGTTCAGCCTTTGGAGGTCCCAAAGCTGAAGTGGGATGGGATATCCATGGACTTCGAGATAGGACATCCATGTACATCTAGTGGTCATGACTCGATTTGGATGATCATCGACCGACTCATCAAGTCAGCCAACTTCCTACCGATCAGAGAGAAGGGTTCAATAAAGAGCCTTGGATGCCACTTTGTGTAGTAGATTGTGCGGTTACATGGATTACCCTCAACGATTGTCTCTGATCATGATACAAGTTTCACTTACCGGCTATGCAAGGGGTTGCAGGAGGCTTTCAGGATGTATCTTCATTTGAGCACCACCTTCCATCCCCAAACGGATGGCCAGACTGATCAAACCATATAGACCCTTGAGGATGTGTTGTGTGCTTGTGTCCTCGACTTTAGTCACAACTGCGAGGATCACTTTACTT
Source organism: Viscum album (assembly GCA_963277665.1). Lineage (NCBI taxonomy): Eukaryota > Viridiplantae > Streptophyta > Magnoliopsida > Santalales > Viscaceae > Viscum > Viscum album. The sequence goes on from OY728138.1 coordinate 176,864,627, forward strand.
TGGTGATTTTTTCATACAGCAACAACTATCACTCAACCATTGGGAAGACACCTTTTGAGTCGTTTTATGGGTGACCTTGCAGATCACCTTTGTTCTAGATTGACCTAGGGGATTGTGTACTAGTGGGACCAGAGATGGTACGGGCTACCGCAGAGAAAGTTCATATCATCCAGGATTAGATGAAGACTGCACAAAAAAGGCAGAAGTCTTATGCTGAAAGGAGACATAGACCTCTAGAGTTCGAGGATGGAGACCACATATTTCTACGGTCCTCACCCCAACAAGGTTTATGGAGATCTGGTCCAGGTGAAAAGTTATCTCCGAGGTTCATCATAACCTTCCAAGTCCTCATCAGAGTTATCGAGGTGTCTTACCATTTAACTCTTCCACCGCAGTTGCACCGGGTGCACAATGTCTTCCACGTATCCCAGCTGAAAAGATACATGCACGGCCCTTCTCACTTCATTGACCACGGCGAGCTGGAATTCGATGATGGGGTCAAATTTATGGAGGTTCTAGCAGAGATTAAGGATCGACAAGAGAGGGTCTTTCATGGTTGGTCGATACCTATTGTGTGCATTTTCTTGCAACATGGGAACCTCCAAGAGAGCACATGGGAGTGGGAGGCTCAGATATATGCTCAGTACAACCACTTTTTCCATTAGTTTGAGTTGTGTCTTATGGGGACACAAATCCCAGAGGTGGGAAGAATGTAAAGACATGGAATTTCCATGTTAATTTTTAAAAATATATGGGAATTTTACATGTCTGTGAAAATTGACGGCGCGTGATTCCAAGGCCCGATGTGCCTGGAATGAATTTTTGAACTCTTTTTCAGGTACGTTAGTAAACGTACGAGTGAGTTTTTGTAACTTTTGAACCAGTTCTTGGAATTGAAATATGAGGGCACCATTGAACTCGCAGCATCACTGTTCACTTAAGGAGACCTTCACCTTGATCGTAGTGGGTCAAAGATAAAATTTTGTGTTTTTCATGAAAGAATTAAATAAAATAAAAATGTCTAACATTTTTATTTTAGAAACCACCTCAATATGGGTTATGGTGGTGGGGACCACCGGAGCCTAAACCTACCATGTGAATGTTAAGAGGTGGAGACCACCTGAACTAATCCCCATTTCTAATTTAGAGTCAGGGACCACCCGAACCCCCTTTAATTGGAGGAAACCTTTAAAATACCTCTGTAATGAGGGGGGTGACCCTAGGTTTCCTCTAAATTAATTATTCCAACCTCATCATAATTAATGATACCAATTTAATTTTGTGGCAATAATTAAATTGATGGAACACATCATTTTCGTTAGTTTTCATTTTGGGTGGAATTGGGAGAAAGGATTTGAAGAGGATAGCTTTTGGAGGAATTATTCTTCTCTAATGAAGAGCTTATCCAACAAAGAATTCCAATGAAGAACTCTTCTCCTTCGACTAATATTTCTCCAAACTCTATCGAAGTATCTCCAATGATAAAAGAACCGACGATCAAGGAAATATCGTCGTCACCGACTTCATCTTTTTCCTCTCCTCACTAACGTCATTGGAGAAGACTTGTTGGGGATTGACAAACACCAAATCATCTCAATCATGGAAAATCTTCAACTGAACCATCGAGGATGGGTAGTTGTTTTAATTTCTTCCCCTTACCCGTTCTTGATAATTCATTGTAAAATCAAGAAGATATTATAGTTGCTTGTTATCGCTCTAACACGGAGAGTGCCGGCAAAACAAACATGGACCGACCTCTATGAAAATATAGTGCTTAATCGTTGTGTTCTTCATGGTGGAGGAGGACAGAAACCAACTTCGGTGGGGCACAAGAATGGTGGTCGTCACCACCATCGGCCGTGACGAAGGCAACGGCGCAACAGTGCCACCCCGCAGCCACCGCACCGCCCGTGGCCTCCGCCGCCCCGCAGCCTCACCCCGCCCGTGGCCTCACCACCCATCATCCCCCTACAGCCACTCCCCCCTCACGGCCCTTTCCCCCCCCCCCACCCCCCATGGACCTGTGCCACCTTCGCGGCCTCCGTGGCCCCCGTGGCCCTCACATCCCCCCTCGCGACCTCCACAGCCTCGCACCACCCTCACGGCCTCCTCGCCGCCCAGTACGGGCCAGGCCACCTAGCACAGCTAGACCGGACCCAGCGCGGGTTGGGCTAGACCCAGCGGGTCGGGCCTGGTCAACACAAACAGGTTCATCCAAGGCCGGGTTGGTCTGACCAGGTTGGACCAGACCTTGACCCACTTCGACCCATTTACGCTCTATCAGCTATAACTTTGGCACTAGGCGTCTGTTTGACAAACCGTCAATGGAATTGTAAATCTTGGAGAGAGATGGTCCCTTTGGTATACCACCACTAATGATTTGGGTAAATTTGGGGTACAGTTAGGTTGGATCAAGCACAAATCTAACCGGGCCCTCAGGACTAAAAGGCTAATAACTTATAGACTGGGCGTCTGATTGACACACCGTTTGTTGCGTTGAGACCCCTATGACCTGGAGGTCCTTTGAGATACTTTTCATGAGACTTTGTGGTAGTTGTATTATTGACCATAGGCTTGTAGAGAAGACCTTCCTAGAGGCAGGAGAGCATAGTGAGGGAACCCTGTATCTGGTTGTGAAGTGAAGAATGAATAGGGATCCTGTGTGTATCAGCACCTAGCGATCCTGTGTGGGTCAGCACCGAGCGATCCTCTGTGGATCAGCACCGAGGGATCATGTGTGGGTTAGCACCGATCAATCCTGTGTGGGTTAGCACTTAGAAATCCTATTTGGGTCAGCACCTAGCGATCCTGTGTGGGTCAGTAGTAGAGCCTCTTAACAGAGTAAGATGAATTATTAGTTGGATTTAACCATCTCTAATACTATAATTAAGTTATACCTGGTGTGAGCTGAGTTCATACCTATGTGGTACGTCCCTTCGTGGTAATACATTGGTTGTATCCTTCTGTTTGGCATACCTATGTGGTACTTTCCGTTATGGTATTCCTTCCTTTCTGGAGCAGTTGAGCTTTGGGATTTTGGGTTGGACCTTGCGTTTCCTCTTGATTGAGATGGGTTTACATGATAACTTAGGTATATGTATGGTCATATACCTATGTATGATTGATAGTTGACTTCAGGTTTTGTGGTTTATCCTTTGAGGATTTTGTGAGACCTTGGGGGTATAGGGGTCCCTTCTGAGTATCATTATACTCACCCCTACACGGGCTATGACCGCACCCTGTTGTGTTCGGTGCAGATGACAGACATCGCTGACTGAGGATGGGAGTACTAGGATTGGAGGTAGCTCAGATGTGGATGTTAGATGAGGTGAACCGCGGAGATGGTGGTTTGTGAGATATACCTACCCTTCTAGTAGGATTCGTGGTGGATGATCCGGGATATGCTTTTCACCTATCATTCTTCTTGTACTTCCCAGTTTTCCTTGTACTTTTCAATTGGGCTTGTATTCTAGCCCCTTTTTCTTACTGTACTCACTCTGTTTACTATTGAGTTTACTTGAGTTCATATCTTGTTGTGTGCTTGGTTGTGTGTGTTATAGGTTATAAAGGCAATGCCTTCCCAGTTTAAGGGAATACACCATCGGTGCTAATCACTATCCCCTGGCCTATGGAAGGCCAGCTTGGGGTAGTCACGGGACATGCCCCGGGGGATGGGTCGTGACAATATATCTAGGGATATTACTAATATTTTCTCATCATAGTTTTCAATGGTCGACTAAAACAATGATATAATTCCAAATATTCCAACCAAATATTAAGTTATATTGACATTACATCATTTTTTGTGGAACATTTCGTACACTACACAAACAAAAACCAAAAGTCTATATTATTTTAGGGCCTTGGGAAACATGGAAACACAAACAACCAGTTCATAACACGTATAATTCTTCTCCTACCTATTTATTCATAACTATAACCCTTTTATAAATATCATACTTAATACCTTTCTTTATAACTTTGGGAAAAGAAACATAAGAATGGGTTATCTTAGATGTTCAGTATGGGTAAATAAGGGAGAGATAAATCATTACGTAATCATAAATAATATGTATATAAATAATTAATTTTAAAATCATATACTTTATATCAAAGATCCTGATTTTGTGTCATGGAACAAATCATATAAGTTTATAAAGAATCAATGAACATATTCAATGAGAGCATAACCTAATACATGGAATTTTGGAATACACAAAAGAAAATAAAATGATTTACATAGTAGTTAAGGCATAACTTAAAAGGATATATTAGTAATATAAGTTCAGTCCTCATACCATATTGGTAGTCATGGTTCACTACCATGACTATATTAGTAGTCAAGGTTCACACCCAATACCCACTTAGCAAACAAATTCCTTTACTGAACCAAGTTCACTCCTCATTTCATCCTTCTCTATCTCTTGGGATATAAATCACTACCCAATGGATTGGAGGGTGATATAGGTCCCACCTATCTCAAAATGAAAACCATATACATGTGTTCCATAAGAATATAAGTCATTCATTAGATCCGAACCCATGGAATGAAATTGGTTTCATAAATATCATTTAATCATAACATAACCCATTGAAAAGAAATAAGTTTCATAAATATCATTACATCATAAAAATAAACACTTCATATAAATAATAACAATATTATCCTTGACCCATAACCCCATTAAAACATAATTATGATCAAATAACATTATCTTATATAGAAAATAATTTTGAGAGATCAATCAAAATAATTCTTAGTGAAAATATCCTTTCTTCTTAGAAAAAAACTTTTTAAATCATAAAACATTTATCAGAAAATTTTAATTAAAAATAACCTTTATAAATTTTAAAGTAAAACTTGAAACATTTTAAACATATTTAAAATATATTTTCTTAAAAAATCTTAAATTGTCACTTCAAACACTTTTAAAACATTTTTTAGAAAACATTATTTCAATGGAAAAAATATTTCTAGCCAAAGAGGGGATCACATTAAATGAAACTTATAATATCTTGAAAAGAAAGAAATTAAAGATACAAAATTTAAAATTTTAGTATATACACCTCATAAAAGTATATAGGTTCATAACATAACGTGTTTCTCAAATAAAGTAAACTGAGATAGAATTTTATTACTGATTTGGTAACATTTGAACTGTAAATCCCATAAAAGTGAGATTATAAAATCGATATTTAAATTCTCATAAATTTAATGAATAGGATCATAGAATAAAATCTTGGGTAGTATGTACACCACACAAAATAAATCAATAGTGAATATGGCATAAGTTTCATAGAAATAAAAGTGAGACTATAAATTTCCTTACTGCTTGAGTAACCTTAGAATCGTAAACTCCATAAACAAATAACCTAAACGAAATATTTTAATATCATTAAATAAATGAAATTAATGATATAAAATGTCATGGTTCATCATATACACCCCAAAAATGAAACGACTGGTGAATATGGCATGTATCTTATGGAAATAAAAAGTGAAATGAAATTACCTTACCTTATGTATTGACTCTCATTGTACTCGTGAAAACCCCTTTTAAAATAAATTTAAATTATATATATACATACTAAAGAATTTTATTCAATTATATCATACCATATATGGTTTACTTACCACTTTATATAACCCAGTTATTAATAGTTCCATGTTAAAACAACATTTCATGTAACAATCGCCTTGTTTATCGAACTTGTTTTTGACTTTACATTACGGTTTCTCTTACTTAGATCATGAATTAATTATTTAAATAATATTAAACATGATTTATATATTATATATATTAATAATATATATCTATAAAATATAGATATATGAAATGGAATTCACCATTCACGGAGTTAGGAGGTCAAACTTATGCATGAATGTTATTCCATTTTCCTTATCTTATTGAAATTAAGAAAGTAAATGAAATATTTGTATAAATATAATTAATTTAGAATTATTATTTCATATATTTAATATAATTTCAATAAACCCATACTTAATAAATTTCATTTAATGTGTGAATGAATCACATCGCTTTGATTTGGTGGTAGTCCACACATCCACAAATGAAGTTATCATAATTACACAAAATGGAAAGAATGAAGGATTGTTTTATATATAATTAAAGAATCATAGAGAAATAATAAATATATATATATATATATATACATCATATAAAAATAAATTTTCCATCATAATTCCCAACCATGAGTTGTCATAACTGAAAAACGAACAACATCATTTTGTGTGGTGGCAGTTCGTTGTACACAAGAACGGTAAGTTCGTTACCCATTAGATGAAAGTGTGGGTGATTGTAGGTAGAACCCTTAATATAAAAACATCCAAGTATATTTAGTATAATTAATTTATTATATAAACCTTAAATAAAAATAATTTAAGGGTTTTAATGAGGAAGTAAAAAACACATGTCGATGAACGTTACATGTTCTTTGGCGATCTCCTTTTGATTTACACAAAAGGATTTCTTCTGTTGGATTTCTTCCATAATTAATAATTATAAGATTAAGGGATAAAAGTTTCTATGAGGTTTTTTTATAGTTTGGCTGATCCATAGGGCTTCAGTGGTGGGATGAAAATATAATGAGAGGTACCCATTTATAAGAGAGGGGAGGGGAAATTTTGGGAACTCTCAAAATATTAATTTATAATAAATTCAACATCAATAAAAATACATACAAAAAGAATTTTATTATAATATAATATAATATAATGTTTTAATCTAATCAACCAATAATGTTTAGACAGGTTTCTCTATAATTTTAAACCTTATCTTTTTTATTAACCCTTAGTTTAATATTTTAATTTTAGCTATTCTAACTGAATTTTCAATGTTAATAGAATGTAATTTTTACATATAATGTGTAAATTAGAAAATAAATTGTCAAATTTTGAAATTATAGACCATATATCATCCCCTTGTCCTTATTTAATATTTTAATGATTTTAAAATAATTTAACAAAATATTACTTTCATAAAATATCATTACTGTCAATTTGGACACTATTAATTATTTGTATTTTTATAAAATTTCCCAACAATAGGATATCTTAGAGAAAAAATATTACCTTGTCCATAAAATGTTAAAATATTCCAAAACATTCATGTTTGATATTAATTATATCAAATTATATTTATTTTAATCGTTTGAATATTATTTATTTGCTATTTACATTAAGTAAAAAATTACTACATCATCATTATAGTAGCCTTTAAGGTATTGATTTAATTTATAAAAACTAAAAATAAATTACCAGGTTAAATAAAATAATTTTATATTTCAAATGAATATATTTAGTCAAATTTATCTTGGGTATTACCCTATTTTAAAAATGATATAGCTATTGAAAATATAAGTGTGAAATCTTTATCTTTCTTTAAATAAAATATATTAAATTTCTTACTCACATCCAAGAGGCATAAAAAGGTTATAATTTTAGAAAAAGGATGGTATTGGTCGAAACACACTCATACAATGAAATTAGGACAAGTTTTTGAGTAATTTTATTTTATTTTTAATATTATTTTTTACCCTTAATTTCTCAATTTACCTTTTACAGTTTTAATGAAAAAAATTAATTAAGATGCTACTCATAATGACCAGAAATATAATAAACCTATTTATATTATTTGGACCAACTAATTAAAAATATTGAATCGATTTTTCAAAATTCAAAACATTGATGTTGTAGTATTAATTTAAAATTAACCGTTTTAATGGGGTGATAAAATGGGTTATTAAAGTTAAAACATGGAAAAGTTTGAAACATTTTTATATAAAAATTAAATATAAAATTAATCCAATTAACTACATTATATTAACTGATAAAAAGTTTTTATAATTAATCTTTAAAACCAATCAATATTTTAATTTAAAATTTTGTATTATTTTGATGAAAAAACCTGTTTCCAATTTAAATTTTGTATTCATTTTTCAATATTCATAAAAACATGAAACTTATAAGAAAAATACCCAAAATTAAAGATAAATAAATTTTATTATTAATATTTAAGGTAAGAAGTTTAATTTTTCAATTTTAATTTATTAAAGGGCAAAAAATTGGATTTAAAAAGGGTTCTCCGTTAAAAGGATATAAAATTACCCATTTAAAAAATATAGGTTTTTGTGCATGAAATTCGGTTGGTTATAATCTTTTTCCTATAAAAATATATAGGATAAATATAAAAAAATTGATTGAATATATAAAATATATATTTCCTTAATAAAATTCACTAATTTTAATTTATTTAATTTATTATGATAAATTGAATTTGGTAGCATAAAAATAAAAATATTTCCATTATATTCAATTGGTGTCTATTTTCATTTCTAATTAATTGGTAACTAATAAATTAATCTTATAGACCATATATTTTCATAAGTTAGTTAATAATAGTAAAAAATTCTAATTTAATAATTAGTTTATATCTAATTATATTAAATAATAATATTTAAATAATATATTCTTGTTCAATAAAACACAACCTTTCTTATAATACAAGCAATCGAAAGAACATGACATTGTGTGTAACACAAGCCAAACATAGTGTTTCATATACTGAAAACAAATATAATTTTTTTTGTAGTGAAACCTTGACTTGATTGTTTCTATAGTTTGAGAAAAACTTAGTGTTTTTTATAACTAAATCTATATTCAATGTTATGTGAAATACAAAATATAAGAAAGATTCTAAAAGAAAAAAAATTAAAAAATATTAGGGTGTTACAGTTATAATGGTCATCTTATAAGATATCGAAGATATTTATTTTTTTAAAGTAAATAAATAATTAACTCCTTGGGAGTGACAATTTTCCCTCTCATAAAAAATTAATCTTAAAAATTGTTATAGAGGGTTTATTTGAAAAAAAAATCCATATAAATTAAAACAGGGATACAAATTATTTTATAACTTAAATTTTTAATATTATAAACATTATTCAAAGCATTTTAATTTAAATATGGATATTGATGAAAAAAATTCCGACTAAAGAGAAAAATGGTCAATTTTCCTTAAAAACATTCTTTAATATTTTTTGAGTACTTAGAGAGACAAAAATGAAATTTAAACTTGTAATTTATAGAAATAAATTTTTTATTAAAAAATATATAATATTTTTTATATATATATAATATAATTTTATCATCAGGAATTTAAGCATAAGTAATCCTGGTAAAAGTAAGATTGTAGCATAAAACACTTACCTCAAATCTTCATTGCTTCATAACCACTCTAACTTCTTATATAATAAATTTAAATTTATTATAATTCTATATAAAAACCACATAAATAAATATAAAATCCTATATTATACAATTATAACACTTCAAAACATGTTTATTAATAATTATTTATTAAAACCATCATTCTCGGGTGTTAACTGTTTCATTTTTCATGTATGTTTCTATTTTAAACTTATGGTCCTTCCCCTTTGATCATGGTTTCATCATCACCATAATTATAATTATTTAATATGTATAATATTTTGTTATTATATAAACTTTTATTACCATTAATATAAATAGGGGATGAAAAATTAATCACATCACTTTGCGGATAAGGTATCTCATACGTACACAACAGTGATGTTTTCCACTTTTCGATGGATGAAAAATGAAGGTAAATAATAATTATAATTAAAGATTTATTTTATCATAATTATGATATATATAATTTAAATTAATCATAATAAATAACCATGAACTATGGTGATGGGAGATTAATCATATCACAATGTGGAGACGATAACTTATATGTACACATGAGAAATACTCATATTTCCCATTTGTTAAAGAATATGTGGGAAATTGGTTTCCAATAATCATAATAAAATCTCATTATATTGATTATAATATATTAATAATTTTATTTTGTGTAAAATAGGTTAATATAATTTGGTATAATAAAAAAATTGAAATTGCTATGTTATGTGTTATATCTCATCATTGAGAAACCTCCTTTGGCTTACTCCTTAACCCTTGAAAAGATAGTATTCTTATTAAAAAAGGTCATCTGTGATATTTGGTGGGATACTTGGAAAGTATTTGGGAAATTATTTTCTGATATAAAAGTCTCTATAAGTGTAGAGAGGAAATGATAGGGGTGTTCTTTTATAAGTGATGGAGAAGAAACCCTTGGAATTTTTCAAAATATTAAAATATTTTAATATATTATTCAAGAAAAATGGCCCAAAATGGATCATATTATAATATTAGGTGATATATGATATATATATATATATAAATATTTATAATAGGATTTATACAATTTTATGAGGATATATTACCCTTATTAATTAGTTTAACAACCCTCAGTAAACTCATTTTAACCTTAATCGTGGTAACAAAAATTACTATTTTTCTAATTAATTATGAACAAAAATTAAATTATCCTCATTAAAATTTTTTTATAAGATGACTAAAATTTTAGAATAAATTTTGTGAAATTTAATTTTTATAATTTGGGAACTTATTTTTAAAATTAACATGCAAAAACGCAATGAAAAATAGTTTTCCTTAAAAGAACTGCATTTTTATGTATAAAAATCTTTTCTTCCAAAATTAAGAACAATTTTGTTAAAAACAAAATTAATTGGATTATATTTTATCTAAAGTAACAAATAAATTTTTTAATAACTTTAAAACAAAATGGCGCATTTTAAATGCTTGAATAGAAAATCTAATTTCCATTAAATTGGAATTTGTTTACTATTCACTGAAAAATAAATCTTTTCATAAAAATCCTAAAGTTTCTCCTTAATCTAATTTTTATATAATGATTTAAATAATTATATCCCATTTATAAAATAGAATATATAAAATTCAGAAAAACACTTATAATATCCACACATATGATGCAGTAAACCCCATTTTTGAATAAAACGTGTTTTTATGCATAGAAAGACTTTCCTGAAAATATAGTACTTATTTATTATAAATTAATGAATATATTTTCAAAATATAAGGCCCTTATAAATATTTTTTATAATGTTTTTATTAATATAAATACTACCAAGTTAATATTTATTATATAACGGTATATTATATCATGGTTTATTTAAACATGGGTTTGCATGTGAAAAAATATTTTGAATACTTCATATTTATTTCAAAGTAATATATATATATATGTAATATCATAGTGGTTCATTCTACCAACTTAAAATGATATTTTCCATTAAACTTTCATCTCCCTTATACAAAAAATGAGTATATCTCTTTTTAACCATGTTCTCTTTTTCCCATGTAGCTTTTTCAAATTTATGATTCTTCTAGAGAACTTTTACCAAGTGAGTTGTATTCTTCCATAAAAATTTATCTCTAAGATCCAATATTTTTACCATTTTTTATTTATAGAAAATATCATGATTCAGTAGTAAAACCTCTAAGTTAAATTTATTTTAAGTATAAGGTATGTGTTTCCGCAGTAAATATGCATGGAATAAATCATGAACTTAAGAGAGGTTTGGTGGAAGTTCCAAAAGATAATATATAGTACCTACTTGAAATATAATCTTAAGGGTACCAATATAAATATGAATTAGATTTCTATTATTTCTGAATCTCATAATATACTTCTATGGAAAAAATCATCAAAATACCTTCTCACTAACTTTGAATCCTAGATCTCAGCAACAATTTACAGCATAACATTTCTATCAAATATGGGTAGTCTTAACATGAAATTGATTGTATCTGACTTTCTATTCCATAACCTCATCTAGTTTATTTCTAAAACTATTTCATTCCCCAACTTCAACTCGTCATATTGAGTTTTGTCACATGTTTTCATAGGTGGATTCATAAAAAACTATCTGAATTCTTGAGTAAAAAACTATTTTTATAGAAGAATTAGACTAGAAGAAGGTATTGATCTCAACCACCTTTGAAATCTAAATAATAAGATCTCAATATATCCTCATGGGTTTGAATGGTTCTCTAAAACTATCCATATGTCTAAGTATTATAGGTAGTACTGAAACACAACTATATATCTAAAGATTGTTGAGGCTTTACCAAAACTTCGAGGAAACCCTTAGATCTCGATCAAATATAATAAAATGTTATAATTTTTGTAAATTCACATATTTATAAATGTATATCATACAAATATGATCAACAGATAAATATTATTTGATGTTAATGAATTGTGGTGAAATCATAAGGCTATCCATAACAACCCAAATATCATTATGTCTCTTAGATGATTTTCGATGTCTAATGATGAAATCAAAGGTAGTGTTTTCTCATTTCCATTATAGTATGGGTAATGGTTATAACATCCTCATTGACTTATATCTTCTAGAAATATATTTCTAAAATATTAAGTACTAATATAGAAACTCTTCAATATCTATCTTCATGTTGTACAACTAGAAATACTCTTTCAGATATTTAGTTTTTTTATACTCCCAAGATTAATATAGAATTATGAGATATCAAGTTCTTCCTATATATCCTTCTTCCAATTTGGTATTGATGGATAAAATAATCGATTCCTAAACCTTATCATTCGAGCACTATCAAGGTTATACTCATGAACATTCCTCACCTTCCTTTGTATCTCTATATATTCCTTTTATAACCTTTTAATCTTAACATAGATAGATGGTCGAACACTCATTTGAGAAATATATAATTTATCACCTTACTTAAATATTTCTTGGTCCATATTTTGAAAATACAAAAATATTTGACCTTTTGTGATCCTTATCAAAGATAGTCTAGCATGATTATTTTAACTCAAAGAATCAACTGCATTTCTCTCTTTTATATGCAATTTATCGATGAGTCATAATCTTTAATCAATTAAAACCATCCTATATGGAGAATATTAAACTATTTCAGGGTGAATATATAATTTAAAATTGTATGATCAATATATATGTCACACCTCTATCCATAAAGGTAATTCCTCTATATATTTAATGCAATTATTATCAATACTAATTCCAAATCATGAGTTGGGTATTTTTTCTCATGAACCTTTAATTAGAATGAGGAATATGCTACTATTATGCCATTCGACATAAGCAAAAATCCCTAAACATTATTATATGTATCAATATAAATTTAAATACCTTCAATATTGTAGTGTAATGTGAGCATAATTTCATTGATAAACCTTCTCTTAAGTTTCTTGATGTTTAATTCATATTTATCAGTATAAAGTAAATTGAACCCCTCTGGGTTAACATGGGGATTGTTTTACAAATCCATGATAAATTATTCAAAAAGAATTAATAATATCCAAAAATTTAAGAAAACTATGGATCTCAGTCACTATTTTTGTTCAGGTATAATTTTCAATAACATTTATTTTGTATGGAGCCACCTATATACCCTCTCTTGAGATTATATAACCCAAAAATGAATCATCATGTTTCCAAAATTAACACTGGGTAAATTTTTCATACAACTTATCCTTCATTAGTGTCTTCAGTATAATTTTCAAGTGATATCTATGGTCTTCCTTTCTCTTATAGTATATAATAATATAATCTATAAATAATGCCACAAATTAATCTATGTAATCTCCAAAAATTCTATTTATTAAATACATTAAGATAATAGGGTAATTAGTAAAAACAAAAAAATCACTATAAATTCATAATGTTCATACCTAAAACAGAAGGGTGTCTTGGGTATGTATTAACTTTTGAACCTTAATTGATAGTATCTAGATCAAAGATAAATATTATAAAAATATTTAACTCGTTATAATTAATCAAAATATTATTAATATGGTTTGGAGGATATTTATTCTTATTTGTGATCTTGATCTGTTCCTAATAATCAAGGCAGAGTCACACTGATTCACCTTTATTCTTAAAAAAAAGAACATGACCACCCTATGTTGAAGAACTTGATCTAATAAATGACTTATCATTATTCTCCTATAGTTTCTTCATCAATTTAAGAAACTCAATTGAGGTCATTATATATAAAGGATTTGAAATAGGTGTAGCACCGGGTATGAGTTGTACTGAAAACTCAACATCATGATTTGGAGGAAGACTATAAAACTCGTCTAAAAAGGCATAAAAACTTCTTTATAATAGGTAAATATTTTATGTTGGGTTTCTCACTAACTACATGTGATAAATACGCTATTTAATAAAAATAAAAACCCAAGAAATGGATGAAAATTCAATTGGATGGATATTTGTCCTCATGCTGATAGATTGTTAAAGCTTGGTTAGGAATATCAAATGTGACTACACTTACACAACAATTGATATGGTATTTATATAATGAAATCCAATACATACCCAAATTGAAATCAAATTAAACTATATGGAGAATAATTATATTTAAAGGAAACACATACCCACAAAATTCAATTATAGATGAATCATAGACTTGGGATGTGGTCATTTTATCTTTTAAATTTCCCACTTATAATTTAATATCTAATAATTGAGGTGGTATTATGATATCCTTATAAATTCTTCAAACATAAATGAGTGGGTAGATCCAAAATAAAATAATATTTTTTTAGTTCTAAATTGGATGGTAATTGTACCTTTCACCACTTCATTATCAAATTACACATAAATAATAGTGATCAAAAGATATTTCCCTTTGTCTATGGGATTATGTGGTTGTTGATGTTGATCATAATCATTAACCATTAGATTCATTCACTAGTTAGCATAATTTTCATAATTTGTGAATTTAAAATATTAAAGGGTGGGTGGTTCATTCTCTAGAGATTTTTATCCAATATCATCACTAACTAAATTATTATTATCAATTTGGAATTCAATTTCCCGATGACCTTCCTTTACACACTTAATTATTTTACTATGCTTATTATGAAAATTTCTTCCATTTTTCTTTCCATACTTTCCAAATAATAGGAGACTCATATAATTCCATCTATTGATCTTATTATTATAATTTTCTTTCAATTACATATTTATTTTATTATGAAAACAATGATATTAATGGGTGACTCCAATCTCCATTTCTATCTTGATAGCATAGAAAATTATTAGTTTATAACTATTGAAGCCTTTTTAGGTTAATTCCCTTTATAGATTAGGTATTAAGAAGCTAAATCATCGATTAATATTACTAATTGGTTGGATGATAATACCATAATTGTACCACTCAAGTCTTTTAAAATTTTCCTCATAGGTACTAATGGATTCACCACCCTTCTATTTTATATCAAATAATTCACTGTAATTTTTTTTATATATAATATTACGAAAGTACTTATTAAAAATTGAATTTATAAAATCATCCTACTCCATAGAGTCAATTTCTTCATGTTACCTATTTTCCTTGATAAGATTCAACCATTGATACATTTTATCTTACAAATTCTAAACAAGCATAATAAATTTTTCATTCCTGAACACAAGAGAATAGAAAATATATTTTCAATGGAACAAATTAATTGCTTAGAAAATATTGGATCAATGGACCCACTAAAACAAGGTGGTTTTTTCCTTATAAAAGACTCTACAGAATGTTTTTCCCTCATTTTATGGTTTGGTATCTCATTATGATTAATTTCTTGATAAAATTTCATAAGCATATCAAAAATAATTTTCATTCCATCTCTGATACCATTTGGTTGGTCAGGAGGAAAATCATTGCATTTCCTTTTACATTCAACATTAACATGGTTTTATTAGGTTCCATCCATGGACTAATACCCAAAATCATATTGAAATTAATAATAATCACAGTGACAAATAATATAATCATGAATAATAATTCATGTGTTACCTAAATCATGAAAACTTATTTTTAATTTATGACACCTTAGGTTTAACCTAGTTCATCCTTGGTCATTATCTATTCAAATACAATATAATGGGTTACAAATAAATTTTGAATTAACCCAAGAATATACCATGGGTGTTTCTAGATAGGTGTACAGTCTTAGGCTCACTCCTCATACACAAGTGATGATCGAGTTGATAAAAAATATTCCCCATTTACATTTTTTACCCTTAGGTGCGTCTTTTCCACTCCCACACCACTTTCTAGTATCTAGGTTTGGATGTGTTTTCTAGGGAATAACACACTTATTTATTTACCATAATATATTATTTTATCCTATAAATTGTCTTATCTGAAGGTTTCTCACTAATTTTTCACCATCCTTATTTTAAAAAATAAATGAACCATCATTTTATACCTATTGAGGTAGACTAATCATTTCATATATAGATATAACATCTTATTAAATAAATATTCATTATATATCAATATGATCCATGATTAAACCATAAGGGTATAGTGTAGTTGGAATCATTAATACATAAAAAACTATTACATAAAATATCTATAACATATCTCATTATGTTCTTCACAACTAAAACTCTTCTTAGACATATCATACTTAAACCCATTCTTCATATCCTAGGGAAAAGAATCATAATAAAGGGTGATATCAAATTCCCAATAAGGGTAAACAAGGTAGATGTTAATGATCATTTAAGAATAGCATGAGAATAATTTTATATGAACATGAACATAACATTTGAAAACCATTCCCATCTATTCGTATATAACAATTATGAGTCTTGTAAAAAATCTTGGGATTTTATAATATATGAATCATAATATAATCAAAGAACATGATCAATGATATCATAACATTAAAATAATATCATCTCATAAAAGGGTGGAATAAATTATGGAATAATCATAATCATATAAATATTATATAATTTCTTCCCACCCAAACATTCATGATATGTCATTATTAGGATAACTACTTCTATAGCAGCTTTAGGCTTTAGATAACCTCCCATGTACCCTATTTTAGGCTTGAGATAAACTATTGTGTACACTTTGAGCTCATAAAAAATTAACATTTAGGCAGTGCATTAGAGTTATAAAATGAATCCACTCATCACATATTCAATTCTTATATATTCCACAAGATCTTGAAAACATTTATCATTTCATAATAACTTAACCATAGAATAAGAAAATAATAGCTATCAATATTTAATCAGTATAATTAAAAACCATCTAGATAAAGAATGAGGATGATATAATTGGATTACATCCCAAGTGAAACATAATATGCATCAATGGATGTTGTAATAGATGAAAATACCTTTAAAATATTATGAGAACTTTTCTTGAGGAAATTACCATTTTCATTTTAAAAGAAATTATTTAATATATAAAAATTTCCAAAATATTAAGGAAAAAACTTCTTTGAAAATAACCATGTAAACTTATAAAAGAAAATTCAAATTATAGATTGGTCATGATGGATGGAAATTTCATTCATCCTATGTGTGTTAAAATAAAAATTTCATTCACATTTTTTATTAAAGTCAAAAGTACCTAATTCAAAAAATGAAAAGAATATTCCATTTAAAAAAATTTATAAAAAGTAAAAAATGGTGAAATAATGATTTTATACCATCCATTTTTAATGGTATGAACACTATTGTAAACATTTTAAAGAAAAAATTGACATGGAATATACATATTTCTAACCAAAGAGTAAAATAAGGTCGGTTTTTCTTAAAAACATTATTTTGGAATTTTGTATTTTTATATAGAGGAAAATGAATGGAATAAATTTAATTTCAGGAAATGAATTGATAAGAAGAAAATATATAATATTTTTTATTGTTATATCATTTAATTTCATCATCATAAATTTTATCCTAAACATTCCAAGTAAAAAGTGATATTATAACATAAAACCCTTACCTCTAAAACATCTTATATCATTAGAACATTAAAATAATAGATAATAAGTTTAAATTTATTATAATTTTATAATAAAACCATATATATAATTATAATATCTTATATGATCCCCTTATAACATTTTTTCAGGTGTTAATTGTTTCACTCTTCATGATTGCTTCAGTTTGGCAGTTATAATCATTTCACATTGATCATGGTTCCATAACCACAGAATATTAATTTTATAATAATTATAATATTTAATAATTATATAAAATTTTATTATAATTCATATAAATTGGTGATGAAAAATTATTTACATCACTTGATGGAGGTGGTAGTTTGTACACACACATGAGTAATGTTTTTAACTTTTGGATGGATGAAAAAAATGAATGTTTAATAAAAATTAACCATTAAAAAATCCTTATTATATCATATATATAATACATATAAATTAAATCCATCATAACAACCAATAATTAAATATGGTTTTTGAAAATTAATTATATCCCTATGTGGAGGTGGTATTCTACATGTACACACAAATGATGCTTTCATTTCCCATTTAATGGAGAATAAATGGGAAATTGTTATTTCATAATCATAATAAAAACATAATATATTGATGATATTAGATTCATAATTTTTTAAAATATAAAATAGTTTTAGAGAAGTTGTATTAAGAAAGAAATTTGAAAGTACTCACTTAATAGTTATATATCTTCATTAAGATACTTCTTTAGCTTACACATTAATCCTTGAAAGGTTGGAATTATGATAAAACCAAAAAACTCTAGGATGTATTTTTTGATGTTTGTAAATTATTTTATAACTTTTTGTATAATCTAATAGGATCATTAATTGTGGGTATGGGAGGATATTTTTTTCCTTTTATAAGTGAGGTAGAGGAAAAACTTATAATTTTTCAAAAGATTAAAAAATATTAAGTTATTATTTGGGACAAATTGATCCAAATGAGTCATATTATCCGATAATGTGAGATATGGTCTATATATATCCATAGAATAATATTTATAAAAGGTTATGTGGAAATATTACCCATATACATAATTTTAACCCCCACCCCTGGTAAACCCATTTTAAATTTAACCTTAGAAACAAAATTAACTTCTTTTAATATTCATTATTACAAAAAAAAAGTTAACTCATTTTAAAATTTTTAATGTCATATTAAAAAAATTTAATCCATTTAATCAAATATAAATTATCTTTTTGAAAAAATTACTTTAAAAATAAACTAATAAAATCTAAGCAAAAGCAGGTTTCCAAAAAAAATAGGTTTATTTATAGAAAACAAATTTACCCCAAAACTAAGCATAATTTTAATTCTAATTAAATTGATTGGATTTTCTAACCAAACAGAAATAATGATATTTTTAAATCAATTTAAAAAAATGATACTTTTCAAATGCTTTAATTTCAAAGGTAGTTTTCTATAAAATCGGTATTTTTACTATTCACAAAAAAAATTAATCTTTTTAGAAAAATCCAAAGAGTTTGACTTAAAATAATTTTGATGTGATTATTTCAAAAATGATATAATTTTTATAAAATAAAATTTATTAAATTGGTATAAATTGATTATAATATCCATGCATAAAATTTAATAAAAACCAATTTTAAAGAAAACGTACTTTGGAAGCAGAAAATGGATTTACTGAAAATTGAATACCTACTTATTGGGAATTATTAAATAAATTTTCATTATATAAAAACTTTATTTTTTTATAATGTGGTTATTCTTATACATACTTTAAATTTAATAGGTAGGTTATAACATTATATTATATCACGATTTATTTAGACTGGAGGTTGTGTGTAAAAAAAGCTTTAGAATAATTCAAGTTTGTTTAAAAGGAATATAATTATATATAATATTTCTAAGTGTTATATATATTTTTCTAAATAATGTAAGATAACGTATAGAGATGTCGAATGAGGACTAAAGGCCTTAGATATCTTGAGTAGATGACTCTAATGAACCATAACTATTCTTAGACCTTATGTGAGTCACCAAATTACTAGGAGGTGGTATGGTTTTCTATTTCTTATAATTATTTTTTATGGTGTATAAAAGACATAATCTTATTATAATTCACTATGAATATCAAAGTAATTATGGGATAAAATTCGTTCCTCCAAAGTAATAATAGGATGCTCCTTATCTGGGGAACTTTTCAAATCATTTTCCCTTTGATGTGAGGGGATGGATGGAACTCAATAACTAACTACCCAAGATTAACCTATTTAGGTAGATCACTTTCTTCAAGAAACATCTATGGGGAGAAAAATTAAAGGGTTGATTTAGAATCATTGGGTCAATGTTTTGATATCTAGGAAAATAATCCTAAAAAATAGTAGGGAATAGATCTGTGAGAATATCAAGAGAACCAATAATATAATTTTAAAGTACTGTCATTTTAATATGAATGTCTTTGGGAGAGGATGAAAATTCCCCCATAGTGGGTTTCACCCCTGGATTAGGATCCAAGACTAGACCAAATGAGACTAAAGCTTAGATAACTTCTAGATTAGACCACCCTTCCTTGAAACCAATTCCATTTGATTATTGATTAAATATGTAATTTTTTTTATGAAGAGGAACCTTAAGGGTGGGATTAAAATAGGGATACCTTGATAAATAAATTAAGAAAAAATAGATAGTTGTGTCTATAGAATGGTGAATGGAACCCTGTCTTTATCACAATGATTCTAAGAATCATTTTAAGTTACAAAAAAAAGTATCTTTTAGTCTTTGATTAGAATATCCTTTTTCCAAAGGATATGTTTTTTCCTACATGAATAGGGATTTTTTTAGTGAGGGGGTGGATAGGTCCATTTCAAAACATTTTTGACTGACCATGGTATTTTCTATTCAAAGGGTAACTTTTTTATCACAAAGAAAATATCCAAAGGTGTATCCAGTTCTTTTAAGTATGTTTTGGTTTTTCATGTTTAAGGGAGACTAATAAAATGAATATAAAGCACCGCTAGTAGTGATTCTATACCTCTATTAACATTGATAGACCAACTTGGATAATTATTTTATGATATTCACATGATTACTCCTTCACTCCATTTTTATGTTTCATTTTCTCAGGACATGAATAATTTTTTATGATTGACCTACAAGTATAATCTTATAGTGGCGGATATTCCCAATAAAACTTATATGTTTTATTTCTTTTAAAGTTGTAATGTTTAACTTATCTATGTATCTAGATTTTTCCAAACTACTAAACTACTCACTCCTTCGGAATTTGATTCCTTGTAATCATGCCAATGTATTAAAATAATTCACTGTCTCTAAGCTACTAGAGTCGGGGAATTACATTTGGTATCAAAAGAAGTTTAGTGGAAACCTTGGGAACTAGATTTAGGAAACATAGGTTAGGGAACAAATCTATAAGACAACATTTGAGAATAAACAAACAACAACATCCTATAATTTTGGTATGGAATAAATTATGTGGATATTTCTAGAAAATACATCCATTTATGGATAAAAACAAGTATAGGTGGCTCTGGAATAATTGTACCTGGGAGTGAAAACTCCGACAAGGAGTTTCGGGCTTGACCCGGGGTATCCAGGTACACGACAATGGGTCTTGCAACACTCTTGGTTTGACACTCCCAGGGGGATATTCTTAGGATAATTAACATTTTATCTACCCACCATTGTGAAGGATTTATTCCCCTAAAGTAACCAAAGTATATGGTTCTAGTATTTATGATGTGTGTTATACCATTTTTAGAGATATAGTAAGTTCATAATTTTATGATCTAATATATAATATGGAATTGATTATAAATGGCACCTAGGAGATAGAATGGGAACTTCACCAATGCACGAGATGCAAAGAGTAATAAGGGTCATATCTCTGATGGTCTTAAGCCATAATTTCAAAGGAAGATTGTATCCCCAGTATCCTGATCATATGAGGAAATAGTATCATGTTTTGACAAGGTATGTAAAGACTTCTCTAAGTCCTATGGCTTTGAAGGGGAAAAAAGAAGAAGATGATGGTAGGGACAAACATGGATAAAGGGAATAAGGGAAATATCTATTTTCCAACATGTGATAATTTTGGAAGGAAACCCCTTGGGATATGCTTGAGATGAAAAGGATTTTGCTTCAAGTGTGGAGAAAAAGGCCACCATGCACATAATTTCAAGACAAGGAAACAATGTTCCTATATTCAATGCTTCAGCTGCAAGGATATGGGACACTATGTGAATCAATGTCCCAAGCATCAAAGTAATATACCCCAAATGATAATTTTGGATAATGATCAAGTTATGATGCTACCACAGATGAAGTAGAATGATTAGTATTCCTAGTCAAGAATCATGTCATTTTAATATTTTGTTAGTAATGTACTGGTTATAAGAATTATGAGATATATAAGGATTGTACTGAAGTGATACTTCATTAAGGATTTGAGGTCATATGATGAATGGTAAAAAGGAAAATAGATTCAGTAGAATGATAAACTTTTTAGGAAAAAACATTATTGAGGGAAAAACCCTTGATATATATCTGATGTTGAGATAATGATGAAGAAATGATTGATTCATATATGTACCGACTAACTTGGAATTGGTTTTTGAATTGTCAAGAAGTGGTCTATGCTATCATATATAAAGTCTACAACACTTTTGGATTTAAGGAATGTATCCAATAACATGTATCTTACTTAAATAATACAGAATAATTCATGTTTCCAATCTGGTTTTTATGGTAATTCAAGTTATTACCATATTTCAAGAGGATACATGATGAAGTTATTCACATGTTTGGAATATGAATTTTAGAGTTACTTCTTATTAATTAAGGGTTAATAATAAGTTCATATTTGAAGTTTAGAGACCTTTATTATAATGTGATGAGTCATTATATTTTGTAATTTTTAACCCTTTACTAAATGTTTTATGTTGAGAATTGTGTGGGGATTTAGAGTTTAATGTTACTACATGATGGTTTGATTATTCTTCCATGTCTTTTTTGTCCAATTAGAATGAATTTTTTTTTAGTAACTGATTCATTTTTGTTTCCTCTTATTAATATTATATTTTAACCATATTTTTTATGTTGGTTTCCCATAATAGAATTTTCAAGTATCAACCACTAACATTTGAATTCCAATTTCAAATTTTGAGGACAAAATATTTGTAAGGAGGGGATAATGTAATACCCAAAGAATTTAAAAATAAATTTAATATATAATGCATGAAACACTGAGTCTCTACAAAACATTACTTCATTATAACATATCCAAGTAAACATAATTTTTCCACCTCTGTGTTTTGAAATTTGAAAATCTGACATACGAGGTTGCAATCAGTAAGTTATTTAGAGTTTGATAAGAAAAACATAAATTTGGTGAATAGTACACTACCATAATGAATAGTAACATAACCGTATTAATAGTGATATACCCTAATTAATAGTAACCTATAATATGATATTATATAAATAATATTCAATTGAAAGTACGATATACCTATGTTTTGGAGTAAGTAAATAAATGTTTTAAAACTGTTTTTTTAGAATAAATTTTGTTTTTAATTAAATATTAAATTAATAATATTTAGAAAATTATTTTTGAAAAATGGACTTCATTTTTGGATACTACATGTCGAAAAATGGTTAGGGTGAATTTTTGGTATTTTTCTGAAATACTTGAATTTTTTATGAATAGTGAAATATGGTAAAATAGTGTATATACAAATTATCAGCAAAATAAACTATTTATGAAACCATAAATGATGTAAGACCACTTGGTTCAAACACACACGCATTTAGTACTATTCTTTTTCACAGAATAATCATTATTTCTGGTCTTGAGGGCAATTAATATAGTAATGATTAAAAATTTATGAAAACCATCCTCTCTTCAACTATAAAACCCCCCTCGCTCCCTCTTCTCTTCACTCCCATAATCCTTGAATCTCCTAAAATTTCTTCCAAAATATCCTTAATTAGTAAATCCCCATTTCCAAGAAGCTTTTTTATTTCCAAAAGTCCAAAATCACTCCCCTTAGGGAGGTTCTCAAAGAGGTTATTTCAAGAGGTAAAACACCTTTCTTTTTCATTTAGTTTCATTTCAATTTATCTTCTTTTGTTATCCTCTCCTCACCTCCTCTGTAAAAATGAACATGATAGATTTAGTATCATCTGTATACTTGAATTATATCATGTGAATAGAAGATCCATCATCAATATCATTAATCTCTCTCTTTCTCTTTTATTTTATAAACTATATCGACGTCCATGAGGTTCCAATTTATAACCTTCATGGTTGAAAGAGTTCTGTTCTTCACTTTCTCCTTCATTACTAGTCATGAAAATATTTTTATGTTTGAACCAGACTATAATATATGTATTATAACCTAATTATTAATAAAAAACCAGTATACATATATATTATTAAATCATATGACCAAACTATTTTATAATAATCAAAATACTGCTAAAATAATATAAGTGAATGTCGTAAATATTTCACTTAATGAGTCATCCTCATTCCATGTAAAAAAATTATATAAATGACCCTTAACACTTCTGGATGTTCAAAAATAATATTTAATTTTAATTTTGGAGATTGACATCCATTCCACATGAACTCCATTACTTAAGAACAAGTGAATCGATTATGAAAATAAAGAAAACAAACACTCTCGAAACGACTAAATTAAATATAATAACTAATAAAAAGGGATATAAATGAACTTAAAATAATTATTATAAACTATATACATATCTAATAGGTTCTGAAATAAATTATTAATAAGTATAATTTCATATTTTAGGACCTTATGTTCAAGAGCGGAACACATTCGGACTTAAAGGGTTGCTTCATCTCACTTCCATTTTTGTGAGATTTTCCATATTCACTACTAATACATTGTTATGGTGTATTTATACTACCCATTGATTTAAAATATCCTATATATATATATTTTCATGGTATTCAATGTATAATTTTAATATTATTAATTTTTGTGAATACAAATCAATTGATTACAAAGTGCCAAGGGATTTCAACCCGAACCTCCATTTTCATTCAAGTTACTCTTATTCTATAATTACCTCAATTAAATTATAATTTATTCTTATGTACTCCACATAAATTATGTTTTAATTTCCTATATATTTTTACCATCCAGAATAATTTTTTATTTTATTGTTATTTAAAAGTTTTAAAAGGATCATTCAAAAAAATTACCCCAATAAACAAACCCGATTCAAGGGATATTTTCACATTCTTACCCATTTTCAAGTGTACAGAAGAATTTTTTTTAATCCGCCATTATTTTTATAAAAAAATTATATTTATCATGAAAAATTATCTTGGATAATTTTTTGGATTTAAGATAACAAATGTGCATTTCCGCTTTAAAATTCTCTTTAATACTTTCCTTAAAATGCTCTAAAATGTTTTATTTATAAAGAATATTAAGAACGCTTTTTTACATGATTTCAGGTCAGTGGGAGATCATTTATGGCTAAAACAAAATTTCAATGTCTTTATATTTTATTGTATATTAATTCTTACAAACTTATTTCATGGAAAATATAAATGATTTTCCCAAATAACTCTTCCTTCAAAAGTACAAATAAATTTTCTAACTTTTATGAGATACATGCCTTGTTCAACACTTATTTATTTCTTGTAGTGTATCTACTACCCTATGGTATGTCATATCAAGAGTTTATTTATTCACATGATATTCTAAGGGATTAATGTTAGAATGTTTCAAGGTGGTATGGGACAATTTTAAATTTTTAAGAATCATTTCCTCAAGAATTTCTCAATGGTCACATTTAAAAGTATCTCTATGTATGTCAAAATCATTTGATGAATCTTGAATTTTGTAGAGGTTTATCTATTATTATTTCATATAAAATTTGTTGTTTAAGGGGTTTTTATTAGTTTTGACTATGGATGTACTATATTGATATTATTAACTATATTATTTTGTATGGTTAGTGTTTCTGTTCAATGATTGGGGAATTCATTTACAATTCATATGTTAGTTTCAGTATGAATGTATTTGTTAATTATATTCACCCCTTTCATATTCGGAATGAATTGGACTTAGTATGTGATGGGTGGGGCCTGATATAGTCTCTCGATGCATAATTAGGTCTCATGAGACAAATAGACATGAAATTGGTCAAGGAATTTCCCAATTTGATATATAGTTTTTGGAAGAGGCCTTAATCATTTTTGGACGTCTTTGTCGAGGCCTTAAAAAAATGTTTTAGAATTTCCAACATATGCACTTATCTTATTAAAAATCTAGTAATTAAATGTTCATGTTTTTATTAAACTAGTATAATACCCATGATTATGTTTTACTTTTCATTATTTTACTCATCTCATATTCATGCCAAAATGTGTTTATGTTTATTATTTGTAATGGAATGTGTTATCATTTATTCACCATGCCTAATGTTTATGTTTATGTTATCTTCTGTTTTATTGCTTAATCTTACTAAGTGTTTGAGCTCATGCCTTTCTTTTGTTTCATTTTCTCAGGACATGAATAAGTTTTTTATGATTGATGTAAAATTATAATCGTAGAGTAGGGGATGTTCCCAATAAAACTTATATATGGTATTTATTTTCAAGTTGTAATGTTGAACTAATGTTTGTATATGGATTTCCAAAACTACTAAACTACTCGGTCATTTGGGATTTAATTCCTTGTAATCATTCCAATGGATTGAAATAATGCACCAGCTCCAGGCTACTGTGTTCGGGGCTTTATAGTTGGTATCAAAGGAAGTTTAGTAAAAACCTTGGGAAATAGATTTACAAAACATAGGTAAGGGAACAAATCCCTAAGATGGTAGTGGAGAATAAACAAACCAGAACAACCAATAATTTTGGTAAGGAATATATTATGTTGATATTTCTATAAAATACATCCCTATCTGGATACAAACAATTAGAGGTGGCTCTGGTACAGAAGTACCTAGGAGTGAAAACTCTGACATGGAGTTTCGGACCTTTCTTCACTCTTGGTTTGACACACCTGTGGAATATGATTAGGATAATTCACATTTTATTTACCCACCATTGTGAAGTATTTATGCCCCCAATGTAACCAATGTATATGTTTCTAGGATTTATGATGTGTGTTATACCATGTTTAGAGATATAGAGAGTTCATAATTTTATGAGCTAATATATAATATGGAATTGATTAGAAATGGAACCTAGGATAAGGAATAAGAACTTCACCAATGCATGAGATATAAAGAGTAAAAGGTTTTGTATATCTAATGGTCTTAAGCTATAATTTCAAAGGAAGATTGTCTCCCAAGTATCCTCATCATATGAGGAAATAGTATCATGTGTTGAAAAGTTATATAATACTTCTCTGAGTCCTATTGCTTTGAATGGAAGTAAAAAAAGAAGAGGATGGCATGGAAAAACATGGATAACGGGAATAATAGAAATATCTATTTTCCAACATGTGATAATTTTTGAAGGAAACACCGTCGCATATGCATGATAGGAAAAGTAGTTTTTTTCAAGTGTGGAGAAAAAGGCCACAAATATCATAATTTCAAGAAAAGGAAAGAATATTCCTATTTTCAATTATTCAACTATAAGGATATGGGACACTATATGAATCAATGTCCCAAGCATCAAAGGAAAATACACCAAATTATGATTTTAGAAAATGATCAAGTTATGATGAAACCACAGATGAAGTATAATGATTAGTATGCCTAGTCTAGAATCATGTCATTTAAATATTTTTTCAGTTATATATTGGTTATAAGAATTATGTGATATTTAAGGATTTGAGATCATATGATGAATGGTAAAAAGGAAAAGTGATTCAGTTTAAAGATGAACTTTTTAAGAAGAAAACATTATTGAGGGAAAGAAAACCCTGGATATATATCTGATGTTGATATAATGATGAAGAAATGATTGATTTGGATAAGTATTCACTACCTTGAAACTGATTTTTGACTTGTCCAGAATTTTTTTATGCTATCATATATAGAGTCTACAACACTTTTTTATTTAATGAATATATAAAATAACATTTGTCTTACTTAAGGGATACATAAGAATTCATGTTTTTTTAATATGGTTTTTATGGTAATTCAATTTATTACCATATTTCAAGAGGATACATGATGAAGTTATTCACATGTTTGGAATGTGAATTTTGGAGTTGCTTATTATTGATTAAGGGTTAATGATATGTTTATCGTGTAAGTTCATAAACCTTTATTATAATTTGATGAATCATTATATTTTGGATTTTTTAACCATTTACTAAATCGTTTAAGTTGAGCATTGTGTGGGGATTTAGAGTTTATATGTCACTACATGATGGTTTGATTATTATTCCATGAAGTTGTTTTTTAATAAGAAGGCATTGTTTTTTAGTAACCAATTTATTTATATTTCCTCTTATTAATAGTATAGTTTAACCATATTCCTGATGTGGGTTTCCCACAAGATAATTTTCAAGTATCAACCATTAACATTTGAATTTCAATTTCAAATTTCAAGGATGAACTTTTTGTAAGGAGAGGATAATGTAACACCCCAAGAGTTTACAAATAAATTTAATATAGAATTTATGAAACACTCAGTATCTACAGAACACCATTTCTTTATAACCTAGACAATTAAATATAATTTTTCCGCATCTCTATTTTGAAATTCGAAAATCTGACATATGTGGTGGTGATCAGTAAGTTATATGGAGTATGATAAGAAAAACATAATTATTGGTGAATCGAAACCTACACTTATGAATAGTAATATACCATTATGAATAGTGATATACCCTAATTTATAGTTACCTTAAATATGATAGTATGTAAATAATATTCAAGTGGAAGAACTATATACCAATGTTTTGGAATAAGTAAATAAATGTTTTAATTTTTTATTAGAATAAATTATGTTTTTAATTAAATATTAAATTTTTCATATTTATAAAATTATTTTTGAAAAATTTACTTCATTTTTGGATTATACTTGTCAAAAAATGGTTAGGGTGAATTTTTGGTATTTTTCTGAAATACTTGAATTTTTTATGAATATCGAAATACGGTAAAATACCGTATATACAAATTATCAGTTAAGTACACTATTTATGAAATCATAAGTGATGTAATACCACTTGGTTCTAAATCACATGCATTTATTACTAATCTTGGTCATGGAATCATCAATATTTCTGGTCTTGAGGGAAATTAATAAACTAAGGATTAATACATTATGAAAACCCTCCTCTCCTCCACTATAAAAACCCCCCTCACTCCCTCTTCTCTTCACTCCTCTAAGCCTTTAAGCTCATAAAAATTATGCCCAAAAACCCTTCTTTAGTCACTACACATGTACAGGAATATCTTTATCTTTCAAAAATAACAATATGTCTTCCCTTAAGGAGGTTCTCAAAGATGATACTTCAAGAGGTAAAGAACCTTTATTTTTCATTTAAATTCATTTCAATTTATCTTCTTTTGTTGTCCTCTCATCAAGTCCTCTAATCAAATGACCATGATAGATATATTATCATATATATACTAGAATTATATCATGTGAATGGAAGAACCATCATCAATATCCCTACTCTCTCTCTCTCTATCTTATTTTATAAATGAAATCAACGTCCATGAGGTTCCAATTTATAACCTTCAAGGATGACAATGTTTCATTCTTCAATTTATCCTTAATTACTGGTAATGATTCCATTTTATGGTTGAACCAGACTATAATATATGTATTATAACCTAATTAATATTCATGAACCAGTTTATGTACATATTATTAAATTGTATGACCAAACTAGTTCCGAATGAACAAAATACAGATAAAATTATCTAAGTGAATGTCATAAATATTTCATCTAATGATTCATCCTTTTTACATGTAACAAAATGATATAAATGACCATTAATAACAGTGGATGTTAATTAATAATATTTAATTTCAATTCTATATATTTATATCCATTCTACATGAACTCTATTACTTAAGAACAAGTAAACAGATTATGAAAATAAGGAAAATGAACACTCTGGAACGACGAAATTCAATATAATAACTAATAAATAAGGGCATAAATGAACTAAAAATAATTATTATAAACTAAATACATGTATAATAGGTTCTGAAATAAATTATCAATAATTCTAATTTCATATTCCAGGACCTTATGTTCAAGATCAGAACACATTTGGACTTAAGGTAAGGTTTTCTTTATCTCACGTCCATTTTTGTGAGATTTTCCATATTCACTACTACTACTTGTGTATGTTGTATGTATACTGAACATTGATGTAACATATAATGAATATATTTATTTTCATGGTATCAAATGTATCATTTGAATATTATTAATTTTGGGTCATACAAATCAATTGATTACAAAGTGGTAAGGGATTTCTACCCAAACCTCCATTTTCATTCGGGTTACTCTTATTCTCTACTTACCTTAATTAAATTCTTATTTATTATTATGTACTCAAAATAATTATGTTTGAATTTACATTATATGTTTACCATCCAGAATCCTTCTTTATTTTATGGGGATTTACATGTTTTAAAAGGATCATTCCAAAAAATTATCCCGATAAACAAACATGATTCAAGGGATATATTCAAATTCTTACCCATTTTCAAGTGTACACAAGAATCTGTTTTAATCAACCATTATATTTATAAAGACACTCATTTTATCATAAATTTTTTTTGGATCGTTTCTTGATTTAATAGAAAAAATGTGCCTTTCCTTTTTAAAATTTACTTTAATACTTTCCTAAAAATTCTCTAAAATGTTTTATTTCCAAAGAATATTAAGAACTATTTTTACATAATTTCACTTAAGTGGGACATAATTTATGCCTGAAATATATTTTCAATGCCCTACTATTTTATTATATATTAATTCTTACAATCTGATTTCCTATAAAATATAAATTATTTTCCAAAATAACTCTTCCTACAAAAGTAAAAAAGGATTTTTCTATCTTTTAAGAGATATATACATTGTTTACTCTTGTGGTGTATGTACTGCCTTTTGGTATGTCATATCAAGAGTTTCATTATTATCATGATGGTCTAAGTTATTATTATTTGAATGTTTCAAGGTTGTATATGTAACACCCCGACCCTAGTTACCTAGAGTCGGTGCATTATTACATAACATTGGCATGATCACAAAAGATCAAGTCTCGAAAAACTGATTAGTTTAGTATCCTTGTAAGTACTAGATAAATTTATAAGTCTTACATTACATGATAAAGTGAAAAACTACAAAAACATAGTCTACATAGTCCACACTCATATCCCCTCAGACTATCCCTACAGGTCAGTCATAAAATACTTCTTCACATCTTGGGAAAAATAAAACATAGAAATGGGTGAGCTCAGATGCTCAGTAAGGATAACAATATAGCAGAAACTTTCATAAATAAGCATAAAAATTTAAGGCAATGTATAACTAAAACAAATTCCTTTTAAACATTAACTTCAACATAATATGGAAAAAATAAAATGAAATAATTCCATTTACTTATTCACATGGATATTCTACTAGTAAAATAATCACATGCAATATCAATAACCACTTTCATAATGATGGAATGCATAATTCAAGACTTTCATAACCACATAGTCAAGGCCTTGTTCCAAGACTACAAATAATATTTTTTCAAGGCCTTATTACAAGACACTATTTTGTCTCATGAGACATACCGATGCATAGAAGAGTTATAGAGGGCTCCACCCATCACTTACTAAGTCAAATGCATTCCTCATATGAACAGGTTTAAACATAACATAAACATTCATATTAAAACTAGAATACAAAATGTCAATACATTATCCATAAACCATGAATGGTATAAAAATAATACATCCACCATAAAACATATCACAAAACCTTCAATACAATATGGAAGTTTTTTATCATAATAAATCAATTTCAAATAATCTTAAAATCTATCAAAGGATGTTGACATAGATGAAATCAAAACTATTTGAGAGAAATATCTCTTTTTTTAAATCATTTAAAAGTCACAAAATTATAAAATATAACATTTACTTTGAAAATATTCTTATAATATTGTAAGGGAATCTTCAATGATTTAATAACAGTGGAAAATAGTTGCACCCTCCGTATAAATTAAAAATGACATTCTTACCTTAATTTTGTCGAAAAGGTTAAAAAGGACCTTGTTTGGAAAATGACTAAAATATTCCTTTATAAACATATTATAAAAATTAAAACAAGGGTATAAATGAATTTAACACATATTCTATAAAATACTAAAAAAAATTTGAAATAAATTTTTAAGAAACATGTATGTGGATGATAAAGAGGTCTCGGTAAATAATTACATATAAACAACCTCGAATAATGAAGAGATTGTGAAATTAACACTTACCTTGTATTTTTCCTTGTTCGAGGGTAGGTTAAAATCCTGTATAATTGTGAAATAATTGTTATTAAATTATACAAGAACCGTATACATTAATATGATATCATATATGATCTTTTAACATTGCTTCGTTAATAATATCTTAGTATTATCATTGTTTCATGCGTTAACAGATTCATTTTCCTTTATATTATTTGTTATGTGAGTCATATTTTTTATGGATGGGATGTATATTATTGATATCTAGAATTAAATCAAGTCTTTAAACATTATTTTTAATCATCTAATGAACGTTAGTCTTGAATGGATACGATGGGGAATGAATCTCATCGCGTTCATGGAGATGGTAATCCGTACGTACGCACGAGTGAAAATATCATTCTTTTGATATTAAAATAATATATAATTGTATGGTATATCATATATACAGAATCATTATAATGTTATATTTATTATTTACATCACTTACACAACATCATTATACCCATCAAAATAATAATGTGTTGAATAACAATTACACCACGACGTGGAGACGGTAATCCGTACGTACGCACGTATGGTGACATGTCATTCAATGCATGAATAGAATAATGAATATGGTTGTACCATATTCATAAAAACATCACAGTATATATAAGATACTGGATTTATTATTTTATCATGGAAACAAAAAGGAAAGGGGAAGTGGAAGAAGAAAGGAACTTGAAAGAGGTGATGAAATATTTACCTCTTCTTCGGGTTCTTCTTTTTGATTTGATAAAAAGGGATCCTTAGGTTAGATTTCTGACTAAAGTAAGGCCTCTAGGATGAAGGGAGGATAGTTGATATGGTATTTGGTAAGGGTTTTTCTGAGAAAAATGGATTTTAAGGTATGAATTAGAAAGAAGGTGTAGGGCCCTTTTATAAGAGGGGTGAGGGGAACCTTAGCAAAAGCTAGAAATATTATTTTATAATAAAATTATTTTCGATTTATAATGGCTAAAAAATATATTATTTAAATTATAAGATGGGGATGGGTTTAGAACCACTCAACCAATATGTTTTAGACAGGTTTGGGTCACTATATTAACTTTATCTTTAAGATTTAACTCTTAGTTAAATAGTTTGACATTTACCATGTCTCGTTGTATTTTTATATTACACGGTTAATAAACATACTATATACTTCCAAGAGAACCCCATGTGGTTCATTAATGATACAAATATAATTATATAAGTCTTTTTTCTGAACCTCATATTTTTAGGAATAGAATATCAATTAATAATATACTATTTTTTTTAAAAACTCTTTTATGTCAATTTTAAAACTATTTGGTATTTTTTATTTTCTAAATTCATAAAAGCATTATTACTTCGAAAAAAATTCATCTAAAAAACTATAAAATGTCATATTAGTCTATAAAATTATTTTAATTCATACAAATTCTCAAATTAAATTTATTTGGATATTTATAATATCAATTATTTTAATATTTCCTTAATATTGTAATTACTGCATCATCATTGTGTCATAAATTAATTAAATTATTTAATGTATAAAAAGTATAAATAAAATATCCTTATGTAGGAAATATTTTTATCTTTCTAATGAATATTTATAGTCGAATTTATCTTATGTTTAACCCTATATTAAAAATGTTTTAGTTATTAAACATTGATTTTAACTCTTTTTACTCTTCTTTAAATAAAATAATAATAAGTGTCCTAATATAATCCCAATGTACCAAAGAGGTTCATATTTTATTCCTAATTTTGTTTTTGGTCGAATTATAGTTATCCAATAGAATTAGTACTTGTGTTAGGGTAATAATAATATCATTTTTACCCTTAATTACCCTATTTACTTTTAACTATGGTCAATAAAAGTAAAAAAGTTACTATTCCCCAAAAATTATTTTCATCTTATTGAACCAAATTTTACTTACTGATATCAACCATGTCTCTCTTATTTTTTAAATTCAACTCACAGAAGCGGTAAAATTAAGTTTTATGTAAATTTGAAAATACTCATAGGAGGTGGGTAAAAGACGGTGAAAAGTTAAATAATTTTTTATATATATCTAAAATTATTATAAACTAACTTTAATGAACTATATTGAACTTATATAGGTATTATGTATCTATTTTTACCTAAAAAATTTAAATAAAATAAATAATTATTTAAATAAAATTAGGTTTTAAACTATAACTCGGTGTTTTTCACTATTCATTAAAAATTGAATGTTATTAGAAAAATAGCAAAAAATCACCCTAAGATAATTTCGATATTCCGAATCCAAAAATGAAGTGAATTTTGAAAGATAAAATTTAAAAAAATTAAAAAAGTGGGTATTAATAGTCATAACGGCTAGTTTGATTGGTAGTGGTGTGTTAGAACTCAAAGTTGCGTACAACAAATGCTACTATATTATTCAAAGAGAACTGTACCGTGGAAGCTTGGGGTGTTACATTCTCCCCTACTATAAATAATTTCATCCTAAAAATTTATAGAATATTACTGCATAAAAGGCTCGGGTGGTTGTTCATCATAAGTTCCTCAGGTTCCCACATTGCCTCTTTTATCTTATGGTTTCTCCATAGAACTTTTACCAGAAGAGTCGTCTGGTTTCTCAGCACTTATTCTCTTGTATGAAGAATCTTGACAGACTCTTCATAATAAGACAGATCGGGTTCCAGTTCTAATTCCTCAAAGGTGAGTACATGCATTGGATCAGGCATGTATTTTCTCTGTAGTGATATGTGGAACACATCGTGAACTTTGGAGAGACTTGGCGGCATTTCAAACCGGTAAGCTACAGCCCCATTTAATTCTAGGATTTCAAAAGGTTTTATTTACCTGGGACGTAATTTTCCCTTCTTACCGAAACGTATAACACCCTTTCATAAAGATACCTTTAAGAAAACATGATCTCCTACCTGAAATTCCAAATTATTTCCTTCGGTTGTCAGCATAGCTCTTCTACCTACTTTGATCTACTTTGATGTGGTTTTGGATTACCTTCACCTTTTCCATCATTTCCTCCACAAGTTCTGGGCCTACGAGTTTTCTTTCGCCAACATCATCCCAATAGGTTGGTGTGCGACATCTCTTTCCACATAACGCTTCATATGGTGTCATCTGAATATTTGAATAGAAGCTATTGTTATAGAAAAATTCTACCAGAGGTAAATATTGATCCCACATACCTTGAAAGTCAAGTGAGAAAGATCTCAACATATCTCCAAAGGTTTGAATAGTTCGTTCTGATTTTCCATCAGTTTGAGGGTGGTAGGCAATGCTCAAACATAGCGCAGTATCTAGGGATTTCTAAGGAATTTTCTATAATCTTGATGTAAACATGGATCACTATCAGAAACAATCGATAGGGTTACTCCATGAAGTCTTAAAACTTCATTAATATATAGTCTTGCTAAACTTTCAAGTGGTAAATCTTCTATTATAGCAAGAAAATGTGTTGAATTGGTAAGATGATCAACAATTACCCATATTGCATCGTTCCTTCTAGGAGTCTTTGGTACTCCCATGATAAATTCCATCGTGATATCATCCCATTTCCACTCAGGTATGGGAAGTGGTTGCATGACTCCTCCAGGATATTTTATTTCATCTTTCACTTGTTGACAAACCATACGTCTTAACGAAAAATCAGAAATCTACCTCTTCATGTTGTCCCACCAAAAATGTTCCTTCAAATCTCTATACATTTTAGTTCTACCAGGGTGTATATAGAAATTAGAACAATGAGCATCATCCAACAATTCCCTTTTTAGATCAGGTATATCGGGAACTCAAAGTCTCTTACCAAATTTTAAAATTCCATCTTCATACACAAATTCACACGATCTCCCATCATTCATAGCATTAATCTTCTTTTGAAACTCTTCATCATCAGTCTGAGAACTCTTTATCCTTTCTAGTAAATATGGTTTATCAACCATTTGAAAAAGTAATGATGTTTCACCTTCCATGGTTATTCCCATATCCATATTTACTAGATCCATGTATATAGGATCCTTTTCAACTCTCATCTTGTTCAAAAATCCATGATCTTTTCTACTCAAAGCATCTTCCACCTTATTTTCCTTCCCCGGATGGTAGTGAATAGTGGAATCATAATCCTTGAGTAGTTCAAGCCATCTCCTTTGCCTCATGTTGAGTTCTTTCTGTGAGAAAATATACTTCAAACTTCTGTGGTCGGTATATATCTCACATTTTTCACCATAGAGATAATGTCTCCATATCTTCAAAGAAAAGATTATATCTATTAACTCAAGATCATGAGTAGGATAGTTTTTATCATGAATTTTTAGCTGTCGTGATGCATATGCAATAACCCTACCATTCTGCATAAGGACACAACCATGTCCTTTCTTTGAAACATCACTATAAATAACAAACCCATCATTCCCCGATGGTAGAGTCAATATAGGAGCATTGACTAATCTTATCCCTAGTTATTCAAAACATTCTTTACACTCTTTTTTCCAAACAAATTTAACCCCTTTTTGTGTGAGCTTTGTTAATGGGTTAGCCAACTAGGAAAAATTCTGGACGAAACGTCGATAATAACATGTTAAACCAATAAAACTACTTGCCTCAGTTATACTTGTCGGTGTTGGCCATTCATGGATTTCTCTTGTCTTATAAGGATCAATGGAGATTCCATCCTTAGAGAAAATATGGCCAAGAAAAGAAATCTCCTGAAGCAACACTTGCTGAACTTCCCATATAATTAATGTCTTCTAAGAGACTTTGGGATAATGCCCAAGTGATTTTCATGATCTTTGTAGCTTTTGGAGTATGCCAAGATATCAACAATAAATACCACTAAAAAGTCATCAAGATATTCCTTGAAAACCCTATTCATTAGATCCATGAAGAGAGACGGTGCATTAGTCAATCCAAAGGGCATTACTATAAACTCGTAATGCTCGCACCTGGTTCGAAATGCTGTTTTCAGAATTTCTTCCTTCTTCACACACAACTAATGATATCCAGATCAAAGTTCAATCTTTTAAAAGTATTGAGCTCCATGAATTTGGTCGAATAAATCATCAATGTGATTTAGGGGATACTTGTTCTTGATTGTTATAGCATTGATCTCCCTATAGTCAATGCACAACCTCACAGATCCATCTTTCTTCTTAACAAATAGGATTAGGGCTCCCCATGGAGAAAATCTAGGGTGAATAAATCCCTTATTACTCAATCACTCTAGTTGTTTCTTTAGTTCCACAAATTCCATAGTGGTCATTCTATAATGGATCTTCGATATGGGCCTTGAACTAGGAATTAAATCAATGGAAAACTCAATTTCTCATTCTAGAGGTTGTCCAGATAAATCTTCTAGAAACACATCAATATATTCTTTCACAATAGATACATCCTCTCTTTGAACATTCCTTTCCTCACCCACAGTTATTTCATTCTCATCCTCCTCAATAATTGAATTTAGTTGAGCTACTGGGGGTGGATCAAGATTATAATCAAGTGGTGATGATTCTTCTCTAAAGATAAGGTACTCCTTATCACCATCAAAAATTGTAACCTCTTTCTTCTTAAAATAAATTTTCTCATCATGGTCCAAAACCCAATCCATACCGAGGATTATATCAAATTAAATCATTAGTATGACGATGAGATCATCAGATAAAGAACATTTATATGCCCTAATGGGGACTGATTCACAAAACTTTGTTCCAATGATATTTCCCTTATAATTTTTGACTGACAACTCCCTTGTTAAGTCAAATTGGAAATATCTAATATTCTTAGCAAACTGGGAAGATATAAAGCAATGCGATGATCTAGAATCAAATAAAGAATTTGTTAAACTTGAGGAAAACATTAAATTACCTTCCACTACGTCTTTCGGAGCTTTAACCTCAGTAGCTGTGATAGCATAATATTGGCCTTGATCGCTTGGCCTTTTTGAGGTAAGTTCCCCTGAAGCTTAGGAAATTCATTTTCATAATTCCTCCTTTCTCTACAATTGTAGCGTTCAACATCGATAGCCTCTTTCTTCCCCTTGCAATCACGATCTTGGTGGCCTATTCACCAAAATTGTAACAGACTCTCATTCCCTTCAGGCAAGTACCAGGTGTTTCTTCCCACATTTACTATAGCGTGGATATTCAACTTTTTCCTTCTTCCCATTATTTTCATTTCCAGAGTGTTCATTATATCTCTTCTTCTCTTGCTTTTCTTTAAATTCATTAGACTTAGAGAATTATTTTTCTATCTTGATAGCACATGAGACAATATATTCATACGATGAGAAGGATTGTGAGACTAATGCTCGATGGAGAAATGGTTGTAACCCATCAAAGAAATGATCAATCTTACTTCTTGGGTTATGTATATAATGTTCAGCATGCCTCTCTAACCTTGTAAAGTTAGCATTATACTTTGCGACATTCTCATCCTTCTTTTACCTTAGACTCAAAAATTGTCTTTCCATATCCACTCGATGGTCATGAGGAAAGTATTTTTCTAAGAAAATTTCTTTAAACTCCCTCCATTCCATATTTGATACTTCCTCATCTTCCTTTGTGTTTTGAATCAATGACCACCATTGATCAGCATCTCCAGTAAGGTGGTAAACTGTCATGAAATCTTTTTCCCTTTTGCTCCTCCCCAAGGCGTGGAATATTTTCTCTAAGGAAATTATCCATTGCTCAGCCACTAATGGATTTTTACTCACATTGAATGTCGGTGGTTGTTTCCTCATGAAGTTATCTAACATTGACCCTCCACACTATGGATCAGGGTGCTCTATATAGGTAAGGTTATTATTCATAACCTGAGTGAGTTTTCCCAGTATGGTGATTAGCTGATCAACACCAGTTGTATCACCAGCTCCACTATAATTATCTTGAGCTGGAGCGAAATCCCTACATGGAGTGCATGCATTGATACAGTTTCCATTCCTTCCACTAGGCACTATTTCTAAACAATGGAATAAACTAGATTAGTTTATTAATTGAAATACATAATTCTAAACTTGTAAAACACTTAACATAAATTGAACAGTTTATGGATATAATCCATAATCATAAAAAATGTTTTCTTTGAGGAATTATATACTCATAAACCCTTTATAATGGTTTGCAAAGAAAATGAGAATTATCCTAAGCATATCCCCCAGGAGTGTTGTAACCAAGAGTGAAGAAAGGACCATTGTCGTACACTAGTTCCCATTTGAGTCTAGCTCAAAGCAGTGTTTTCGATTTTTACCCCCAGGTACATCTGTGCCAGATCCGCCTCTACCTGCTTGTATCCAGACAGGGATGTATTGCTTGGAAAACTCACAAAATCTCTACAATACCAAAATTCTAGGAAGTTCTTCTATACTAATCCTCAAAGTCTATCTTAGGGATATGTTCTCTAATCAGATTTTATCTAAATCTAGCTTCCAAGGTTTATACTAAACTTCATCTGATACCAACTGTAACACCCCGACCCCAGTTACCCATAGTCGGTGCATTATTACATAACATTGGCTTGATCACAAAAGACCAAGTCTCTAAAGACCGATTAGTTTAGTATCCTTGTAAGTACTAGATACATTCATAAGTCTTACATTGCATGATAAAGTGAAAAAATAAAAAAACATAGTCTCCATATTCCACACTCATATCCCCTCAGACTATCCCTATAGGTCAGTCATAAAATACTTCTTCACATCCTGGGAAAAATAAAACCTAGAAAGGGGTGAGCTCAGATGCTCAGTAAGGATAACAATATAGCGGAAAATTTCATAAATAAGTATAAACATTTAAGGCAATGTATAACTAAAAAATACTTATAAACTTAAACTTCAGCATAATATGGAAAAAATAA
Organism: Viscum album; assembly: GCA_963277665.1. Taxonomy (NCBI): domain Eukaryota; kingdom Viridiplantae; phylum Streptophyta; class Magnoliopsida; order Santalales; family Viscaceae; genus Viscum; species Viscum album. Next base: position 176,904,629 of record OY728138.1, read on the forward strand.
AATGAAATAATTCCATTTACTTATTCACATGGATATTCTACTAGTCGAATAATCACATGCAATATCAATAACCATATTCATAATAATGGAATGCATAATGGCAGACTTTCATAACCACATAGTCAAGGCCTTGTGCCAAGACTGCAAATAATATTTTGTCAAGGCCTTATGAAAAGACACTAGTTTGTATCATGAGACCTACCGATGCATCGAGGAACTATAGCGGGCTCCACTAGTCACTTACTAAGTCCAATGCATTCCTCATATGAACACGTTTAAACATAACATAAACATTTGTATTAAAACTAGAATATGAAATGTCAATACTTCATCCATAAACCATGAATGGTATAAAAATAATACATCCACATTCAAACATATCATAAAATCTTCAAGAAAATATGGAAGTTTTTTATCATAATAAATCAATTTCAAATAATCTTAAAATCCATCAAAGGATGTTGACATAGATGAAATCAAAACTATTTGAGAGAAATATATCTTTTTTGAAATCATTTAAAAGTCACACAATTATAAAATATAAAATTTATTTTGAAAATATTCTTATAATATTGTAAGGGTAGCTTCAATGATTTAATAACAGTGGAAAATAGCTGCACCCACCATATAAATTAAAAATGACATTCTTACCTTAATTTTGTCGAAAAGGATAAAAAGGACCTTGTTTGGAAAATGACGAAAAGATTCCTTTATAAAAATATTATAAAAATTCAAACAATGGTATAAATGACTTTAACCCATAGTCTATAAAATACTAAGAATTTTTTGAAATACATTTTTAAGAAACATGGATGTGGATGATAAAGAGGTCTCGGTAGATAATTACATATAAACAATCTCGGATAATGAAGAGATTGTAAAATTAACCCTTACCTTGTACTTTTTCTTGGTAGAGGGTAGGTTAACCTTATGTATAATGGTGAAATAATTGTTACTAAATTATACAATAATCATATACAATAATATGATATCATATATGATCTTTTAACATTGCTTCGTTAATAATATCTTAGTATTATCGTTGTTTCAGGTGTTAATGAATTCATTTTCCTTTATATTCATTATTATGTGAGTCATATTTGTTATGGATGGGATGTATCTTATTCATATCCAGAATTAAATCAAGTCTTTAAACATTATTTTTAATCATCTAATGAAAGTTAGACTTGAATGTATACGGTGGGGAATGAATCTCATCGCGTTCATGGAGACTGTAATCCGTACGTACGCACAAGCAACAATATCATTATTTTGATATTAAAATAATATATAATTGGATGGTATATCATAAATAAATAATAATTATTATGTTATATTTATTATTTAAATCAATTACAAATCATTATTATACACATCCAAATAATAATGCATTGAATAACAATTACACCACGACGTGGAGACGATAATCTGTACGTATGCACGTATGGTGACATGTCATTCCAAGTATGGATAGAATAATGAATATGGTTTTAACATATTCATAATAACATCACATTATATAGAATATACTGGATTTATTATTTTAGAATGGAAACAACAAGGAATGAGGAAGTCGAAGAAGAAAGGAACTTGAAAGAGGTGATGAAATATTTACCTCTTCTTCGGGTTCTTCCTTTTGATTTGATCAAAAGGGCTCCTTAGGTTGGCTTTATGACTAAAGTATGGCCTATAGGAAAAATTTAGGACAGTCAAGAGGGTATTTGGGTAGGTTTTGGATGAGAAAAAGGGCTTTTAAGGTGTGAATTATTGAGAAGGGGGAGGGTCCTTTTATAAGAGGGGTGAGGGGTACCTTAGGAAAAGCTAGAAATATCATTTTATAATAAAATAATGTTTGGTTTATAATGGATCCAAAATAGATTATTTAAAGTATAAGGTGGGTATGGGTCGAAAACCACTCAACCAATAGGTTTTATACTGTTTTGGGTCACTATATTAACGTTATCTTTTAGATTTAACTCTTAGTTAAATAGTTTTACATTTACCATGTCTCTTTGTATTTTTATATTATATGGTTAATAAACGTACTATATACTTCAAAGACAACTCCAAGTGGTTAATTAATGATACACATATCATTATATAAGTATTTTTTTTTGAACCTTATATTTTTAGGAATAGAATATCAATTAATAATATAATATTTGTTTTAAAAACTCTTTTATGTCAATTTTGACACTATTTGGTATTTTGTTTTTTCTAAAATCATAACAGCATTATTACTTCGAAAAAAATTCATCTAAACAACCCTAATATTTCATATTATTCTAGAAAATTAGTGGAATTCAAAAAAAGTCTCAAATTACATTTATTTGGATATTTATAATATCAATTATTTTAATATTTCACTAATACGGTAATTACTACATAATCATTTTGGCATATATAAATTAAATTATTTAATTTCTAAAAAAATATAAATAAAATACCATTATGTAGGAAATCTTTTTATCTTTATAATTAATATTTATAGTCTAATTTATCTTATTTTAACCCTATATTAAAAAAAATTAGTTATTAAACTTTGATTTTAACTCTTTTAACTCTTCTTTAAATAAAATAATAATAAGTGTCCTAATCTAATCCAAGTGGACCAAATAGGTTCATATTTTATTCCTAAGGTTGGTTTTTGTCGAATTATAGTTATCAAATAGAATTACGACATGTTTTAGGTTAATAATAATATCATTTTTACCCTTAATTACCCTATTTACTTTTAACTGTGGTAAATAAAAGTAAAAAGTTATTATTCACCAAAAAATATTTTCATCTTATTGAAATAAATTTTACTTACTGATATCAACCGTGTCTCTAGGATTTTTGAAATTCAACTCACAGAAGCAGTAAAATTAAGATTTATTTAAATTTGCAAATACTCCTAAGAGGTGGGTAAAAGAGGGTAAAAAGTTCAATAATTTTTTTTATATATCTAAAATTATTATAAACTAACTCCAATGAATTACATTGAACTTATATAGGTATTATGTATCTATTTTGACCTAAAATAATTTTAAATAAAATAAATAATTATTTTAATAAAAATTTGGTTTTAAACAATAACTTAGTGTTTTTCACTATTTATCAAAAATTGAAAGTTTTCAGAAAAATACCAAAAATTCAACCTAAGCTAATTTCGATATTCTGAATCCAAAAATGAAGCCCATTTTGAAAGATAAAATTTATAAAATTTCAAAAATTGGGTATTAATATTCATAACGGCTAGTTTGATTGGTTGAGGTGTGTTAGAAGTCGAAGATATGTAAAACACATGCTACTGTATTATTCAAAGAGAAGCGTACCATGGAAGTTTGGGGTGTTACAGTATAGGACACTTTGAAATGTTTAAGGATTATTTCATCAATAATTTATTAATGGTAACATTTAAATGTATCTTTATTTATGACAACATTTTTTATGAATCTTGTATTTCATAGAGGTTTATCTATTATGATATCATCTCAAATATGTTGTTAAAGGGTTTATTACTAGTTTTGACTATGGCTGTTCTATATTGATACAATTCACCATATAATTATGAATTTTTAGTGATTATGTTCGCTGATTGGTGGAGTCATTTACATTTCATATGTTAGTTTCAATGTGAATGTATATGTTAATTTTGTTTACCACATTCATATGAGTAATGCATTGGACTTAGAATGTGATGGTTGGGGCCCGTAATAGCCTCCAAATTCATTGGCAGGTCTCATGAGACAAATAGGCATGGAATTGGCTGAGGCCTTTCCCAATTTAATATATTGGTTTGTCCGAGGCCGTAATCATTTTTATATGTCTTGGACGAGGCTTTGAAAAATTGTTTCAGAATTCTCAGAATATGCATTTACCTCGTGATAAATATAGTAATCGAAAGTTCATTTGGTTATTAAACTAGTAAAATACCTGTGATTATGTTTTATTATGGAATTATTTTACTCAGCTCATATTCATGCCATAATGTGTTTATGTTTATTATTTTTAAAGGCATGTGTTTTCATTTATTCGCCATACCTGATGTTTATGTTTATGTTATCTTCTACTGTATTTCTTACTCTTACTAAGTGTTTGAGATCGCCCCTTTCTTATGTTTCATTTTCTCAGGACAAGAAGAAGTTTTTTACGGTTGACCTAAATGTATGATCTTAGAGTGGGGGTGTTCCCAATAAAACACATATATTGTATTTATTTTCAAGTTGTAATGTTGAACTTATGTATGTATCTGTATTTCCAAAACTACTAAACTAATTGGTCTTTTTGAGATTTTATTCTTTGTAATAATGTCAATGTATTAAAATAATACACCGAATTTAGGCTAATGGGGTCGAAGTGTTACATCATAAGTTTCCATGGTTATTTCGAACAAAATTATTTTATAATGTTTTTGGAAATTTTTATATTTTAAATAAGTTATTTCAAAATTAAAAGGATATTTTCCTCAAGAAATATTGTAGTGTTATTTTAAAATTATTTCAAACTATGTTAAAATCCTTTAATGAATATTATCCTTTAATAAGTATATGATATAATGATACCATACAACATGTTTCACTAGATATTTTATAATCATATTGACTGGGGAAAGTATTGAAATTCCATATGTTAGTTCTTTGAATATTTACAGTTGTTTATTTTTAATGCATGTTGATAAAGTTATAATATTTCTTCATATGATTAATGAATTGGACTTATTATGTAATAGGTGGGTCCAAAAATTATATATCCCTTCAATGCATCGGTGGATCTAGTGAGACAAAATAGGTTTTTTATTTTGTCTAAGGCCATACCCATTTATATGAGATATCTTGGAATGATGCCACAATGGTATGTTTAATATGTCTGAGATTATCCATTCCACTATTATGGAATCATTTCTTGATTTCCATGTAATTATTTAAATAGTGATGATATCCATGGATATGTTATAATCTCATGTGATTATTTATATTCTATTATTTGATCATCATTTATTATTTCTATATTATTCTTCATTCTCAAGTTATTGTTTAAATGCCATACATTTTTAGTTATTTACCTTGAAATATTAACTATTTCATATTTACTCAAGGTGGGTCATAATGTACATATCTTTTACTAAGAATTTTCTCACCCATTTCATATGTTTCTTTTCCACAAGATTCAAATAAGTGTATTATGATTGATATGAAAGGATATTCTAGAGATAGTAATGATATTCTCAAAGAAAAAACAATGTTGCATTTTATGTTTTCAAATGTAATGTGATATTAAATTATGTATCTGGTTTACCAAGTATAAAAAATATTCAGTCCTTTGGGATTTTTTTTATTGTATATGGTTCCAATATAATAAGGTTACCACAAACTTTGGAATACTAGGGTTGGGGTCTTTACATTCCTCTTCCTATATCATGATCATTGAGTTAAGAATATAGAAAGTGTTTTTAAATTATTCAACTAATTATATAGAACTAAGGATGACCACTGAATAGTTTAGGGTAATTATATTTAAAATGGTATTGATTAAATTAAATTCATTTATTAATTTAAGTATTTGGAAATAAGAAAATCGGTATTTTTTCATTAAGGATAGGATACCAAGACCATGGATCTTCCTCGTCTCAACATCAACAATAATCATGGAAAATCACTTTTATTTAAAAATTTACTAGAATATAAAACTATAATCTATATAACCTTAGCAGAGTTTCTCAAATTGATTTTATAACAAAATATACTATATTTTATTTCTATTTCTTAATCAAAATTAATCAATCACTTTAAATTTCCTAAAAATTACTTTCACTATCTCATGGATTAGACCTCAAACTCATCACTTTCTACATTAATCTAGTTAGACTTACTTGTTTGAAATATTTATAAATTATGAAACTTTATTATCTCAATAATATTTATTAACAAACATTAGGGTATAAAATTTTTATAACCATTTTTGGGGATGGTGAATAATTAGATTAAGAATTTTAGGATATTTATTTTATTTCATATTTTTTTAATTTCCCTTTTTATAATATATGTGCTCATGTTTTGGGTTTAATATTTCAAATTATGTATACACAACCACTACACCCAAGAAAAAATGGTGTAAATATGCAGTTACAACCTTGATTTGGAAATAACCTTAAGGAATCACACAACAGATGCAACCATGGCTGGTACAGAACAAAATCAAACTTCTGGTTGTGCGCAACCAAGAGATCCTAAACTATAAGAACTAAAATATTGCGGTAGACTATCAAACACCAAAATTCATACAAGAAAACTGATACCAATAATGGAATATATACACTTTGAGATCAATCCATATATCATTTAGATGATCTATAACATAGTTCATTTCATTAGACTAACTCAAGAAGATCCAAGCATGCATGTTGGGAATTTCTTCAAGATTTGAGATAAGTTCCAATTTAGTAACATTTCAATTGATGTGGTAATACTTTTTTTTCTATTTTTATTAAAAAGAGTGACCTATAATAAGAATATAGTTATTTTTATCCCATTCCACTATCACATGGATTGAGTTAGAAAGACACTTTATCATGAGATTCTATCCTCCCTCTAAATATATATAAATTCATTTTAACGTTATAAATTAAAATCAATACGAGGATGAATAAATATATAGTGTGTTGGGTTATTTCAAATACTTGATTATAAAATTCCCACATCAAGGTATTGAGATTTTACTATTAATTAAAATATTCTATAAAGGTAATGAGTAGGGAAACATGTAAATTGTGGATTTTGTAGTTGGTGGGTCATTGATGAAAAAATCATCATAGGAGAGATTAAATTTACTAGATTACATGGAAAGAAATAATTTTCAATGGTATATGGAAGGAATACAAAGAACAAGTGAACACATGGTTTAAAATAATAGGTAGATAGTGGTTCATATTGAATCTCTTACCAATAAGATGTACATATTTATGGGACAATAATAACCTCAAGGTATATTCACTAAAAAAGTCAATTAGGCTAGTTATAATCATCAAAATCAATTTCAGGGTTAGAATCCAAAACAACAACATAATCTGGGATATCTATAGAGCGTATTAGGATTTCATGTGTAGCAAGTTCTATCACTTTAAAGGCATGTCTATACATTAGTGTAACATCCTGACCTAGGTGCCACATTTGGGTTCCCTGAACCAACTTTCCACATTAAATTATTCATGCATTCACATACACAATTGGATACCTACTAGTAGTGTGGGTCTGATATATAATGTGGGTAGACTATAACCTCTTTATCATAGTGAAAAAATATTGACAATTAATAAAAATATCCAAATTATTATATAATAATGAATAACCAATCAACATCACATGTTAATCTCTAAATAGAGTAAAATAACATAAACCAAATATGTAGATATGTAATTTTATATAAGTTTCAATTTTCAAATGAAACCCCAAAATGATGATACACTAAAAACTCCTATATGGGTTTCAAAGTCATCTATGTCTCCCTTATCCATTCTTGATCATGAATGCCAACATGGCCATCTAACACAAGGATCTTTCCCTTATCCTAGCCTACAAACATGATGTCAATTCGGGTGCTGACTAAGAAGCCTAAGTAGGGTGTGAGTATGACAGAGTATGTCACCACCAACAGTGTCTAAATAAATATCTATTCTATAATAGTGTTTGTGTTTGTATAAAGAATAAAATAAAAAATGAAAATATAAATAGTTTCACATTTAATTTTTCCTTAAACAACAACAATATACCTTCTTCATCTCATTCTAGAGTTTAACGATAAATCATAAGGTTGTCAGAATTTACTATATCATGGGATTTCATTATTCATTTAATTTCCAATTTCATTTCTAGAATCTTGGAGCATCAATCCAAGTACCAATATCTTTGGGGCCTATAGCATCAGTCTAGCACCCCATGGGTATTTCGAGCATCCGTCCATGTCCTATACTTTATTATTTTCATGAAAGAATCAGGGGGATAGAGCATTAATCTGGAACTCTGTGGGTATTTGAAGCATCATTACTTTACCATTCCCCATTTATTAATCAATCAAAGATATCACATATATCACATTAATATCATGGTTAAACATCATTAAACATTTAATCAATCATTGTCATCACGGGGCACCATTTCAATAATCAATCAAAACCATGGTTCATTACTTTAATAACATATAATAATACAAAAAATTCACCATTGATCCATTTATCATCAATTAATAATGTATTTTATTAACCCTTAAAGGTTATGCCAACTGACCCTTTAATTACCATTACCAACATACAATAAGGATTTAATTAAACTATAATAACCCTTTATTTCCCATTTTAAATTCCATAATCATCATTTCAAATATATTGTAACACCCCATTAGTTCCCATCAAATCTGGTTTCATAATATCCATCTATTCTAACAGGATACGTGAAGGGTTCCCAAATTTCATATAATTAAATTTACATTTTTAGATAAAAATGTAATTGGACAAATTAACAATGATGGAACAAATATAAGAACAAAACCTAAGACCCAGATCCAATGAAACAAGATTCATCAAAACATAGATATTAAATATTAACAATGTTGGAAAAATCATCACTCTCCAATGGGAAAAAGAAACAGAAGAGAGAGGAATCAAAATAAGGAACATATTACATACTGTAGAGGGTTTGATAACATTCACTGTATATTTGATTCAGACTAGAAGATGTTCAATGGCCATATAATTATTTTGGGAGCCGCCAAAAGCAAGGTGAAATTTTTTAGGTCAATAAAATATGAATTTTAATAAAAAAATTGATTGAGAATTCTAAAAGAAAATTTTAGGGGATTAGTTTTCTTAATACACAATTTCTTAGGTGAGGTTGCATGGTTTTCCAAACCTTGTGCCCTAACCATGCACCCCTACTGCCTGGGGTGCATTGTTTATCCTAAGTGGGAATTTTTTGACAAACCATGAACCCACCATGAAATTACCCTATATCTTGGATGCATAGTTTCTTGGGGGAGGGTTCATGGTTTGGTCACACCATGCACCAACTGTGCACTTCCCAAACCCCCCCCCCCCCACAAATCATCAAATATCACTCGAATTCTCTAAAGAAAAGTATCAAACAAAGTAAGACTAAAATAATGGGAAATGAATACCTGAAAATGATCATGAGACATCACTAGAAAGGTTAGGATCTTATAATTAAAGGTGACCATGGATAAAATTATGACTACCACTGAATATGACATCAAGGAATAGACCACTTATTTAGTATATTCAGCTGCAATAATCAAGTAGTTGAAAATTTATTTTAGAGATAAAAATTTACACTATAGAACCCAAAATTTCAAATTGTAAATTTTTTTGAGAAACTTAGAGAAATAACATGATATACACTGTCAATACACCTATAAATAATTCTATGAGGAGAACTTAAATCCATAACATTGAGAAGTGGGAAAACAACACAAGGATATCATGAACCAAATATAAAAAATACTGAAGAAAAACCTGAAAAATAAGAAGAAAAACAATATAATATTAAGGAAGAATAGAGTGTGGATTCAAAAAAATAATGAGAATAACCCCCACCATAAAAGAAAAATAATAAATTTCTAGAGTGGCTAAAATAAGGGAAAATTGACAAATTTAAAGGTAAGTTTATAGATCATTTTAAAAAATTATATATTAACATCCATTTTATAGGGGTAATCACCAATATTTTGATGTAAAAAAATGTATGAAATAGCTGGTTTCCAATAAGAATATACTAAATGATATTTGAACCATTCCAATAATATGAGAGTGTTTTCAAGTTCTTTTAGAGGACTTATCTAAAAAAGAAAAAAGGCCTAGGTATTTTTTTAATTCATATAAATTTTACGACTAAAAAATTTTGGGAATAATTATGTGACCTAGGTGAAAGAATAAATAATGTATCTTATAACATGTTCAATATATTTATCTTAAAGAATATGGATTAAAAAATTGTTTCTCTTCAACTAGAAGATTTTATGAGGAAATAATATCAAGGGATCATTGAATATATAATAGTCAAAGTTGACACATTATAATGTATAGTGTAATTTTTGTGTTTTTTATACAGGAATATAGGAAGGATATTATCTTTAGAATACCCTTCATGGATACTGGATGATCATTGATAGATGTGTAAAGTTAATAACAATGCCTAATAATTGGTAGAGAGTAAGTAAGATTCAATATTCACCTAGTGATGAGAAATTATGATGTACAAAACAATGATCTAAATGAGTAACAAATACCCAATGTGGAAGATGTTACTTTAATTAAGGAAACACATGATTTTTTTGTTTTCCAAGGAAAAAATATGGAATTAAATAATAGAGATGAATGAAGTTGAGGGATTACATCACTGAAACTAGAGGAGAAGTGTATTCCATTAAGTTTAAATAGGGCCATATCTGATATTGATAGTACATGATATTCTATTATGTTTTTTAGGACTAAAAAAATACTATTAGATCGGTCTAATGGGAATTGATCAGGTGCTACCCATAGAAATAATTAATATATATTCAAAGTATAGATTGGGGTCTACCTATATATATAGGTCACAACTAAGGCCATTTTTGGATCTAGACTAGGTATAATATTTTTAATATCCTATCAATTAAGCTAGAGAAATAATTTTATTCCAACAACACTATAAAATTATTCATAGAGGCAACCCATGTTTCTTAGGGTTTTTTCATTTTTTTTATTTAGTTATAAACACTCTCCCCAAAAAAATTAAATTTCATGTGAAAAGGCCTATACAATTACCTATTTCTTTTTATTTTCTAGTCCAAAATAAAGGCATTAGAAAGATAAAATAATGAAATTAAATAATTTTCGTGTTGATGAATCACAACATGAGATATTAATTAATATTATAAAATTCATTTTCACATCATGAACAAGTATAGATAAAACCTTCATGGTTTTTTTATCATCATATAAAGTGGAGTAGGATTTTTAATTATTTGTTTTACTCCCACAATTTTAATATTTGTAGAGATTCAAACTATGAATTACAAGCCTAAACATTACTTTTCACATTAATCACTGATCTAGGAGACAAAATCATCTGAGGATAATTTACATGTCATGTTTTTAAATTTATTTATTACTAAAGTTAAATGATAAAAATGGGGTTATTAATTAATTAGGTATAATCATGTGAATTTTATATTTTACAATTCATGATTTTTGGAACTGGTTAATTTTTATAAATTAATTTTTTTTTTGAGATTTTTCAAGACTTTAAATATTTAATATTTGTATGAATTTATTTTATTATGAGTTTTCATTATCATTAGTTATTATACCAATAATTTTTTCCCATTCCTGATACATTTGATGAGGAAATTTTTTCCCATATTTTTCATGAGAATATTTCTTGAGTGAAATATAGGCATTATTACTTCTAGAACTTTCTTTACATCTTAATAAAACTATTATTATAAAATTTTTCATTTTAAAATTATTAAGGTAATTTTATTAACTAAGCCCTTATCATGATACCTACTCATGTATTAATCCTTCTCAATCCCATAGGAGATGATAATGACCTTTTCATGGAGGATCCGCATTGCAAACATACATTACCTATTCTTACCCTAATCTATGAACTTTTCATGATAGTCAAAAATATGAGTGTGGGGGAGATGGTGACATAGTGGAAGGGGTTTATATATCATAAAGAATAGGAATGGGGATGTTTTAATAAGAAATTGGTAAAAGGTTTCATGATTATCCATTCAATGTATTCTCATGTGAATCCCACATGAAAAAAATGGCTTGTGTTTCGGAGGTTAAAAAATCACTATTTACTTGAGTAATGATTTTTGTCATTCAAGTTTGGGTGGTGGATGTTATAAATTTTCAAAATAAACTTTCAAAAAATAAAATAAAATAAAAAAATCAAGAGGGTGCATCGTTCATTATACTTCATTTTTTAATAAGTTTGATTTGATTTTTTTAGGGGGGTGGGTGATGACTGTTATAGAGAAGACTTCCATTGAGTTTTTTTATTATCATGAGAATTACACTAAAGTTTAATCTATTTTTTTAGATTTAGTTATTTTACAACATTTAACACTAAACCTAAAGCCTCAAATACATTTGAAACTGATAATGAAGCCCTCGTGATTATTTTTTATTTTGTATCTAAATGTTAGATAAAGTAAATGTATTATAATCATATGGAAAGGATCATGACACTTGGTATAAGAAAAACTCTATTTAGATATATACCTTGATGATGAGTGAATATATTTAAGGTGAGGTAAATTAAAAGTTGAATTTAAATTAATAATTAATTTAAAAATATAAATATAAGGATGATGAGGCATGGTTACTTCAAATGAGGGAAAGTAAAATAAATTGTTGAATTGTTCCTTTTAAAATTTAAGATATGAGGAAATTTCTTTTTGTGATGCTTGAACATTTAATTCCCCATTGAATCGCTTAGTTTTATTTACATTTCATCTAAATTGTGGTATAAAAAACATCATTTGTGTTATGTTGAGATTTCATTCTTGATGACAATCCTACATTAAAGTGTGGGGTTCTGATAGATATATTTTATGCATATCATTTTTAACTTAAAATCCATTTCTTTTGTAATTAAATTGATAATTGTTTCCCATATGTTTAATGTTTTATTCATATTGTGGTAGGATGTAATAGAAACATTAATATGATATGAAAGAGGCAGATATGAAAATAATTCATTTCATGAGAATATTATTCACACCATAATATTTTTTAAGAACAATTCCATGACTCAAAGTGGAGGCTAGTAGCATATTCTGATGATAAAACAAATCTGGGAAGTAGATATTCATTCCATGAAACCGATTTTCATGTCATGAATATGTCAAACTCATATCCTAAAGACAAAAAATGTGGGGATCAACTCTATAGGTTAGCATGATATTTCATGGAGTGAATGATGAAGTCACACCTTGAATTTGGGTGATGGAAGAATTCATCATCCAAACGTTGGTAGATCATGAAAAAATATGTACTTTTGAACATGATATTCCTATGCACACCTGGAATTGATTCTAATGGAATTAAATGGCCACATTAATAGAAGATGTAATCTGAACATAGTGTAATTTATATATATAAATAAGTGTCTTATACTATTTCGGATCAATAATCATTTAGAGAAAAGAGCCTCGGATGAGGTTCTATGTTGTTGAAGATTCCTTCACTCGGTCTACTCTACTATTTTATTTATGTATTTCTTTTCTTCACCCCACCTCTCTAAATTCCTCATTACTAGCATGATCAAGTAACTCCCAACTTGTGTGGGATGATGTAGAGGAATGGGGCGTTGTGAATTATATTTTTATTATTTTTTTATGTTTGGGTTACAAAAATAATATATCATTTTTCAACTTATTTTTTATTCATAATTCAGGATCACTATGTAGATAATCTAGAAATTATTTTTAAATTTTGTGACTAATTATCTTGAACTAAGAATTCCCATTGAATAGTTTAGGGTAATTATATTTAAAAAGGGTAAAAAACAACTTAATTCATCAATAACCCAAATTATTTAATTGTATGAAAAGGGGGGGTTTGTGTTAATAAGGGGATACTAAGACTAAGTATATTCCTTATCTCAACTATGACAAGAATCATAGAAAAATAGTTTAATATATAAATTTAATAGAACAAAAACCTATAATATATAGAACCATGGAAATATTTCTCAAATAAAATTCAAAACCAAATGTCTTTTATCCACTCTCTCATTCATAATCAACTTCAATTAGTCAATTTAAGTTTCCTAAAAATATGCATTCATTGTATCATGTGTCTGACCTCAAACTCACTACTTTATGCAATTATTTAGTTAGTTAAACTTTTTTTGAATTATTTAAAAATTATTAAATTTTATTATCCCTGTAGGAATTAATGAATCTATTCAGGTCCATCACTAAGTCTTGTAGAGGAGAATATACCTATAAAAATTGGCATAGAAGGAATCAAACATTGAATCAATTTAATGTTTTTGGAAGCTAATGTTACTTTCAATGTAAAAAAGGATACCAAGGAAAGTATGAAGATGTAATAGATAGAGGGATATTTTTCTTCTACTCAACTAAGAGTATGACCTATAAAAGATTTGATAATTGTCTGAAAAAAATTATAGGGAGAAAAAATGTCAAACCTATCAAATAAAAGTCTAGAAAAAATATAGAAACCTAAATTTGATAGATTATTTTTAATGAAGAAGATATGGATGATAAGAATTATGGAGATTTACATAATCTAACACATGAAGATGATTTTGAGGTTACATTTGGGGATAAATAATATACTAAAGATAAAAAAACACATAACCAAAGAAGGATAAGAGTATCTAAGATTAGTTTGTGAAGATTTATTAGGGAGAAATTTTCTGTAATAAAAACATAGATAGTGATTATATTAAGCATGCAACTCTCTTAACCAAAAGAGATACATGATTGGAAGAAGTGTTGAGGGGTGAATCATTCATCAAGGTTATGAATAAAGAGATAGACCAAATATATAAAAATTAGATTTCAGAGATATTGAAGAGGAAAAATGAGAATAATGTCATCAGGAAAAAATTAGTATTAAAAAATAAGTACAATGAACAATGAAATGTTCTTTTGAGAATGATATTGTATGTTTTCAAGGTTTATACACAGATTGATAGTGTGGGAATGGAAGAGACCTTCTCACTAGTGGAAAAACTGAATTGATATGAATTTTTCATGAAAAACAGTTGAAATGGTCTTTAAGGTTTATCAAATGGGATTGAAAACATCATTCTTGAATGGTTTTCTCAGGGATTTCATTCATATTAAACAAAAATCAGGTTTCTAAATCAGCGATGATGAATTGAAGGTGCGGACATTAAATAATTCATTGAATGGATTAAAAAACACCTCGGGCTTTGTATTCTTGATATGACACTTACTTGATAATGTTGTAATTCTAGAGAGGTGGTGTTGGTTATAATATTTATGTGAAATCAACCAAATAAGTGTACATAATGGTACTCTTCTCTGTTAATAATTTTATTCTCTATGTATGTAGGATCAAGTTGGTGAAATATTTTTCTAGAATGGTGAGAATGGAATTTTATATATTAATGATTAGAGAGTTTAATACACTCTTTATTTATGAGTGAGTCGAAATGAGAAATACACATTCTATATCAATAAAAATATACACATGAGTTACTGATGATGTTTTATATACATTATACTAAACAAGTTTCGACACTAAATACAATTGGAACCAGACCGGGAAGGCACAAATATGGGAAGGTTTTAGATCCTACTATATAAAAAAGAATGATTGTAAGTTTATTGAATAATAGTATTAAGGATATACATAGTATGCACAATATGTATGAATTCCCATTGTTGAAGTAACCTAAAAGAGGACTCCTTGCTACTATAAGAATTGTGGGTTATATTTGAGTAACTCTTGATTACAGTGGTTATTTAATGCATAGAAAAACAAATACATGATAAAATGATTGTAGTTAGACTAGGATGGAGACATTTTGGATATAAAATAAAATAGTGGAGGGGAATTATTTATCAAGATCAATTACATTGGATGATTTAGAAATACGAAATAGATTATATCTCTTATCATGGAAAAGTGGATTATATTTCATATACAATGGAATATACCCAATTTATATGTGTTAAGAAACAATTGGAAACTATTTTTGAAAATGTGGAGGTTCCTATGGTGATTCATTGTGACAACAATATCTTCATTGAAATAATGAATAAACTAATTCAACATTCACTCACAAATAACATTGAAATTTGATATTATTTTATAAAATAAAAAATGGATCAAGTGTCTATCAATATAGATCATTTTTTTGAATTAATAAGTGTTGTAAATCCTTAAAAACCTTTTTCTATACTGGTATATTAAAGAAGTTAGTTTAACCTTGTTGTTCACCCATCTCTCTCTATCTGAAGAGGTTTAAAAATTCCTTTATACCTATTTCCTTTTACTATTTGACTTGGATACTTATGTTTGATAAAATATTTCCCTTTAGGTTTGTTATAAAAATGTGAGAAATGATTAAATATAAAGAAATTTCAGTAAAGTAGGAAGTATCAACTCAAGAGGGGATATATGTCTACATGGTAGTTTATGGTATGGAACATAGGGGGATATATGATCCATGGGGATGATCTAGAAAAGGATAAATATAGTTAGATATGGGAGGTATGTATTAAAAAATAATTTTCAATTATTATTTTATTTTTTACATTGATTATTTCACAAGTAGACTTAGTGTAATATATTATATATTCCATTGATATTTTTTTATCTTGATAAAGTTTAATTTTAATAAATCCACTTTTAATTTCTAATGAACCCCAGGTGGTGGAATATTGTAATTAGGGTTGGTAATGGTCCAGAATGATAGAAGTTTGGTATTATTTTTTTTAATCTAGGTTAAAATTAGTGTTTTGTATTTTTGTTAATCATGATTCAAGGATTAGAAATTTTTATAGGAACATTAATGTATATTGGAAGTGAATTTGGTAAAGGGTTAATGGACTATGGCATGAACAATATTTTTATGCTATTTTGGAGCTAAAAATAGTGATTCATTGGGGCTATAATAATTGTGCAAACTTGGAGTCCCTATAGAAAATGGGATGAGGTAGAATGGGTATGGAGGAAGTTTTAGTGTGTTTTATGTATGAGTAATCAAAACATGGATTATAACTTTTATATTCCATGGTGTAAGATATTGTGAACAATGGGGTAAATGAGATAAACTAAAAAAGGTTTATTAGATATGAACATACAAAAGTGAAATACATTGTATATTCCAATAATCCCTATAACAAGGGGGTATAGTTACAAAGTATTATTGGTTTCCATTGTGGTGTTTGAGTCTAGAAATTTAAATGGGGACTACAAAAAGTCCATATTTTAGTGAAATACATTATAGATATTAGGTTTTGTTTAATCAAACTGGAAATAGGAAATTTTTCATGAAAGAAGTCATCGAGTAATATTCTTCTTCTATAGCTCGGTTATTACATGTTCATGTGATGATTATATTAGGATGTGAATCATGTTTAATTTTAACATATGAATCCATACAAAAGTTATAAAATTCGATGGAATGTTGGACTAATTTTTAGAGAGTGGCAGCATGATTTTCATTGATTAGAAGGGTTCATTGAATAGGGCATGTCTCTAGTGGTCTTGTGTGATATTCATTGTTATAGATAGTGTGGGAGTAAGTTATAATCATCAATATAACTTGATATGTTTACTATATTCAATTATCATGTATTTAACACTACAATAGATAGACATTCATCTTGTTCAAGCGATGGATTTTTCATTAAAATCAGTCACTGGTGAAACTGGAACACTAGATGGGGCCCACTATATATGTCTGGTGGGACCATTTACACAGGATTTATGATTGTGATATGAAACCAAATAAGTCTGATATATGATAATATTTCAACTTAATATTTTAAAACTTTTTTCATTTTATTAATATAAGATATAATTAGTGTTCTCCCATGGATGTATTAATGAAATATCCAAACCACATAAAACCAAAGTATTACTTTATTTTATTTATTTATTTCAATTATGTGAATATTTGTGTTGATTTTAATAGAGTGTGTGTATTCTGTGCGTGAATTAGTGTGGTGAGTAGGGTGTGTTAACTTATTATCTTCTGATACATTAGGTTCAAAGGGTACTATCTAATTGGTAGATCATTTGGATATGGTTTTCCTTATTATGAATAGTTTCCAAAGCATTGCATTTAATGATAAGTGGTGTGGTTAAATGCTCTAGGAAATATAATTAGAGAATTACTCAAATCTCAATAGTTTACACACAACAACATCTTGGGTAACATTCACATTATATATTATATTTTCCAATTTAGTCGGAGAATTATTGGAATTAAAAGGTTGGAATTTGAAGATGGTAAGATCTGGGTTAATAATTCTGATAGGAAGGACTTTAGAATTTGGAGAATGCATATGATAGATTATCTCATCCAAAAAGGCATGGAAATTCTATTTACTAGAGTAATGATAATGAATGTGGAAAAGGAATAATGGGATATGTTGGATTAGAAGACTCTTTTAGATGTCTCTACCATGGAACATAGCCTTTAACATCTAGTAAGTAAAGACAAAAAAATATTTGATGAAAATATATATGAAATTTATGAGAATACCTTAGTGGTGGATAAGGTGTTTATGTTGTTTAAAATGTTCAACATGAGGTTTTCAAAATATTGTTTTTTGGTTGATCATATCAATGGCTCTAAATGATTCGAAGTCTACTCAAATTAGTTAATGTAAAGTTCATAGAAGTTGTTTGAGAATTTAAATTTTTATCCTCTCTTCTGTAAAGTTGGGAGGTGATGCTAATTAACATGATGAATTCTTATAATAAAACTGGCTTGATGTTTTAGGTTGTTCAGAGAGTCATCCGGGATTAAAAACTCCGACAGATGGAGGTCAATGCACTTTTTGTAGTTCTCTCAGTGCATTTGGAAGAGGATGGTCCCCTTATCAAAATATAATTCCAAGGAAATCATAAAATAAGTCATGTGCAGAATTCCAGGTATATTATCTAGTTTTAGACTAGTATTTCAGGACTGTGGTAAGAGAGGGGATATCATGAATCACTATAAAGAAAATAGTATAACTTTAGTTTGAATATATTCTAAAATCATGGGTTCATGGATTTCCATGGTTGTTAAGTAGAGTAGTGGTTTATTATTGAGTGTTCATGTTCCCATGTAGTCATGGATAAATGACTCTAGATAATCATTTCACTCGATAGTAAAGAAGGGATGCAAGGTAAATTATGTGTTTGAGAAGTTTGATAAGGTTAACTTAGAGTAATATGAGGCTTTGGAAATTTTGGGTAAGGGCTATGAGAAGGTATGAATAAAGAAAAAATCTACCATGATCTCATGGAAGTATGAAACATACCTAGTTTAAAAAATACTAGGTTAGATGGATGAGTTATCATTTGGAATGAACTTTTCTTATATATTATAGGATATCAATCAAGGATTGATGTTTCTAGAAAAATGGATAATAAGGGGACCCTATATTTGAATGGGTGACCAGATGGAGAAAAAAATACAGAAACTATAAAGTCCAATAGTTCATAGTTATGGAATTTTCAACTTAGTCATCTCAGTGAGAAGAACATAAAAGTTATAAAGACATAGGAAAAATTGAAACAACATCATTTAAACATTTTAATTAATATCAATTTTATCTAAAATGGATATATGATGTCTTTTAATATGAGTGGAGGGACACCCAACAACTAGAATATATAATTAGTTCACATATATATTTGAGGACCTACTCATATCTGATCACATGGAGGGTCCTAATATTTTGAGAAAATCCATGATGATTCCACAATGAAAGTATAGGTTTACTTCCAAAAACACATATATAATGTATTTGAAATGTTTATACAGTGTAATTTAATCATAGAGAATGAGACTAAAAGTAAATATATGTTGTTATGGTTCAAAAACAATGGTGTGTATAGAAAATGGAGATTTTAGAACTTCTACAAGAATATAGGGATAAGACTTGAAAATATTGTACTGTGGACACATAAGTAGAATGGTGTGGCTTAAGGAATAAACCATAAATTATCAAAAATAATAAATCGTATGAGGTTGTGATCCATAATGTAAAAGCATATTTAAGAAGAAGCAGTCAACTGTATTTCATACATAGTTAATCAAAGTTCATCAGCACTATTTGGGTAGGAAATTATGGATCCAATATAGTCTGGTAAAATAATATTACTCAACCATCTTAAATTTATCAGTATTCTAACATATGTCCAGGTGGATGGTAAGGATTGATATAAACTTGAGTTAAAATTAAATTCAACATTATTTGATCGATATGGAGAAAAGGTTTTCGATTTTAATTTTGGGATGATGATAAGAAACAAGTCACAAAAAGATCAAATGTTCTCTTTAAGGAGTGGGTCTTGTATAAGGACTAGAACTTAATGGAGAAGGAAGTTAAAAGAAACGATTCAACTTAAAAAAATCAAGTTGATATGAATAGTAAATCTTAATTGTCATAATCTATAGATAATTTTTATGGTATTAAAGGAATTCTGGATAGTAGGAAAATATAAAATGCACCAGAGATCTCTATAGTGATTGAGGATCAAGTGTGAATACCAACGGATATGGCTCCAAAAATCAGAGCATCAAAAGAAGTAGTACTAGATAGAGAATAACCACATGCTAATTTATAGATTTCTTATATTGTCAAATAGTCAATACAGAAGTATGGTTATGACATAAGATATATGCTTATAATATAATGAGGGGAACCCGAGAGACTAGAAGAGGTGGATAATCATAGTGACTTCTAAAATTGATAGTAATATATTAAGGGATGAGTCATAGTCATTTATTGTGAATAAAATTTGTGAGATAATAGTTTTACTATAAAGGGTTAAGGTGTTTGAAAGAAATGGGTTTTTTGTCTAAAGGAAGAAGCATTTGGAAGGAATTTGTACAATGAAAATCTAGTAGTGAAGGGAAGGTATTAACTAATTTAAAATATTTTCCCCAATAGAAAAACATACTAACATATAAATAGTGTTTAGAATGTTTTCATTTGATTATTTTCACCTAGAGAAAATTAATGTAAAAACCTACTTTTTCATGGATATTTGGAGGAAGAAATTTACAGGAAGAAGCTAGATAGTTTTTATTTTAATCAGAATAAGGACATTGGGTTAAAGGTGAATATAAGTATCAATATATTTAACAAAGCACATAGACTATGGAACTATAAGTTTAATGATTTTCTATCAAACCACGGTTTCATAGTGAGTAACATAGATAATTGTTTCTCTCATAAGGTGTTTGATTATGAGATCTATATATTTATTCCCTTATATGTGGTTGTAATGCTTCTAGTGTGTCCAAATATTAGTAGGATTTAAGAGATTAATATAGATCTATCTAGAAGAATTGAGATTAAATATCTCAGCAAAATAAAAAAGATCTCAGGGATGAGGATTGAGTGTGATAGTAAATCCATAAATTTTAGTGATTTCTCATAGGGGTTTCTTGTGGAATATTATCAATATATCCAATATGTATGAATGAAATGTGATCTTAACTTCTACTATTAAACAAATCATGATTTCTAAATATTTGGAATCAAATATGGAGGATGAGGTGAATCACATGGAAAATGTTTTTCTTGCATCAGTAGTGGGAAGTCTAATGTATTCCATGTTATGAACTCATCCAAACATTTCACATATAGTGGGAGTGTTCATCCATTTCATGTCAAATACAAGTAAATAAAATTTGAATATATGAAATAGATTACCTATTATCCCAATGGAATAGAAGGTAAATCCATATACTTCATGAATGATGGTATTTTGTTTTTGAGTATATTGATCTGGACTTTGGGTGAGATTTAAATACTTGGAAGAGTAAAAAATGTTTTTTGTTGACATTCAGAGGAATGATGATGGGTTGGTTGTAAAGGTTTTAGCTGGTATTAATTTTTTTCACAATAGAAACATAATATATGGAAGAAATAATTTCATTAAAGAAATTATCTAGTTGATACATCTATTGGAGGAACATTTAAGGTAGAAAATGGTGGATTGATCCATTTTGATAGTTAGAATGAAACATTCTTGGCTCTTTATCAAGTTTTCCACGCACAGATGAAGCTTGTTGACCTAAAATATCATTTAATATGGATATTTCTAGAGGATGAGGGGATATAGATCCTAAATTTTTTATTATTTTTGATAATACACCTTTTAAGGGGTGAGGTGGAACCCTTACAAGGCCCGAAATCTTAGAGACAATTACATGACCCGTAGGTATTAGAGGGAATCACCCAGAAAAGAAAACTTATAACTGCTCCTCCCCAACACATGTCATGATATTAGTACTCCAACTTCATAGGGATGGTCGGTTAGCTATCCTACACAATGATTCATAGGCCCGGTATAGATGGAAATTCTATACCCTCTCATTCTTCCAATTCTGGTTAGCTCTTCTCTAGTGAATATGCATGCCCTTATCCTCATCTGGTGTCTTGTCTATTGTATCATGACTGGTATATGTGCATATTCATGTGGCCAGAAAGCCTTGGGGTGGATCTAAGGCCTTAAGGTGGCCCAAAGGCCTTGAGATACAACTGGCCCGAAAGCCTTGGGTGGCCTGAAATCTTTGCAGGACATGACAACCAAATCGGCAGCCCATAGGCCCAGATGGATGAATAGTTCCAGCTACTACAGTACCAAACAGTACTTTCTACATTTTTAGCTATAGTTCCTGCTACAGTAACCTGGAAATATGTCTCCACTCGAATTTGATCTCAGGTCTCTTGGATGAACTTGCGGATTCATCACCAACTGGGTTGAGGATCTTGTGAAAAATGTGGGTTGCTAACACCGACTCCAAGCGGGGGGCCCCGACCAAGCCCAAGTGTGCACCGCATTCCCCATATAATCAATGGATTTGAATCGCCCTATGCATAATATGCACATTGTCCAAGTCTGATGGGACTTCAGCCTATGCCAGTTCCTATAAGGACAGAGGGGTACAACCAAAGGTAAAATCCCATGGATATGTTCACCAAGTTGTTATTTTAAGAAATCATGATGTAACATTATTCCTCAGTGAGACTTAGGGAGATGGATGGAGGTGGAGACACCATTGCAAAAGGATGTTTCATTTTTTTCCCTATCGTGTTTGAGTGTTTATAGAGTTTTTCTAGAAGTATATTTCAAGTAGGATATTGTTTAGATGTGAAGACTATTTTAGTTTACTGGACAGAATCTACCAAAAGGAGTAAATCTTGATGAATGTTCAACCTCATATATAGAAAACAATAGTGGGGTATCTATTGGTTATCAGGGTTGATTGGACATGAACTGTGTTAGATATTTTATGTATCGGTCAATGGTTTGAATAGTGTAGGTAGAATTTATAGTTTTCGGTGTAACTAGGGATGTTAATCGATTTAAGTGTTCAGTTTTTGAACACTACAAGAGATAAACAGTCATTAGGATCAAATGATGACTTGTCTTTTAAAATCATATGGCAGTGAAATTGGAAAACCAATTGGGACCCACTATATATATGTGTTTGGAACACTTATACATGTGTGATGATTGACATGAGAAACCAAAGTAGTCTAATATCATATAATATTTCTGATTGAGATTATATACCTTTTTATTATCTGATTAATATAAGATGGCAATAATGTTCTCTTTTGCACGAATGAATTATTTTTATGAACCACATAAAACCAAATTGTTCATTTATTTGATTTATGTTTTTCACTCATCTAACTATTTGTGTTGAGTTATATGGAGTGTGTGTATGATATTTGTGACTTATTGTAATTATTAGTGTGTGTGATCATTCTATCTTTGGGTATATCATATTCATGTTGAACCTTCTGATCAGTGGAGCATCTGATGTTGGTTTTTTAAACTATTCACTATGTTCAAAGGGTTGTATCCCATTACTTATAGTGAGATTCATTTTCCCAACATGGTTAATCAGTTGTTGATTGAATTATAGTCATCTTTTAATTTCAAAAATGGGTTAAATTTTTTGAATATTTATTTAATGGAGTTCATTGTCTTTGGAGGTCATGGGTTGACTTGGACAACACTATGTAATGGAGGAGTCATCCATTCCATGGTGCATGGTTATTTTTGGAAAATTAGAGCCTCAAAATATTTTTTATATTTGTATTTAAATATATTTAATAAATAACATTTATTAATTACAATTAGATGAAATTAAGGTCCAATTAGAGGCTAACATGTGGAAATACTAATTTTGGAAAATTTTGATTAAATTGGTGTTTTTTGAATAAAGGAAAATACTTTTATGATAGGAAGAAGTTACAACATCAAGATTTCTAAATATAAGATAAAAATTAAGGTTTTAAAGATCTATTATGAGAATATTAACATGGTGGAGGATATTGGATCACAATGATAATACCCTCATGGATTTGGTATTAATCATCTTTTAATGACTCTTTTTAATGGACATTGTGTAATATATTTATGTACAAATCTTCCTTGATGTTTTTAGTTAATACAGAGAAAGATGGAGTGACTCTTGGATCAATAATGACTCCTTATAAAATATTTTAATCCCATATAATGAGTATTAATATCCCCTAATAATTTTACAAATCTTCTTTATATGTTCCTTGGAGTGTCCCTTAGTGGTGAACCAAGTAAAAACTCTATATTGATGCACTATATTTTCAATTTTTGGATGATTTGGTTTTATTTTCAATCATGATAGGTTTGAAATGTTCTCTCTAACATGGGAAATAGATCCTTGAATACTGAGAAGAAAAAAATACACACCCTATTTCATCCCCCTCTTACAATGTGTTTGGGCCAATGTGGTTACAACAATAGTGGTCATGGTTAGTGATAACCCTTTTCAATAATTGGGATAAGGACATGGGTTTGGGTTTTGGATCTTTAAACTCTTTATGAGTGGGTAGATTAATGGGAATGTGTGTTGTAAACTATGGATTCCTTTCTAAGTATAAGGAATTTATCTTAGTTGGGTTCTATAGCATGGTTGTATGAGTGATTGTTTAATATGGGAGTTCCAATTTTCACTTCGGTTGAGAAAAAAGGGAGGTGTATTTATCTTGTGATTGTGATCCTTTTTATTTTCAACATACACATGTTAAGTCATGTAAATTAGTGGGTGTTCCTAATCTCCATAAAAGCATAAAATTATGAAATCATATGATATAATTGAAGGGTTTTGCAGGGATGAAACTCAAACTAAGTTCAATAGAAGAGAAAAAACCAAAACCCAAACATCCTTGAATCTATCTATATATTTTTAAGAATAATAAAATGAATAATAATGGTGTACATTACACCTTGTAATTCAGAGTGTCCAAGATTCACATGATCATGATCCAAATCATAAAAAGGAGAAACCAATATACTACACCCTCCAAGGGTATAAATAGATTTTTGGAATATCCTAATACATAGGAAATAACTTTTTCAAGACATGATTTGATATAAACTTATGTATAAAGGTGGGAGATAATTGAGATCTAAAGTGTAAATCATCTAAGAAGTTTCTCAATATTTAGATTCTATAGATTTCCACCATTGAATCACACACTATGAATTACTTTGTATAGATATCATAGGAGGTTTTTTGTATTTAAAAACATTTGGCTATTAAATGAAACATTTTATAAGTTACAAAAAAAATTAACTTATAACTTATCATGGTGATTCATTTTTTGGCATTAAAACAAAAGTCTCATTTATTCAAACTTCTAAAGTTTATCATCACATAATGATCAAAATGGTCATAAAATCTTGGAATATGATAAGGTTGTTCAGCCTCAGGATATTTCATATCACATAGACTTACATAAAGAACATTATGCATGGTGACACACACCATTTAATGGTGTGTCCCAAGTAATACCACGGAATGATTTAAACCCCCATGTCATGGTGGTGCCTTTAATGTACAATTCCAAAAATCTACCACTTTCACTAAAGTATCATAGGCTTATCACACATTCACCTTATATCACATCTTATGAAACAATTAATGAAAACATATCCAAAACTCCTTTTAGATATCTTCCAAATCTCCTTTTGGAAATTCTATCATGAATTTTCAATAATTTCAATATCATATGTAATAACTTAGGAAAATAAATTTGGAACTTCTAATAGATATTCTTCAAAACACTTTTGGTGTAGCTCTTAAAGTTTTGTGAACATGATCATCATTTACAGAACCAAAACTTATAAACACTTTGTCTTTTGTATCATTGAAAATAATTATGATTTCTAAAATCCATAAATGTAATAAAAAAAGAATCCTCTAGAAAAGCAACAATGTTGTTAAAGATATAAAGGGTTCTAGCATGATTTATATCAAACTAATATATATCAATAAATGCGTCCACCATTTATATCATACACTAGAATGTATATTAATATAATCTCTTTATCCAAGGCATCAAGTGACTATGGGAAATAGAGTATGACAATCCACAATAGTCTACTCATATGTTCTTGATTCTCAATGGATAGATTGACCAGGTCGATGAATACATCACAAGTCATTCATATGAGATGATGATCATATCACAAAACCCATATCTATATATATATATAAAGATCACATGCACCTTATCTAAGTATAGTCATACATTTTATTATTATATCTCAATTAAAGGCCCATATATCAAACTTTTCATATAGGAGGAAAAATATTATCTTAGTTATGCCTCAACTGATGGCATGGTAAACAAAAACCCCCAACTTTCCCTTAATTAGCTCAATCTCAATGGTTATGTAAGAAAGTATCATTGTATAAAGGTTATCATGATAATTATATTTCAAACCTAAGGTATAAGGATTGAATATGAAACATTCATCCCTAATATACAAAATACATAGTGTAAAACACTCCATGTGGTATACATGGTGGATCATACAATGTTCAAAACTTTTTTGGTGTCTCTTGAGTATATTTTTTATATCTATATGAAATCTTACCCATGATCACTTTAATATTACATCACAACATATAATACTTTATGATAGAATTTAATTAGGGATAACTCAAAGGAATACTTAGAGAGGTTAATTGTTGTTACTCTTCATGAGATAAAGTATAGGTTTTATTTTTTTATAACATGAAATATTTTATATTTTTAAATTCCTTTAAGAATACTGAAAAATATAAAAAAAAAGTGAATGTCTAATCATATCACTTATAATAGACCACTAGAGAGTCCTTATGTTTTCTGTAATTTTATGGATTTTTTAAACTCATTACATCTCTTTGTAATTCCTACCACATATCTATGTGACCATCACATAAAACACTCCCAATAAATGAATTTATTGATTAACATATATGTGTAATGTTTTTTTTTTGAATAATGGTTATACATAATAATAATATTCCTCATGTTTATCTCTTTGAATACAATATCCAAACTCCTTTACTTCACAACATAATATGTTATGATTTTAATAACTTCTTTTGACTACCCAAAACCCTTTCTAAGTTTATCATTATAATTATTATTAGAACCTTTTCTTTATACATTTTCTGTTATATTATTTGGTAACAAAATTTTACTCTTTTCATTAATCCTTACCAACAAATCCTTAAATATTTTAGGATATAATGATAAATTCACTTTGTTATTGTAATTAATTGTAACATTTTATATTACTCTTTTTGGGAATACCTGAGGCACATTTAGGATATTATGTGGCCTTAAAATTGGATTTTACTAGTTTAATATTTTATTTATTATACCTAAACTACTTTAAGTATGAATATATACCCACTAGCCTCTTAGAAACTTTATTCTCTCCAAAATATCTAGTTAATTAACACAAACACTTTGTGATTATAAAATAACATGTATTTACAACAATGGGAATATATAAAAAATAATGTATTATATCCATATAATATATAGTATTATTTATATTTGAAGTAGTTTTTTTAAATGAATACTTTATTCCTTAAAATATGCAGCTGATGGGTGGTGGAATCTTGATTCCTCATATTTAAGAAAATATTTTTGGATAAACTTATTTATCCTAGATAAAATTATTTTTATCCTTGTATCCTTTTCATTTATTTTATATATTTGAATCTTTCATTTCCATGTATATAAAAATAATCATCTCACATATTGATAAAAACTATTTATTTACAGTAATATCTTTTATCACATTAGAGTGAAACAATATAATAAGCAGATATAATATCTATTTTGATCGGATAGATCTTTAATGTAATACACCACATCCAATTATTTAATGTAGAAAATAATCTCCCAATCACTTGAATACACAATTTAAGATTTAAATTTCAACCATCCTTTAGGTTTTAGCTCCTATACATATTTTCAACACTTTTATAACACGTAGTTTGTATTATATCCCTTTCAAAATAGAATAATTTAATTTTATAACATTAATAACGAACATGGACTCTCTAAATCGTTTCTTGTACCCCTTAAAGTATTCTAAAATGAACGAGTTCACCATAATGGAAGTACTTTCATACCTTAGAGTCTCATCAGCTCAATTTAAAATTTAGTATGGGATATCCATGAACTCTATTCTTCTAATTCTGGTCAAAACGTTTACACATTCCATTGAATACCATTATCATTGAACTTGATATTAGATCTCCCATGTTCTTCTCAACAATCCTAATCATATTTATGAGATAAGGTATACTTTTTTTAAAATTATTCATATGAATATTTATATTGAATTGTAGAAACCTTTTTAAAAGTGATGGTTGAATAGAATTTAAGGCCATATCAAACTTGGGTGATAACCCCAATCTCTCCAATTAATTTATGCACCAAATAATATTGAACACATGAATAGATATGGGAGTACCCTCTATAATTTTATAGTGATATATATATATTTAGGAACTTTATATCTCTTATTTCTATCTTAATCTTGATATAAAATTGACAAATTATCTATCATTTTATAAGAATCAATGGTTTCATATTTATTATGAAGGTTAAGATCCATAAAGACAAACATTAATGCAGATACATCAAGATATTACCTTTTATATTTAAAATATAAAGTTTTCGCTTTTGTACTAGTTTTATCAGAAAGTATTTCTTTAGTAAGTGGTTTCTCCAACACATAAGACTTTTCATCTTGCTCGATAACAATTCTCAAGTTACCGTACTATCCTAAAAAGTTTTTCCATTAAAATTTTCTTTCTCCAAAATTTATCTCAAGGTTATGTTTAATAATAATTATCTCATCAATAAATAATGGAAAAAATTATATTAGAAACATGTCTTACATTAATTTCATAAGGACTTTTATTAAATATTCACCCACTAAAACAATCACCCCTTAAAAATTATGCCATATTTATTAGTGAAAAAAGATCTCTATTTCACTAAGTAATGAGTATACTTTCTACTTATTATCACCACTTAGTTATTTAGGTAGGGTATCAGTTGAATCATATCATATATGATTATTAGATAATTTAGTGGAAAACTCTTTTACGAATCCATCATATAGATAAACTCAACTTTTTTCCTCTAGTATCCTTCATAAGGGTTTCCTAGCTACCTGTATCCTAAAAAAAATTAAAAAAATAAGGAATTTAACACTTAGGGTGACCTCACTACTTGATTACCTTACACAAGATAATATGTTGGAATCTTTATTTGGTAAAACCTACCAAATTGAATGATCATGGTCATGAAAAGTGTTTATTGTAGAAGGAATCATACTCTAAATATTTTTAAGTGGACTTAATCTCACCATCTTATCTCATATATTACCTTTTAATGTATAAAATATTCTAATGATTAAGTACAAAATCATATTCCTTCAACCAAATCAATTTTTTCAAACCACATTGATTCATAACTCTTTACATGATTTTTGAACAATTTAAAGTCATGGAAAAAAGAAAACTAAACCAATTATCATAACTATCATCTAACTATTTAAATGAATCTAAAATAGCTTAAATAAGTAGTTTAACACATTAAAATAAAGAATAAATTTATTTATAAAATAGATAATTAATATATATGAAAATTATACAATGGAATAAAATAAATAAATGAACAATTATTATATTTCAATATGAGGTAAACATTTATGAACGATTCATAAATAAATTATAAACACTTTAAAATTTCATCATGTATAAACATGAATAAATTAATTTTATCCAATATAAAATTTTTATATTGTCATTCACTAGGATTTATTATAAACTAATTCATATTTTAATAATTTTTGACATTTATGAATACATTTATTATCTAATAATAAAAATTTCATAAATTATTCAACCATTCACATAAATAAAATATTCTTAAAAATAGGATTACTAATATATACATTTAGTATTTAATTTTTTGATATAATCTTAAATCAATATATAATCTTATTGTTCACCTTATATTGACCATGTATGTTCACTTTAATCCATGATCACATTTACCAAAAATATTTTGGTATGATTTAAAGTGTGCCATCAAATTTTGTGGAGGCCTAGATGACCCACACCAATGAGTGTTTTAAAGAATTAAAAAAATATTTTTATCTGAAATTATACCCACTATGACCTGAAAAAATGGTTGTTCTTTCCAATAGTAAAAAATATTTCCATGGAAAGATCAATTACTATTTTAAAATACATTTTAGGTATAAGTTATTTTGATTAATCCCTTTTAAGAAAGCCATTTCATATAGCTTGGTTGTTATAGAAAGGACAACATCAGTTCTAAAACAGCCAATGGATATTTACTACAACATGGTATATCATCATTTTTCCTAAACCATAATAGTAAATTCTACTAACCTTGTTGTTCTACAGTTTATTGTTTCATATTTTTTATGATTCCCATAATGGTCATTTTTAATATTCTACAACATAGTGTAATAACTTTTAAAATCACCACACCCATTTTTCAGTTGAATATTCCATGGTCAAGAAAACCCAAGAACTGAAATAACCATTTCAAAGTAGATATACCATGGTTCCTAGAAAAATCATTTTTAATTTTATTCATCCATTAAAAAAACAAACCAAACATTGATAGATTTTCTTGGACACCACTAAAGGGATTTAGAGGGATAAAATCCATCCAATATAAAGTGGAAGAATAACACCAAAACACAAATAACCCATAATTTATCTATATGTTTAGAATGAATAATAAAATGATTAATAATGACATACCTTACACCTCGATGATCCAATATCTCCAAGATTCACATTATTTTGATCAAGTTTATACAAACAAGAACTATAAAGATTCCTACCTATTAACGTATATATAGATTTTAAGAATATCTAGATGCTTTGGAATGATATCTATCAAGAAATATTTTCTAAAACCTTCAATTAAAATGAAAGAGAAAATCTAGATCCAGATTTTAATTTTGATGAGGAGTTTCATATAATTTTGATGCCATATAATGCTACCTCAAATCATACACTTTGAGTTCCATTTTATAAACATCATAGTAAACTATATGTATTCCAAAAATTTTATCTATTAAATGAAATGTTTTATAATCATTTCATAAGTTATAACTCTTTGTAACTTAAAAATCGTCATGGTGATTAAATTGTTAAAAAAATTTAACAAAAAATTGGGATATTAAAACTCCTCAAGTTCAACACAACATAATAATCAAAATAATCATAATATATTGGAATAAGAAACGGGAGTGGATCCTCAAGATATCTCATATCACATAGAATTCCATGAATTTCATGATGACATGATGATACCTACCATGTTGTAGTATATCCTAAAGAGGACTATAATGTATTCTAAATAACCATGTTGTGCAACATTTAATTCAAAATTATAAAAATAGTATTTTTATCAGTCGATATTATGAGGTATTAAAAAATTGGATAGTTACCAACACAAAAAACAAGATCATTATTTTAGGACTTTCCTAAAAACCAAGTACGTAACATATTTCAAAAAAAATTCAACATGAATAATGGAAATAATATATAAATAATTTCATTCTAACAGGTAAAAATAGGATAGGTCAATCAATCCATTGTATATTTTATAAAATCTATTTTAAAAATTTATTATCAGAATAAAACCACTTTGTTTTAATTAGATTAACTAAGCCCTATGTCATTATCAACCCAAATATTTTCTAATATAAGAGAAATAATGTTTTTACCTACCAATATACTTTAAAAACACTCATTTGATGAACTAGGGAAGATAAAATACTACAATTTTAATGATTATATTGACCTACCCAACGGAAAAAATTATATATTGATCACTACCATAAAGAAATGGTGGGTTTGAAAAAAATCAGTCTCATTACCTATGAATCTATTAGCATGGACTACTGAAAAAAGTTAGATCAGAAAGAAATAAAAATATATAATAGGTTTCATAGGACTTATATTTTAGATACAAGGTATTACATCCATTTCCATTGAAAAATATGAAGAAGAGAATATAGGAGGAGGGTCATGGACTTATCACAAACAATACAAGAACAAAAAACCTATTGGAAATGATCTAGACCAAGATCAAAGGTAGGATGACCTAGTATAGAAAATATGGGAAATAAGGAATCATAGAGATTGAAAACGAGGTGAAAATATCAAGAATAAGGTATTTTAGTGGTTGCAATTTAAGATGAAAATATTGTTTTCCACCCATGTTTTAAAAAACAAAATATCAATTCCACTGGATACCCAATCCTAGTTTATTGAGTACCTAGTAGTGTTGACAGTGATGTTGTGTCTCTTCCAAAACCCTTGAGTACCCAATATCATTCCACAAGGTACCTAATATAGTCCAACACCTTGGGTACCACCCATTATCTTTTCCATGATCCTCTAAATTCTCTCAAATAACCTTCCCACTCAAAACACACACAAAAATAGAAATAGAATCTTGAAATAAATAGAAAAAATATATTTTATAATTTTCAAGGAATTTACTACCTCCCAACCATAATTTTTTTATCCCCATAGAGACACAACCAACTTCCAAAGTGAAAATTTCTAATCACTAAACCTTTACCTTGGATTCCTACTCCTATGTTTCATCCTAAATATTTATATGTTGCCACTTGATCCAAACAATAGGAATAATCTCCCCATATAGAACCTTCTTAATCTGATTAATGATATAGATATGATGATCCACATAGGATTCATTCAAATTTTGACTCAATATATTCATATCAAATTGTATGTGATGAATCAAGTATATACTTCCTTAACTAAAAAATGTGTAAATTATTATGAATTTCATTATATATTATAGGTAAAGTGAATTGATAATTTATTTCTCTAACTCCAACAAAAATTTCAAAAGGACTAAAAAAATTTTGGGTCATCTTCCCTTATTTACCCATACATTAATGACTTAACCTCAATGAATCTAATAGAAATAAATGTTCACGAATTTTTAATTCATTAGGTCACCATTGATGATAGTTACAAGAACTTTTCCAATTTTTAATGGTTAGGAGATGCTTATAAATCAATTTAAATTGCTATATCATTTTTTGAATGATATTAGGCCCAATCACAGATGATTCACCTATTTTGGCCCAACCAGAGATCTTAATAACACTAACTTACATAAGTATCCTGGAATTGATACATTTTTATATATTTTTTATGATTATTGTTATAATAGATTTCTACAAACTAAATGTGATCCTCCCATAAGACACAGAAAATAAATATTTTAATAATTGGTAATATCCTTTAGAATCTAAATGGTTTTGTTATATTTCACATTGGTTTATATATGGAATTTAGTACTCAACTTTTCTTGAGAGCCAAAATCTTACTAAATACCTTTCTAGAACTAATACGTGAACCATATATCTCTATCAGAGATGATTCTAGCTGGTACACCATGAATCTTCACAACCTCTGTAATGCCCCGACCCCAGTTACCTAGAGTTGGTGCATTATTACATAACATTGGCATGATCACAAAACATCAAGTCTTGAAAGACCAATTAGTTTAATAGCCTTGGAAACACTAGATATATTAATAAGTCTTAAATTACATCATAAAGTAAAACAAAACTACAAAAACATCTTGTCTTCATATCCCCTCATACTATCCCTGCAGGTCATTCATAAAATACTTCTTCACATCTTGGAAAATTAAAACATTGAAAGGGGTGAGCTCAGATGCTCAGTAAGGATAACAATATAGCGGAAACTTTCATAAATAAACATAAGCATTTAAGGAAATGTATAACTAAAACAAAATCCTTTTAAACTTGAAATTCAGCATAATATGGAAAAATAAAATGAAATAATTCCATTTACTTATTCACATGGATATTCTACTAGTCTAATAATCACATGTAAAATCAATAACCACTTTTAGAATGATGGAATGCATAATGCCAGACTATCACAACCACATAGTCAAGGCCTTGTTCCAAGACTACAAATAAGATTTTGTTAAGGCCTTGTGCCAAGACACTAGTTTGTCTCATGAGACCTACTGATGCATAGAGAAGCTATAATGGGCTCCACACTTCACTTATTAAGTCCAATTCCTTCCTCATATGAACAGGTTTAAACATATCATAAACCATAACATAATCGTATCACATAAAACATGAATAAAGGAAACATAGCATTTCCACATTTCAATCAAAAGATATCAATACAACACATTGATATAATAACAACACTATCAAACCATTTTCAATACCAAAATAAAAGAAAATTAAAACTTGGTATTCATTTTTCATTAAAAAAATTTATGGCTTGTAGAGGAAGCCAAAACTCAAATAATAGTAACGGCGGCGGAGAGGTCGTTGTCGTCGCATACGTAAGAGAAGACATTTCTTTTTGTCGTTTAGTAAAAACTCTTTGTATAAAAATATTCCTTTTGAATAAAAGTAAAATTAAAAGGGGTTTATACACCGTATAAAAGAAAGTTGTGTAAAAAACAAAATATTCCTCAATGAAAGGAGATTGAGATGAAGTCCCTTACCTCGTGTCCCACTTGACTCGATCGTTCTTTAATATCCTGAATAATAAACTAGAGTTAATATATACTTTCTTAAGAACCTTTTTAAAGTTCATCATTCCTTTTACATCACTTATTACCATGTTATGAATATTATGTAATCATTTAATTTAATAACAGTCGTTTTGTCGATCCTCGGTACTTGAGTCAAAAATAAACTTCTTATAATTACAAGTTGTCGATGCGGTAAAATATAAAATATATCCAGAATTATAATCATGATGTAGATATCATATATATCATATATATCTAGTATATACATGAATTTATAATATTACATAACATTTAGAGGTAAGAAATGAAATGCACCGTTCGTGGAGACGGTAAGCCGTACGTACGCATGAACGCTACTTTCATTTGGATTTCATATTTAATGGAATGAAATCATAATGATATAAAGGTATATTATAATTCCAGTATAATATCATATATAATATCATTAACTCCATCCTTTATACATCCCACATATGGCATTAACGATTCAAATCACTTTGAGGGGGCGGTAGTCCGCACTTCCTAAAATGAAATTATCGCGTTTACCCATAATAGAAATCATAAAGGTATGATATAAATGAAAAATACATAATAATATTGAAAACATAAACATAATATATATCATATATATAAATAGTGTCATCATAATGGCCACTATGAGAGGTGTTAAAAGAAGATTGAACAATCATCGTTTCATGAGGCAGTAATTCGCCACCCACAGAAACAGTATGTTCATTAACCATTAGACAAAGGTGTGTGTAATTGTTAATAAAATCCTTCTCATAAAAACATCCTAGTATATTAAATATACTGGTTTTGTTACAAAATAAATTTATAAAAATAATTTAAGGGGTTGTAGAATCAAAATAATACAAAAGAACATAAGAGAAGACATTACCTTAAAATCGGGTATCTATTTTTGATTTGAGCCAAAGGCTTACTTGGGAAGACTTATTCCCAAAGTGAGGCTTCTAGGATTAATAGAGGGAAGTTGGGAGATTATTGGGGTAGAGTTTGGTTGATCCAAATGGCTTTGAAGGTGTGAATAAGGGGGTAGAAGTGGGGCCTTTTATAAGAGGAGAGGAGGGCCACTCTTGGAAAGTTATGAAATGTTACATTATTATGAAATGATTTTCGGATTTTAAAGGTCCCACAATGATATATTTTTAGGATAAGGTGATAAGGGTTCTAAATAAACCCATCCAATAGTATTTTGACAAGTTTATGGCATAGATTTTACCTTATCTTTTCATTTTATTTAAATCGTTCATTAATAGGGTAATCGCTGCATCATCATGGTGTGATAAATAAATTTATTTATTTAATGCCTAAAAATTATAAAACAATTACCATTATGTAGGAATAATTTTATCTTTCCAATGGATATTTATAGTCGAAAATATAACTTGTATAACCCCTTGTAAAAACTGTTTTAGTAAAACAATACATGTTTGTGACATTTTTATTTTTACTTTAAATAAAAGGTTTTAATGTCATTATCTTACACAAGTGGCTCCATGGGGTCTCAAAAATCATCTCATGGTTTGTCGTGGTCGGACATGACTCATACAATAAGAGTATTACATGTTTCAATATATTTTTATATTCTTATAATATCATTTTTACCTTAAATTACCCTAATTACCTCTAATCGCAGTTAATAAAACTCAAAAGTTATTATTCACCAAAAATTATTTTCATCCCATTGAACCACATTTTATATAATAATTACAACCATTTATGTCGAATTTTTTAAATTAAATTCACAGAAGCGGTAAAATTTCATTTAAACTAAAAATCAGTTTTTTAACTACCACTTAGTGGTTTCACTATTCATCAAAAATTGAAGTTTTTCAGAAAAATACCAAAAATTCACCCTAAGATATATTTGATATTACAAATTAAAATATTATTTCTATTTTACCAAATTCAAAACATATAATTTTCATTAATTAATTTTATAATTAATTCCCCTTGTCAAAACAAATAGCGTGTTTTTAAGAAAGAATATCAATCAAATGATTGACAATTGTTTATGTCCAATTTCAAAGTGAAATTAATTATAATGACCACCATTGGATAAAATGGTAAAAATATATTCTAATTATACTTTAAAACCCCTAAATAATATAATTTATCACTATAAATTATTTTTATTAAGAAAGTTGTTTTTAATTAAAGTTTAGTATTTTAAACTGTTCATAAAAAATTGGAAGTTCTCAAAAAAAAGAAAAATTCAACATAGGATAATTTCGATATTATGAATCCAAAAATGAAGTCCAATTTTAATAATAAAATTTATAAAATTTTAAAAAGTGGGTATTACTATTCATAACGTCTACTTTGATTGGCCGCGGTGTGTTAGAACTCGAGGTTGCGTACAACACACGTTGCTCTATTATTCAAAGAGAAGCGTACCATGGAAGCTTGGGGTATTACAACATCTCTAGAATATAACTTCCTAAGATAATTTAACAAATATGATTATTTAATTTGTAGTAAGTGATCCATATTGGTAAAATGATCAACAATTACCCCAATAGTATCCTAGCCTCAAGAATATTTATGTAGATTTGTAACAAAGTCCATTATGTCCACATCCCTTTTCAATGCTGGTAGAGGAAGTGTTTGAAGAGTAATTTTAGGCTTTTGATTATTTATATTTACTTATATATAGGTGATACATCTATAGATGACCTGAAAATTCATTTTTATTTGATTTTGGAAACAACCGCTTTAAGGATAAGCGGTTACTGGTGGGATACAACACGAAAGATGTCCAAATTTAAAATTTGAAAATAAAAAAACCCAGATAATTCACATAACCCAAGATGAATGAAATCTAGGTCCATCATCTGATGACCCATCACCTCATACCATCATCATTAACCCACCGCACGAATCATCACCACTATTGTGGTCGCCGTCCACCGCACGAACCATCAGAGCCCGAAGGAGTCCATCGAAGTCTCCAACCAACTTCATTATGCAACACACATTCTTCTTCGCCATCCAAAGACCACTATAATCATCGTCGTTAGAACAAACACCAGAACATTAGAGACCATCGAAGACCTTAGAGCCTCCTTGAAAAAACAACACCATATCGTCTAACAAAACCAAACACCAATCCACAGCAACACGGAAAACAAAGGGTAGAAAACCACAAAACCAAAAAAACCCAAGAAGAAATCCAATGGCACCTCAAAGAGAGGAAGAGAAACCAAAACATCAACCAAAAGACAAACCAAACTAGCCCACGTAGAGAGTACCGGTGGCCACAAAATCCCACCTCCCAAAACCTCTGAGGAACCACTGCTCCCGATCCGACTCGGAGAGGAGTGGAGAGACTTGAGGTCAGGGCAGAGATTTTAAGGACCTAGGGCTCCGAACAATGGCATCACGGTGAGGCTAAAACCAGTAGATGAAAACTTGGAGCGCCTGAAAAACCCACAACCACTGAACCAGTTAACCAAAAACCATAGTGTATCCATCGCTCTAGATCTGGCCTGGAGAGGTGCGTTGGAATATGTGTTTAGAGCAGGGTAGCAATGGCCAGGGACTTCAAAAGCGACGATATTCATATAGACCAATAGATCCATCCTGTGAGACAAACACCAAGAAAAATGCACCATCATGATGGAAGGGGTAATCTTCCATGGTGCATCAACCATCTTGAAGCATGATACTCATTCATTACTTCTTCATGATAAATAGGACTACCAACCTTCCATGGAAATAAAAATGATGAAGGGTCTTGGAAGCAAGAATTTATTGTCTACCTATAATAGAGTTTCTCTAGAATAATTATATATTTAGAGTCATATATCTAGGATTACTTAACATGATCAAAAATATATGATATAAGTTTAATTTGGTATAACTATATCCAACTATGAACCTCAATCACATCTATGTTGACTTCATCCATAATTGAAAGTAACCTCAATTCATCTTTTCCCTCTAATACCCATTGAGGTTGAACCTTCATACTGAGAGAATAAATAACTATATTCTTTTCTTGATAGTATATTAAATATTTAAATCAAATTATTGAAGATATTTTTTTCAATAATGTTTCATTAGTTTTATAAATTTTTCGAGGAATATGTATTTATGGATTTGATGATCAATGAATACCATAAATTATTTTATAAATAAATAAGTACTACATTAATTTAATGCATGAAAAAATATGGATAAATATAAATCATGAATAATATAGTTATTTTTAAGAGGGTATGGATATCTATAAAAATATTCAACTACCCAATTATTAGGTATAATAATACAGTTGAGACCAATGGAAGATACATCACAGTATACCCTAAAACCCTCACCTAGTTTAGGTGGGATGGGGACTAGAGATAGATTATTCTTCTTCTTAAACTCTAATAATATTTCTTAATTTTTATTAAAACACATTAATTTATCCCCTTTCTTTTTTATATTTACAATATGAGAAACTAATTTATACATATATTGAATAAAATAGTTTTAGTATCATGATAGACTGAGAAAATTCATTATCTCGAAGTCATTTGATGGAAATTTCCAGGAAATAATTAATTATAAATTTTCAAGGTCCAATGGGATACTAGTA
This sequence comes from Viscum album, assembly GCA_963277665.1. Taxonomy (NCBI): domain Eukaryota; kingdom Viridiplantae; phylum Streptophyta; class Magnoliopsida; order Santalales; family Viscaceae; genus Viscum; species Viscum album. The sequence continues at coordinate 176,943,942 of OY728138.1, forward strand.
TTTGAAATTAAATTCTTGATTATCTTCATTTCCTAGATTTGTAATGATAATTTATATAGCTTCAAATAAAACTGATTCTCCTACATGATCTAAGACAATGAGCAGATGTCATTCATTCTCATAGTGATACCTAAAATAAAATAGGATATAATCCCTAAATACCATGAAAGAAATTATAGAAATTAATGAAATATAATATTCATTAATTTCAAGAACATGTATAGAATATTGGTTGTCCTGGATAGCATAACCATATATTCAAAATGGTCATATCAACTATAAAAATTGGTCATTTCAATTTCTTCAAGACTGACTTCAATTTCGTGGTAACTTGAGAAGAGATTGATTTTAGAAAACCATTTCATCACTTTTAATTGATCCAAGAGATATTTTATTCTAGGAAAATGAAAAAATTTATTGTTTATTACTTGATTTTCCTTCCAATAGTCCACACAAAGTTGTATATTTCTGTCATCTTTCATAGAAAAAAGACCAATGTACCCTAAAGAGAAATGCTCGGTCTAATAAACTTCTTTGTTTCAAGATCCTATAATAGAATATTTATCTTTCATAATTAATTTTAATCCATGAAATTGGGATGAATAAATATAGTTTCAGCTTCAGTAAGAAGTTTGATGATAAATTATACATTTCTATTAGAAGGAAATCCTAAATAACATCAGAGAATAAGTTAGTATATAGATCTACTATATGAAGTAAAACATGATGCTCTTTAGATTCAACTACTATGGGGAGGATACTAGTTATTTAGACAATAATATCCCTAAAATACCCTTGATTATGACCTACTCAGTTAGCCTAAAAATAAAAATCCCCATGGGGAATATACTGAACACCAGTTAGAGATGAGAAATATATTATTATACCATATAAAATGATACATTTTCAGGGCTAATTCAACTAATAATACCCTAGAACCAAGTAAAATGACACTATATTCAGAACTATATGTCCCCTTAAATGCTCAAAATAAACAACAACTGAGGAACATGATCGATGATTTTTGGTCTTCTCTACAATTTTCCCTAAAATATTATCAAGGACTCATATATAATGTTAAGTCTCCTAATTTAATTTCAATAAGGGATTTTAATTGATAAGAAATAAAATAATGTGAAGTGATTTTATCAAAGAATAACATTATAAAGTATAGGATGATATAATAGTGCCACTAATCATAAAAGGAACCTCTTCGGTACAAGAAATAGTTGTCTATACCATATATTTTCTGCTTAAACACTCATATTAACCCAAATATGAGGATACATTCTTAGATAATTAAACAGAATTAATGATTCCCTAAGTACCTTATCAGTATCCTTATCATGATCTCCTAAAGGGTGATTAGATACCTCTTATTTATTGATCCATGTAATTCTCCTATGATGACCGGTTCAGTTGTGGTAACTACTTGACACTTTCTAATTCCCCTCTATGGTAGAAACTCTAAATGTTTCTATTATCCCATATAAATAACATTTCTCAAAATTGAAGGTATAGTTTGTCTTGATATGGCTTGGATGTTCACACTAATGACAAGTAACATGAGGTCCTCCTGATATGGGAGATAAAAGAACCCCAATATTCTGGTTACCCAAGAAATAACTACCCCTACTCATGTCTTCCCATCGCCTCATATGAAAAATCAAGGTACTATCACCTATGATTCGTTCATTAGTGAACGACATATACCTATGCCACCATATAATCCTATCTCATCAAGGATAACCTTCTTCACTACTTCATGAAAATTTGGTAAATCGAAAAGAACCACATAAGTCTAGAATGGATCATTTAGGTTGACATTGAATCACTTTTCCTTTGATTCCTCATCTCTACTCATATATGTATAAGGAAAAGTAAATCTATAAAATCAATACAATTTTCCATAATAAACACTGATACATGTCTCATATTCAAAAAAATAAATATTTTACCCAACATGGAGTATCAATATAAAATTACTTTATAAATAGATCTTGGAAACTCTTAAAGATAACACCCTGATCTTTCTTAGAATCTATCATGACATCCCCACCACCACTGAGTTTTTCCTTATAGCATGAAGGTGTCCAGTATAGCCCAATTTTTCTTGTGTGTTTAAATTATACAAAGATCAGATAGAGTTAAGAAAACCATTCTTAGCTTCTTGAATAGATAAACCACCTATAAAAGAAAGGGGGTGAAATTTGAAATCTTTCGTATCCTTAAAGGTCATTGGATCCTTTTAAAAAGCTCCTTGACCATAATCTTGGAGAAATTGATCACACTCCTCCAAGACCTGATGATCAACTATAGGTTGGGCAGGTGGTGCATTATCATATACCACATTATATATAGAAGGAGTAGGTCTTTTAGGTGGAATCCTCTATAATAGGGTATAAAATTATATTTAAACCATTTCCTTTGGAATATACAACCTAAGGTCTTGAAATTACATTACTAAAGTCTCGTTCCTCTCCCCCTTAATTTTATTTCAATTTATCAAAACACTTTTCATTTTAAAACACATTTTATAAGAAAATTTAAAAAAACAAGCTTAAAGAAACAAGTGGAACATTATTTAAGTATATCATGGAAAAAACTAAATAATAGTTTATATATATATATATGAAAGTTATCTACTAAAGGAATCAAATGTTGGCCCATATTTAACACATAGAAAAATAACTAAATATATTTTCCTGCAATCCATTTTTTTCATTTTCTCAAAAGACGGTTTATGGGTTACCGGTAACCATACAGACACTGATCCAACATTAAATGGCAGTCGTGGAACACGCCAACCTGAAATAAAATCACAACAGCAGATTCAAATTTCAAAATCAAAACCAAACCCATCATCACAGACATGAAGAAAGAGGCATATCGATCAGTGAACCACCTCGAGCCACGCCCCTGGCATCACCGCATAGACATCTGAATCACTGGCGACCAACCACCAGCCCTCTCCACTGCAGAAAAAACCACAAAACCCAGATGCATCGCCTCCAAACCTGCAACGCCACCAAACCAGAATACTGGCGCGACCCGTCATTGGAAAACAGTCTGTCATCCGTTTGACAACACGCCAACACCCATTTAATCGATGTCAACGAGGAAAAAACCCTCAACACATCATAGAAGCATCACTAGAACGCCGCAAGAAACAACAAGACGAACACTCGTCAAGAAAAACAGAGAGTGAGAAACCACAAAAACACCATATTCAGCAACACACAACAATCAATTGCAACCAATCCTTGTCGAAAAACCCCCATCGATGAGATCTGGTCCAAACCATCACCAAGATCACTGCCTCCAGAATAAACACTAAAACATTCCACATAACTGAACGGATTCATCAGCACAACCAACACAAGACAACAGAGACTTGGATCAAAACTCGTCGCCGCCTTCAGAACCACACCCGGAGACCAGATCTACCCAAAACCTGAACAGTCGACTCGTAACACAATGAAAAACCCATATCGTAGCACCAATAACCCACACCCTGGACCATCATCATGCCTCCTCAAACAACTATCCAGATCCGAAGCTAGAGTGAGGATAAAGCAACGATGGAAGACGCCGAGGATATTGACGAGCCTGCGCGACGAGAGGTGACGTCGCAAACACACCGAGCTGAGATCCAAGGGAAGGTCATCCAACGGGGAAGAATAAGACATAAAATTAGGAAAAATGTCATACTATCTTACATGTTCCAACCTACTAATACCTAGAATGATGCATGACATTTGATAACGTGGGACTAACTCATAAGAGGAATTGAAATAAATCTTGAAATTCCCCTATAAACTCAAGATTCCTCCATAATAATAATAGATGTGAATCCTTATGGGTTAATTACTAATACTTAATGTTCCTATATTATATATACTATCATGTTTTATACCTAAGAGACCTTAGTGTGGAATCTAATACCATTTCGTAATGATCATGACCCCATTAACCAAACGGTATTGCATGAAGTTGCAACAACACCACAAGCACACCACATGATCTTCAAATGGTGGAATAAATGTCAAGAGATGAAAGACCAATGTTTAGGAGATTGTTTACCCACATGATACTATGTAGATAAATAAAAAAATTATATACCAGTATATAGGTCAACTTATATCGATGTATATGGATAATAAAGAATGAAACTAGACCTAATAGATAATGTGCATGCATCAACCCATCTCCCAAATACAAAATATCCAAAACATTAACAGAAATTGTGTGACTAGGTAAACATGTGATATATAAAAATATATCATCCAAATAGGTCCTACGAAAATAAAATTGAATTCCCATAAGTGGGGACTATAGTGACCCTATTTTCTAAGTTTAATCTTCTAGAATATATTAAATAATATATTGAGGTTGGTTAAAAATATGTTCTTTTTTTTGAGTCATGGGGATTCAAAAATTATATTTATATATATTGGAAATTAAAGGATATGAGATGTCACTTTGTGACCATTAGTGTCATGGTATGACCATTGGTGTCGCAGAATGGTTGTTATGTTATGGTGTGAGGCATGAGTTGTGAAAGTTTTTTGGATTTCTATTTTGAGGAGGAAGTCTAGTCATGACATAAAGGATCCTGGTCATGAATTAGGGATTTCCATCATGGTATAGCCACAAATACTATAGTGTGACACCCTAGGTACGATCCCACCTTCCATAATATCATAAATGAAATTTATTAATTAATTAATTTTATTTCTATGAAATCTAATAACCTATTATTTAATCCTTATAATGGCCTGTAATTGGGTTTGGACATAAACTATAATTAGAGAGAAGCGGAATAGATAGGATTTGGATATCTAGGAGTAGCCAAATGTGAGATACATAGAGGGATGACCTTAAACCTTGAAATTAACAAGATCTTCATCAATGATTGATCCTAATGTGTGGTAAGGATTTTTTATCTTTATGTTTCTTCATTATTCATTATTTTATGAATGGAATTTCATTTTTGGGATAGATTCCTAATATCCTCACCCTATGAGTTATCTTCTTTCATGTTATTTTAAGAAACACTTGTTCTTGCACTAATTTCTTTTCTGATCTTTATTGTTGGTGATTCCTTTCCAAATAAATGGAGTCTTAAATTTAGAATCATCCACTATATTTCTTGTTAGTGACTTCTCATATTTTTCCCCTATATCTTTTCCCATATAGTTCATGTTTATTTTCTTTTCCGTTATTATGACTAGCAGTTTGATAAAATTTCATTGGATCAATAACAAATAGATATTTAGGTCCCAAGGTCAATATACATGGGCATAGAAGTGGTGTTTGGGGTGTAAAAGATTGATTCCAAATGATGGAGGTTTACTAAAAAAGTAGGGATATTATTTATTAGGGTATAATGGTTTTAAAGGCATTATGGATATATGTTAATCAATTGAACATATATTTTTTGATGACTCATGATTGTAAATCAATTACGGTAGGGATGATAGTGATGGATGGGGATTTTGGTGTTTTTTTAGGTATAATATGGGTTAAATAAAACGAATACAGTGAAACTCCTAGAATCATATTTTTAACAGGTCACAATATTGTGACACATGGAGTTAAAGTGTGATAAAGTGGATAATACATGAGGATCACATCATATCCTTGGGACACCATGGTATAAAGGATAGATGAATATTATAGGTCAATTTATAGTAGATTTTTTCTATAGTGTGATGGTTTGGAGTGGCATAAATGGATATGTCTTACACATAAGGGTTAATTGTATGAGTATTTATCCTTACATATATTCATGGTGTGGTGGAGGATTATACGGTGTAAAGGTTGGACTGAAGACAGGGATTCCAATACATTTTTTTCAAAAGTTAGGGAGTCCCATAGGTGGAAATTTAATTGGTTTTACTATGAGATTCCCTTCAAGATGGACTATCACAGAAATACCAACATGGTTATGCCTTGACATAAATTTTCTAGGTGGGAAATGTGATGATTTTGTACTAGGTGGTCAAGTTGATGGAATTTTATTTCTATATAAAACGTGATTGTGAACTTATTTTCAACATAGGATCCAAAAAATAAGGTAGTACATGTGTTTTAGTATTTTTATCTCTATAAGATCGAAAATAGAGATTGGTTGTGGTGATTGAATTGTTCACGAGGTATGTAATCCCTAAAAAATGTGTTTATATTAGGTCATGTCACATTAGTGATTTTATTTTTAGTTATTCCTTCAACAATTTTTAGTCTTATCTTGGTTTCCTATTTTTTCCAATAGTTTTTCTTTAAATATAGTTTTTATTCTTGATATCATGTGGAAAATGGTTGGTGAATGGTTAGTGGAAACTGTGTTCCATCCCATAGAAAACTATACACCCTGGAAAATGGCTCTTTCTAGGCCACATGGCCAGCCACACATGCATGTTCCCTCACCCAAAAAACCATGTAACAAGATTATACTTAGATGGATAAGACCTCATGGTTTCCACACAATTTGGAAAACCATACAGGCTAATTGTTCGGCCTCATTCCTCTTAGATAGAGAAGGATACACATTTGTCACACGATTTATCTAACCATGTGGGCTAACCATACGACCTATATAGGTCATTAAAAATATGAAAATTAATATTTTTCCCTCTTTATTTCTAACCTAAAATAACCCTTAATCAGATCCATATAGGATTTTCATCCCTATGAGCTTCCATCACTCCTACTTAGATACCTTAAACTCCAAAATTTGAGTATTTTTTGCCTTGGTTCTTCAATAAATTATCATGTAAGTATCTTTCCTCTTGGTCTCTTCTTTATTTTAAGGTTATTCTTTTACCCTCCTTGTGTTATTATTTCCAATTGGGTTGATTGATCTAACGAGGGTTCAGTCTTGCGTTGTTAGGTAAAATACTGATGTTTGTGGTTACATATTACATTTATAGGGTTACTTTATGGTGAAGTTATGGTTTTCTATTAGATTCTAAAAGTTTTAAAGCTTAAGGTAGGTTCTTCCATGCTTTTACATTACTATCTGAATTTGGTATGCTTTCTTGGTTTCATAAACATGTTCTATGGATTATTGGCATAGTGGGAAATGAGTTTTCAAAGTGATTTAAAGTGTGTATGGGTCAGAATATAGTTTTATAAATAATTTTATTGTGTTTCATGTGTGCCTCTTTATTTTGATATATGAATGTGTTCAATGGATTTTGTGAAAGGTGATAAATGTGTTTTAAAAGGGTTTTGAGGTACACATGTGATGAAAGTTAGTCTTCTAAAGGAAATGGTATTTTTTCATGTGAGCTTCTTTGATATGTCTCTTAAAATTTTTCTACTAATTGTTTATGTGATATGAAGCACGTTATAAAATGGATTTTGGGTGCGTATGGTTTTGAAAGGGGTTTTTATTAGGTAAAATGGTGGTTTCCATGTGATCTTTGATTTTGGGATGAAAGTGATTGTGAAAGAAATATATTTTCATGTGTGTTCATGATGCTTTGAATGTGTATATGAAAGTGATGATTTAAGTGACATGTTGAATAGAAATTGAGAACAAAGGGAATCCCATGTATCTAAGTAGGAGAACTAGAACTAGTATGCTAGTTCATTTATCATAGATGAGGCCCAGTTTCTTCTAGTAGGATTTATGCTACAAGAATAACTAAACATGTGATATGAATGGAGACTACTAGACCTTGTAATGGGTTCCCCTTTAGTGGATCGTGTATGAGGATTTTGTGGGTTTTAGATTATATTTGGAGACCACTAGACCTTGGTATGTGTTTCCCTCAAGTTTCTTGTGCATGAGGATGTTTTGGGTTTTGGTTGGAGGAACTTATCACCAAGGTACGAGGTTCCTAGGGTCCCACTAGAGCTAGAACATATAGTTATTTCCCTTGATGTGGATCTCTCTAGTAATGTGATGTTTTTAGGATTTGTTCTAACCATTATTATATGGTGAACCTTGTGTACATTTTAATTTCAAAGTTATATTCTTTTAAGAACTTTTTTCTTAGAAATGTTTCCCTTAAAATGTTTTATTTAAAAATGTTTCCAAGTTATTTCTTAAAACGTTCATAGTGATTTTTATTCAAATTTTATATCATATAATCATTCTTCTAGGTGTAATCCTACTAGGATTTGGATCACACACTACATACACACTTGAAAGTATGTAGAATTTTTTATGTATAACCCACGTAAAGGAAATATGTTTTGTGGTGGTGATAGTGGATCTGGTTGCTAGTGTTCCACTTATTGTAGGTGTTGGTGGGGGTGGTTTGAGGGTGATGGACCTCTCATTGTGTAGGTATTTTTGACTTGTAGTTTAGTTTTTTCCCTTTCAATTATGGTATTTTTATTTTCTTTAAGATTCTAAAATGTTGAATTTCAAAATTACTGTAACACTTTTTGGTTTTGGTTATCTGTTATATGATGTTTTATTATACTTGTTGGTTATTCATTGTAATGTACATGAGTGAAATCATACCCAAAAGTGTATTGTTAATACATAGGAACTTGTTTCTAGTTTGTGGGGATCAACAATTCCCTTAGATCCAAGTCAAAATTTTGGTCGAGTGTTGGGTTGGATGAAACCCCGTCTTGGTTCATGACAAAATGGTATTAGAGCATGGTTTTTACCCTTTCATTGGGTCATGTTATTTGGGAAGAGTCCGGAAAGATATGAGCTATGATTTTTTGGGGCTTGAGTTTTAGTTGCGGGTGGGGTATCTAGCCAACACACCTCATAACGGGCCTTGAGTTTTCGTGGGATGTTGGGAATTTGTTTGACTTCTCCTCTAGGTGATACGTGCTAAATGTAGACTACATATGGACATTGGGTGGAGATGGAGTATTTTGGTTTGGTTTGTTATTATGATGGATTTTTCTATTTTAGGATTTATATAAGTGTTTGGAATATTTTTTTATTGCTGAAAATTTTCAGAATGATGAATTTATGGACCTCTCTATGGGTTTTTCTTAACATAGAAATATGCCTCCCCAGAGACCTGTAGTGAAACCATGGGAAGAGGGAGGAGAGTGTTATCCCTCACTAATGGATTATAGTCTAGTGGAATTAGTGGTTTGGGATGTCACATCATTTCATCATGGAGTGGGCTCTGGACTTTCTCAAGTTAGGGAAGTCGAACTAAATCTAGATAAAGAAAAAGCTTAAGAATTCATTAAGAACATGCCTCCTTCCTTCTAAGGTAGCATGGGACCCTAGGAAGCTGGGGATTAGATTGAGAAGATTGAGAGGATGTTTGAGTTTCTTAACACTCTAAAGGAAGTCTGGGTAATGTAACATCCCCATATGATAAAGGGTTAAATGACTAAATGATATGACTCATGTCAATAAGGTGAACCTTCCTTTTCGGGAGCCTACCTGATTAGAAATCCACAGTTAAGCGTGCTTGGCCTGGAGTAGTGATCAGGATGGGTGACCCTCTGGGAAGTTTCCCAGGGTGTGTGTGAGTGAGGAAAAAGCACACTAGAAAGGACAAGTGTTGGCCTGTGGGGACTGTCATTAGTCAGATGACCCGTTCCGGTATGTGGGTGGACCATGGGGTGGGCCCCACATGTCTGTGGGGCAACTGGTGGTATCTGGTGGGCCAGGACCCGACGGCCATGTTAAGGCGGGGTGGTTGTGCTATCACAGGGGCCCGGTTGTCACATTTGGTATCAGAGGGACGTTCCCAGCCTTAAGTGTGGTGCACTGCCTGGGTTGAGATGTAGGGCCCACAACGAGGGCGTTGTGCTCTAAAGGGGGGGTGATTGTAACATCCCCAAATGATAATGGGTTAAATGACTAAATGATATGACTCATGTCAACAAGGTGCACCTTCCTTTTCAGGAGCCTACCTGATTAGAACTTCACAGTTAAGCGTGCTTGGCCTGGAGTAGTGATCAGGATGGGTGACCCTCTTGGAAGTTTCTCAGGGTGTGTGTGAGTGAGGATAAAGCACACTAGAAAGGACAAGTGTTGGCCTATGGGGACTGTCATTAGTCAGATGACCCGTTCCGGCATGTGGGTGGACCATGGGGTGGGCCCCACGTGTCTGTGGGGCAACTGGTGGTACCTGGTGGGCCAGAACCCGATGACCATGCTAAGGTGGGGTGGTTGTGCTGTCACTGGGGCCCGGTTGTCATAGGTAAAGTGTTCTTCATTCATGTTGGAAGTCCCCAATCATAAGTGGTTTGACTCAGTTTTAAAAAATGTCAATCATGAATAGATGGGGTGGAAGGATTACAAGGCCATCTTCAACAATTAGTATTTCCCTAAGACCTTAGCCTTCACCAATTCCTAGTAGTTTTTGGAAATTATTTATGGAAAAATAACTATGATGGATTATTATAACCATTTTTTAGAGTCGGTTCTATTCACACCCAAAGGTATTTTCCAATGAGCAGTTGATGGGTTAAATGTTTTAGATAGGGTTATGACTAGATATTTGATCTCAATTATTCTAATTCAATTTGAAGACTTTGAATAGGTTTTTGATTGTTCTTTGTTGATATATATTGATTTTAGAGTAAATAATGGTTTTTATAGATCAATGTCGGTAATGGGATAGGGTAGTGGTAGCTTATCTAAGAATAAGAGAATGTGTGATGAGAAAGAGAAGAGGGGAGGTGTTAGTTTAGGATTTCCAACTCGGATATCTTCATTTGTGGCTTATGATGCTAGTTATGTTGTGTGTCATCAGTGTGGGAATATGGGGAACATGCAATTTTCATGTTCATCTCCACCCAAACCTGACCCTCAATATGGAGCTATGGGGAGCTTGCGATTTTTTTTCAAGGTGACACACCCATATCAGAGTGGTGAAAGATCTATAACTTTTAGAGGATTATCGTCTCAGTTAAAACCATATAAGATAGCAGGTTATCAATTCATAGGTTATGGCAGAATGGATAGATTTTTTTATGGGAAGAGTAAGATTAGTTCAGATCCCTAGGTCAAAAGTCATTATCATGGTTAGTCTAAGATGAGGAATCTTCATGTTGTGGATTAAGCTCTGATATAATTTTATTTAGGTCATGTTATAGTTTGAGGTTCCATTCATATTCCGTCATTTTTTTTATTAATCTATTTGATATTGGTGCCTCTGTTTCGATTATTTCATACCATCTCATGAATTTGTTAAAGATTTAAACTATTATTATGTCTTATATGATGGAGTTATTAAAGCCTCTTAGAAAGAATTAAAAGGAGGGATATAGGTATCAATCTTGCACACTCACCGTTTCAGGGGTTAAGATGGAATGGGATTTCTTGGAAATGTACAGATTTGACATGATTCTTACTATGGAATAGATGGTGTGTTTCAAGGAACACATATTTTTCTATTTGTAGTGAGTAATTTTTGTCGAACCTGATAGAATTACCCAAGTTTTTCAAGTTGAATGGGATACTCAATCAGAACATTCTGGACCTACACATCCAGAATTAGGCAACTTAGTTTTTCAGATCTCATCACTCATATTATAGGATGGTGATAGTAACCCTGAGAGTGAATTACCTCTTGTGGTGGATTAGTTTCCTGAGGATTTCTCAAGTTTACCCCTGGAGTGGTTTGTGGAGTTCACCATTGACTTGGTGTTGGGAACATAGTTGGTATCTCTTTCCTCATGCCATATGGCATCCCACTTAGTTGATGGAATTAAAGCTATAGCTGGAAAATTTGGAATTCCAAGGATTCATTCACTTGAGAATCACACCTTGGGATTCCCCAATGATATTTGTAATAATGGTTGAGGAATATCTCTGGTTGTGTATTGACTACCGGAAGCTCATCAAGGTGAAAATCAAAAATAAGTACCATTTTCCCTATATTGATGAACCTTTTTATCAGATTAAGGGGTAAAAGTGGTTCTCCAAGATCAATTTTCATTTTATATATCACCGTGTCATATTTAGAGGGGTAGATGATCTGAAAATAGATTTTAGAAGCAGGTATGACCATTTTGAGTATTTGGTCATTCCTTTTGGATTGATGAATGCTCCATAAGTATTTATTGAACTTATAAACTGGGTGTTCCACCAGTATCTCGACTATTTGTTTGTATTATTTTTTGATTAAATCTTGTTCTATTCTGAGACTAAGGAAAAACATGAGTAGTATTTGAGGATTGTGTTTGGCACACTTCAAAATCTTCACCTCTATGAAAAAATTTCTAAGTGAACCTTCTATATTAGGGAGGTGATGCTTTTGGGTCATGCGAATTTGAAATGAGGAGTTTTGGTGGACCCTAAGAAGATCAGTGTAGTGATTCCATGGGATGGTTCACATAATTTGTTCGAAATCAGGATCTTTTTTAACCTAGAAGGGTATTATAGGATGTTTTTTCAGGATTTCTCTCAACATTATTCATCTATGATTTCATTTACCTAGAAAGGGTTAAATTTTGAATATATACTAGAGTTTTGAAGCATCATTGGAGGATCTTAAGTTGTGTTTGACCACTACCCCTATTTTAGTCTTTAAAAAATCTAGAAAAGGATATGTGGTCTACTGTGATACTTCACGTATGGGTCTTGGTTGTGTGTTGATGAAGTATAGGAATGTGGTGGTGTATGGTCCATGACAACTCCGACCACATAAAAATAACTACCAAAACTATAATCTGGAGTTAGTAGTAGTGATTCATGCCTTAAAGATGTGGCATCATTATCTTTTTGGGGATAAGTTGGTGATTTATTTGGATCATAAGAGTCTGGATTATATATTATCCTAGAAAGATATGAAATTGAGGAAACATCATCAGGTTTATTACCTTTAAGAGTTCGATTTTGATATTGTCTATACCCCAAGAAATGGAAATATGGTTGTAGATTCCTTGAACAGGAAATTACCAGTGAAAGTTTTGAAAGAGTGTAGTGATTAGTGGACTTCGATGGGTCTTTTTTTCTCAATGACATCTTGATACCAAGAAACACAGTGGATGTGTGTTCTTGGAAAGTGTTCAGCAAACACCTTCCCTTCTGGATTTGATTCAGAAAGATCAGTCGACTGATGAGATGTTTCAACATTATATGTAATTCCAAAATGGTAGGGATGTGCCTTATAAATGGTCATTATCACCTGAGAGAGTTTTTTTCTTCAAAGTTCACTTCAGGGTTCCGTTCTCATTATGGAATGTGGTGATGTATAATAGCCACCAGTCTTAGTGTGTCATTCATCATAGTTCCACCAATATTTTATATGATCAACATTGTCTATTCTTGTGTCAAGGTATGAGTAAGGATGTAGCTAAATTTGTATCGTAGTGTTATACATGTGATCAAGTTAAAGTCAAACACCAAAGGCCCTCCGGTTTTCTTCAGCCACTACCCATTCCTACGTGAAAGTGGGATGAGATCTCCATGGATTTTAATTTTGTATTACCTCATACACCCTAAGGGAGTAATTCCATATGGTTAATCATTGACCATCTGACTAAATCATCTCATTTCATTCCAATTAGGGATTCATCCAAAGTGGATGAGATGGGATGGTTGTATGTTCACGAGGTAGTAAGGCTTCATGGTGTTCTGTTGATTATTATTTTGGATAAATACCTTCATTTTACCTCATGTTTTTGTAAAGGCCTTCAGAAAGAAATGAGGTCACAAATAAGGTTTCGTATGGCATACCATCATCAAACGGATGGTCAGATGAAGTGGGTGTATCAAATCATGGATGACATGGTCTGAGAATTTGTGTTGGATTTCAAAGTCTTATGGGATAGTCGTTTTGGGTTGGTTCAGTTTATATATAATAATAGCCAATAATCAACAATAATAAGGGATCCCTTTTAGGTGCTTTATGGTCAGTTGTGTCTGTATCCTTTATATTGGGATGAGGTGGGTGAAACCTCCATGTTAGGACCGAGCATTATGTATGAAACATTTGATAAAGTAAATTTGATCAGAAATCATTTGTTGACAATGAGTATTATTCATAAGTCTTGTTTCAATCAGAGGTGTTGAGCATTGGAGTTCTTTGAGGCTGATCGGGTGTTCTTAAAAGTGGCACCTTGTTTAGTTCATCGTCATTTGGGTAAGAAATGGAAGATAACACCGAGGTATGTCAGACCTTTGGAGACCACCAAGACGGTTGGTAAGGTAAAATACTATTTGGATTTTCCTTCCCATTTGAAATCAATTTATGGCTTCTTCTAAGATTTGTAGATGAAAATGTATAATCTAGATCCTTCTCATGTGCTAAATTGAGAGGATTTTGAGTTAGATTATTATTTTTCTATGTTTGATCAGCTAGTGCATATTATGGATTCCTTGGAGAAAGTGCTTCATGGGAAGTCCATATTGTTGGTTTGAGTTCTTTGGTAGAATGGTAGTGATGATCATGAGACTTGGGAAATAAAATCTTAGGTTGAGAAGGAGTTTCTGTTTTTGTTCTCTGAATAGACTCTAGAATGAATTTCTATGGGTGGAAAGTATTCATGGTGGGGATAATTATCACATCCGTGATTTTATTTTGAGGTATTCCCTTGTCTATTTTTTGTATTATCTTGGTTTCCTAGTTTACCTGGGATATTTTTATAAAAAATTGAGTTTTTTGTCTTATAAATAGGTGTCACACAGTTAGGGGAACCATGCTCCAGTCTAGGGAAAATCATGCACCATGGACATTGGATATGTCCTGGATGCATGGCCAGGCTCAAGACCATGAAACCTCCCCTAGGAAATTATTTGGATAGTTTCCTCATTGAAAGAAGAGAATACATAGTTTCAATATGGTTTGTAAAACCATTCATGAATACCATGTGGCCTCCTTCCTCTTATATATAGGGGGCACACAGTTGCCACATGGTTTGGAAAATCGTGCGGGCGAATCATGCAACCTATCCAAGTCATTGAAAATTAGAAAATTACCCTTTTACCTCTTTGTTTTTAATCCTAAATCACCCCTAATTAAGTAAATATGGGATCATAATCATTATTATATTCTTCCACTCTTTATTTGACCCCTTTAACTCCAATATTCGGGTGGTTTTAGCCTTGGTTCTTCAAAAAGTCATATTTTAAGTCTCTTTCCTCATAGTTCCTTCTTTCTTTTAGAGTTATTATTCCACTCTCCTTGATTTATTATTTTGTAGTATGATGATTTACCTAATAAGGGGTTGATATTTATTTTTTGGGTAAAATAATGATTTTTTTGTTTGATATTCCCTTTATAAGGTATTTGTGATGTTGTTGTGGTTTTCCACCAGATTCTGGATGTTTCCAAGAATGAGGCAGCTGGTTTGCTGATTTTACATTATTAAGATGAATTTTATATGATTTATTGGTTTTATAAACATTTTATATGTATTATGTGTCTTGATCAAAATTATTTTTCAAAGTTATTTGAAGTGAGTATGGGTTGGAAGATGGTTTCTTAAAAGAAGTTCATTGTGTTTCATGTGTGCCTCTTTGTTGTGCCTTGTGAATGTGTTCAAAAAAATTTGTGGAAGCTGTGAAATGTGTTTTAAAAGGGTTTTGATGTACATATGTGATGAAATTTTGTTTTCTAAAATAAATGGGTTTTTATTTCATGTGAGATTCTTTTTTATGTTTCTTAAAAGTGTGATACAAATTATTCAAGTGGTTCCAAGAATTTTTTAAAATTTATTTGGTATGCGTGTAGTTTTGAAAGATGTTTTGATTATGGAAAATGGTGATTTCCATGTGAGATTTAATTTTTGGGATGAGAATGATTGTAAAATAAATGTATTTTCATGTTTTATCATGATGATTGGAATGTGTATGTGAAATTGATTATTTATGTGAATTTGGAATAGAAATTGATAACAAAGTGAATCTTGGGTAACTAGATTGGAAAAATTGAACTACAAATCTAGTTGATTTTATGGGGTTGAGGCCCGGATTCTTCTAGCAATATTGATGATACAACACTAACTAAACATGTGATATTATTGGAGACCACTATACCTTGGGTTGTGTTCCCCTCTAGTGTATCATTAACGATGATGTTGTGGGTTTTGGATTATATTTGGAGACCATTATACCTTAGAATATGTTCCCCTCTATTGAATCATTCACAATGATGTTGTGGGTTTTGGTTGGAGGAGTTTATCACTTAGGTATGAGATTCCTAGGGTCCCACTATAGCTAGAACCTATGAGGATTTCCTGTGACATGGTGTTCTCTGGTAATGTGATGTTATTTTGATGTGGGGCTAACCATCAGTATATGGTGGACCTTGCGTAAATTTTAATATCAAAGCAAGATTTTTTTGAGAAATTTTATATTGAAAATATATTCCATAAAATGATTTATTTAACAATGTTTCCATGTTATTCATTTAAACTTTCATGGTGATTTTTCTTCTGATGTTATAGAATGGAATCTTTATTTTGCGTAGAATCCTACAGGGATTTGTCTCACACCCAACATAAACACTTGTGTGTATGTTGACTTTGTTAGGTATGACCTAGGTAAAGGCAAGATATTCCATGGTGGTGATGGTGGATCTGTTTTATAGTGTTCCACTTCTTGTAGGTGTCAGTGCTGGTGGATTGAGGGTGATGGAACTCTTGTTGCATGGGTGATTGTACCATGATTCATTGTTTTATTTCACCCTTATACCAATGTACTAAACTGATATTGTATTGAAAATTAAAATTATAATAACAAATTTCACTCCATTTTTTATTCAATTATTTTTTGTTTAACACTGTTACAAAGGGAAATGTTACATGGTTTGATAATTATATTGAAGGTGGAGGTGATTTGGAGAACTCATGATGAAGTCCAAGAAAGATGGGCCAATCTGCATGTGATCCAAGAACACCAGTGGACTCAACCACATATTACTACAGAACCGTGCATCCAAATGGGATGAACGTGTGTGGGCCAGTCCAAAATTTTATGGGATACATTTCATATGAAGGAACTGAAGCCCCATTAGGCCTCTACAATTCCCATACTAACTGATCTATCCAAGGAATCAAATCTAGACCAAGTCAAATGAGGTGTTCTGTATTTTATCATTATCTAGAGTTTTATTTGGTCAAATGGTGCCAGAAATTCGATGGAGACAGCCAAGAGGTGGGGATACAACTTTTCTATTTTCTCTAAAGAGAGATAAGGTTGTCTGAAATCCTAAATGTGTGGTACAAGTGGATTGAATAAATCTGTGTGCCTAAAACCACCTTCCAAATTTTCTATAAAATGGCACCTTGGGCTCTGCATTTGCAAGTTCAGAAAGGAGGAAAGGTACTGCCATTTTGGAGTCCCCAAGGAGTCTTTTTATCATCCCAATAAGTTCTTGAGGCTATGGGATATTCTACTTCAATATCTTATTCTTCTTCCCCTCCCAAGGGTTTCTAAACCCCTTGTGATCACTCAGGGAGGAATGTGATGTAATCCCGAGCTTCAAACTTTTATTATTTTGAATGATATTTTTAATTCCAGGTTGTATGTTGTTTTTCATCATCCTCTATTTTTATTTAATTGAGTTATATATTGGTATGTTATACTCAACTCAAATTATCATGTTTGGGGGTACCCTTTCATGTGATGTTTCACACACCGTTCATCCCTTTTTCTTCCCTCATTCAATTATGGTGTTTGTGTGGTTCATATTGGTCAATTGAACTCACATAATCACTATCAAGATCATGCAAATTTATGTCATGGTATCACAAAAAAGTAACATAAAAACCCGGACAGCACATCGATTTCTTTGTGTGTTTCCTTGGTGAGTTTCAGTTATGATGTCAAACACAAATCACTCAATCATCAGCGGTGTCCAGTGAATCATTATGTGTTTTCGACTGAACCCTAGGAGGTATCCTTGAAAAAACTCAGTAACATTATGTTACTATGTGTTACAAACCAGGTATTAAAATATCATAACCCCATCTCTTGAAGCGATGAAGGATGAGCATCACGAGACTTCCCCGGGTTGATCACATTTAATCAATCTTGTTTACCTCTACTTTGTTTTATTACTTTCATTTTCTATTGTCATATTTTATCATCAAACCCAAGTACTATAAAACCCCATTTACCTTTCTACTTTCATAATAAAAACTCTCTTTTTTTAAAATTATTGATCTAAGGCTCCATCGAGAGACAACCTAGGGTTGCTGTTGTACTGCGGAAATTCTAGTCAAAATTAAACAACTAATTTGACGCGCTCGACAACAAGGTAAAATTTTGATGCCGTTGATAGGGAGCCAAGATCATTTTTTTATTTACTGTTATTTATTTATTTTACTTCTTAATTAGTACTCTTGTAAATACCCCACTCCAATTTGATTGTTTTTTTTTTGGGTTTTGTCTTTATTTTTTGTTGTTTTTGGTGTGTTCTTTCTCTCTTTGTGTCTCTCTTCTTATCCATCTCCCTATCTATAATTCTATATTATAACATTATAGTCTCTTTTCACCATTCTTAAGTGATTTTATCCATATTCAAAAAAAACTTCAGAAATTGTTTTCATGACCCAATCTGGTAAAGAAAAACTACTTGAATTTGACCCTGAAATTGAAAAGTCACTTCACACACAAATCAAGGAATCTAGAGAAGGTCAATCAAGTAACATTAAGGAACCCCTTTTAGAACCGCAAGTGGTCCTAAACCAATCCAAAATTGAACCCAGTCAAACCCAAGAAAACATGGCTGCAAATAATCGAACTTTAAAAGAACTAACCACCCCAAATGTGGAGTACCAACCTGCGTACATCCAATATACTGAGGAAGCAGCCAACTTTGAGCTGAGATCAGGCCTCATCCACCTTCTTCCTAAATTTCATGGTCTTCCAGGTGAGGACCCTCATAAACACCTTAAGGAATTTCACATAGTGTGCTCCACCTTGAAACCCCAAAATGTGTTTGAGGACTTAATTAAGTTTAGGGCCTTCCCTTTCTCCCTTGATGGTGTAGACAATGATTGGATATAATATTTTCCTACCACAATTGGGGGCTGTAATGACCTGAAAAGACTCTTTCTAGAGAAGCTCTTCCTTGGCTCCCAAACTGCATCAATTAGGAAAGAATTCTATGTAATTAGGCAATCACAAGGAGAGACCTTTCATGAATATTGGGAGAGATTGAAAAGACTTTTCTCAAGATACCCCCACCACTAGATTAGTGAACAATTATTAATCCAATACTACTATGAGGGACTTATTCCCATGGATTTTGGAATGATTGATGTTGCATCTGGTGGTGCCCTAGTTGATAAAACTCCTTCCGCCACTCATGACTTAATAGCCAACATTTCTCAAAATGCACAACAATTTGGTACACGAGCAATTGCACCAACCTGGGGAGTTCATGAGGTAAGTCATTCATCTCTAGAAAAAAAAGTTAGATACTAAACTTGATGAGATATATACCCTTCTATGGCAATTATATCAAGCATAGGGTAACTCACACTCTACTTCGATTCCATTTCATTATGGTATTTGTTCTGATAACACTCATTTTTCTAACCAGTGCCCATAACTTCAAGATTCATCTGAGTCTTGTGTACTTGTGTTCCAAGGGCATCCATTCCAACAAGAACCTCCCTTCAAGAAAAAAAATTCAGGCCAAATCCAAATCCAGGGTGGAAAGCACAACCCCAGTACCGACAAGGAGGAAACTCAAGCTACCCCAAGCAGAATTGGTATCAACAAGGCCAAGGTATGCAACATTCTTATCCTTCAATATCTCAAAACAATCATCCTTCTCCTCCCAAATCTGAACCAAGCCTCGAGGACATGGTGAAACAAATGGAAACCAAGAACATCCAGTTCCAACAGACCATACAATCGGCAATTCAAGACCTACGAACTCAAGTAGGGCAGTTGGAAAACACCATCGGTGAGCTTAATATGCAAGGGTATGGACAACTACCATCTCAACCCATTACTAATCTGAAGGAAAAAGGTAATGTATGTAAAATTGCACCTCGTAGTGGTAAATAAGATTCTCCTTCTACTGATTCTACTCAACAGGTATGTCCCCCTCTTGAAAACACTCTTTCTCCACCCATAGAAGATTCCAATGAAGAAAATAAAAATAAAAATTACAATAAAATTATCATTAAAGATTCCCATGAACAATCAATTCCTCTTCCTTTCCATCAAAGACTCTCTAAATCTAAGAAAAACTATGATAATGTAATTGACAATGAAATAATGGATACATTTAAAAAAGTTCAAGTTAATATTCCATTGTTGGATGCAGTCAAGAAAATTCCTCATTATTCTAAATTTCTTAAAGAACTTTGCACCCATAGACGAAGGATGAAGGGGAATGAGAGAGTCAAATTGGGTAGGAATTTCTCAGCCTTGATTCAACCAGCAATTCCAACCAGATGAAAGGATCTGGGCACATTCACGATACTGTGTACCATAGGGGAGACATTATTTTCTGATGTTATGCTAGATTTAGGTGCTTCCATTAGTTTAATGGACCTCACTCCCCCTAAATCCCCTCCCTCAGTCCAAAAACCCCCGGTGTTGGAATTAAACCCACTTTATTCTAATTTAAAATATGATTATTATGAGGGTATTGACCAATTACCCATTATTTTTTCCAATAACCTCTCTCCACAATAGGAATCGAAACTGCTCAAAATTTTGAGAGAGTGTAAAAAGGCAATAGGATGGACATTGGATGATATTCCTGGGATTATCCCATTTATTTGTATGCACCATATACTTTTGGATGATGAGGAAAAATGCTTAAGACAATATCAACGCTGGTTGAATCCCACAATCCTTGAAGTGGTAAAATTGGAAGTCAGTAAATTACTTGCTGCAGGGATCATTTATCCTATATTTGATAGTAAATGGGTTAGCCCAATGCAAATTGTGTCTAAAAAATTGGAATAAAAATTGTGTCAAATGAAAAGAATGAATTGGTTCCAACACATGTGCAAAACAGTTGGCGAGTCTGTATTGACTACTGTTGACTGAATCAAGCCACGCAGAAGGACCACTTTCTTCTACCTTTCATTGACCAAATTTTAGAACGATTGTCCGGTAAGTCCCATTATTATTTCCTTTATGGATATTAGGGTTATTTCCAAATCCATATCGCCCCTGAGGATCAAGAAAATAAAACATTTACCTGTCTATTTGGCCCATTTTCATACAGAAGTATGCCTTTCGGTCTTTGTAATGCTCCTGGTACTTTTCAGCGTTGTATGTTGAGTATATTTTCAGGGTACCTTGAGAATTTCATGGAAGTTTTTATGGATGATTTCATATTTTATGAAACTTATTTTGATGATTGTTTGGAACACCTAGGTTTTGTCCTCCGCCACTACATTGAAAAAGATCTTGTTTTAAATTTTGTAAAATTCTATTTTATAGTTTAGCGGGGGATAGTTCTTGGGAATTTCATTTCAAATAAGAGAATTCAAGTTGATAAATCTAAAATTGAATTAATTTCAACCCTTCAATATCCAAAATGTGTTTGTGAGATGTGATCTTTCTTAGGTCAATCTGGTTTTTACCGCCGATTCATTAAAGACTTCAGTAAGATCGCACTTCCCTTATCCAGGTTATTACAAGAGGATTCTGAGTTTGCATTTGATAAAAATTGTGAGAATGCATTCAATTCACTAAAAAAGAATCTCACATCACCTCCCATCATCCAACCACCAAGTTGGGATCTCCCCTTCGAGCTTATGTGTGATGCCTCTAACTTTACAGTTGGGGAAGTTTTATCACAAAGGGTTGATAAGGCTCATCATGTCATTGCGTATGCCTCGTGTACCCTTGACCCTGCCCAGGTAAACTACACAACCACTGAAAAATAAATTCTTGTTATTGTGTTTGCCTTGGAAAAATTCTGTTCATATCTTCTCAGGTAAAAAATCATCGTCTTATCTGATCTTGCTACCCTTCGTTTCCTCCTACAGAAACCTGAAGCCAAGCCCCGCCTCATTCGGTGGATGCTCCTCCTACAAGAGTTTGACCTTGAGATTATAGATAAGAGAGGAGTGGGGAATGTGGTATCTGACCACATTAGTAGTATTTCCACACCATTGGACCATCATGTTGACTCACCCCTACCCATTGGAGAATTCTTCCCTCATGAGAACCTTTGTGATGTTGTGGACCTTACCCCCTGGTATGCGGACATTTTGAATTTTGTAGAAACATCTAGGGTCCCCACAGATTTCAGCATTGCACAATCTCGGAGACTTAATAATGAGTATCGTTGGTATATTTGTGATGACCCATACTTTTGGAGAATTTGTAGTGACCAAGTAGTTCGTTGGTGTGTCCCTAACCATGAGTTCACCTCTGTTTTGACCTTCTTCCACACTTTGGCCTGTAGGGGCCACTTTGGATCTCAATGTACAGCTCGAAAGATCCTTGACTCAAGACTTTATTGGACAAATTTATATAGGGATGCCCATATATTTTTCAAGTCTTGTAGTCGTTTTCAATTCACAGGGAATATCTCCAAGAGGAATGAAATGCCCCAATAGCCCATGTTATTTTGTGAGATCATCGATGCATGGGGAATTGACTTCATGGGGCCTTTTCAAAATTCATTTGTATTTTTGTACATATTATTGGTTTTTGACTATGTATCTAAATGGGTGGAAGCAAATTCCACTAGGACTGGTGACTCTCTAGTGGTTGTTGATTTTGTGAGGTCCCAAATTTTCAGTAGGTTTGGTTTACCAAGATTCATCATTAGTGATCAGGGTTCACATTTTTTCAATCTCAATATGAAAAATTTGCTTCATAAGTATGGTGTTGATCATAAAGTCTCCACTGCATATCACCCCCAAACTAATGGACAAGCAGAAATATCAAATCGTGAAGTTAAACGAATCTTGGAAGAAAATGGTAGAACCTAATAGGAAAGATTGGATTTTGCGCTTGGATGATGCACTTTAGGCATACCGTACAGCTTTTAAAACCCCAATTGGAATGTCACCATACAGAATTGTGTTTGGAAAGGCTTGTCACATCCTAGTGGAGGTAGAACACCGTGCATATTGGGCTATTAAACAATTTAATATGAATATTTTAGATGCAGGTGGGCATAGAAAGCTGCAGATACAAGAGTTAGAAGAAATTCGATGTGATGCATTTGAGAACTCCCGAATCTATAAAGAGAAGAAAAAACCTATCCATGATAGCATGATTCATCAGTGGAAGTTCCATATTCGTGAGAAGGTTCTCATGTATAATTCCATGCTAAATCTCCACCGAGGTAAGCTTCATTCTCGATGGCTCGGTCCTTATACCGTTACTGATGTGTACTCTTTTGGTACTATACAGTTTTTGCATGAGAAGAGTGGAAAAAGGATTACTGTCAATGGGCAGAGGATGAAACACTTCTATGGGGATTTTTCAAAGCATATCACGGAGGAAATCTAACTGATAGATGCCACATATGACACCACTTAGCAGGTTGTCCCTTCTTTCTGCCTTTTATTTACTTGTCTATTTATTTAAAATAATTTCATTGAGGACAATGTAACTTTTAGGTGTGGGGGGTGACATGTCATATTTAGGATTAAGTAAAAACAAAAAAATTAAAAATTAAAAAAAATGTGCTTTCATTTTTGATTTATTTTCCCTTATTTTGTGTTTTTAGATAAAAAATGATCCTAAAAAATATCCAAAATCATTTTCCATGTCTGAGTCGATTGTGTTGAAAATTCCACTATTTTTGGAAAAATGTTTTGCAAATGAATTTTGATATGAAATATTTTTCTATAATTTTTATTTTCAAATAATTCTCATGTGTTTAATGGATTTTTGAAACCCAGACCTCATTAGCACTGACCAATATTTTAATCGCTTACCCAAGAGACATTCTAAGCCCTTTATTTCATATTCTTCCTTTTAATCACTTTATTGAGAGTCTCGGGTCATGTAGAGATACTAGAACTTTCCTTGATTCTGTTTGAATCCATAAGATTCAAGTATGCTACATTCATGATAGAGGAAATCATTCATTGAAAATCCCTTTATACAATTATCTTCTATTTTTGTCCACCTTTACATTTTATCCTTCTAAAGCCTTAGAGACCATGAAATGCCTGTTAGGTAGCCATATTACAAGCTAATTTATCATTACCTACCCATATCTTGTGTATATTCTTGTTTGTTTTTAGCAAGTGTGGGTGAGAGGGTGAATCTATGGGAATTCTGGGGAGAGAATCATTATTATGGGTTGATATAAAGGGCGCCTACCTTTTCATTGGGAAATGGGTTCACAAGACATATTACATCATTGTTTTATACATTTTTCCCTATTTATCTCCAAAAAAAACTAAAACAAATATAGTTCTGTACATTGAAAAAAATAAATATAACAAAAGAAAAAAATAGATAAAGAGGATTTTTACTCATTATTATTCATTGTTTGGTTGTGACCCACAAAATGGACAACGGGGAGAGAGAGTTGGAGGTGATACACTTTGTGAGGTGTTGAGTGTGTATAGTCATTGTGAACACTTGCTGAATTTTGACATGTTTTGTACACAAGAGATTAAATACTCCTCTTCAGCCTCAAACTTTTAAACATTAAATCCTACCAACCCTTGAACCTCAGAACAACCTGTTGAAAGTCCTCTTGAGTAGCGCACTAGTTTCTACGAGTAGAGAACTTAGAATATTTTCAAGCATATGGTAAGATCTCATGAAATCTGGGAAAATAGCATAACTCCACTTTCATATGTTCCTTGAGTGAAGAGGGAGAATATTTAGGTGAGGTAGGTTGTGACATGTTGTATGGGTTAACAAATGAAGTTGAACAAATTCGAATGTGAGAAAAGAAAAATTATTGGAAAATTGATTCAATAAATGAGATATGATGAATTTAATTTGCTAAGAATATTGGATGTTTTAACACCTTTTATTTATTAATGGGACATGATTAGGATATTATAAATTGCCTAGGATTGGAAATGTTTAGGTGTGGGGGTGTGATCATACCACGATTCACTGTTTTATTTCACCCTTATACCAATGTACTAAACTGGTATTGTATTGAAAATTAAAAGTATAATAACAAATTTCACTCCATGTTTGATTCAATTATTTTGTGTTTAACACTGTTAAAAAGGTAAATGTTACATGTTTTGATAATTATATTGAAGGTGGAGGTGATTTGGAGAACCCATGATGAAGTCCAAGAAAGATGGGCCAATCTGCACATGATCTAAGAACACCAGTGGATTCAATCGCATATTTCTACTGAACCGTGCGTCCAAATGGTCTGAAATATTGTGTACCGGTCCAAAATTTTATGTTATACATTTCATATGAAGGAACAGAATCCCCATTTGGCCTCTAAGATTCCCATACTAACTAATCTATCCAAGGAATCAAAGCTGGACCAAGTCAAATGTGGTGTTATGTATTTTATCAATATCTAGAGTTTTAGTTGTCCAAATGGTGACAAACATTTGGTGGAGACATAAAAGAGGTGGGGATACAACTTTTCTATTTTATCCAATGCAAGATAAGGCTGTCTGAAGGTTGAAATGCATGGTACAAGTGGATTGAAGAAATCTGTGTGCCTAAAACTACCTTCCAATTTTCATATAAAATGGCACCTTGGGCTCCCCATTTGCAAGTTCGGCCAGGAGGCACGGTGATTCCATTTTGGAGTCCCCAAGGAGTCTTTTCATCATCCCAAGAAGTTATGGATGCTATGGGAAGTTATACTTCAACATCTTCTTCTTCTTCCCCTCCCATGGGTTTCTAGACCCCTTGTGATCACCCGGGGAGGAATGTGATGTAATCCCGAGCTTCAAAATTTTATTATTTTGAATGATATTTTTAATTCCATGTTTTATGTTTTTTTTCTCATCCTATATTTTTATTTAATTGATTTATATATTAGTCCATTATACTCAACTCAAATGATCATGTTTGGGGGTACCCTTTCATGTGATGTTTCACACACCGTACATCCATTTTTCTTCCCTCATTCAATTGTAGTGTTTTTGTGGTTCATATTGGTCAATTGAACTCACATAAGAACTATCAAGATAATTCAAATTTATGTCATGGTATCTCAAATAAGTCACATACAAACCTAGACAGCACATCGAGTTCTTCGTGTGTTTCCTTGGTGAGTTTCAGTTATGATGTCAAACACAAATCACTTAATCATCGGTGGTGTCCAGTGAATCATTGTGTGTTTTATACTGAACACTAAGAGGTATCCTAGAATAAAATTAGTAATAGTATGTTAATATGTGTTAAAAATCAGTTATTAAAAGATCATAACCCCATCCCTTGAAGTGATTAAATATGAGCATCACAAGACTTCCCTGGGTTGATCACGTTTAATCAATCTTGTTTACCTCTACTTTGTTTTATCACTTTTATTTTCTATTTTCATCTTTTATCATCAAAGCCAAGTACTATAAAACCCCATTTAACTTTATAATTTCATAATCATAACCCTCTTTTTTCAAAATTATTGATCTAAGGCTCCGTTGAGAAACGACCTATGGTTGTTGTTGTTCTGCAAAAATTCTAGTCAAAATTAAACAACTAATTTGACACGCTCGACAACGCGATCAATGGGGATTTTTGAGTTGTGGTTTAGTTGTTTCACTTTTTGTTGTGGAATTTTTATTTTGGTTAATATTGTAAAATACTGAATCTGAAAATTGATGTAACCCTTTTTGGTCTTGGTTATCCGTTATATGATTTTGTCTTTTCCTTTTTAGATATTCATTATTAATTACATGGGTGAAATAATTCCCAAAACTTTATTTTAGATATCTAGTAATTGGTTTCCATCCCATAATTATTAAGAACTCCCTTTGATCCATGTCTCAGACTAAGTCGAGTGTCAGGTCGGATGGAACCCCAGTGTGGCTCGTGATAGGGTAAGGGTATCCCACATCTCAACTCGGATTTCGTACTCATACACATACCCAAGGCATGGGCCCTCTATCTATAAATATGTGTACTTCTCTATATAAGTTCTTATATTGGGCATGGGTAATATATTGGTTGTGGTACTCCATTAATCAATACCTTTCCATGGTTAGGCACAAATCTCACACTACAATTCTAAAGAAGTATAGAGGGTTTCTTGGTTGGGTGATTCAAAATCTTGGGGTTGTTTACTGGTTTCTCTATTGGTTGGGGCTATAAAGAGTATTACTCTCTCCTATGTCATATTTTCTATTTTTTAAATCATATATAGGTTTGGTTTTTGTCATCAATTATTATTTATTTTCCACCTTTTGGTTTTGAGTTGACTATTTTTTTGTTGTTTATTTTTCTTATTTGTGGTATCCTTTAGGTATGTATATACTCACCATAGCATGGGAATCTTTAACCACACATGTTCTGTCTTATATAGATAATAGATAGTTAGGTGGTGACCATGGTGGATGCAGTGTAGGTGGAGATTAGGGGTACAGAGAGGTGATAATAGTAGGCAATGTTCGTGTATAGAGCTAGTTTTTTTGGGTACCTCTTTATATCATATATTTAGGTTGGTTCTTCCCATTGAGTTTTTTGGTTCATATCTTACACCCTCTATATTATGTATTATATATTGTCTTTATATTTTATTTATATTATAATTTTTCACATGAATTGTATATTTTATTTAGTTTTATTTATCTTTTTTTCATTATTATGTCCTTTTTGGAGGTGTGGGTCATATTCAAGTTCATTGGGATAAGGCCTACCATCATGTTTGATATGCCTACTTAGTGATACTCACTAGTCCCTAACCAATTTGAGGTGTTCTTGGGGTTTAACACTTAGCATAATACTACCTAGGATGGGTCTTGGTGGTTCCGGTTATATTGGAGTGATATCAAATCACTTTTATATTAGGGACACATTTTTGAGTTTTATATCAAGGATTGGTTTAAGAATTCAGGGAAATAGAGGTAATGGTTCATGAGCTTGAATTTCAAAATAAAGAACCTAGTATTGTTGTGGTGGCTGGTATATCCATCCAATGAGAATATAATATCCTACATATCAACTTGATACATTGAGGAACCAGTTTCATGGAAAAAATAAATGGTGTGTGCATCCCATAGGAATGGGAAATTTATTTCTATTTCCTCGAGTCAGGTCCCAAGAAATACACTATTGAATTTGATCCATCTTGTCAATTTTTATGATTCTACCATAAATATAGTCATCCAAGATCCTAATGAAGGGTTTTGAAATGCCCATTCCACTGATTGATCCTCATATAATTAACTAGGTGAGTGATGTTGCTTCCATCTATGGACTACATCATGAGGTGATTACATTCGGTGTATAGGGAGTTATAACTCTACCCATTATGTAGTGAGAAGACACACCTCTTACAGTATATTTGAGTATTCCATTTCTTTTTTTGAAGTCAATTATTCTAGTGGTATGGGATGAAGAGAAACGGAATATGAGTATTCTATATGATTGTTAGTGATAGATAGCATAGAGGTTTAAAGGTGATCATGTTCCTTAAGCAGTAGTGGATTGGAATGATACTATGGTTTGAGTGTTCCTCCTTATACTAATTAATACCAATCAAATGATATTGTTGGGATCCATCATTCTCTATGGAGTGGCGAGTCACTATTGTAATTTTATCACCCATACCCATGATGAGGTAATTATTCCATGGATAGATTTTGAACACCTTTTCTATGAGAAGTATTACCCAATGATGTTGAAGTCTATGTGAATCCAAGATCTATTAAAATTATATCAAGGTAACTTATATTTGGTTGATCATGAATCTGGATTCACAAACCTCATGAGGAACTCCCAAGACATGATACATGAAATGATATTCCGGCCAAGGGAGTTTGAGTAAAGTCTATACAGAGATATCTAAACTAGTGTTGTTTTTCTATGTATACCCACCTGTTTTAGGGTTCCAAAGTGACCCTCGGTTATGGAGATATTCTTGGAAAAGGAAAAATAACTTGTAGGTGTTGTTAGATTGAATAAAGTAATAGATTTCATATTTATGGTTATACAATGTCAGTCATCAGGTTTATGTTACAATTTTTTTTTTCAAGGGCCATATTAGACCCATAGATTATTATTTTAGTAGTCTCACAAAGGATCCATTCAGCCAGGGTTTGGATTTTCTATACCTATAGAGGATTAGGTCATATGGATCATGAACTCTCAACTGATCATGCATTAGAGGGTTTTCAAACAGTTGATAGACCACTAAATCATAGTTATTGATGTCATTATAGACCTTCTAGAGGTAGACTAGGTGGTCCTAATTGTGGTGGATTTGGTAGAGGAGTTGGAAATAAACTAGTAAAATGATATGGAAGATGATGTTTCTATGATTATCTTCTACCATCACCACCCTCATGCAGTCTATTCTAGGCTCAAAGGGCTATCAGTCAAAAAAGTAGCTAGATGTAGTTGATAAAGGGTTCTAACCATGTGAAACTATACATGATTTGAGATATGATTTTCTTCTAATCTACACTAGAATCCATACTCATAGATACCATAATGATCTATCAATTTTTTGTTCCGTTCCTAGTTCAAGAGTTAGAGATTTTGGTAGACCCCATAGCCCATCCAATGTAGACAGAGACACCTATTAAAATTGAATACACAATGAATCATATCTATCTATGATGTGAGATAGTTCTTAATGGATAGAGTTTTTTATGGGACCTCATCGTAGCGGTGATAAATCACTATGATGTTATCCTTGGTATAGAATAATTATTCTACGTTTGTTCATAGATAAACCAATACCAATGGAGAGTAATTTTTTTCACAACTAATAGATAAAGATTTTAATTCATGGGGGAGTGGTATATTTATTCAAGATGATAAAGGCATGTGTTTAGTGAGTTTCATCTTATCAACCATTATTTTTTGAGTTTGGATATATGTTTTTTAGGTTCCTCAAACAAACAACTTTCTACTAGGGTGGTGGAGTAAATGGTCGTGTTTCTCGAGGATGTCAATGGTTTTTTCCTTCATTTAGTGGTCGAATTATGTATCGATATTTATTTTTGTACCACTTTATTATATTATCAATCTTAATAGATATCCCCAACAAATCTTATAGATCTAAATCTATAGTTGTAGGATTTTATGAATAAATTTTTAATCAAACCTAGTGTGTCCCCCTTAGAATATATAGTGTTGTTGAACATGAATATGAATGGGATCTTGAAGATTTATATTGAATATCTCCACCTGAACTGGGTGCTATTCAAGAAAATTATTCCTTTATCAAAAATTGATCACCTCTTAGACCAGTTGAAAGGTGTGATTTGGCTCTCAAATATCAATCAGTTCTCTCCATATCACCAAATTTGGGTTCACATGGAGGATATTATAAAGATTAAATTTCAATGATTATATGACTACTATTAGTTTTTGGTGATTCACTTCAATGTAACAAACACCCTGGTGGTGTTCATGGGCCTTATAATCTAGAAATTATTGCCTTTCTTAGACTTGTTGGTGGTTAAATTCATCGATTAAATCCTTATATATCGAGAATCTAAGGATGATCATAAAGATAATCTGAGTATTTCCCTAGATATAGTGTGGGATAACTAGTTATATATAATGATCTCAAAGTGCTAGTTTTTTATTTGATGGGTACACTTATTGGGTCATGTCATATGAAAGGTTTGGGTAGGCATAGACCTGATAAAGATTGAGTAAGTGCTAGCTTAGTCTCCACACAAGGGAATCTTTATGGTATGAAGATTCCTTGGGTTAGTGGGGTACTAATAAAGATTAGTGGAAAACCCCTATAATTTTATGTCACATATATTATGTTACTTAAGATGGGAAATCATTCATTTAGTCTAAGTGATGTTAGAGATACTTTTATGAACTAAAGTAGATGTTGATGAGCACTCACATTCTTAGGTTGTAAAAGGGGGGAGTTGAGTATGTGGTGTTCTACAATTCCTATTAATTTGGGGTCATTTTTGTACTGATGTAAAGGTTGGTGGTGATTACTTATAGGTATCTAAAATTGATACCTCATGAGAAAAACTATGTGACCCATGATCTAGAGATAGAAATAGTAGTGTTCTCTATGATAACATAGATGGATTACCTTCTTGGAGAGAAATTCATAATCTATGGACCATATGAATCTTAGGTATATCTTTACTCATAGGAATTTTAACCTATGTAAGGGGTGTTTTTATGAGTTCATGTATAATTATGACTTCAAGATTGTATTTATTCCAATGATTAGAAATGTGGTGGATGATTTCTTTTTAAAGAAGCCTTTTTATTAGTTATTGGGTGAGGAAGTTGAGTAGTTAGACTCATTGTAGTTTTCCTTAGTGGACAAGGGAGAAGTAGCTTATATTTGATTTCTAACCATAGAACATCTAATTTTATAGTTATTTTGGGAAACTAAATTGGGAAATATCAATTTAAAGGTTTTTCGTGACCATATATACATAGGTAATGCACCAAGTATATATTTTAAAGGTAGGGAGCTTGTCATATACTTTCGAGAATGGAAAATAGTTCAAATCACATTGTGTGGGTAGGATCTGAGGGGGTTCCATACTTCACCCTTAGGGGTAAATCTAATATTGAAAAGGATTTATTAGGACCTCATGCATTATTTTTGTTGTGAAGGTATGAAATATAGTGTTTTTTGTCTGTCTAATGATGCCTCACCTATCCACAAGGGAAGGCGGAGCACCAATTCTTAAAGGGTTTAGGCTATCCCATTAATTTTCTTCAGTAGAAGTGGGATGGTGTTTCAATTAATTTTATTATGGTAATCCTATGATCAGTGAGATTTCATGGTGTTATCTTGATAATCATCAACCAACTAATTAAGTTGACTATCTTCCTTTTTGTTCGAGTGCTGATTGCGATGGAGAGGATTAGATAATTGTACATGTAAGAGGTCATCTGACTCTATAGGATACCCTCAAATATCATTTATGTCTAGGATTCTTGAATTATATCTTGATTTTTGAGGATCCTATGGGAGGAATTCAAGACTATATTTTGTATTAGTATGGTTTCACACCCTCATACCGATGGTCAATATGAGTGTACCATTAAAATTCACAAGAATATTTTAAGGGATTTCATGTTAGATTTTTACTAGATTTTTGGGGATCGAATAATTTTATTGGATTTAAAATACAATAACATTCACCATGATACCATTGGAATTGAACCTTTTGAGGACCTGTCTAAAATACTTGGCAGGTCACCCTTATACTAGATGGAGGTATAAAAGTCATCACTAATGGGTCTAGAGTTTGTGTGGGTGATGATGGATAAGGTGAAGGTTACCCATGAAATAATGAGGACTACTCATAGGCATCTTAAGTACTACACATTTTAATGATAGAGGCCTTTAGAGTTTTATGAGATAGATTTTGTATTCCTAAAGCTCTCACTATGGTGTGGTTTTCAAATATTTAGTTAGAGATGTAAGTTAACTCTAAGGTTAATTAGTCCATTCCAGATCCTTCACAAGTTGGGGGTCACTTACCACTTTTCCCCCTCTCAATTGGAACAAGTTCGCAACATCTTACATGTGTCACGGATGAGGATATATAATCATGAATTGTAACATGTCATTGACTAAGGTGAGATAAAATTCAAGATGATTCCACTTTCTTGGAGAACCTAGTAGTGATCAAAGTCCAGCAGTAGAGGAATCTTCATGGATGATATATTTTATTTGTGTACATATTTTGGTAGTATGGGAACCCTTAGGAGAGTTCATGGGATCCTGGGATCTAGATATATCCTTATTACCCTCACCTTTTTGAGTAGGTTATTCTTACGGAGGTGAAAACCCTTAAAGGTGAGGAGGATATAATGACCCTAGTTTTCTA
This sequence comes from Viscum album, assembly GCA_963277665.1. NCBI lineage: Eukaryota > Viridiplantae > Streptophyta > Magnoliopsida > Santalales > Viscaceae > Viscum > Viscum album. The sequence goes on from OY728138.1 coordinate 176,976,720, forward strand.
TATTTAAACATTTATAATATTTTAAATTATATTTTTAGGTTTTATTCATAGTCATTTTTTTAATTCTATAGTCATACGGATTTGAAAATGACAACCATATTATCAGTTAAGGTAGTAAAATATAATTATACAATTTAGAATTCCAAAAAGGGACATCAGGAGGATAAGGATCCCAGTAGAATAGATCCTTCTATTGATCAAGTTCAATAATTACCTCACAATAAAAAGTTTTTTACTAAATTCCTTATTTCGATTAAGGGTCCCATGGATTTTAGTTGGGATGTAGGGGTCCTTACACAGATAGATCGTGGTGGGAACATAGAAATAAAGGAGAAGGGAGTTGACCGCATACCCATTATGGATATACATTTTCATTCCAAGGATGATTTTTTGGAAGATGACTATGATGTTATAGTCATAGGAGAATTATATACATAGATGTCAACAAGGATTCTAAAAGTCAAATCAATAAAGAAAAAGTGGCATGGATTTATATACAACATAAAATATTTCTCTATAGGTTTAATAAAGGAAGATGTATATGGAGGAGTATATGAAGACATGCGATAATATGGACTCTTATTTCAAGTCCCTAATACATAGGGTTCTAGAGTGGAATAACTTCTTAATTTATTAGAGTCTTCTAAGAGAGAATGGTTCCTAAAACCTAAAGTTTTTTTCAAATAGAGAAGTAGTTCTTTTTACTATCTAGATTTTTTTTATTTATGCTTAATTTTATGGGTTCCCACTCAACTTTTAAAAATATCATTCTATGAAATAATAAAATTTTATTTTTTATGGATTTGTGTGTGTGTGAATGTGTCTTTGTGTTTGTGAATATTATAAATTGGAAACTGAAGTATATGAGATATTATGGTGTCACTATTGGTGTCATGACATGATCCATTTGTTGCATTGTGAGGTGTGAGGTATGAGGTGTGATCCATGATAGATTGGTGTTATGATATTTTACTAGTAATTATGGTCATGGTAAATAAGGGTTTAGTCAATGAATTGTTGTTTTCATCACACCATGGCCAAAACATCAATGGTGTGATGCCCTGGGTGCTTCCCTGCCTAAAATGGTTTCATTAATCAAATTAATTAATTAATTAATTAATTTTATATCTACTAAACCGAATATCTTAGTATTTAATACTAATTAAAGACTCTAATTATGGCTTTACATAAAGCCTAATTAGAGAGGAGAGTATAGGATTGGGTGATCAAGGAGCTGTCGACGATAATCTTAGTGGAGGGATGACATCAGAACCAAAGATTGTCATAGTTTTTATCAGCGGTCAATATTAATGAAAGGTAGGGATTTTTTATTTCTATTTTACTATGATTTTTATTATTTTAACCATGTAATTTCATTATTAGGATTGTTTTCTAATTGCTTGGTCGTATGAGTTATTATCTTTTTCATTATTTCCTGAAACCCTTTCTCATAATTTTCTTTGTTTTTTTATCATTTTCATTAGTGATTTTTAGCATGATGAATGGTGTCTTGATCCTAAAACTGACCACTGGTGCCCACATTAGTGATTTCACTCCTTTTTTTACTTGTTTCATCTCCCTTTTCCTTTTTTTTTCACCCTAGATATCTTCATGGTCGATGGTTCGATGAAAAAATCCTAGGTCGGTGAGAAATTCAGATTCAGGTACCGTTGTCAGTGGATTTGGATGGGAAAGTGGTTATCAAGATGTGTGATATCAATGAAATATGAACGAGGTTTTCTATAATTTATGGGGATATAGTTTCTCATGGTTTGTTGTAATTTTAGGTTTAATGGCTATATGTAAATTGATTTCAAACAATGTTTACAATTAAAAATTGTAGAAAAATTACTACTAAAGGTATAAAATTGAAAATTTGGGTTTGATCCAGTATTTCAGGTCCAATCAGAGGCAATATTATGATAGTAGCACAAATCTATGTAGCTAACTATCGAAAAGTCATCATGCCTTGGTATAGGGAGTCATCGAGTTATGAGTTATCTAATCTAGTAGGATCATGCCATGTCTTAAAGACATTATAACGTAAATCTTATATGAATATAATAGTTTTTATTTTGGTATAGGGGTGCCACTATGTGATGATTTGGAGTGGTAGAAACTGATAATACCCATGTGTAAGGGTTAATTGTTTGAGGATTTACCCCTACATATTATCATGGTGTGGTGGGGGTTCTATGGGTGAAGGATGGGGTGAAGTATAAGTGTCCAAAATATGGTGGCAGGTGATACAGCATGGAAACATGAAGTTAGGGATGCTCACTGGTTATAGTGGTAGGGATCACACCATGAAGCCCCGTCAGGATGGGTAATCACAGAATGAATAACATTATTGTGTTACGACACATCTTTCTGGGTAGGTAGTGTGATATTTTGTTTCTATAAATTTAGGATGAGGATGATTTCCTTCCACTTGGAAGGTGATGTTTCACTTCTCTTTAAAATAAGATGTAATATATGAGGTATTACATGTGGTTTAATCTCTTTATCTTTGTAAGACTAATTAAGGGGAGTGAGAAAGGATATTGAAGGTTTCATGAGGTTGGTAGTACCTATGTGGTGATTTTAAGTCATTGTGTAGTTCCCACATTCATAGATAGGGTTTTGTAGATCCCCACATACTCCGGGTTTGTGTCCTCTATCTATATAGTTGGTTACACCCTCATTTAAGAGCTCAGATGGGGTGTGTGTCCTCCATTTGGTTTGTTACTCCCTTTATCAATGCTTTTCTATAGTGATTCTTTGATCCAACACTACATTTTCACAGAGGCTACATGGGTTTCTATGATAGATGATTTAGATTCTTGGGGTTTCTTATTTATTTTTTGGTGGCTATACTATGAATATAAAGACACTCACCTAAGTCCCAGGTTCTATCCTTTAAATTATATCTAGGTTTATTCATATGGGTTATTCTTTCCTTACTACCTTTTTGTTTTTGAGTTGACTAGTTTCCTTATTATTAATTTTTGGATTTTATAGTGTCTTACTAGGTGTGTATATACTCAACATTACATGGGTGTCTTGGGTTACATGTGTTGTGTCTTATGCAGATGATAGGAAGTTCAATAATGGACTTAGTGGAAATAGAATTAGTTAATCTTAGTGGTACTAAGAGAATATAGTAGTGGGTGACATTTATGAATAGTTATATCTCATTATGGATACCTCCTCATCTCATCTATTTAGGATAGTTCTTCCTATTGGGTTGTTGGGTGTGTATTTTTCAAACTTTTCATTATAGATTATATATTATTTTTATCTTTTGTGGATCTTAGAATTTGTTATACATTATATATTAAAGGTCATGATATTTTTTTATTCTTCATTACTATATCCTTTGTAGAGGTGTGAGTCATATAAAGGTTTATTAGGTTATGGCCTCCCATATTGATTGATATTATTACTCAGTTCTATCCGCCAACCCTTGGCCTATTGGAGGATAACATGGGGTGACACACTCGGCTTTCCACTTCCCAACAGAGGTGTTAATGGGTTGTTTCATGTTAGGAACTCTCGAGAAAACATCTACAAATAGCCCCTACATATGCACTCTTCTAATCTAACAAATGGATCAAACAATACCACAGGTACTCGATACTCTGAGTGTAACTAACTCTAATGCTCTTATGATTTACCTTTACATGGGTAGTATACAAAAGGATCAGCATGAATCCAATGTATAATCTCTAGGGTGTGAGTATAACATACCTACAACTCACCCCTAAACTACCTATCATAACCTAAAGTTAATGCATCATTAATACAAAGACTATATGAATAAGTAATATAACTAACAATAATCTTTAACAAATCCATTTATTTTAAGCAACAATGACATTAACACAACCTTATACTAGGAGGGTCCATACCCGACATACCTACTTTGAGCCTGTGATTGGGATATGAGATGAATGAGTATAATAAGTTAGGTAATAGAAGCCCATCCTATAGGAAAAAAGTAATGGTGTATAACAATTAGGTTATCCTTTCCACCCATCCCAAGGAAATCTTGTATAATAATTAGGGAATTCTTATTGCCTATATCTAGGGGAAGGGGTAAGGTGTATAATAAGTCATGGCATGGTGATCATGAAGAAATCCATCAACCTATATGTTGATCATGGGTGTAAATTATCACCCTTTAATATAAGAAAATTTTTCCCCTTTCAAATATTATGTACCATCCTCATATGTAAAACAATATATCCAAATCACAAATCTTGAAATATTTCAATATTACATGTTTATCAAATGATATTATAAAGTATAGGAAAATGACACAACTTACAATAAAAATTACATTCTCATGAATTACGGTTTTTATTAAAAATAAAGTATATGGAATAATTTACAAAATTTCCAACATGAATCATGGAAATCATATATAAATCAATGCATTTCAGTAGGTAAAAACAATCTAGACCAATAAAGTCATTCCATATTTTTATAAAATCTATTTTAAGGAATCTCTATTTGAATAGAACCACTATAATAATTAGATTCACTCAATCATATTTAATTAATAACCCAACTCTTTAAAAATATAAAATATGTAATAGGTTCGACAAATAATTTTTTTATAGAATTGTACATTAAGATAACAAGGAAGATAATTTTTCACCACTTCAATGATTAGACCAATCTAAACCAAGAAAAAATTAGGTTTCAACCGCATTCATAAATAAAGTGGGAGTTTTAAAAGAAAACCAACCTCCTTATCTTTAATTTAATTATGAAAAATCCAATAGTAATTAGACTATAAATAATTTGAAATCTCTAGAAAGTTTCAAAATCCCTATATTTTAAAAATAGGGGATTAGATCTATTTCCTTGAGGAAAAAGGGAAGAATATAATATTATACAAGGTTCATGGAATTACCTCATTAAATAAAATCTTCTACAACCAACTAGAAATGATCTAAACCAATATTGAAGGTAGGATAACCTAGGATAGAGTTTAGGGTAATGGGAGTTCTATGGAATCACTATTTATTTTAAATTAGGGGAAAATCATAAGCATATGGTATTTTAGGGGTTAAAGTATAATATTAAAAAAATATTTTCCTTTAATTTTTTAAACACAAAACAACATTTCCATTGGGTACTTGGTCCAGGAGCACGAGGTACCCTATAGTGGTGATAGTGATGTTACAGTTGTACTACTACCACCAAATACCCAGTATTAGTCCATTAGGTAACCAATTTTTTACAAAACCGTGGGTACCTCCCCTTTTCTTATAATTATTCCTAAAAATTATCTTAACTATTTCTTTGAGTCAAATTGAATCTAAAAAAACTAATTTAAATTCTAAAATAAAGAAGAGGAACTAACCTAGAAAAATTAAGGGTCTTTATAAGAGTATTTACAATATTTCACTCGTAGATCTGGGTTGAGGGAGACTAGATATACAGATGAGACTCTGATGTGAGATAAATTATATTCCACTTAAGGTTTTACACTCTTTCTTTCTCATAACATTGGGATCTAGGTTCACAAAGATGCACCAAGTTTATATTTATTTTTCACCTATAATTATGTCTTATAGGTGGTCCATATATACAATTGTGGCTTTGGTATAAGATTATTATAGATTTATTTCATTATAATCCTAAAATGGTGTATTTATAGTGGATAATTGAGTGATATAACTTAAAAAGGTATGTGAGATGATATTATATTCTGAGATGTTATTTTGTTACATAACTACAACCTACATATGATCATGTATATAAATTTATTATTATTTGGTTAGTGTGAAGATAATGAGTCTTGGGTAGCTTTATATGAATTGATCTTAAATATTTTTATGGTTGATTATAGTTTTTTTGGTATTTTTTATCTATAAATTATTTATTTATAATGCACATATAATGTAGTTGTTTGTGGGGGTCGGCTCACTACTTGGTGTGACTTTACAGTGTATTATTCCCCACCCCAACAGTAACAATAAAGTTGTTTTCAATATTTTATATCTTTAGATTAGTAGATGAAGATGTTGGATGCCCTTAGAGGTTATAAGTGGAAAGTGGATATAGTAATTTATGTCATTAATTTTTTATTGGGACAACCACTATCATTTCATTCATATTTTGGCTTAAATATATTCAAGATGTGTTACTTGTTCTGGGTTATTCATTTGATTTCCTTATATTATATTGTGGAATATTTTTTATATTTTTGTTCTATATTTCATTTTTTATTATTAATTTATATTATAGTTGATGATGTTTCATTATAATAGGTGATAGGTTGTATTTAGAGGTAATGACTTATATCATTTGACTTTATACCATAGCATTGATTACCAGCCCCTGGCCTATTGAAAGTAGGTCTGGGGAGTTCACTTACTAGTATTTCAAGAAAAAATAAATGTTAAATCTATTAACCGTTCTAAAATAATTATTCATTTTGAATTTGTGATTAAGTACAATGTTCCAACAAAACAAAATTTGGGTATGTTAATGATTAGTGATATAAAAATTGACCAATTTTTATCATAGTTTGATTAAGTAAAAAAGGTTTTCAATTTATTAGGTGTGAAAACATAAAAAACTTAATACTACTTCATTTACACAAAATTTCAAATTATCTCTATCATAAGAAATTGTTTAATCAAAATAATGGTTTATGAGTATAATCCCTTATGCCTATGTTATTAATAGTTTGATTCAAGTAATGACTTATAATAAATCAAACTTTCTTTTTTGTGATTATATAAAATAGATTCATGGTCAATATGGGTAGGACACAATGATGTGCATTAAAGGGGGTACTAATGTAAATTTTTTCATCTTATTGATATAATTTTTTCTTTAGTAGATGTAGTGATAGTGATTCTAAAATTTACTATTTTTATCTCTAAGTAAGTTCTTAACATTTATATTTTTAAATGTTTTATTATATTTCCTTTTTAAAGTATTTGGTGGTCCAAATACATGGAAGTGTAACATGATTATTTTTGGTGTATCTCTAAAAAATCAAGTCAAGTACATTGTCTTATTTCATGCAATAAAGGATTCATTATGACTTATAGGAATCATCATAGTGTCTAAACTACCACATTCATAAATTTTTTTTTCCTATGATACTCATAGTTATATATACTCAACAAATAATATTGTCATGGTATATCTAATCACAGTGATAATAGATTTTTTTTATATAAATTATATTAATAAAGACTAAGGGAGAGTTAATAATAAACGAAAAAGTGAAATTTTGGTCGAAATTAAAATTAAATAATTATTATCTAGTAAATGTTATTATTATTTATATTTAATCAATATTAAGTCAATGAGATAATTTAATTTTTTTGTAATACAAAATGTTTTTTAGGGGTTATGAGTTTTAATTTTTAAAGTGGAGATTTATGAAACTATGCCTTCTTGTTATTAATTTAATAGTTCTCATTTTATTATAATGTTAATACACTATTCAAATTTCTATTTATATTGTATTTTCCTTATTGTCTGAACATTGGTGGGATTTCTATTGTATGGGCCATTCTAGTTTATTTTTGTTTCATGTTTTCTTAGGCATGTATCAAACCTCTGACTATGTTACCTCATGGATGGAATTTTAATCATCCATTTCATTTACCCGGGTTTATTCCATGTTGAAAAATCTATTTTTTCTTGGAATTTTTTCTCATGTCACTGGTTTCATGGATTAGCAACAAGATTATTTGGAAAATGAAATCTTTATAAATAGTTATTCTTGGGTTCCCATTCTTTATGTGAATAGTAACTCACTCATTGGTCATTGGTGTTTCAACTGTGAGGTTGTTTGTTGGATTTTGTGATAGTTACAATTGATAACAAAACATTGACATTATGGTTAGAGTTATTGGTATGTAGATTCATGGAGAAATATGAAGTTATATATGGGTTTTCATCCATATAAACAATATTTATAATTGATATACATGGAATTTGAAGTTGAAGAAACATAGTTAAATCTTTCTTGAAGAATGTTATGATTATTCTTTTTTTGATGGAAATGTTGATGGGAAAACAATAACTATTACATCTCATTATATTAATAGATGGAATATGAGTATTAAAGGATTAATTTGGAGTTATATTGAAGTAATTATAGAAACTAAAACACAACCATATCATTGTGATGATGATTCCATGATATATTGAAGTCGAAATGGGTAAATTCATCATGGTTGAATCTATTTTGGTAATTATAGCACAAAAATAAATCTAAAAAATCCCAATTGGAAAGGGGATGTCATTATGGGATTTTGTATAGCTGTTAGAGAGAAAAAAATTTAGAGATATGTGTTTTAAGGAATATTTATATTAATTGAGAATTTGAGTGAAGACGGAGGCTAAAATGGAATAAAAGAAGTTATACTCAATGGTATGGATGTCAAAGTACTTAGAGGATGAACTAAAATCAGAAGTCAGAAGTGGAAAAGTATTTTACAGATGTCATTATTAGATGAAAAAAACACATGTAAAAAATGGGTGGCCTATAATTTATATTTTTTAGTTTTAGTGGTATATCAATAAGATTAATCTAAATGGTGTATTGGGATTCATATCACCGTAATGCAAGGAGTTTTAGGTATCATGATTTTTTATAAAAACAAAAAAAAATTGTATACGATTATAGTTCAGACAACAGAAAAATGAATTTTAGTTATTGGATTTTTTTAGAAGATATGGGAAACCAATCTATGGAATAATTTGTTAAACATGTAGTTTTGAAGAGGCATAAACTATGTCATGATCTTGAGTACACCACACTATATTCAGTTTAAATTTGGTGATTTAAAAGATATAAATGACGAGATTTTTGAGATGATGAAGATTTTATGTTTTAGAATTTCCTAGTCAAAGGTTTAGTTATACATCAAAATGGCCTTTGTAGAGACTATACATTCCAGGGTGATAGGAAAATACAGAAAGATAAAATATTTGATAGTGATTTTAAATCCAGATAAATGTAGAGTATTTTTTGGAAGTTTGAAATGGAATTTATGGATTTATTTCACCAAATCAAACCATATGGTCTAAATTGAATGATCTCAAAGAATTATTTTCAGGTTTTTTGATGTATCATTGATGAGTGACTTATTGTGGTTTGACCTAGAGGTGATCATTGAATGTTTTATAGAAAATCATGGTGAACCATTGAATAAAGTTAAAGGTGGTATTCTTTAAATAGTTTTCCTAAATAATGGGGAATATTTTATAATAATTGTAGCACCCTCAGTTTCCGGTACTTCACCCTTTATTTCTTTGTTTTAAAAATTTATAATGATCGGGTTGTGTTTTGAGAGATTCATTGGATTTTTTGCTTGCTTTAAATATTTTTTGGAGGTTCCTAGTTTGAGAACAGTTTGTAGAAATAGTGAAGAAACTCCAAGAAATTTTCCAAGGTAAGACAGTGGTAACTACTCAAGTGGATGGTTGGAACATGGTCTGTCCAAACCACATGGATGCTCAAGAGAAACCGTTCACTTTGAAGTAGTGGGGAAACACATGGTTGGAACACGGTTTGTATAACTATGTGAGCCAACCATCTAAGAGATGGATTAACATAATATATCATGAAGTGTTGGAACATATTTATTCTTACCATGTGATCCAACCATGTGAGGTGTTGGATTAAGATGGTAGAAATTGTGTAGTTGGCACACAGTAAACTGTTCAGCCTAACCATGCAGTGTATAGTTGGACCTTTGAAATTAGTAGATATAATTTTAATTAAACCCATTAAGCCTATTTTTTCCATAATTCTCCCATAACATAAAATAATTTTGTTTCCAAGGTGTGATAGACACTTCCCTTTGCTCTGGGAGTGATCTATATATGAATCAAATTGCTTTGGAGGCCCAGATTCTTCAGTAAGTGTTATTTCTTAGTCATTCTTCTTAGATCCTTCATTCTTATCTCTCTAGGAACCATAGATATATTTCATTATGGTTATATCTATGTTTTTTTTTTGTTTTTTTATGATTAATTATATTCTTGATCTATTTAAGGGATCATTGTTCATGATTAAATCTAAAAAATCACCGTGTCGTTCATCATTTTCACCAACATTTATGAGGTAAGTGAATTTGTTCCTGACTCCACTTGATTAGAACATGAAGAACTAGTTTGAAATGAATTTTTTTTCTTGATATTATTGTAAAATAATTGTTTCATTCTTTTTGGAAACCTATTTAGTTATATTTTTTGGTAAATTATAGAAATTTGATGTTTTTGTGGAATCCCCTCTTTGTTGATAATTTTAAAATGGTGATTTTAAAATTATTGAATTGTTTTGATTCATATAAAATGGTTGTTAAAATGTTTTAAAATTTAGAATGTTTTTATCTTAAATGGTTTTGGTTTGTATTTTGGAATACATATTGGTGTGTGTTCATATTTCATTTTATGGGGCCTTGTTGAAATAATACTTCGTTCTCAGTGATAAAAGTGTAATGGGGCATGTGATTTATCACCTTTTGGAAACATCTTGGATAGATGATAGACTTCTCATGAGTATGGAAATCTAACTTGGTTATTTATATGTGGATGTGTGGATCTGTGGAATTATGGAATGGGTATTCCAAGTGTAATTAAGAAATATCTTAAGGGATTGTTTTATTTCATTCCATTGAAAGCTATTTTGGCTTGGAAAACTATTTTGGATTTAATATAAACTGCTTTAAATTGTTTTTAAACTATTTTTTAAAAATATTATAACATGTTTTTTCCAAGTAGTGTGAGTTAGGAAGTCATTGTGGGAATTCAATTGAGTTTAGACTCACTCACTGTTTGGGCACTGTTGTGCGTTTGTATATGTCATCAATCAAGAAACAAGTAAAGGAAATTTATCTCAATTATTTAGTGATTATTCTTAATACCATGGGTGTGGATTGTCATGTTGGAGCTTGGATTAGGTTGGGAGTTGTTTATTTATTATCTTTATGTTTTTTGTCTTTTATTTTCCTTGGATTTTATCTTTTGGCTTCCTCTTATACTTTGGTATGGTTGTTGGTTTGTTTTGATTTTTTTAGTTATATTTTGTATTCATATGTCATATAGACATTTTTGTATTATGGTTATTTGTTCTTGGTTGTTTGAACTTCAAAAATAAAAATCTTCCCCAAATTATTATGAAGTCCTTGGAATTTTTTCCAACCATTGGTGTCTTGAGTGTGTCACCTAAGGCCTAGTAATGTCCCACCACCTCTTACCAAGCCAATGGGTGAGGGGTGGGTTGTTATAAATGGTATTAGTTTTCTCAATCTTTGAGTGCTAATTTTGGTAAATTAATTGCTGCATGGGATGGTGGAAAGGATTAATATTATTGTAACATTAAATGTGGAGCATAAAAAGGTGTAACTAACCTCTTTATTTTGAACTTCATGTTATGAAGGAGTTTGGGTACATGATGGTTTTTAGAATGTTCTAGGTGGGTTTTCACCTCATATTCATGGGTTTAGTCAATGAGAGTTGAATGAAATGCATTAGTATTATGACTTCCCACTAGGAATTTATTTTTCGTTATTGAATTAATGATTTATGGAAATGGTATGATGTAATTCTTTTTGAAAAGTGTTGAAAATATTTTAAAATGGTGATATTTTTAAAAGGATTCATGGTGGTATCTTCAAAATGGATAAAAAAATTATTATGGATAAACATGATGGTGGAACTTGTTATGATGGTAAAATGAAATAGTTATTCCTTTGGTTTTCAGAGAGTGAGACTAAATTGAGTTCATTTGGGTTATAGAAAATGGAAGCTGGTAGGCACCATAGAAACCAATCGGAAGAGAATTATCAGAATGTGGTTACACCTAAGCCATAGGTGAACCAATAGTTGGTCTAAAGATTTTCAAATATTTTTAGGTTGTGGATTGGGTAATTGGAATAATAAACTACAGAAGGTGAGCCGTTCAGTTCAGTTCCAAAAGCAGAATCCATCCATATTTTGGGGTAATTAAGAGAAGGAAAAAAGAAAAGGTGTGGCTGAATATAATGAATTAAATATTTTATTTCCTTGTCATACTGGTGGAGTTAAAATTGAAATTTTAAATATATATTTTGGATTATCTAGCACGCCACTGGTGGGATTGAGAGGTATAGGCTAAATTGGACCAAGGCATGGCATGGGATGATTTTGAAGAATTGTTCACCAAATAATTCTATCCTCACATGTTCATAATTACGTGAATAATTGAATTATTTAGTTTTAAGTAATATAATATCATTGTAATACATTATGCAGCCAAATTTATGAATTTAGTTCACTTTTCAGTGGAAGTTTCATAAAATGCATCCTTAAAGGTATGCATTTTTGAGTCAGGGTTGAAACCATAAATTCACTCAAGGATTTTCATTCTTTGTATAATGTATTATATAGAGATAGTAAATAGAGATATGGTGGAAGAAATATATGTCTTAGGAAATATGGTCGGAGGAATCATGTTTATTCCTATGAGAAGATGTGGGAAATCAAATGTTTGGAATAAGTGGAAGAGGGAAACCTACTTCTAGAGTTTTGGTACACCTTAGAATCAAAATATAGGATCAGTAAATCTTCCTCCTCAGCTAAAAAGTAAGCCAAGATGTCTTGAATGTGGTTATTTTGACCATATAAAATGTGATTGTATAGAACCACCTAGATAATTTCACAATTGCAACAAGATGGGACATCTTCAGCAATATTTTTTCAATTCTCCAAGGTCAAGTGCTCGGGACACATCACATAATTCTCAAGCATCATATGCTAAAAGAATATTATTTATATAGAATATATCTCTTTAGAAGTACCAAGAAATCCATGGTAATTCTCATTACACCATGACTCCTCAATCTATGAAATATAAACAAGGTAACAAAGATAAAAGTGAACCAAGTAAGTAATTGTAATGAGATAGGCAAGTGATTATAAATGATCAATCAGGACCTTTAATAGTGAGAGGAATGATTATTTTTAATTCAACACTTATGAAATATTTTTTTGATAAAAGTTCATCCCATTTTATTATTACTTTTCATTTCAACGATATGATGGGTTTACCTGTTGATATGATGCCTTCTATTTGGAAGTTATAAATGCATGTGGGGAAATGGGGGTGTTGAGCCTTAAATTGTATATCATATTCAATAAAAATTGATGGTAAAAAGTTATTTAGTGATTTCTCTATGATAGATATAGATGTATATGAATTGATTCTAAGAATGTATTGGATGGTGAACTTTGAGGCATATATTGATTGTTATACATGGTAGGTGAGTTTCAAATCTTCTGATGATATTAAACACCTATTTAAGAGAGATTGGGTAGTGGATGCAAGAAGACCAAGACCCTTAGTAATGGTGGTTGGAACTATTTCTTACTAGTTCATAGTAGTTACTTTGGAACCAATGGATAAGATTAGGAATATATATTTTTTAACCGTATTTTACCAGTTCCATGATTTTCTTTCTTATATATTTCTCGGAATTTCCACCCAAAAGAGAAGTATATTTTATGATTAATCTTATAATATTGAGATTTCAAATTTCCCTTCCTTATTATTATATGGAACCAATAAAATTGAGTTAATTGAAGGATCAGTTGTAAGAGTTGGAAAGTAAAGGTTTCGTATGATTGAGTATATCTCTATGGAAAGCATTGGTTCATTTTTTAAATAATTTGGATGGAAATTTTATTAGTTGTGTATATTATCATAAGCTTAACAAAGTTAAAATAAAAATTAGTATCCTCTTCCATACAATGATGATCTATTCGATCAATTTAGTGGATCCCAAGGATTCTCTAAAATTTAATTATGTTCAGGATATCACCAACTATGGTCAGAAGGATTATATTCTCAAGACAGCTTTTAGAAGCATATATGTCCATTATGAGTTCGTTGTTATGAATTTTGGTCGTATGAATTCACCAACAATATTTATGGAATTGATGAATTTTATATTTAATAGGTTTTTGGATCCCATTATGGTGGTGTTTTTAGAAGATATACAAGTGAATTCTAAGAAAAATGTGGATCATGAGCAACACTTGGTTATAGTGTTGGGTAACTTATGAGAGAATCGTATGTATACCAAGTTATCAAAGGGTGATTTCTGGATACAATAGGTTAATTTTTTTATCCATGTAATTTCTAAAAAAGGAATTTTTGTATACCTTGAAAAGATATAATCCATTACCTCTTCAAAAATGTTGTATAATGTCTTGGAGATATGTATTTTCCTTGGATTATCATGAAATAAACAATGTTTTGTAAGTGATTTTTCATGTTTGGAATCACCAATGGTATATTTGATGAGTAAATTAGTTCATTTTCAATGGATTGATGAGTATTAAAAAATCATTCCAATAGTTTAATGTTAGACTTACATTAGAACCTATCTTCGTGTTTCTAGAGACTAGATAGGGATATGTAGTCTATTGGGATGCATTAGGATATGGGTTTGGATGAGCTCTTATATAGAGAGATCATTTTGTGTCATATGGCTCATGTCAGTTATGTTTACATGATAATAACTTCCCAAAACACAAGTTCAAATTACCTATTGTAGTACATGATTTGAATACTTTTAATCATTATCCTTTTGGTAATAAATTCATGGTGTTTATAGACCATAAGATCTTGAAACACATTTTCTCATAAAGAAATTTGAATATAAGGAAAATTAGATGGATTGAATACCTTTAAATGTTTGAATTTGTTTGGATGTATAAACTGGGTAAATGAAATTTAGTGGCATATGGATTAATAAGGAAGTATTATAATCAGTTAGATAAAGAGGATTTGAATTTGTGGTATCTTATTTCAGTTCTAGCAAACATGATCCTAGATTGTACAAACCAGGGTGATGTTTCAGTTTTTTTCTTGTTTTTTGTTTTTGATTTGGATAAGCATATGAAAAAGGATCAGATATTTGATCAAGAGTTTGTTTCTACAAGGTCAAAAATAAATGGTGGGAAACCCATTATGGGATGGAAACAAGATAAGAGTTTAGTTTTGAGGTTTAGAGATCAGATCACAGTGCCTTTGTCTTTTTCAATAATAGATTCTTAATTTTTACCATCATTCAAGGTAAGTGATAAAGTGTTTTTTATAATATCTCTAAGACTTAGACATCATTTTTTGAAGTAGTGAAAGTTTTAACCTTGGTACAAATTACCTTTTGTTATAATTTAATGAGTTGGTGAGGTGGAATGTCCGTTGGATTTTCTGCCAAAGTTTAGTTCACCACACAATGTGTTTCATATATCTCAGTTAAAGAAGTATCAACCAGATCATGACCACATGATTCGATGAGATCAAGTCAACCTAGATCCATATTCTTCATTTTTATGTGCCAGTATGGATTAGGGATAGGAAAGAGAAAGTCTAGAATGCGAAAAGCATCAATATAGTAAGGGTCTTATAGAAAAAGGGTCGGATTCAAGAAGAAACATGGGAGAGTGAAAATTAAATGTTAAAGTAGTATCCTGAACTCTTCTAGAAACAATTTGGTTTTCTACTTTCTAGGGATAGAAATAAAAATTTCGGGAAGAATTTATCACCCATGGTTTCACATACTTGGACCTTTATTTATTTATTTTAAGTGTATATAATTATTGGGTTATGTTTCTAGAGGTTCATAGGATTTTTGGAATGATTTGAAGAATTTTCTGGAGGCGTGCAGTTTGAACATGGTTTGTAGAAACCATGAAGAACCACAAACTAATCTTGTAAGGTAAGATAGTGTTCATTAGAAAGGAATACAGTTTGGCCAAACCATACAGATTCCCATGAGAAAGAAGGTACTATAAAGGAGTGAGGAAATGCAAAATTCGAACATAATCTATCTAATCATGTGATCCAACCATGTGAAGGATATCTTAAGACTGTATGTTTTTCACAATTGGGGAACATTTTTTCTAGCTGTCCAAGCCATCCATGTGAGGTTTTGGCTAATACAGTATCAATTTCATGGTTGATTTATGGTTTTCCAAACCATACATCCTAAGAGAGTGACATATAGTTATACCTACAACATTAGTGGATCTAATTAGAATTAAATCCTTTAAGCCTTAGTTTTCCCTAATTCTCCCATAACATGAAATCATTTTTCTACCAAGGTTTGAGAGACATTTCTCTTTGGTATGGTCTTGATCTGTAAGCGAATCAAAGTGTGTTGGAGGCCTGTATTTATTAGTAAGTGATATTTCTAGGTCATTATTCTTATATCTTTGGGTTTTCTCTTTCTCTGAACCATTGATTTATTCTATTATTATTATATCTAAAATTTTTATATTTTTCATTTGATGAATTCTTGTTCGATATATTAAATGGATCATGGTTCACAATTGGATATATATAATCACTGTGTCATTCTTCTTTTCCACCAATTTTTGTGAGGTAGGTGGCTTTTTTCTCAACTCCACATTATTAGAACTTTAAAATCATATTTTGAAATGAATTTTTTTCTTTAAATGTTCTTTAAATTCTTGTGTGATTCATTCTGGAAACCTCTTTAGTGATATTTTTTAGGAAATTATGCAAATTGGATGGTTTTGTGGAAAACCCTATTTGATGATAATTTTAAAATGTTAACCTTAAAAAAATGGATTTGTTTTGATTCATGGAAAATGGTTGTTGAAATTTTTTAAAAGGATTAATTTTTTATGGTAAATGGTTTTGGAATGTATTTTCACATACATGTTGGCATGTGTTCATGTTTCATTTTATGGGAACTTGTTGAAATAATACTTGGTCCATGGTTCCAAAGGTGTAATGGAATAGGGGATTTATCACCTTTTGGAAGCATAGTAGATACTTAAGACACCTATCATGAGTATCGAACTGTCACTTGAGAATGCATTTATGGATGTGTGGATGTGTGGAATCATAGAATGTGTATGCCAAATAGAATTTAGAAAGGTTTTAAAGGATTGTTTTATTAATTTTTATGGAAATTTTTTTTGTCCTGGAAGACTATTTTGGATTTGATATAAATTTTTTTAAAATTTTTTTAAACTCTTTTATATTAATTTTTTAACAAGTTTTCTCCTAGTTCCTTGAGTTGGGAATTCATTATAGAAATCATACTGAGTTTAGATTCACCCCCTTCTTGGGAACTATTGTGCATTGGAATATTTCATTTATCAAGACACAAATACAGGAAATGTATCTCAGTTATTTAGTGATACCACTTGATACCATGGGAGTGTCTTGTCGTTTTGGATCTTGGAGCAGGTCGAGAGTTACCTGTTTTTTGTCTTTAGTGTCTTTGTGTTTTTTTGTCTTTGGTTTTCCTTGGATATTTTTTTTAGTTTCCTATTGTACTTTTATATGGTTATTAGTTTGGTTTGATTTTTTTTGGATCTTGTTTCCTCTGGAAATGGGGATGACCTTATTTTTTTAAGGTTCAAACATTCCAATCGGTTTCTAACGGGTCTGTTCGTAGAACCAGAAACATCCAATGATTCTATATCCATTTGGACATACTTTCCAAAGGTAGGTGCTCATTAGTTGTGAACCAATGAGACTTAAAGAATTTTCATTGGTCAAGAGGATGGGAGGTCAGACTCATCACACCTTTTTGGGTGGAATTATTGTCTACTTCTGGACTCTCTTTATAGATTTAAGTTATGTTCGTGAATCCTTATTAAGTTAACAAGTATGAAAATGATCTTTTCTTTAGATCTAACAATCAATGATTTATATGTATGATATTTAGAGACTCTTTTATATGTATTTGATGTTCTTCATCGATATAGAATCATCTGTATTTGTTATAGATTCTTAGTCAATGGTATCCTTCAACACATTATATAGAAATCTCTTGGTCATTATGATAACCATACTGGTTTTAAAGCCACTCAGCAGGGAACTTGAATTTTATTGTCATTCAGAAGGACATGGATTATTTCATGGTTGGTATCATACCCGTAGATGGGCTACCTATGTATCCTTGTTTAGAGAAGGAATCAGAAACCACGTAGTTCGAGTAAATAAGTATGAGGTTTATGCATGGTTGAGGGCTCAAAGAAAGATGTAATAATTACTTTTACACTCTAAGCTCATGTGAGTCATGATCGGTGTGAGAAACAAGTGGTATTGGTAAAACCTTACAATTGTGCCATGAAAGATGCAATCATAAAAAATAATGTGGGGCTAATGTATGTATGACTGCCCAGATAGATGATGAATGGGATTTACTTCAGGGAAGAAACCTGGGAACAAGGTCTATATAGGTATATGTGCTTTATGGAGATGTGGATACTTAACTTAGGATTTAATCCTAAGAAGGATACCCAAATTAGAGGGGACTTATGATTGGGTTTTATTCTTGAGAAGGAAGTCCAAATCAAAAGAAATTAATACTGGTTAAGAGAAATTATGACTGGGGCTTATTCCTGAGAAGGAGGCCCAGGTTAAAGGGACTTGTGATTGGGGATTACTTCTAAAGAGGATTCCCAGGTTAAGGGAATTTTGAATTTTAGGGCTTACTCCTAAGGAGGATGTCCATATTTGGGAACCTGGGTCTTACTCCTGAGGAGGATGCCCATATTAAATATCATGGATTGGGGCTTAATCCTGAAAAGGAGGCCCAAGTTAGGGGACTTTGGGCTTACTTTTAAATAGGATGCCCAAAATTAAAGATCTTGTCATCTTAAAGGATGAGGTTGAATGAATGAAATCTCTCACCTTAGAGACATGAAGATATGTAAATCACTAGGTTTTGACAAATTTTCCATAGAATTCCTTTCAGATAAGGAATACAACCAAGGAATCATGCCATAAATGGCTTTGAAGAGGGTTCTAAAGACTAAATCTTGAAAATGAAATGTGGATTTGAGTAAGAGAGGTGAATAGGATGGAGGGGAACCCAAAGAGAAGTAGGCGCGTAGGTCCTGTTGGGGCGTACAGGTACTGGGCGCGCAGGTATACCTGCGCGGCACAGGTGTACCTGTGCGCCGACCAACCCATATGGTAACACTTGGGTGAGACTTGGTTCAAGCCCTTAGTATTATCCCTAAATTCTTACAAAATGTTGGAGTATAGGTTCTGGTGAAGGGATAAGGCGGCGCGTAGGTGTGACCATTTCTTGTAAGGGTTAGACACTTAGGCTCGCAGGTGTTGATGAATTTCAACACTTAGGCCTTATTTCCCCTGTTTAGATCTTCCATTCTAGGTAATAAATTACCTTAGAAGTGTTTGGAAGACTTCCAGAAGAGACTAGGGCACCGGGAGCTGAAATCTGAGTTTCTGGAATTTTTCGTCTCGAAATGGGAGGCCCACAAGGGATATTTATAGGCTGCGGAAGACCTTGGGTGAAAATCAGATAGGTCACGCAGGTCACCTATGTGCCCAATATGTGGTGCGTAGGTATACCTACGCGACCATGATGAAACCTGCGTGGCCCATTCTTTACCAAATCCTTCTTCATGCCTTTGTCAATTTTTGATGGTTCTTCAAAGGATGAATCTCTTTATGCTAAGGTATTCCCCTTTTTCATTCATTAGACTCTATAATGGAGATGAGCGTCAACAAAAGTACCCCCTCAGAGTTGGATCTGAAAGGAATGAGGATGTGACTCTTAGGTAAAGAAGAAAACCAGTGAAGGGTGGCGCACAAGTTTGGAGCGTGCAACTATCGGAGCGCAGGTGAGAGGCGCATAGGCTTCTGCGCGCAAGGGTGCAACCTGGCCTATAAATATGTGTCCATTCTTGCGCAATGCACCCGGTTTTGAACAATTAAATCTCTCACCACGCAGGTTGCTCTCGTCGCACAAGTTGCTGATTTTCAGCGGTTTCATTGCTTTTGTTCGTGTCTCGCTGCTGTAGAGGTATTTTGACATGCGAAGTGATACCTGCGCGCCAAAAACCTGCACGACATAGTTACACCTGTGCGCCAAATTCTGACTTGCGCGCCTTAATGCATTAGCCAATTTTTCACTTTTCTTTAAAAAATTTATGAAAAATCAACTCACTTAAGAGTTAATTATTCGACCATTGTGTAGATTCAATGGATCCTAGAAGAATTGGAACGGCTGATGAACTGGCTAGCAAGCGGATTGATGATATGATGAATGTTGTTGGACATGATTACTATACTATCTGCAACAGCACTCTCCCAGATTTTTCTAAGTACTTGAGGAAGTATCATCTTAACTTTCCAGAGAGAATCTACTTGCCTTTGTATTGGAATGGTCATCTGAAAGATGTCAACATTCCAGAGGCAAAGAACTATCTCCCACATTCTTGGTTTCAGAATTACACCAATTTTGCTTCATCAAATATCTCAAGTGGAGGAGCATTTTCTAATACTAGAACAGTGGAGAAGGCCTACATAATGAATCATAGCCCTTGTGCGCCAGATCTGAAACCTCACAAGTCTGAGCTGTAACCACATTGTTATCCTTCAATCTTATGAAATTATCAGATGGATCAATCCAAAGGCTAGAAGAAAATTTGGGACTTCTGTCCTGGAGGAGGTGTGAAGCCAACTTGGATGTGGGCATACTGGGTGCGACAAACCTGTACAGAGTTTGTCAAGTATTTTCAAGGAGTTGTGATATATGAAGTCTTCTGGTATGGGCAGACATATGTCTACAGGAATGATGAGTTTGTGTCGGAGCTAATCAGCCACTGGAGCCCAGAAACCAATTCTTTTCATCTGAATCATGGAGAAGTAGGCATCAGTTTTTGGGATGTCTACAAGATCTTGAGGGCTCTAATTCTAGGTGATATGTATGTTGAATTCATCCCCCCAAGGTGACTTGGAATGATTCGGAGAAGACTCCGGCTTTGGCTCGGGAAGTATTGAAAATCTTCTACAAGATCAAGAATTCCAAGACCTCAAAAACTCATTCTAGAAATGATATTCATCCAGAGGAGTGGATGGATATGTTTCTTACCAGGAATAAGGGGGAGTGGCCCAACTGTACTCATCCTACTATTTTCCACAAAATAGAGAATAGGCGTGCCTCTATCACATTCTGGCCGACTCTAGAAGCAAGAGAATTTGAGAAGTGGGGGTACAAAGTGGATCAAAGAATCCCACAAAAGACCTGTTTGGTAGGCTTCTTATCCTTTTGGCTCAGTGTTTATCTTCTTCCAGTCCAGGATTCGAAGGGAGGCATCAGGCTAGGGACCTTCATTGTGGCAGCCAAGTTGGCTGAGAAGAAAATGGTTGGGTTGGCCACCCTCATTTTTGTGAATATTCACAGGAGCTTACTCCATGTCTTTATGGGTAAGTATCCTTTGAGAATAGTGGGACCATTCCAAGTTTTGTGGGGATGGATCGCCACTCATTTCAAGACATATAATGTACCGAACGAAGTACAGGTTCCTAGAATCTCTTTTAGACCATCAGTGGAAGCATTTTATGGAGTTTCTCTGTTAGCTCTCAACATTATGATATGAAGGTGAGGCTGAGCATGTACAAGGAATTCAATTTATTTCCTTATGGAAACCCTCCAACCGGGAGGTTTGTTGATGATGGAACCACCGATCTAGAATTGAGGTCATATATGCTGGCTTGCAGAGATGGTGTACTGGCCACCAGGATTGACGGAGAGATTATATGCGAGGCATATGCTCCATAAAGATTTTCACTCCAATTCAAGTGTCTGTAGCAGATTGTTGTATCCCCTCCTATGCATGTCAGGTCAGAGCAGCATCCGATGGTTTTCCAAAAACTATGGTTGCTGACATCTATGGAGAAGACCGAGGCAGTGTTTGATCTATCAGTTGATAAAGTTTCGAGTAACTTGACTACATGGTATGCTGAGAACTGGATAGCATCATACCCTGAAGGGGTGTTGAATCGTCTGTTTTATCAGGTGGGGAAAAATAAAAGAACTAGGGAGAAAGAAACCCTTCATCAGGAAGGTGACACTTCCCCACCTGGAGCTGGTTCACCAGGTTCCTCACCTAGGGCTGACTCGTCAGATTCCCAATATGGGGATAACGAGGCACAACATGCAGCAAAGCAGCCTTGTGCCAGATATAATCCCCCTGTTAGAATCAAGATACCAACTTCATGAACTACTAGTGAGTTACTTCATTGGGGAAATTTAATCATCATTACATTATAGAGAAACAAGTCTTATTTTCTTATCCTTTATCTGTAGTTGTATGAGCTGGGAAGAAGCTGAAGTCTAAGATTTTAAGACCCTTCTTGTAGCCTTCTGGTACACATGCTGAATATTTACGACCAGAGGCTTTCCAGACATGACAGAGCTTATATTATAATACTGAAACTTCCCGGCTGTATTTATGCGAAGGGCTACACATCCCTGGAATAGGAAATCTTCAGGCTTCTACTGATATTTGTTTCGAGGATAATCCTTATGAAGTGTGGGCCTACATTAGAGAGCTGGAGATGCTCATATTTTCCATCGAAGCTTCTATTCCTATCACCAAGCGAGTGAAGGAAATGATAGATCGTGGCACCACTGAGGGTGGTTCCGGAGATGAGGAGTGGCACGATTACGTGGCTCCTGAAGATGTAAGTTTCTTTCCTTATTTGATTTGAAACTTGATTTTAGTTAATGTTTTGTTACTCAAATAAATTATTTTCTTCATCCTGTAGCTTTCAAAGAAAGGAACTGCTGCGGTTCCTTCACCATAGTATAGCCCTGGTGGTACTGCCATCGAAGCTAATGAATCTCCTCATGAGCCGGGTGAGATATCTCCAGGATAGAAACCCGTGGATGAAGAATTAGAAAGGTCTTTTCACTCTCCAATACCTGTATTTGGAGAGGAGAATTCCAACACTCCCAAAAATCCAAAGAAGAAATAGCATCAAAGGAGGAAGTCTGCAGCTAAATGTTTCATCAGTAGTGGTAAGTCCTTCGGATAGTCATGAGTCTTAACCCATGAAAAGTTTGCTCATACTTCTTGGGATTACAGGGGCTTCTTCAGTTTCCCCTTTGAGGGAGAGGACTGACCCTCCTATAAGAAAAATGGAGGGTGCTGGTGAACAATCACAAATTCATGCTGGCTTGGCTGCTCCTGAAGAGGAGCCAGCGTCTGTTCCCACTACCACTCCTATTGTCACGGCAAGGAGAGAAGAGTCTTCTTCTGGTAAATTAACAATGCTTCATAAAATGTTGAATGAAACATCAACTGACTTCCATTCTATGATACTTTAGGTTTAACCCCTGCACTAGATCATTTGGCGGTCACTGCAATCGATGCTGCAATTTTAATTGAAGAAGTTATCCAGGGTCAGAGGCTGTAGGATGTGGGTCACCAAGTAGATACATCAAATGTTCTCACTGGTGAGACTAACCAGGAATCCGAGATATCATTAGATGAAATGATGAAACTTGGCACATATTTTGAATATTTTTAGACCAAGTTAAATTACCATGTAATTTAGAGGATTTTGGACGTGAGTGTTATCCTTTGTCCTATAAAAATAACTTCTTATTACATCTCTGACCATGATTGGTTCAAACATGCAGTTCCATCTGAGCAAGATGCTGAACTGCCAACTCCTAAAGGGGGTACAGACAACCCTACTATTGCAGAGACACTAGCTCAAGTGGAGCTTAACCAAGTAGAGCTTCTCAAAATTCATCTTGAAAATCCTGTTGAGGCTAGGAAAGATGGGGAGGAGCCTTCTCATGTTTTTGATCTACTGTTGGGTAAGAGATAACAATATTTGTGATTGTACTTAATTTTCAAGACATTTAATTTACTTTTTTTATCCTTTTAAACTAACCAAATCTTTCAATTGATTATTTAGGGCCATTAATTTAAGTGGCTAGATCTGGATGTGAAGCCTCAACCTCCACCCCAATGGGAATAGAAAGTGAAGAAACACGGGTCAGGGGGGAGGATCAGAATAGGGCACTTCTATAAGTGCATTAATCTTGGATTATATTCCCCCATGTGATAGTGATGTTGAGTCAGACGCGGAGGTACAAAAGGTGCTCTCGTTTTCATGACGCAAGACATGGAAGAACATATGGAAGATCATATCTAAAGTGCCTCTTGAAGAGCTGTCATCGAAGATCCCGTGACTGTCATCCCTGTTTGTCATGTTGGGACTTGGTGGTTTTGGATATCAAGAGATCCATGCTGTGGTGAAACAAGTCATCTTAAGAAGGGAACGAGAGAAGAGGTACCATCAAGATTTGACCAGGGTTAGGATTTCAGCCAATATCAGTGAATTTGAGGCTGCGGTATCCCGAGCTGAGGCTGATTATGCTTCCAAGTTAAAGGAGATAAAACATAAGATCAAATAGAAAGTCATCCAGCAGATGCACCTTCAGCAACAGTTAGATGTTGTTACTGGGGAACTTGAACAACTTAATAATTCACCAGAAGGAGTCCAAATGAATGGTATGAAATCCATTGCAGATGCCAAGAAATAACTCCATCGTGCTGAAAAGAGTGAAGTTGGTCGAGTGCATGAGCTTCAAGTGACTGCTGATGAAGCTCGAGATGATGTAAATCAAATGAAGATTTATGTTGACAGCCTTTTGTAATTCTTGGAAAAGAGAAGATACTCTAGTCTATGGGTGTCCTTCTAACTCTTGTGCATCAAATGAAAAATACGTTCATCTCCAATCATTTGTGCATGCCTTCTTTTTCTACCTGCTTTAAATTTTTACCTAAGCAAATGGTCCTAGTAAGAATAGTTTTATTTTTTATAAGATTATTATAAATAACCCTACAAACTTTGAATCTTTTAATTTCTCAATATTACCTATATCATATGAAATGTATGTTTAGTGAGATGGGACTTGACTTTTATTCAGAGTTCCCTTGTCTTTTGTGGGAAGTTTAAAGTCATTCACATCAGACATAAAAAAGGATAATGTTTAAGGTCAAAATACCTTTGACCGAATGGATTAAAAATTGACTCAATTCCTTGATAATTTATCTGAAAACATATTACCACACTAAAGTATGAGGGAAAACATGTAAACTATGACTTAATAAATTTTTAATCTGATGAATGATACAAAAAGGGCTAAAAGGTATTAGAATATGTATTTCCCAAGAATGAAGTTACCACTATTTAACAAACGCGTTAGGGGGTTGAATTATACAGGGCCACTTAAGGGCATTGGCTGCATAGTCAAATAATAGAATCTTTTGGATGACAGGTCTATTATGTAGACTACTTATTCAAGGTCGTCTAAGGGCACGTGCTATATAGTCAGGAAAAAGAACTCTCAGAAAATTTACTTTTCTACTCCTAAAAAGCCTGTGGAAGTTTATGGAGATTCAAATTTTCCAAAGCATCGAGTTTTCTGTATGGAGAGAGGTACTTGAATATGGAGAGGATATTTCCAATCAAGATTGTCAAAGAATTGGATTAATGTCACTCCTACGAAGGTCTGACCCAAATATAGGGAAGGGAAATATAAACCATAGACTTGAATACTTTCAGATCATGAAAAATAGTATGGGAAAAATATATTAAGGATAGATATTTTTTGTGGATCCCTACATAATTTTGTTAAGACAAATAAGGACAAAAGAGGTTTTATTCCAAAGAATGAAGTTACTAATATTTGAAAAACTCGTTAGGGGGTTGAATTATGCAGGGCCACTTAAGGGCATTGGATACATAGTCAAATAATAGCATCTTTTGGATGACAGGTCTGTTATGTAGACTGTTTATGCAAGGCCTCCTAAGGGAACGTGCTACATAGTCAGGAAAAAGAATTCTTAGGTATCGTACATTTTGTGACCAGAAGTCAAGAAAAGGGTTATGTTGATCTGAAAGTATTTAAGGTTAGGAGTATGACACATTAAAATGGGCATTATTTGATGTATGCAGATATACACAAAACAATGCTAACCATAATCATGTTGTGGTTGGGTCCGGAATTGAGGTGTTGGACTTCACTACGTATCTCATAAGGATGGGAATCAATCCATACATAGTTCTTGAAATATAGTTTAATGTCATGTGGTACGAGGGTGTAGGAGATATTAGTTTAGGGTCATAGATCTCGGACTAAGGAGGACTTTTCAACCAAGTGACTGAAAGTGGAATTTGGGGTTAGGCCCAAAGACTTGGGGCTAGATTCGAGGGATGCTCGAACATTCCTACGTATCCCATAAGGATGGGAATAAAGCCACACGTAGTTCTTGAAATACCCTCTATACAGATTTGGTTCATACAAGTGAAGGGTGAAAGGGGACTTTAGTGCAATGATGGTTTGATCCAATATAAAAGGTTCAGGCATTTCCATGTATGCACATAGTCTTTAGAATATAACATTATTGGAGATAAATGTAAATAATTATTCCCTATTATGCGAGGGTGTCAAAAATGTTGTAGTTTATTATCGTACAAGACAAAAGTACGAATAGTTTAACATCATATAGAAAGGACGATGGTGAACTAATGTAAAATATATTGGTTCTGGGGGAGGTTTCATGAATCAACATCATATGAGATGGAGGTGAACCGATGATAAGAGATTGGTTTTGGGTTTGAACCTCAGGAGGTTGCCTACGTACCCATCCTAGAAGGCAAGGATCAAAGTCTGCATAGTCCGATTAAAAACTGAATTGGTAATCAAGTTGTTCTTGAGGACAACGACCTAAAAAACGGTGTTGGGACTTACGCATGGTTAGCAGCCTAGAGAAGGTGTTATGGTTGAAGTTTACTCTAAGCTCACGTGATTCATACTCGGTGTGAGAAACAAGAGGTAGATACAACCCTAAAGATGCATAGTTTAACATCATGTTGGACAATGGTGGACTATGAAGTTTAACGTCGTGAAATAAAGAAAAAAGAGGGTCTTGTATAGTTTAGAATCATGTATCTGGGACGTATGGATATGTAGTTTAATGTTTTACAGTGAGGACAATGGGTACACAGTTTAACGGCATGTTGGATGTTTTAGGGACTTTTTCATAGTTTAACATCAGGTTGGACGTAGAGGTGTACAGTTTAACATCCTATAGCTAGGACGATGGTTATGCAGTTTAACGTCTTGCTGGACATAAGGGACTTCTGTACAGTTTAGTGTCATGTAGCTAGGACGTCACAGTTTGACATCATATTGAACGTAATGGACTGTGCAGTTTAAAGTCTTGCAGTAGGGACAACAAAGTTTAATTTCATGTTGGACGATGGCACAGTTTAACGTCATGTTGGATGAAAAGGGAAAAAACAGTTTAACGTCATGTTGGACGATGGCACGGTTTAACGTCATGTTGGATGATGGTGCGAATAGTTTAAGGTCATATGCATAGACCGAAATGATGTATCTGTGTTATACGAAATACTTCTTCAGAAATCTGGCATTATTTGGAGTCGTGATGATTTCTCCATCCATTGAGATTAAAAAATAATCTCCATTGGAGTAGACCTTATGTATTGAGTAAGGTCCTTCTCACTTTTGCTCAATCATGGGAGGTTTCTTTCCTGGTATCATTGGAGTTTTGAGAACCAATACCAATTCTCCCAGAATAAATGAACGAAGACGAAATTTTTTGTTGAAAGCTCGTGCTATTCAATTTTGATGGACTTCCAAGTGATGCAGGGTGCACAAACTTTTCTCATCCAATCATTCCAATTCATCCAATCACTTTTGAGATTGTTCATCTGTAGATGACTGATCACAAATGTCTACTCTGAGCGAAGGTAATTGAACTTCAATGGGAAAGACTGCTTTTGTTACATATACCAATGAATATGGAGTTGACCACGTTGCAGTGCGGGTGGTGGTCTGATAATCCCATTAAGCATGAAAGAGTTTATCATGCCATGAATTCTTATCTTTATCCACCATCTTTTGCAGTATATTTGAAAGAGTCTTATTGAAGGATTCTATCTGGCCATTGGCCGCTTCATGATACTGAGATGAATGGTTGGATTTGATGTTGTATTCTTGATACAACTTCCTTACCTCAGATGAACAGAATTTGGTGCCATTGTC
This sequence comes from Viscum album, assembly GCA_963277665.1. Classification (NCBI taxonomy): domain Eukaryota; kingdom Viridiplantae; phylum Streptophyta; class Magnoliopsida; order Santalales; family Viscaceae; genus Viscum; species Viscum album. The sequence continues at coordinate 177,004,625 of OY728138.1, forward strand.
CATCAATATGGTATGAGGGACACCAAATCTGGTAACGATGTTAGACTTGATGAAGATAAAAATTATTTTAGAACTAACTTATTTGAGAGGTATTGCCTCTGTCCATTTGGAAAAGAAGTCAGTAGCAGTAAGAATATACTTAAGCTGTTTGGCTGTAGCTGAAGGGTAAGGTCCCACTACATTCATTCCCCATGTGAAAAATGGCCATGAGTATTTAGCAGTATGAAGCAACTCTAGGGGTTGATGATTGAAGTTGGCACATACTTGGCATGAATTACCCTTCTTTGTGAAATCAACACAATATTGTATCATTGAAGGCCAAAAGTATCCAAGCCTTTGAATTTGATCAGATAGTCTATGTCCAGACTAGTGGGCACCACAGACTTCTGCATGTACTTCTCTCATGACAGTCATTGTCTCTTCACCATCAATGCATCTGAAGAGAACTCCATCAAAACCTCTTTTTTAAAGAATTTTCTCTATGTGATCTGGGATATAATAAAGAGTAAAATTGACCACACGTCGCTGGATTTGTTCTTTCCCGGCTCTATCAGGTGGAAGTGTTCCATTTTGAAGGTATTCCCTGATATGTGTCATCCACCCTGTAGTATGATCATAGGATTCTGGAATGGGATTAATTTCATTGATTTCCTCTATTCTGGATTGAACATAAGGTGAAATTGTACAATGGTGGGTAATATTGATGGTTGTCTCATCCCGATTTGGATCTTCCAAAGGTGTGGCTATATTATCCAATGCATCAGTTTGAGCATTTTGTGATCACGGGACATAAGAAAATGTCATTTCTGAAGGAAATTATTCCATTAACTCTCTAATGTAATCTTACAAAGGGATTAACTCTTCTTTTATAATGGAATAATCCACATTGACTTCTTTGATTACCAGTTCTGAATCACCTTTCACCTTTAATTGATTCACTTGTGCTTGAAGCACCAACTCCAATCCTGTGACGAGAGCTTGATATTGTGCTTCATTATTTGTACCGCCTTCCCATAATAAGAAGGAATAGGGTAGCACTACCTTTTTCGAGGAAATTAGTACAATTCCAACCCAACTTTGTTGAATTTAGGATCTTCCATTTTCGTCCCTGTTGGACTTCTGGAAGCTCCATCAAAGTACATTTCCCATATTTGAAGATTGTCTTGAATAGAAAAGAATTCTTCATTAGGAAGTTCAATATCTGAAGATGTATCTTCAATTGAAGGATGTTCAGCAAGGAAATCAGCCAGAGCTTGGCCCTTTATTTCCTTTTGAGACACATACTGGATATCAAATTGCTGCAAAATAACTTCCTGCCTTACTGGACATCCTATAAGCATTGGACGGCTAAGGATGAATTTGAGCAGGTTATTGTGAGATACCAATTAGACCTCATGATGTTTCAAGTAGTGTCTCAACTTTTTAACTGCAAAGATTAATGCTAGGAAGCACTTCTCAATACTTGAATATCAGGTTTCTGCTTCAAGCATTGTCTGACTGAGATAGTAAAGGTTGTTTTCATTTCCATCATCATTCTTCTAGGAAAGGAAGGAACCCAATGATTGCTCTAAAGCTGTCACATAAAGAATAAGTGGCCTTCCTTCAACAGGTGGCATTAATACCGGTGGAATCAGGAGATATTTATTGAGAATATTGAATGCTTCTTGACATTCTTCAATCCACTAGTAAGTGACTCCCTTCTTCATCAATTTGGTGAAGGGTAAACTTTTTCCTATCAAATTGGTGATGAAGCACCAAATATAGGCTAACTGTCCTTAAGTCCTCTCAATTATTTCAAATTTTGAGGAGGTGACATACCATGGATTGAATTTTTCTTCTCGGGATCTACTTCGATACCACGATGGAGTACAACAAAGCAGAGAAATTTTCATGAGGTTACCCCAAAAGCACATTTTAAGGGGTTCATCTTCAAATTGTGTTGTCGAAGTTTGTGGAATATGATTTCTAAATCAGACAATTGATTAGAACATTGTCTGGATTTAACCACCAAATCTTCCACATAACATTCAACAAACTTCTGTAAAAATGGTATGAAGATATGGTGCGTGACACACTGATATGTTGCGTCAGCATTCTTGAGGCCAAAGGGCATTACCCGATAGAAAAACACACCCTGAGGGGCTCTTAAGGCTGTAGATTCCTTATCATCTGGAGCCATTCAGATTTGATTATATCTTGAATATCCATCCATGAAGGAAAGTGCTTCATAGCTAGTTGTTTCATCAATTAAGAGTACTATTATCGGAACTGGAAAAACATCCTTAGGACAATGCCGATTAAGATCTCTGAAATCAATGCGAACTCTAATTTTTCCATTCTTATTTTTCAGAGGGAAAATATTATCCAACCATTTGGGATATTGAACTTCTATGACGAAGTTAGCTTTGATAAGCTTATCCACTTCAGATTCAATTTTGGAAGCACACGTTGGGTGTGTTCTTCTTGAGGCTTACTTAAATCCTCAATGTTCTTCTGGAAAACCCAAACGATGAGTAGAAACATCAGGATCAAGCCCTGGAATTTCTGTATAGTTCCAAGAAAATATATCTCGATTTTTCTTCAAAAATGAAATATGAATTTCTTACTCTTCAAGAGTCACGGTCAAACTAATTAAAGTGGGGCGTGGATCTTATTTTGTACCCAGATTTATTTCTCTAAGTTCATCCATAGTGGTAGAGATACCCTCTTCAAATTCTAGAGGATCGTCCCTGAGATCTTCCTCTTCTTCTTCAACATGTGTTATCTCTTATGCTTCTACTTGCATAGTAGATGATGAAGCAGAATTTCCATAATCAGAAGAGATGTTAAAATTTGAACATATTGAATAAGAAGCTTCCATTTCTGACCCTATTGATGATAAAGGGTATTCCTTGGGTAATAAAGAGGAGATGATGGATTGAGAATCAACATCATCATTCACCTCTAACATTGCTATAACTTCTTATGGTCTGGTTGGAGAAGTATAGACTTGCTGGATTTTAGCAGATGAAGTAAAGACATCTCCATTTGAGCTTTCATTATTACTTGGTGAATCACCGCTTTCTCCTAAGTTGCCTAGCTTGATTTTCGTAATTCACATTATGGAAGTTTCCATTAGAGTACTTGGACTTGGGTCTATCTTGTTAATCTGACTAATAGGTAACACATAATCTGTAATCACATGTATGAATGGGTTTACTAGAATATTTTCCAAACCATATGGAGTATTAACTTTGGTAACCTCCCTTATTGTGGATTTCTCTTTACCCATAATGTGATAGAATTACACCTCAATGTATTTAGATTCACATGTTTTGAAGGGGGATTTATCACCATAAAATGTCCCAATTTGACCATTGAAACAATATTTGAGACATTGATGGTATGATGAAGGGATAACCGCATGTTGATGTAGCCAAGGTCTTCCAAGAAAAATATTGTAGGATGTATCTTGATCAACAACCATGAAATCTGAATTTGATACAAGGTCTCCCAACTGAGTTCTGAGTTTAATCCCTCCCAGTGGTTCTTGTTCATTTTTATCATATCCTTGTAACACCAAAGTAGAAGGAGATAAACTAGATTTTGTAAGACCCAATCGACGAAGTGTACGAATGGGGATGAGGTTGAATCCTGAACCATTATCAATGAAATCTCTTCGGATGTCTACACCATTGACCATTCCAGATAAGTACAAAGGACTAATATTTCCATGCACGGCATCATCTTCATCTTCATCTGTAAAAGATATCACTGCATGGTATTCTACAGGACCATTATCAACATGGTAGACTTCAGCCGCAGCAATTTCAGTTTCAAATTCCTGAGGACTTGACAAATCCTCAATGAGTGCCTCCCGACGATCCTTTGATAAATTCAATGCATCTAGAATTGTTAACTTGGCTGGTACTTGGGCCAAATGTTTCAATACATCATTCTTTTGGTCCAAAGGTCTGTGTTTCCCAAAAAGAACATGTGGTTTCGTAAGTTCCTTATAAGTTGATGCTTTGGAAGTAGATACATCTTATATCAGGGTAAGAGTTTGAAATACTCCTGGATTTTGAAGATTAGACTGAATAGGTCTATTTACATGCTGAGAGGAAGAAGTTGGAACCTCAAACTAATCCTCCAGAATAATTGTGCTTGGATTGAATCTGCTATTGGTGGAATAATTTGCTTGTTCTTGTTGAGCCCGCTGAAGGGCTCTTCCATGAGTTTCTTCTGTATATACAGTTCAAGCAGGGGTAGAATTGGAATAGTGGATTCTAGGATATCCACGTCTTCCTCTGTATCCCAAACCTATGGAACTCCCTCTAATTACTCTATTTGATACAGGGAATTCAGGCTCATCGAGCTCAAAAACTGTGATTGGCATAAAGATCTGTTAAGTGAATCATATTAACAGAACCAAAGATCAACTCTTCATCTGATGAAGACTCTGCCTGATTAGCCAGTTTAGGCTATGCCGTTTGGTGGGGTGGTTCCCGTGGCTTTGAAGTAGATGGAATAAAATCTTCCAGAGTCAAAGACAACTTGGTCTTTGACACGATTTCATCTTCTTCTGATTGTTCCTCTTCTTTGAGTTATGTCGTTTCTTCGATGATTTTCCCTCTAATGAAGAGGTTTTTTCTGTGGAATTCATAGAAGAAGACACAATTGTTTTCTTCAATTGCATTCACAAAATGTCTTGAGTTTGGTTGATCATTTTCTTGACTATCCAATCATCATATTTCTGCGCATTTTTGTTTTTGACTTCCTGCCACTCGCCTTCTTCCTTCGGATTTGTAGAAGTAACACATGCTACCTCAACTGAATAACCTTTCAATTTGAATTGTCCCGAGTCCACCATTTTTTGTATGAGGTATTTGAAGACAAAACACTCTTGAATGGGATGCCCCAACATCTGATGAAGTGGTAAATAGTTGGGATGGTCTTCATATCCTTCATTTTTAGGCCTTTTGGGCCTTGGAAACGGAACCAAATTATTTTCCAGAGCCAAAATGAAGTAACTTGGAACTTGTTCATTTTAGAAATAGTAAACTTTACTCTTCAGATCCTCAAATTGTTTCTGTATTTTATCTCTCTAATCATCTTTACGAAATGGCCTCTTTTGTTGATGCTCAAGAGGCGGAGCCCTTTGATAATATGACGGTTTTAAAGTAGAAGCAGGTACAGGTGCTTGTTTAAGCGTAACTGTAGCAGTCTCTGCTTTACCCATTCTCCTTCCTGGAGCTGATGGAATTGCACGAGTTTTTTCTTTAGTCTTCATAAGAGAGTCTTCAATCTACTGAGCGATCGAAGTAAGGTCTTGAAACCCTCCTGTGTATTTCATAGGGATCAACTGTGTGCGCAACTCATCACGCAAATTTTCCACACAGATTAGAAACAATTCCTCTTAAGGGAGTGCTAATATTAAGGAATATGTTAATCCATTCCAGCGAGAGATGAAATCCAAAAATTTGTCATTATCCATTTTCTTACAATTTTTAAGATCAAAAAATGTTGTCTTTGGCAACGTTGAGCTGAATTGAAGAAGGAATCTTTGGTGGAGATCCTCTCATCCGGTAATTGACTGGGATTGCAAGATTGTATACCAGACAAAAGCAGGTCCTTGTAATGACTGTATAAAACACATGAGCTTAACTGCTTCCTATTACTGAGGGGTTCCCATCATAGGATCACAACGAGAAACAAAATGTGTTAAGTATTGCTCTGGGTCTCCCAAACCATTAAAGATTGGGAATGTGGTACGTGAAAAATTTGATGGGGGAGGAATTATATTAACCCATTCAGGGTAAGGTCTATTTTTTTGTTGAATTTGAGCACGTTTTACCTCCATAGCTTCCAACTGAGCTGTTAATGACTCAATAGTAGTTATTAAATTTTGAGAAACATCTAGTCGAGCTTGGAACAGAGCAGGTGCAATAACTGGAGCTTGGACAGGTGTGGCAGTTGGTACTGCAACTGAGGATAACACCACCGGTTGTTGTTGTGCATGACCCATATGACTAGACCTGTGATGGTGTAGTGGTAAAGGATGATATTCTTGATCCATCTCAGTAGCCGTAACAAATTCTCTTATCTTACTGAGTCCAGCACGCTTAGGATGAAGACTACCTTGAAGTAGTTCTGCATTCAACCTCCTTAATTCCTTCATTTATTCCTCTTTTTGTGTGAATATTTTCTCTAGTGATGGTGATTGGCCTTCTCCAGAAGAAGGGTATATACCCTGATTCTTTCCTTTCCCCTTGTTGGATGCCTTTCTGAGAGGTGGAAGTTGATTATTTGAAGGAATGCCTAGATTCTAAGTAATCCATTGATTTCATGTACATACACCTTCTTCATTTGTGTCTGTGCATACAACATCTTGAGTAGGAACTTCTTCATCTGATCCCTTTGAATGATCTTCATGTTCTGGAGGATCAGCAACAATGGCATTGATGACATTAATTGATGCATAATGTATTTCATCCCTTCTATCGGCATTTCCGCGAAAATTTCTTTTTCCATGTCCTTGATGAGACATTGTCTTTTGTTGATTTTATCCCTCAAGAACTTCTTGATGAATCATAATTTGAATAGAATCTCCCCATAATTCGGCTATTTGTTCCACTTGTGGCTTCTTCCCTAATTGAGAGAAGACTGACTTTCTCTGAGGAAGAGATTAAGGATTTGAAAAAGTCCCCAGTCCGGTGGACTGGGGCTGTTCCTATTATTCCTGCTCAACTCCTTGAATCCTCTTTGTTGATTCTGAGGGTTGGGTTAAAATATTCCCTAGTCTGGAAAGCTGGGGTGGTTCTTGAGATGCTACATCTAATACTTTCTTAAAATCTCTCCTGATCTTGTGGACTTTAGTCCAGAAATTGGTTGGATGCATCAACTTGCATCCACTCAAATCACCTTGCTCAAATGAAAGTTGGATGATTTCTGATACTTTTATCACCTGATGATGCCCTCACTCTAAACGAGAATCTTGTTCGATATTCTCGTTTTCCTGATGCAAGAGTAATTTGACAATGTGTTATCTATATGCCTGACTTTAGGAAGAACTAGTTGAGGCATGTTCTTGATTGAACCTTTGATTACAAACAAAGCCAATTGGCTGTGGCCGTCCATGGGCAATAACATTGCATGAGACCATTTTTGGCGGGCTTTGTTGGCTGGAGAGTACAGTGAAATGCAGTGCTCCATGAACACCGCATCCCCTGATATGAATACCATATGGGGACTTGTAAATTAAATGGTGCAAACTTCTTAATGCACCAAGGAATGAACGATGAAGGGCTCTCTGCTGCTTTTCAGCCTTCGGATATCGAGAAACTGAGAGAGAGGCCAAATCAATTTGGAATTGAAACCCTTCTATTATATTGACATGATTTTCATATTCATCATAATATAATATTTTCTTTTTCAATTGACAAAGAGTTTTCCACATGTTGAGATGAATATCTTGAATAAAATCTTCCATCAACATCTCTGGAATGTCATACTGAGAGTCATCCAAAGGCTAAAACATGACTGGCACTTCACCTTTCACCAGTTGTTTTCTCATATTCAGCACTTCCTCTTTATCATTAAATGAAGATTCTTCTACCTGGTTAGACCAGAGCTGGTGCTTCCTTGTTAATTCATCAAATTCAACAAGATTGGTTGAGAATTCACTTACAAACTAGAAGATGAATGACCCATGGGTGGTTCATAGAATGACCTACACCCCGGGCTATCTTCAGATTGAGAAAGTATTTCACCTACTTGCAGTAAATCATCATACATGAATGGCTACACATTTTCAAGTGCCTCACGATAAGAAGGTTTTCTCATCACTACATTGTCCATTGGATCATTTTCCAAGAAATGTGAATTACTACTATGGAGAGGACTTTCGTAGCTAAATTAATCATCATGGGGAGGACCACCATGGTGGGTTACATCAAAAGATGAAACATTTTTCGCTTTGGTCTTCTGGCCACATAGAGGGTTCCTGTGGCTCTCATCTGAAGATGAAACTTCAAGATCAACCGAACTTTCATGAAGCAAGACTTCATGAGGAAGTGTCTGATGAAGAACTTTGGAATTAATGTTCCCATTATTGGGAAATGAGAGGTTATAATCTTGAGTTACAACAGATAATTGTCTGAGGGTTTCAAGAACTCCATCATCAAGCAAGGCCATATTACAGACCAGCTCTTTATTTTTTGACTGTGTTGGACGAGTATTTTTCTTAGATGCCTTCTTACTCACTTTGATAACAAATTTTTGACAAAAGTGGTTATTATGAGTAGGTGTATGTGCCTTCTCAGAAGAAATAGTCAGGTTAGGATGATTATCTCCACTCAAATCAGGTGTATGTGCCTGACTTGGTTGTCCGTATGACATGGGGTACTATTCCCCACAACCCTCTTGGACGGGAACAGAGGTATGTGTCTATTCCGGAGTGCTCTTTTGATGTGTCACTCCACTGGTAGGGACAGATTTGCATTTCTTTCCCTGTGATGCTGCTGAAGCTGTAATAATATTCTGACAAGCATCCGAAATATGAGCAGGGATTTTCTTCTGCTCTTTCACCATTGAGAGAATATGCTTGGTGACTTCAGCTACCGAAACGGGGATATACGTCCATTCCATGCTTGGATTAGTTGTGTGTTCCTGCTCCTATCCTCCTTTTCCTGTCAGTGTATTCTGACAGTACTCATGTGTGGGGGCAGAGAGTTGAGTATGTCTCTTGTATGTCATTGGGGCTTTCCAATTTACTTCTCTTGGTGCTACCAAAAAAGACTGTTGGTAGGCTTGATCAATACTAGTAGGTGTATGTTCTTGCTGATTACACTCCACCGAACTTTGTTGATGAACTTCCTTCAATACTGGTAGACGAGACTGCTGGAAGGATTGATGAGTGTAAGTAGGTGTATGTGCATGTTTACCAGTTGTCAACACATTGGGTTAGCGGGCTTCATCGTATGTTGTCAGATGATCATGATGACTAGATGATGATTTATAAATAGTTGTACATTTCTTTCTATAGTACTCTTCCATAATTTCCTGGCGGGAATGGCGTGTTGCTACTAGACGAGTCTACTGGACAGCGGAATTAAAACCGACGGGTGTGTGTGCCCGCTCGTTGATTTCCACCAGGTTTGGTTGGTGGACTTCTCCGGAAATGGCATAGATAATAACCGGCTCACTATTGACCGGTCATCGCCTCTGGTGGTTCATCTTTCCTGCTTGGGTTTGAGGAACCTGAGTCGAACTCTCGGAGACGACACCCTCATCATATTGAGGGCACACTACCACACAAGTCTAGCGGCGATTGTTGGTGGGAGGCCTCAAGAATGACTCCTATATCCTTGAATTAAGGCCTTCAGAGACCTTCTCATTCAACATCCTCATAATATGGTAGGTACTGGGGATTGTGTTCCGGGGATAACAACCTAAAACGGTTGGATATGGTGGTTGGTAACACCTGTTTCTTGATTGCTGTTCATCACTGTCTGGACAACCAGGGTGAATTATTAACTTAGAGGGCTTGTTGAGCAACCTCTAGAGTTGGAATGCTACCATTTTGACGGTATTATTTAACCAGTGCATTTGATACTTAGCATTGATGACGCTAAGTAGGTGATGTCATCCTCAGAGCGGATGAAGATCCAACATGAGTAGCAGCAGAGGTATTCACAACAGTGGCATTCACAGGTGTGAACTTTAGAGAAGACATTTCTGTAATGCAGAAGATCTTGGAAATGAATGCATTTTTGATATATAACAGACATAATTAAGATAAGTTTGGCCACTACATCTTTTGGATGAGAAAATATGTTATTGATTGTTTTGTAGGCCCTCTCATTGAGTTTTAATTGGGGCCTAAAAAATAAGTAAAACATCATTTTAAATTGGTTAAGGATTCACGTCGGGTTCACCATTTTTTGCTTCCTCTGGAAATGGGTATGACCTTATTTGTTTAAGGTTCAAACATTCCAATCAGTTTCTAACGGGTGTGTTCGTAGAATCGGAAACATCCAATGATTCTATATACATTTGGACCTACTTTACAAAGGTAGGTGCTCATTAGTTGTGAGCCAATGAGACTTAAGAATTTGCATTGGTCAAGAGGATGGGAGGTCGGACTCATCAAACCTTTTTGGGGGGAATTATTGTCTACTCCGGGACTCTCTTTATATATTTAAGTTATGTTCGTGAATCCTTATTAAATTACCAAGTATGAAAATGATCTTTCCTTTAGATATAACAATCAATGATTGATATGTATGATATTTAGAGACTCTTTTATATGTATTTGAGGTTCTTCATTAATAGAGAATCATCTGTATTTGTTAGAGATTCTTAGTCAATAGTATCCTTCAACACATTATATAGAAATCTCTTGGTCATTATGATAACCATACTAGTTTTAAAGCCACTCAGTGGGGCAGTTGAAGTTTATTGTCATTCAGAAGGACATAGATTTTTTCATGGTTGGGATCGTACCCGTAGATGGGCTACCTACGTATCCTTGTTTAGAAAAGGAATCAGAACCCATGTAGTTCGAGTAAATAAGTATCAGGTTTATTCATGGTTGAGGGCTCAATGAAATATGTCATAATTACTTTTACGCTCTAAGATCACGTGAGTCATGCTCGGTGTGAGAAACAAGAGGTATTGGTAAAACATGACAATTGTGCCATGAAAGATGCAATCATAAGAAATAATGTAGTTATTATGTATGTATGACTACCCAGATAGATGAGGAATGGGATTTACTTCAGGGAAGAAACCCGAGAACAAGGTCTATAAAGGTATTTGTGCTTTATGGAGATGTGGATACTTAACTTAGGACTTAATCCTGAGAAGGATTCCCAAATTAGAGGGGAATTATGATTGGGTTTTATTCCTGAGAAGGAAGTCCAAATCAAAAGATATTAAGACTGATTAAGAGAAATTATGATTGGGGCTTATTCTTGAGAAGGATGCCTATGTTAAAGGGACTTCTGACTGGGGATTACTCTTAAGGAGGATGCCCAGGTTAAGGGAATTTGGAATTTCGGGGCTTAATCCTAAGTAGGATTCCCATATTTGGAAACTTGGGGCTTAATCCGAAGGAGGATTCCCATATTAAATATCTTGGACTGTGGATTACTCCTGAAAAGGAAGCCTAGGTTAAGAGAACTTGGATTGGGGCTTTCTCCTGAAAAGAAGGCCTGGGTTAGGGTACTTTGGGCTTACTCCTAAATAGGATTCCCAAAATTAAAGATCTTCTCATCTTAAAGGATGAGGTTGAATGAATGAAATCTCTCACCTTAGTGACATGAAGATATGTAAATCACTAGGTTTTGAGAAATGTTTCACATAATTCCTTTCAGATAAGGAATCTAGCCAAGGAATCAAGCCATAAATGGATTTGAAGAGGGTTCTAAAGAATAAATCTTGAAGAGGAAATGCGGATTTGAATAGGAGAGGTGAATAAGCAGGAGGGGCACCCAAAGAGAAGCAGGTGGGCAGGTCCTGTTGGGGCGCGCAGGTACTGGTTGCGCAGGTATACCTGCACGGCACAGGCGTACATGTGCGCCAGCCAAACCATTGGGTAATACTTGGGCGAGACTTGTCTCAAGACCTTATTATTATCCCTAAATTCTTACAAAAGGGTGGAGCACAGGTTCTGGTGAAGGGATAAGGTGGAGCGCAGGTGTGACCATTTCCCATAAGGGTTAGACACTTAGGCGCGCAGGTGTTCATGAATTTCAACACTTAGGCCTTGTTTCCCCTATTTAGATCTTTCATTCTAGGTAAGAAATTACCTTAGAAGTGTTCGGAAGACTTCTAAAAGAGTCTAGGGAACTGGGAGATGAAATCTGAGTTTCTGGAATTTTTCATCTTGAAATGGGGGGCCCACAAGGGGTATTTATAGGCTGCTGAAGACTTTGGGCGAAAATCAGATAGGGCATGCAGGTCACCTGCATGCCCAATATGTGGCGTGCAGGTATACTTGCGCGACCATGATGAAACATGCACGCCCCATTCTTAACCAAATCCTTCTGCATGCCTTTTTAAATTTTTGATGTTTCTCCAAAGGATGAATCTCTTTGTGCTGAGGTATTCCCCTTTTTCAGTCGTTAGACTCTGTGATGGAAAGGAGCGTCAACAGAGCTGTATTTTTTACTCATGCCTCATATAGAGGTTTGGTTGTTATGGTTATATTGGTTTAGTTGTTTTAAATTCAAAGGGAAAATCATCCCCCAATATTTATGAATAAATTAGAGTTTAATACAAATATTTAGTTTCTTGGGGATGTCAGCTACAACCTAGTAATTTCCCACCTTGTCTTCCCAGACCAATGCGTGAGGGGAAAGAAATTACACCATTTAACTATGGAAATCATGCATCTTTAGTTATGGTATAATTATTGAATACTTGACTTGGTGGAAGAGGAAATAGAAAAATATATTAATATTTTAATAATCTATATTTAACCAAGATTTATTTGGTTGATTATAGAAATTCAATGGATAGAATTAATATTTTTCTAAGGAAATAGAAAATTTCCATATTTGAGTTTGAAATGGAATATTTTTTATCTATTCATTATAAAATAATTAACTAGATATTTTTATATTGTAATGTATGATCTATGGAAGGAAAGAGGAATATTTGATGAAAATATTTTTAGTTATCAATGGAGGAGATATTTATAGAGTATCAAAATAAATATGGTGACCCAAAATGGAATATTGGCTTAAACAAATCTGAGACCATAATAATAGGTTTTGATAGAAAACATACTCTATTTATTTAGATTCTATGATAGAAATAAAATAAATGATGAAAAAAACAGGAAGATTGAGATTAACATATCTGGTTCTAGAGAGAAAATAAGAAGGATATTACTTTATTTCCATATTTGGTTTCTAGATATTAAGATGAGAGGAGAGACACATCATAGTTCAATTGATAACATTCGGTCCATAAAAGGAATAATAATAAAAGATGGTAGATTTCCATTATAGCACCTAACTAATTGAAATATTGAAGACATAGTGTAACAAGAATACTTCTAGTGAAAAATTATTCTTTATCTGGTGGAGCTTATCATTGTAGTTAATATTTCACAGAAGAAAAAGATTAAAATAAATTTATAAGAAGTTAATATCTTATGATAATGAAAAATAAGAGCATGATGAAGTGTATAGTATTATATAATCTATTCATACTTGAATATTCATAGTGGTCATGCTTAATATATTGATCATGGGGATACCCTCATGCTTATAAACTAGTGAAGCCTTCTTCAAAGTAGATCATTGTGGAGAAGAATAGGAAATGATCCTTGAGACATAGTGAATCAACCCTAAAATTTTTAAATGTTGTAATCCTTACTGTGTAGTGACCAAAACCAAATATTTCATCCACAAAACTAGTAAATCTTAGTGGATTTTGGTGCATCGACACACTTCCACTGCATGCACCTTAGATTCATCCTATTATGAGTGAACAAAGTAAAATCCCCATGCCTTTTGTGATTTACATTTCTATATTAGTGTTTGATGTTTCAATGAGAGTGTATTCATGGGAGAATTTAAATTAATTATAATCCTTCTCAAATAAGAAAAATATTTTGTAAAGGTATAAAAGAAAAGAATAAATAGATCAACGCAATAATTCACTCCCCCTTATACACATGGTCCCAAAAAGTGGTATAAGTGCCTAAATGTTTTGATTTGGGTATCAATATTTAGTTATTTATTGGGTTCTTTTATACATGGATTCTCACATAAATCCACCTATTATTATTATAACTAACTTTGACGTATATCAAAAGGAGGTGTATTGATTCATATAGGATTGTGGTGATACAATTGTGGAATATGTGTGCCAAGATATTGATTTGAGAAATAATAATGAATGATTACATGTTGTATAGAAACAATAAATACTGAAAAAATGTATCTATAATGTGGTAATAAATAAAAAAACAATTTTACTAATGATTTTGATATATGTAAACTCTTGGAAGAATTATATAGAAAATCAATGATATAAAACTTAGTTGTGAAGTCTACCTCATCAGAATATTTCAAATTTTAAAATTTTGAGATATAAATGAATGTATTTGAATAAGATTTACTTTTCAAAAAAGGTGAAAATAATTATTAATGTAACACCCTAAAAATTTAGTTTAAATTAATAATAATCTCGATCTTTTTCATAACACGCAGCTCAAAGCTTTAAGCAAACTATGATATTTTATAAAAATATTATAATTTAAATATGAACCAAGTATTGAATTGGAGGGTATGAATATGAGTAACTAGATTATGTAATATATTTATAATGGTCCTAATCACTATAAGTTTATTCATTAATTATTAAGAAATAAACACTTTGTTTTTACTAAATCCATTTTATGCTTCAAAACGCATTCTTCTTCAAAAAGGATTTTATTTCATTTTGTGTATAAAATTATAATGAATTTATATAACTTTAATAAATTTTATTTTTAAAAAATTAATATCATTTTTAAAATTATAATATCAAAATAACTTAGTATTAAATTTTTGTACTTTTTTGAAATGACTGATTTTTGAGTGGATAATGAAAAATACAAATTTTTCAAATACTCCCATTTATTTTAATTAAATCGGGTGATTTTAAAAAAACAATTATATTTTTTATTTTTCTAAAATGTAATTAATATCCATTTTATTCATAAATATTCATGATTTTGATATAATTTAATGTTTATGCTTAAAAATGCATTTTTTCTAAAAAGTGTTTTTCTCTCCATTTTAACAATTTATATTAAAATTGATTTATAACCATTTTATAGATTTAATCATGAAAAAAAATATCATATTTTTAATTATAATTTTTAAATTTGTTAAATAGATCTCATTTAAATTTTTCAATTACAAATGTTAATCGTGGTAAAAATTTGTCTCCTTGGTAAGGGTAAAATGAGTAAAATGGGGTTAAGAATATCATATAAGATCTAAAAATCAACCCAAAACTTACCTTAATTTCATTTTATGGGATAAATTTGAAAATAGACATCCAAATTTGAACATATGACATTTTTGTGTCATTTTTCATTAATAATGACATTTATATTATTTTATGTAAAGAAAATTCCAAAATGTTACTCTCTTGACTTTAATATATCTAAAAATTTTACGTAAGGATAAAATGAGGATAAGTTCCGTTATAAATGTTTCTATGAAATATTAAATAAATTTATTTTTCATAATAATTTATTTTTAATTTTTTGTAATGAAATAATTATCTTAAATGCTTACATAACATGGACACAATGCTTGTGAAAGTAGTAGAAAAATCACATAAATGATTTTAAAATATCTAAATGTAACATTGTTTTAGTGAATTATAGTTCCCTATGAATTTTATAGATTAAAATAACTTATTTTATATGTATTAAAGTTTTATATTTTAATTCTATAATTTTCTTGATGTCTTTAAAGTCAAATTAAATGAATAGTGTCAAAAATGACATTAATGATACTTTATGTTAAATAATACATTATTAAATTGTTTAAAATCATCAGAATTATTAAAATTATAAAATAAGATCATAAATGGTCTAAAATATCATCCATTGGAAATTTATGAGAAAATTAATACCTTAAAAAATAAAACCTTTTAATATTGAAAAATTCATTACCATAGTTTAGGATAAAATTTGTTAACAAAAGGGGTTAAACCAACATATAAGGGTTAAAATCACCTAAAAACTTGTATAAAACTCATCGGTTTGTTTTATTTAAACATTAAACTTATCACATTCTAATATGATTCATTTTAGAAACATTGTTTCAGTAATTTTAGTTAATCATATTTTTGGACTTTGAAAATTTTAAAGTATATCACTCACCTTAATTAAAAATGTACACACATCCCCTCTCTTCTTTACACCACATTGATAAACCTAGATCCCCAAAAACCTGAGAAATAAAATTATATGTTATTTTATTCTTAAAATACCATTCCGGTGGTCATTAATAATGAGTCTAAAGGAATCCTACCAAAGAATAGGTAATCGTCCTTACAGACTCTTTCAAGATTATTTCGTCTTTTACCTCATCTAAATCTATTTTAAACATACCAAAGTAATAAATAAAGTATCATAAATATATTTATATGTTATTATTTTAATTTTTTAACCATTTTCCACCACTTTCTCATCCTCTAGAAAGTGAAAAAATTACTCATACGTACATATGGTTTATCGTCTGCATATGGCGGTGTAATTTTTTTCATCATCATTTTACTTGACTGGCTATAAATATGGAAATAATAATTTCATATGATATTTATGAAATAATTATGGTTCTTTAAATATAATATATCATCTACCTTCTTACCTTTCCATCCATTTTAAAATGATAACATCGCTAATGCGTATGAGTGGATTACCACCTTCACGAAATGATGTGATTCATTTTTCATTTTTTATTTACATGAATTTTAATAAGGATATATGTAATGAATATATATGATATATATATTATGTCACGACCCATTCCCCGGGACTCGTTCCGTGACTACCCCAAGCCTGCCTTCTATAGGCCAGGGGATGGCGACTAGCACCAAAGGCAAAAATCCTTAATAACTAGGAAGGAATTGCTTTTATAAACTGAAAACACACACAACATAGTACGAGTTGGAAGTAAACACTAAGTAAAAACTATATACAAAAAGAGTGCTAGAAAGTAAAAAAGGGCCAGAAATACAAGACCAACTGTAAAGTACAAGTACAACTGAAAAAGGGACAAAACAACTGAATGGTGAAAGATGATCCTAGATCATCCACCATGGATCCTACCTAAAGGATAGATACATATGGCCTCCTTATAACTCCATGTCCATCAGACTCCTCCGTGTACTGTCTCGTCGTAAGGTCCACCTCCGGGTACTGTCCAGTTCTGGCACTCTCCGCCTCCATCATTGTTGGTTGTTGTATGCATCCAACACAACGAGGTGCGGGCATAGCCCGTGCAAGGGTGAGTATAATGATACTCATTAGGGACCCCAATACTCCCAAGGTCTCACAAAATCCAGCAAGAATAAACCCCAAAGTATGAAATCGACAGATATCCCCACTTAGGTATATGCCCATACATATACCTAAGTTATCAAGTAATCCTTCTCATTCACATGGAAACAAAAGAGTTGTTGACTCATCTCACACAGGTATAAAACTTTTGTAGAGTGATAGAGATGATCAGATGTAGTCATTGATTCATCTAAGTTGTTGGACACACACAGGATCTAGGACCAGTAGTTGGAATTGGCAGACCCACACAGGATCCAAGAACAGTAGTTGAAGCTGTCGGACCCACACAGAATCCAGAACCAGCTAAGCTGTTGGACCCACATAGGACCTTGGATCAGCTATTCTTTCGGACCCATAAATTATCCAGGAATAGAAGTCAGAACTTTCGGACCCACACAGGATCTAGGAACAGTCGTCAGAGCGCAGCCAGCTACAGGGTTTTCACAAAGTATGCTTGATTCTGGGAGGGTTTTCTCCTCAATCCAAGATTCAATACGTAAACTTCAATGTCATCCCATATTGATGTACCTCAAAGTTCTGTCTCATTAAAAGAAACACAACGCGAAAAACGGTGCGTCAATCAGACACTAGGTCTGAAAGTTATTGGCATTTTCCGTTCTGAGGGCCCAGTTGGATTTAGGTTCAATCCAACCTGACCGTACCCCAACTACATACAAACCTCAAGTGGGGTATTCCAAAATTACCATATCGCTTTAAGCTTTCTGTCATTGTAGAAAGTTCACCAATCGGACACTCATAGCTCAAGTTATGGGCGAAAAGGTGGAAACAGGCCAAAACGGGTCCGAACTGGGGTCCGACCTGGTCCGCGGGTCCGACCCAGCCCATGCGGGGTGGCCGTGACCATGCCGGGTGTCCCGGCCCGCGCGGGGTCCATCCCGATGGCCAGCGGGGGGTCCGCCTTAGTCGCGTCTAGGGGGAAGGCCGCACGCCCCCTAGTAACCCGAACAGTTCTGTCGTTCGGGTGGGAGGAAAACTGGCACTGGTCTGCATCACGTGGGACCCAGTGGGGTCCCGCTCCTCTGGGATGGCCGAGCAGCCAGCCACTTCTACGCGGTGTCATTGCGTCATGCCACCTCCAGCCTCCCGGCAGCTCGGGTCACCGGTATTCTTCATGGCTGGATCGAGCCGGCCACTGTTACACCATCGTGGCCAAGGTCCGCGGCCCTCCTTCGGCCACTGCACAGCACTGGTTATGTCACGCCATCTCCGGTGTCCCAGCGGCTCGGGCCGCCAGCTTCTTTCACGGCCGGCCTTGTATTGGTCGTCGTTACACCTCTGTGGTCCATCGATCATGTCCTTCTCTTCCGGCGGTGCGGTTGCGCCGCCGCCGTCCATGTGGTGACGATCATCGCACCAACCGTCGATGAACTTTCTTCGGGTCACCAGACGAGTTCTGGTGGCCCGATTCTCGCTCCGAAAGAAGTCGCGCATTCCTCAGGTCCTCTCCTTCGATCTGTAACCATTTATGATGGGTAACAGTCAACATAAACTCATGTCGTGTTGAGCTTCATAATCTACAAGGAAGGTGGAGGGTTCGGGCCATGTTTGTTCAACTCTCTCCCTCTGCGTTAGGATGATATCAAGCAGCTTTGATTCTTAATCTTAGAATCAAGGTGTAGAACGTTCAACAATTATCAAGTTCGAAAACCTACCTCATATTTTTTGTTCGTTGATAATGTCACGGGAAGCTGGACGTCAATTCATTGACGTCGAAAATGAAGAATCCGAGGATGGCATCATCGGCATTCTTCAAGGACGGCTCTCCCTACTTTGTTCCAGTTAAAGAAGGAAGAAGGTGTCCAAAGTTTGTGGATGAAGAATTCTTCATTCTTCGGTGGTTTTTCTTCGTTGGAGAGTTCTTTCCTCCTCAATTCTCCCTTCCAAAAAATGAATGATTCCAACACAAATGAAATAATAGATTATCTATTATTTTAATTGTTGGCATGAATTAAAATGGAGAAATAATGAAGGGGGCTCCACTTAATTAATTCTTGTGTGTAGGCACAAATTAATTAAGGGTTTCCAAGAGGTTTCTCCACCTTAAATGGGGGGGTCCAAGGGGTTACAATCCTGGGTGGTCCCCAACAAAATTATCCTCCCAAGGGAGGTTATATTCGGGTGGGGCCCACCACCATAACCTCTCATTTGAGGTTATGGTGTGGTGGACCCCACTTATAACCTCCTCTTGGGGGTTTTACCCACCAAGAATAAAAATAAAGTCACATTTTATTTTTATTTTAATTAAAACATAAAAACCCAAAACTAACTTTTATTCCCTTCTATCTATCGTGGAGGTGAAAGTCTTCTTAAATGAATATCAGCGATGCGAGTTCAACAGTGTCCTCAGATTTCAATTCTGAGAACCAGTTAAAAAGTTACAAAAACCCACTCGTATGTTTGCTGAACGTACCTAAAAAAAACTTCAGAAATTGATTCCAGGCACACCGAGCCTTGGAATCAAGCACTGTAAATTTTTGCAAACTCGTAAAAATCCCATGTATTTAAGAAAGAAAAATTCCACAGAATTTCCATGTATTTACATTCTCCCCACCTCTGGTCTTTACGTCCTCATAAGCTACAACTCAAACTATGGGAACAAATGGGGGTACTAAGCATGTATCTAAGCCTCTCGCTCCCATGTGCTCTCCTAGAGGTTCCCATGTTTCCAGCAAAAACGCACCAGAGGTATCTACCGTCCACATTGGACCTGCTCCTGTCGATCCTCAATCTCTACTGGAACCTCCATAAAATTCACCCCATTGTTGTCGTCTAGCTCTCCATGGTCGATGATGTGGGAAGTGTCGTGCATGTATCTTCCCATCTGAGATATGTGGAAGACGTTGTGCACCCGGTGCAACTGAGGTGGAAGAGATAAGTGGTAAGCCACCTCACCAACTCTGATGAGGACCTGGAAAGGTCTGATGAATCTCGGAGATAACTTGCCGCCTCAGCCAAATATACATAGACCTCATCGAGGTGAGACTCGTAAAAAGACGTTGTCGCCACCCTCAAACTCTAGTGGCCTCTGTCTCCTGTCAGCATATGACTTTTTCCTACTTTGTGCAGTATTCATCCGCTCCTAGATGATCTGAACCTTCTCCATAGTAGCTTGTACCATCTATGGTCCCACCAATGCTGACTCCCCAGGGTCTATCCAGCACAAGGGTGATCTACAAGGTTGCTTGTACAACTCATCGAAAGGTTCCATCCCTATGGTGGAGTGATACCTATTGTTGTAGGCAAACTCCACCAAAGGTAAGTGATCCTCCCAGCTACGATCGAATTTGAGGACACAAGCACAGAGCATGTCCTCGAGGGTCTGAATGTTCTGCTCAGTCTGATCATCCGTCTGAGGGTGGATGGTGGTTCTTAGACGTAACTGCATCCCAAAAGCTTCCCGCAACCCCTTCCATAACCGGGAAGTAAAGCGTGTGTCACGATTGAAGACAATAGATGAAGTTACGCCATGTATCCACACAGTCTCCTACACATAGAGGCATCCCAAGATCTCTACTGAGCCATGCTTTCTGATCGGTAGGAAGTGGGATGACTTGGTGAGTCGGTCAACGATCAAAAAAATTGAGTCACGACCCATGGATGTACGTGGAAGACCCATCACGAAGTCCATGGATATCCCATCCCACTTCCACTCTGGGACCTCTAAGGGCTTAACCAAGCCCGCTGGTACCTGGTGCTCCACCTTCACTTGCTGACAAGTGAGGCATCGATAGACAAACTCTACCATCGCCTTCTTCATACCTGGACACCAATGTTGTCGTCAAAGGTCCTGGTTCATCTTTTCCACTCCTAGATGTACTTATAAAGGGGAAGTGTGCAACTCCCTCAACACTTCCTCCCGAATTGACACCGGTACCATAGTACATCCTCTGAAGAGGATGACGTACTCCCCACCTTCAAAAAATCCATCAGGTGCCTGCCCTATGGATATCTGAGCATGTCGTGTCTCACAGTCAGTGTCCCCATACTGCGCCTTCATGAATCACTGAAGAAGTGGAGGAGTGACTATAAGAGACTGAAAAAAGTTTGTCCCATCTCTATCCACAAAGGATATCTGTAAAGCAGCCAGCTTCTTTGTCGCCTCTCCTAGAAGTTGTATAACAGTCCTCCTACTAAGCGCATCTGCAACAACGTTCCCCTTCCCAAGAGTATAGACTATCTCAAAGTCATAGTCCTGGAGGAACTCAAGACAATGTAGATGTCTCAGGTTCATGTCCTTCTGAGAGATGATATACCTGAGACTATTGTGATCAGAGCACATGGTAAAACACTCACCCATCAGATAATGTCACCGTATCTTTAAGGGGGATACCACTACTGCTAACTCCAGGTCATGGGTAGCGTAGTTCTTCTCATGTTATCTCAGCTGCCGAGAACCATACATGATCACATCTCGCTCCTGTATTAGAACACATCCAAGTCCGGTCCCTGATACGTCGTAGTAAACTATGTACCCTACGCCTTCCTCTAAAAGCCTCAATATGGGGGCACTAGTTATCCTCTGCCTCAGCTCCTGAAAGCTCTGTTGGCATCTCTCCAACCACACGAATTGTTTCCCCTTCTTTTTCAAGGTTGATAGTGGTGCTGAAACTCTGGAGAAGTCTGGAGCGAACATCTAATAATATCCATCCAAACCCAGGAAACTTCCTACCTCCATCACACTCCTGGATGGCTCCCTAGCAACTACCGCCTCAATCTTCACTGGATCCACTGCAACTCCAGCCTCTGAGATGACGTTTCCCAATAATTGAACATCTCGAATCCAAAACTGGAACTTCGAGAGCTTACCATAAAGCCGGTGCTCTCAGAGTGTGTCCAGTACTTCACACAAATGGTAGGCATGCTTCTCCTTAGTAGTCGAGTAGATCAGAATGTCTTCAATGAAGACTATGACAAAGAAATCAAGGTATGTCTTAAAGATCAAGTTCATGAGTCCCATGAACACTACTGGAGTGTTGGTTATGCCAAAGGTAATAAGCAAGAACTCGTAGTGGTCGTACCAACACCTGAAGGTCATCTTCTATACATCCTCGTCTCGAACTCTGAGGTGTTGATAGCCTGATTTGTGGTCTATCTTCAAGACCCACTATGCTCCCTTCAGCTGATCAAAGAGATCTTCAATCCTCAAAAGTGGGTACTTGTTCTTCACGGTCACCTGGTTCAGGTGACGGTAGTCAACATAGAGCCTCAAGCTCCCATCCTCCTTCTTGGCGAATAGAATTAGGGCTGCCTAGGGAGAAACACTAGGCCAGATGAACCCCTTCCCCTACAATTCCTATAATTGTACCTGCAGCTCGCGAAGCTCAGCGGGAGCCATCCGATATGCTAGAGTTGATATCGGTGTCGTCCTGTGGTATAGGTCATTGTAGAAGTCCACCTCTCTACGAGGAGGTAGTCCTAGAACATCGTTAGGGAAAACATCCGCATACTGGTCCACCACTACAGGATAGATCGGACTGTACACATAAACTACTCTGAGGATAATGAATTACAACTGATGAGTGATCGGATGCACCCTCCTTCGATTAAGTCCATCTTGCGCTGCAAAGGATCCCTTCTCGCTGGTGAAGGTGAACCTGGTCCCATCCATGTGGACACACCACACTTTGCGCCTAATACAGTCAATCTGAGCATGGGCTGTAGATAACCAGCCCATACCCAAGATGACATCGTAAGGCCTCGACACCGCTACTAAGAGATCCCAGCTAAAGCTCTCACCTCCTAGAGTAAGCTCCCACTACCAGCACAAGTGCGTAATCATCTAATCAACTCTCATAGGAGTCTCTAGCCATAAGGATCAAACTAACGGCTCTTTCAAGATCTCCAAGATCCAAACGAGGGATTTGGAAATGAAAGAGTGACTGACACCTATGTCTATAAGAACTGCAGCTAAGGTAACATAGACACAGATCGTACCTCGAATCATCTTCAAACTTCCATGGTCATATGGCTCAGCTTCTTGGAGTTGAGCTCTATCCTATCCAACTGCTCCCTGTGGTCGGGTTGGACCTCTTGGTGGTGGTGGTGGTAACACCTCAAAACATCGCCCACCGCCAGCTTCTCGACTAGCTCCTCTTCCACATATTCCTTATCCCTATAGACCGCCTCGATGGAATATTTTTCGCTGCCTAGGAGGTCCTTTGACTGTCTACTGATCATCCATATGGTGGGTCTGATAGTCACGAACCATGTGACCCTCCCCGCCGCATGTGAAACACTACATGTTCCTCACAAGATTGGACCTGTCTTGTGTGCCTCGCATAACCGATCATGTGTCCTGGGTTCGTCCACTGGATGGTCTAGTCTGCTTGGACCTATGCGACATCTGTCTACTGCCCACTGTAGAAGGATCCACTACGTGAATCCTGGTGGTGGGTCTCGGTGCTAGTGACTCTTCAGCAAGGAAACTCTCCACTAAGAGGGCTCTCTCCAACACCTCTGCCTGCGTCGAGATGCTGAGGGAGATCATCAAAGCTTTTATCTCTCGCCTAAGCCCCTACTCGCAAGTATGGGCCCTAAAGAATGGGTCCCGCACCATATCTATGGAGTAATGTGAGAGGTCGGTGAACCTCGCTGAGTGTTGTGCCACTATCATGCTACCCTGCTGTAGATGCAGTAGCTCCTAGATCTGCACCGCACGTAGGGTGACTGGGACAAACTCCACCCAGAACAGGCTCTTGAAGTCTGCCCAGAGTAGCATCGCCTCATCATGCACCTAGAGCATCAGGCTCTACCATCTTCCTGGTGCTTCCTGAAGAAGACTCGCGACAAGGATCACCATGAAGTCTGCTGGTGTCCCTATTATCCTGAAGACTCTCCATAGCCTCCAGCAAATCCTCAACTGCTTTTGGGTCTGTCTCACCCCTAAATCTGGGCATCCTCTGGCACAGAAACTCGTATAGCACACTCAAGCAGTGTGCATCATCTTCTACTGGGGATGGTGGTATCAGTGGCCCAACGGGTAGTGGTACCGCTAGAGCCTCCGTTGTGATGGGGCCCTGCACCGAGGCATCGTCGCTCGGTGGGTTGCCATCTCGTACAACTCTCAGAACCCTGGCTGATGATCTGCGTGGAGGAGTCCTGAAAAGAAATAGGCGTGCCACGGTCAATAAGGTATACCCGGTGAGCTGAATCAAAGTGATCACAAAGAAAACTCTTGAAACACACACGCAATCAGTGTTTTTGTGTACCGAGTCAGAAATCATAATTCAGGGTCCTGGTGTATGGATACGCACGGTCGCCATACCAACACTGGACTCCCTAAACTTAAAACCACACTCAGTACCCTTAACACTATTGGTTCACTGAAAAGATATATCAGAGTCCTAAGTTTTGCGTTAGAACCAACTCCTCTGATACCAATTTTTCACGACCCGTTCCCCAGGACCCATGTTGTGACTACCCCAAGCCCCCCTTCTATAGGCCAGGGGCTGGAGACTAGCACCAAAGGTGGAAATCCCTAATAACTGGGAAGGAATTTCCTTTATAAACTGAAAATACACACAACAGAGTACGAGCTGGAAGAAAACACTAAGTAAAAATTGTATACAAAAAGAGTGATGGAATGTAAAAAGGGCTGGAAGTACAAGCCCAACTGTAAAGTACAAGTACAAATGAAAAAGGGACAAAACAGCTAAATGGTGAAAGCTGCTCCTGGATCTTCTACCACGGATCCCACCTGAAGGGTAGGTACAGATGGCCTCCTCAGCACTCTACGTCCGTCAGACTCCTCCGTGTACTGTCTCGTCGTAAGGTCCACCTTCGGGTACCGTCCATTCCTGGCGCTCTCAGCCTCCGTTAGTGCTGTCTATCATCTGGATCCAACACAACGAGGTGCGGGCATAGCCCATGTAGGGTTTAGTGTAATGATACTCAGTAGGGACCCCTATACTCCCAAGGTCTCACAAAATCCAACAAGGATAAACCACAAAGTATGAAATCAACAGATATCCCCACTTAGGTATATGCCCATACATATACCTAAGTTATATAGTAATCCATCTTGTTCACGTGGAAACACAAGAGTTTCTGACTCAGCTCACACAGGTATACAATGTTTATAGAGTGATAGAGATGATCAGATGTAGTCACTGATTCATCTAAGCAGTCAAACCCACATAGGATCCAGGACCAGCATTTCGAACTCTCGGACCCACACAGGATCTAGGAATAGTAGTCGGAGCTGTCGTACCCACACAAGATCCAGGACCAGCTAAGCTGTCAGACCCACACAATATTCAGGACCAGCTATTCTGTCAGACCCATACAGGATCCAGGAACAGAAGTCAGAACTATCAGACCCACACATGATCCAGGAACAGTCATCAGAGCGCAGCCAGCCGTAGGGTTTTCACAAAGTACGCTTGATTCCAGGCGGGTTCACTCCTCAAGCCAAGATTCGATATGTAAACTACCACATATTCCCAAGTTGATGTATCCCAAAGTTATGTCTCGTCAAAAGAAACAGAATGTGACATATGGTGCGTCAATCGAACGCCCGATCTGAAAGTTATTGGCATTTCCGTTCCGAGGGCCCGATTGAATTTTGGTTCAATCCAACCCGACCATACACCAACTATGTCCAAACCTTAATTGGGGTATTCCAAAAGAACCTTCTCACTCCAAGATTTCCATCTCCATAGACGGTTCGCAAATCAGACACATATAGCCCAAGTTATGGGTGAAAAGGAGGAAAGAGGCCAAAACGGGTCCGGACTGGTGTCCAACCCGGTCCGCGGGTCCGACCCGGCCCGCGGGGGTGGCCCGACCCACGCTGGGCAGCCCAGCCCACGCTGGGTCCAGCCCGGCGGCCCGCGGGGGGTCCGCCTCAGCCGCATCTAGGGGAAGGCCGCGCGCCCTCGGTTAACCCGAACGGATATGTCATTCGGTTGGGAGGAAAACCGGCGCCAGGTGGCGCCGGTCCGCATCACGCGGGACCCAGCGGGGTCTTGCTCCTCCTGGATAGCCAAGTGGCTAGCTGCTCCAGTGAGGCGCTGTTGCGCCACGCCACCTCTGGCTACCCGGCGGCTTGGGCCGCCGGTCTTCTTCGCAGCCGGCTCGAGCCGGCTGCTGTTACACCGCCGTGGTCATGGGCTGCGACCCTCCTTCGACCACTGCACGACGCCAGTTGCGTTGCGCCTTCTCTGGTGTCTCGGCAGCTTGGGCCATCGGCTTCTTTCACGGTTGGCCTTGCGCCAGCCACCACTACACCTCTACGGTATATCATCCATAGTCTTGTCTTCATATGGCGCGGTTGCGCCGTCGCCATCCATGTAGTGACGATGATCGCACCAACCGTCGGTGAACTTTCCATGGGTCATCAAATGAGTTCTTGTGGCCCGATTCTTGCTCCAGAAAAAGTCACGCATTCCCCGGGTCTTCTCCTTCGATCAGCAACCATTGATGATGGGTAACGCTCAACCCAAACTCATGTCGTGTTGAGCTTCATAATCCACAAGGAAGTCGAAGGGGTCGGGCTGTGTTTGTTTGGCCCGTGCCCTCCATGTTAGAATGATATCAAGCAGATTTGATTCTTAATCTTAGAAGCAAGGTGTAGAACGTGAAATAATTATCAAGTTCAAACCTCTAACTCGTATTCGTTGTTCATTGACGAAGTCGCGGGAAGGCGTACGTCAATTCATTGACGTCGGAAATGAAGAAGCTGAGGATGGTATCGTCGGCATTCTTTAAGGATGGCGCTCCCACCTTTATTATGGTTGAAGAAGGAATAAGGAGTCTGTCATTGGAAGATGAAGCATTCCTCGTTCTTCGGTGGTCGTTCTTTGTTGGATAGTTCTTTCCTCCTCAATTCTCCCTTCTAACAAATGAATGATGCCAACACAAATGAAATAATAGATTGTCTATTATTTTAATTGTTGGCATGAATTCAAATGGAGAAATAATTAAGGGGGGCTCTACTAAATTAATTCTTGTGTGTAGGCACAAATTAATTAAGGGAGTCCAAGAGGGTTCTCCACCTTAAATGGGGGGTTCCAACGGGTTACAATCCCAGGTGGTCTCCACCAAAATTATCCTCCCAAGGGAGGTTATATTCGGGTGGGCCCCACCACCATAACCTCTCATGGGAGGTTATGGTGTAGTGGCCCCCACTTCTAACCTCATCTTGGAGGTTTTAACCACCAAGAATAAAAATAAAGTCACACTTTATTTTTATTTTAATTAAAACATAAAAACCCAAAACTAACTTTTATTTTCGTCCATCTACAGTTGAGGTGAAAGTCTTCTTAAGAGAATATTGGAGCTGCGACTTCAACGATGCACTCAGATTTCAATTCTGATCACCGGTTCAAAAGTTATAAAAACCCGCTTGTATGTTTACTGAACGTACCCAAACAAAACTTCAATAATTGATTTCGGGCGCACCGAGCCTCGGAATCAAGTGCCATAAATTTTCACAGACTCGTAAAAATCCCATGTATTTAAGAAAAAAATTACATAGAATTTCTGGTTATTTAAATATTACATTATAATTATTCTATAAATTTTAATTATTATTTACTTTTCTTTTGTTTCATCAGTTGAAAAGTGAAAAAAGCGTTCAAGCGTACGTATGGCCTACCATCTCCATGAACGGTGTAATTCATTGTTTATCTCCACCTTTCAAGTTTGATTATAAATATGTCTATAATGAATATATATGATATTTATATCATGATTAAAACTTTTTATATGATGTAATCGTGATCAAAGTACACTGATCGAAACAGTCGAACCAAAAACTTCTATGTAAAATGAAACAGTTAACACCCAAAAACAGCAATATTAAACGAATTATTAATAAATGGGTATTGAAATTTTACAAGTGAATAATATATGATATTATATGTATGAAAACTACTATTTTATATAATTATAATAAATTTAAATTTATTATACATTATTTTAAAAGCACTTATGAAGCAAGTCGGATCTGAGGTAAGGGGTTTCTTAACTAAATTTCTATTCATTAGGTTATACTTATACTTTTTGACTACGTTATTACACAGTTATGTGGGAAATGAAATATGATTTTATTATGTTGTATTTCAAAAAAAATGGATTTTAATTTTTCATGCATAATCACTTCATTGATTAATTATCACTATAATGATACAATCTTTAAAAGGGTTTATTTTAAAATCTCATTCTTATTCAATATTGTTTATATTTAAGTTTATGTTAGAAGTTTTATATGATATTTGTATCTTAAACCACATTAATTTTATTCTGCTACAATTATTTTTAAAAATTACATGTTTTCCTTTCGTTTTCCTCCCTTTATGTGCTCAAGAGTCTGAAATATGTTTTCTAAATAAAGCTGACTTTGTTTTTTAATCTGTCATGAATCTTTTTATTCTATGTATACATTTAATTTAAAATGTTTTCAAGAATGTTTTTAATATTCTCTAATGATTTATTAAATACATTTTTATCCTTTTTGTAATTTCAAAAAAATTATTAAAATTATTATTCTTATTGTTTTCTGAATAAGGTACTTTTGGATTTTTACTGAAATGGAAAAAAGGAATATTTTTTTGAATTTACATGACATTAATGTAATTTACCATCACCATGACCAATAAATTATTTAAATATACCTTTAATAGTTTCCAATGGTAGTTTTAAAGATAATTTTTTCCATAATATTTTTAAAATTTTTAGATTTTAATATAAGTTATTTTAAAAAAAATAGGGTATTTTCTTAAAGAAAACTTCCAGTAAACTTTTTAAGTATTGTAATTTATGTCAAAATTATTTAGTGAATATTATAATTTTTTGGGGACATACACTTTTGATAACACCCATCATATTAATCTGAATTTCTTGTAATTATGTTATTTATTTGGGAAAATATTAATATTTCATATGTTAACTTTTCAATGTGAATTTTTACATTGATTATTTTTCACACCTTTAATATAACGAATGAATTGGACTTAGTAAGTGATGATGGAAATGTTATATCCCCTTGATGAAATGATAGGTATCATTAGATAAGCTAGATTGGGTATTTTGTTGAGGACTTACCCATTTATGTAATAATTTTTTAGCATTATTCTATAGTGATAAGTTTAAAATGTCTAAAATTATACATTCCATCATTATGAAATTAGTTAATGATGTTCATGTGATTATTTCAGTTGGAATGATATCCATGGATAAGTTTCAAGATAATTTTATTATTTATATGTCACTATTTGATCGTCATTTATTCCTTCCATATTATCCATGCCATATTTATTACATAATAGGTTCTTCTATAGGAATTCCCTTACTAAGAATTTGATCTCACCGCTTTCTTATATTTCCTTTCCCGGGATACTAATAATTATATTATGATTGATATTCAAGGATATATACTATTTTTTTTTATATTTTCAATTATAAAGTGAGATTCAAGAATGTATCTAGTTTAATAAGACTGTAAAACCATTCAGTACTTTGGAGATTTGATCACATATATCAGGTTTCAATGTAATAATTTAACCACTAACTCTAGGATACTATGTTATGGGTATTTATAGTGTGTATCAGAAAATTTTTAGTAGAAACTATGGGAACTAGATTTAATGAAACATAAATTAATGAAGAAAACCCTATGATAGACTTTGAGAATATGTCTAGTTGTAGTAAAATATAATAAAAGTTTTGTAAATGAAGTAATAATGTGGTTTTACAAAAAATATATCCATGTATGAAAACAATAAGTGGACATGGTTTTGGAACAAATACATCTAGGGATAATAACTCTGAAAATAGTTGGTATAATATATCTCGACCGTCATTATGGTGCATGGTGAGTGTTACCTTACTGCGCACCTGGTTTAACACTCTTAGGGGATATGTTTGGATTAATTAAAATTTTATATATGAATAATTATGATGAATGAGATAATAATACCTATCTAAAACTATGATATTATATAGTGATATGGTGTAAACCTAAAGTGTCTTGGATTGATAATTCTATGGTTGATAATAATTTTAAAGGAATAGATACCCTTTTTGAGGTACTATGTGATGGAATTTCAAGACGATTACAGATAGTTTTGTAGGAATTTATGGGAATACATCCCTCCAATTTATTGTAGGTTTTATTGAAAGGGTTATTTGAAGAATAATGATTTTATATTTTGTGTACATAATTTTAATGTTATTGACAACATTAAGGGTTAATATGATCTTCGATGTTGAGGTAATTATGGGGGAAATTGTTTTATCATATATATAACCATGGGATTTCTTTTTATCGATAAATATTTAATTAACCTATGTAACCATATATGTTTTTTAGTGTTTTAATAGTGATTTAGGTTATTTAGAGAAATGACTAGTATGTTTTAAGAGAATATATAATCAAGGTATTTAGATGTTTTGTATATGACATTATGAGATAATTTATGTTCATTGGGGATAAATTTTGATCAAATATTTCATATTTTTTTTATTTGAATTTTGTTAGATGTATTTTGTAGGATTCTTAAGGTTAACTATTTATGGAATGGATTAAGTTGAACTTTTGTGGTTATTATTTAGATTTTAGGGATTAAAGTATTGTATCAAATAACTTGTGCTTACCATTTTTATATTGTTAAATATTTATAGAAATAAGGAATGAATTTCTATCCTTATATGGATCTTATGATCTATTAAAATTTTATTTTATTTTTTCAGGCATGAAAAAATCATCTTGAATATAGACTTCTTGGAGTAAGTGATGAAGTGAAAATCGATAATAGGACGACCAAAGAATGAATTTATGCCTATGAAATGAAAATAAATGAATTAAGTATATTTTTCTATATTATCTATCTTAATAGTAAAATAATACATCAAATTTAGGAAAATGATCTCAAAATAAAAAATGTTATATTTTTACATTCATTTCTAATGAATTAATGGTCTTTTCTCCCATAACTAATTTTTTTGTGGTTATTAACATTCTCATGATCATGTTGTAATTCACTATATATTAGTATTTTGATGATATATTTCTCATAAATGTCTATATTTAAACTCCCCATTAATTTTATTCTCATTTGGTAACCTTATTATGTGTTATTTTATGTAATCTTTAACCTTCTCACTTCCCCTTTTTAAAATACATTTTGTTATCTGTCTGTTTGATGTGGGTTTTAAATAAAGGTATTTTCAAATATTGAATATTTTATGGTTGAGACAAAATTGGTAGGGAACATTTTATTTAAGGGGGTAGAATTTAACATATTGAAAAAAAAATTAAAATAATAATAAGCTCAATAGATTTCTTAACACACAACATCGAGCTTTATGTGAAATGAGATATATTATAAAAATATTATTATCTAAATGACACCAAGCTATTAAATTGAATGGAATAAATATGAGTAAATTAGTTATAAAATATATTTATAATTTTCTTAATCAATACAAATTAATTGATTAATTCTTAGGAAATAAACACTACATTTTTAGTGAAGTCATTTTTTTCTTCAAAAATGAATTTTTCTTCAAAAATGAATTTATTTAATTTTGTGGGTGAAAATTATAATTAGTTACTTTAAATTTTATTAATTTTACTTTATAAAATGAAAATATTTTTTGAAATAATCATATCAAAATTAACTTGGGGTGAAATTTTTAGATTTTTCTCAAATGATTGATTTTTCAATAAATAGTGAAAAATGTCGGTTTTTCAAATACTCTCATATATTTTCGTTAAATCATGTGACATGAAAAACCAAATTAAATTTTTAATTTTTTATTACATTTAAATATTATCTATTTTATAAAATTAATTTCATTTTAATCATAAATATACATGATTTTGATATAAGTTAATTTTTAAGCTTAAAACACATTTTTTCTAAAAACTATTTTTCATTGTGTTTTATGTTTTTATATTAAGATTGATTTCTTAAAATTATAGAGATTTAATCTAGAAAATGGATACCATATTTGGAATTATTTGGTTCAAATTTGATAAATCGTTCCCCTTTATTTTTTTATTATGAATTGTAATCATCGAAAATATATGTCACCATAATAAGGGTAAATGGGTAAAACGGGGTTAAAACTATGAAATAAGGTCTCAAAATCAACCCAAAACTTAAATTAACTTAATTTTATAGGAAAAATTAAACAATATATATTCAAAATTCAAATATATGTCATTTTTTCATTTTCCTTTGATAATGATATTTATTTTATTTTATGTAATGAAAATTCAAAAATGTCACTCTCTCAACTTAAATATGTATAAAAATTTGACATTAGGATAAAATGAGGATAATTTAATTATAAATGTGTATTAGAGATATGAATTTTTATTTTTTATAATATAAATTAATTTTTAATTATTAATTATTAAATAATTACCTTAAATTCTTACACAATGTCAACGTGGTGTTTGTACAAGAAGTAGAAAAATCATGTAAATGATTTAAAAAACTATAAAAGTAATATTGTATAGATTAATTATAGTACCCTGAGAATTTCATAGATTAATATAACATATTAGGGATGTTTTAATGGTTTATATTCTATGTCCCTATTTTTCTTGACGACTTTAAAGTCAAATTAAATGAATAGTGTCAAAAATGACATTAATGGTATTTTATGTTAAATAATATATTATTAAATTATTTAAAAAACATAAAAAACTAGAAATAGAATAATTAGGATCATAAATTATCAAAAATTTATTATTGTATCCATTAATGAGAAAATGTTTACCTTATAAATAAAAATATAACCCTTTAATATTGAAAAATTTGTTACCGCGGTTAAGGTCATGATTTGTTAAAGAAATGGGTTAAAAAAACATTGTGATTAAAATAAACTAAGAACTTTCATAAAATTAATTTTCGATTTTATTTTTACCTTAAATTTATCACCTTAATATATGAGTCATTTTAGATCCATTTCTCCAAGAATGTCACTTAATAATATTTTAAAGCTTTGAAATATTTTATGTGTTTCACTCACCTCAATTATAAAAGGAAACCCTTCCCCTCTCTTATTTACACCACTTTGAGAAGACTAGGAAAAAAACCTAAGAAAATTTTCTTCTCAAATTCTATATCCTTGAATTAGATGTCATTTTATTCTTAAAAGTCCATTCCAAGGGTCCTTAATAAGGTATATAAAGGAAGTATATCAAATAAAAGGTAATCATCATTATCGACTCTTTCAAGTTTATTTATTCTTCAAATTCCTATAAATATATTTTACCCATCCAAAAATAATAACTAAAGTATCATAAATATACTTATATATTATTATTATTATGTTACAACCATTTTTTACTACTTTTATATCTTATATAAAGTCAAAACATCCATTGTGAGTACATATGGAATACCATCTCCACTTAGCGATGTAATGCATTTTTCTTAACCATTTTACTTGAATGGTTATAAATATGTAAATAATGATTATATATGATATTTATGAAATAATTATAATTCTAAAAATATAATATATCAACTTCCTTCATAACCTTATATATATAGTAAAATGATAACATCACTAGGGTGTATGTATGGACTGGCACCTCAACGAAGTGATGGGATTTGTTCTTAATTTATTCTTTACATAGATGGTAATACGGATATATTTAATTAATATATAATATATATGATTTTATAATGATTTTTAATGTATAGTTATTATTTACCTTTCATTCATTCAATCAATTGAAAATTAAAAACAGTATTTATACATATGTGCGGCTTACCATCTCCATGAACGGTGTAATTAATTTTTTTATATAAACACCTTTAATGGAAAACTTTAAGTATTTATATAATTAATATATAATATATTTATATCATAATTATAATTACATAGATTATGTAACCATGATAAAGTGACAAGGACCAAAATTTTCGAACCAAAACTTCTATGAAAAATGAAAAAGTTGACACCCAATAATAATTATTTTAAAAGAATTATTAATAAACGGGTGTTGAAATAATACAATTGAATAATATAGGATATTATATATATGAAAATTATTTTATATATAATTATAATATATTTAAATTTATTATTAAGTGATTCAAACCTATGTTAAGGGGTTTCTTAACTCAATATTCATTATTTGAGTTATATTTATACTTAATTGACTATATTATGTAATTGTTGTGTTTAAAATTACATATGATTGTATTATTTTGTATCTACACTTTTTTGGGATTTAAATTTTTCACAAATAATCATTTCATTTATTAATTTTCACTTCAACGATATGAACTTTATAAAGGATTATTTCAAAATTTTCTTCATATTCAGAATTGTTTATGTTTAAGTTTCTATTAAAACATTTATGTGATATTTCTATATTAAAACCTAATAATTTTATTCTCTTATGCTTTTTTAAAAAATTATAATTTTTAATTTAATTTTCATCTTTTTATATACTCAAGAGTATGAAATAATCTTTTTAAGGTAAACCACTTTATTTTATATTTGGTCAAGAATATTTTTATCCCATGTCCCTATTTTATTTCATATGATTTCAAGAGTTTTTTTACTATTATCTAGTTATTAATTAAATACATTTTTATCTGTTTTTACTTTCAATAAAAAAATATAAGTAATATTCTCTTCATTTTACAATTCAGGTTCTTTTTAATATTTATTGATAAAGTAAAAAATAATATTTTTTTTAACTTACACGTCATAAACAAAATTTTCCACAATAATAACCAATCAATTATTTAAAGATTACCTTACAATTTTACAAGGTTATTTTCAATGAAAATTTTTTCCTTAATATTTTGTGAATTTTTAGATTTTAATATATGTAATTTCAAAATGAAAGGGGTATTTTCTTTAATAAATTTTCCAATTATATTTTTAAATTATTTTAAGCTATGTCAACATTATTTGGTGAATAATATACTTTAATGTGGATATACTCATTTTATACCATCCTCTATATTACTCTGGATGACTTGTGATTACATTATTTATAGGGGAAATATTAATATTTCATAGTATACCTTTTTAATATGAATGTTTATATTGATCATGTTTCACCCCTTTCTTATGATGAATGAATTGGACTTAATAAATTATGGATGGGGAATATTTTAGCTCCTTGATGCATTTGTGGGTCTCATGATACAAACTAGTTTTGGTTTTTTTTTGAGTCCTTACCCATTTATATAATATGTCTTGTCATGAGGAATTGATGGTAATTTTAATATGACTATCAGTATAAATTTCCTAATTATGAAATAAGTTATTGATATCCATGTAATTATTTGAATAGTTATGATATCCAAGGATAAGTTTTAAGCTCATGTGATTATTCATATGAAATTATTTTATCATCATTTATTCTTGATATATTATTCATGACTTATTTATTTTATGATAGTTTCCATTGTATTTATTCCCTTATTGAGCTTTTGATCTCACCAATTTTTTATAATTATTTTACCCAAGTTACCATAAAGTGTTTTATGCAAGGATATACAATATGGATCAATGGTGTTATCAAAGAAAATATTGTGTTGTATTTTATGTTTTAAAATATAATGTGAGATTCAATTATATATCTATTTTACCAGGACTATTAAACAATTAAATCCTTTGGGGATATGATCACTTTTATATATTTTTAATGTAATAATGTAACCAGTGATATTGGGTTACTAGGGTCAGGCTTATTAAAACTAAGAAGAAGAATACTCCCTGTATGAAAAAAAAACTCATTGAGGTAAGTGATATTGGTAATGTTGATAATTTTGAGTCTAAAAATTTCATGTAAGAATATTATAAATACCAAAATAATATACCCTAAAGAATATTTAATTGGATGGTTATTCTATGAAAGAAGATGAAATGGAATAAAGTTGTCAATCAAAAGGACGTTCAGGAAGTATCCAAGATGGCATCCTAGTCTTGTATGATAAGGTGGATAAATTATAAATCATCCATAAGGTGTACTATACATTCCTGGTAGATTTTGGTTTGAAGAATCAAATATTGAAGAAATAAGAGGTGGAATTAAATGAATAAATTAGTAGAATGGATTTAAAAATGTAGTTTTAAGGAAACCTAATCTAAAAACTGACACACAATTTGGGAGAAAAAATATCCATGGAAAATAATATTAAAGTGAGTATTATCCATTATAAAACAAAACCCACATTAAAGGTAAAATATGTAAGAGAAGTTAGTTCAATGATACAGGACATGGTTTCCTAAATGAAGGAGAAAGATGCAAAGATCTAGGGACTTGAAGAAAGGTTTGAGACCTCAAGTGAAAAGATAAAAATCCCACTTAATGTAGCCTCAATAGGTGGATTCTAAAATGATTAAAATATAGAATTGATGAGTAAGATAAAATATCCTTAAAAATTTTAAAATCATGGTTATCAAAGGAAGGTATCTATAAAGTGATACTTTTTTAGAATTGTGGGACATACCATGGATGTGTGTCTAGAAGCACAAGGTCTTAATAGTGGGATGAAAGATGTTGAAACATCTCAACTAAGGCAATGATACATGAGGTATTAATTTTATAGGTTATTTTTTATTTGTTAAAATCATTGACATATGTAAAAGTAATGTTTCAAGAAAGGTGAAGGTAATTATAAGAAGATATCCATTATTCCCATGGAAATGGAGAGCTAAATAAAAATGGAAGAAAAACATATTACATTTAAAAATATATTTTTGGGGATGTATGGATATGAGGATGAAAGGTAATAAAAGGTGCATCATGAACCATTGTATAAGTTCATTTAATATAACTCATGGAAATAAATAAAGAAAATATATATGATGTGGAATAAGAAAGTTTCACTTTTTGAATATAAAAAGGTTTAAAAAATAAAGAAATACACACTAAATAAAAACAAGTCAGAGGTGGGTCTAATGGAAATTTAATAAGACAAGCATAAATCATGTCTAAGTTGTTTTGTAAAATATTCCATAAGTAAATAAGAGAATTTTGGTGGAATATACTTTCTATTCAAGAGGAATTATGGATAAAGATGTAGAAATGAATCGTCGAAGGAACAAATATGAAAAATTGGGATTAATCTCAAAATGGAGGTAAATTTCAAGATATGGATGATGGGGAATTCCAAATAATTTATTAATAATGAAATGTGTACATGTTTTTTTGAAAGGAGAACCACTATAAAGTATTGTATTTGATTTAAAATAAAATGGTTGGTTCACTAAGACCAACCAAAATCCTCTACTTAAGGATGGTCTAGAAGTACCCCTATTTATTTATTCTTAATGTTGTTATCTATTTTTTTGGAAGTGGTAATGATTTAAGGGCAGGATACGATCTATGGGGTGTATTTTCTAAAAATAGGTACATAAAATGATTTTAGAAGAAATTTTTAGTGATGTTAACGAACAATTTTAATGAAAAATGGGGTCATAGAAATTCATGTAATACCTTGATAAATCTGAAATTTCAACAAGTATCAATCCTGAATTGAAATTACAATAGTTTAAAATCTCTATCTGATTTTTAAAATGGTATCAAGCTAAAAATGATTATCAATAAGTGATATAATTCTTGATCTAGTGGTCTCCAACCCTAGATAAAGGAGAAGAAAATTTGAGTAAAGAACTAGTAATGTATATGAAATCCATGTTTTTTATCTAACATGTGATGTTATCTTATTTATTTCAGGATATCAAAATATCCTAATGTTTAATTAATACCATGGTAAATATAAAAACTATTATTGGTGAGAAGTATTGAAAGAATTCAGGGGAAGTTTTTTTTAAGATTGAAAGGATACATACCTCACTTAGAGAAAGAGAAACATCGTATAGAGGATGATAATGGATTATAAGTGATATCACAAGGATATTTTTAACAAGTGGTATCAATTATTTTAATAAGTGTTATGGTTCAAACACTTTATTGTATTAAGTATATTTTTTAATGATATTTTGTCTATGTGATGTAGTTCATAGTGATATTCCTGAACAAATTTAATTGATCAAGTTATAGGAATTTATGATAATAAGTGAGTGAAATAGAAAATATTTAAGTTAATAACTTAATCTCTTGTTTGCTACATCGAGTTTCATATTATTATGCTGAGAGGATTTTTTTAGGAATCTTTGTAATGTAGAAACTTTACTTGCTGAAAATATTTAAGAATGTGGCTATAGATGAATGATGTTTTGATCCTAGAATAAAAATCTAGAATCATTAAAAATAATTTAAAAAAACCAAAGATGAAGGAGATGATGATTTATGGTGCGATAATTGTAACGACAAAAAGTTTCATTAATGGAAATCCCTCTTGATCTAATTAAATGTCTCTTTATGTTTATATAAAATGTCAACTTATTTGGTTTTATGTTAAGAATTTTGACCGTTGCTAATATAGTCATTGAACATTGATCACATGATTAGTATAAATATAGGACTTTAACAAATCCAATTTACTCAGACAAAGGAAGCGATGGCCTCATCCAGTAGAATTTCCCAATACGAATCCCATTTGTCGGAGCTCAGAAAAGAGGTGGCGTCTTTGGGCTTCGCTCTTGACCAATCCCAAGCTGAGCTTCATCATGTCAAGCTCGAACGTGACCGACTACAGGAAAAGTGGAAGTTGATTGAAATTACCACACGAGCGATGTTATCCGAGCCACCCCAAGAGTCTGTCACCATCACACACCTTACCCTTAGGTCTTATGCGGCTTTTTTAAGGGTTTATGTAACAAATAAGTAGTACTATGTTCATGTACATTATTTTTTTATATAATAATGAATATAATTTCTAGTCATTTTTGATACATTGTAAATAGTTTTTAAAGTACAAATGGTGTTTTTAGTTATTATTTAATTAAGAAATATATTTTATTAAATTAAGGGATTTTGGAATAATATTTTAATAAAATAATAATATTATTATTAAATTAATTTTTATTACATATAAATGATCTTATAATTTTATGAATGCAATTAAAATTTTTTATTAAGGTTTGAAAGCCATTTCTGTTAAAACCCGTGAATTTTTTATAAATGTCGGTTTTTATTTTAGAAGTGAAAATTAACATATTTAAAAAATTATTTAGATAAAATAAATGTTATTTTTGGAATCAGGACATCAAAATTATCCAATGGTGAATTTTTCATAATTTTCTGAGACAGCCAAATTTTTGGGTAAAAATTAAATATTGTTTAAATATATAATGTATTTTATGACATAATAATGACCCAATAGTGATGTAATAAAATACTATAATCATTATTTTTGTCCAATATATGTTTTAACATTAAAATAATGTAATTTTGGGTTTGTTTGAATTACTTTTGAAAGCATTAATGGACCCCTCAAAACTTATTCAACATCTTTCCTTTTTAAATTAATTTCCATGAGAGTGTGACTCACCTCTACATAAGAAACCCTAATATTTTAAGAAGTTAGGACTTTTTACTTATAAAATATTGTTTTCCTCTTCCTTTTTCCAAAAACCATGGGCAAAAACCATGGTATGGTTTGTGGTTTGGATTAATTTAATGTATGGGGACCCAAAACTAAATAATAATTAATTCCCTCACCTTTCCTATACAAACCCACCCAAGATCCCACTTCCTCCTCACTCAAATCCCTTTTAGTTCATCCAAACTCTTCCCTACTCTCTCTATAATCCTCCAAAGGTTCCCCAAGCTCCCAAGAATCCTCTAACAAGCCTCTCTCTAGCCTTTGGAAGCACACTTCCAAGTAAGGGTTTTTTTCTTTCTTTCTCATTTTTGTCCAATTTTCTTTAAGTTGTTTTTCCCTTTTAATTTAAATTATGATTGTTGGGGTATGGTTTTTCACCTCCCTCATACTTCCCTCTTTATGTTTTAATAATGTTAGACCCCTTTCTCTCTCATTAAATGCCTCCCATGTACACCCATTACTATGCCCAAATTCCGAGAGGAACTTCTCTCTCCTCTTTTACATTCAAGCAATACTTTTGTATCATGAATCTAAATTCCATTACAATTTTTGGGACATGTATCTATATAACCTAATTAATGTCCATTACATGTATATATGATTAGGAATCCCTTTCTCTCTCATCAACATTTTTTTATGAATTCTTATGTCATGCTGTTACGCTGCCGAAATCTCACCGATTTTCTAAGCCAATGCCATTGTGTAGTGAATACCATGCCCATTTCTCCATCAAGGGTATTCACCTTTATTCACATTTACTTATTGATTATAAAGTTTCATGTATGAGTTTCACATTCCTTCATCGTGGAATAAATGATTATGTTTTATGAATCCATGTTTTATGATCCATGTGGCACACTTATGCATGAAATGAAATGTTTAAGAAGGGTGCGCCCTTATACGCTCCAATGCATTAAGTAAAGTATAGTATCATGATACATCATTTGAAATGAGTTTTTACTCATGCTAAATCAAGTGAAACGAGGTTTTACTCATGCTTCATGTGCAATGATGATTTACTCATGTTCTATTTCTAATGAGCATTGGCTCATGCTAATTCCATGTTAAGTGTTTTTGCCACATTTCCATGTTATGATTATCTTGTTTTAGCATGCTTTTATGTTAATGTTTCTTTTATGCTCTATTGATATGCCTATTTTATAACATTTATTTTACTCCTAATGTTTTTTCATGTGTACTCCCTTACTGGGCTTTATAGCTCACCATTTTCTTATGCATGTCCTCAGGTTATCCCATGCAATGCTAAGTACGAGGGAATGTAGTGGTCATGTAAAGGAAGTTTTCAATAAAAATGTTGTATTTTATGTTTTAATGTTTCAATGTAATGATCCTAATCCCAAAAGACACTAAACATCTTGATCTTCTTTTTTGTATCAAGTGAAGTTTTATGTAATAAATCATGTTTAAGTTTGTATTAAAAGCAGGGTTGTCATAGTTGGTATCAGAGGATAGGTTTAGTTATTTTTGGGATTAGGAAACCCTAGTAAATACTTAGATACAAGACTAAGTACAATAAATACGTCCCTAAGTTTTGGTGAGTATTGAGTAAGTGTGTTATCAATAAAACACATCCATGTCTGGATACGAGCAGGTAGAGGCGGCTCTGGCACAGATGTATCCTAGGGGTAAAACCCGAAAACACCACTTTGAGCTAGACTCGAACGGGAACTGGTGCACGACAACGGGCCTTGCTGCACTCTTGGTTACGACACTCCCGGGGGATATGCTTTGTTAAATTCAAAAGCTTAGTATGAACCCTTATTAAGGGAATAAAAAAATGCCCCTAAGAATATATGTTAGAAAGTAGATCATGAAAAGCCTAGATTGAAGCCTGTAGAATCATGAGTAAAGAAATAAAAGTTTATTTATAAATCATAAACTTTTGTCTTTGTATTACCCTTTATTTGTTACCCCCTAACTTTCTTTTTATTCCAGCCAATGTCCAGTAATAGGAGGACTCAGGCTAACAACCGATGTGAAGATCAGTGTGATGACTATACTAATGAGATGCCCAATCCAATGGGAGCGGGAATCGCAAATTTTGTCACGCTTCTCTCTCAGCTTACTCAAGATTTGAATAGAAACACGGGTCAAGAGGAACATCCAAACCCCACTAAGAAGGAACAAGTCTCTATCGAGAGATTCATGAGGCAAAGGCCTCCTACATTTAGTGGATCATCTGATCACACGATCGCTGAACAATGGATCAACTCCATTGAAAAGATCTTCTCCATCCTTCAATGTTCTGAACAAGAGAAGGTTCTCATGGATGATTATCGTATGGAGGGTAAAGTTGATCAATGGTGGACGTTGATCAAAAATATGAAGCCTGAGGAGTAGATAGAGGCGTTAGATTGGAAGGATTTCCGGAAGATTTTTTTCGATAAATATTTTCCATGCACCCTCCGGCTTAAGATAGAAAGGGATTTCCTTTCCCTCAAGCAAAAAGATAAAGAATCTGTTGGAGTGTACGAGGCAAACTTCACAAGGCTTGCACGATATGCTTCTGGCTTTGTCGTTATCCCCGAATTCAAGGTTGACCGCCTCTTTGGTGGGCTAAAGTCTAGCTTGCGGAAAGCATTAGCGATCCGTGACTTCGATAGCTATGAGGAAATTGTCCGATGTTCCCTCAAGGTCGAAATGGAGATCGGGGAATCACAGGGGTATCATGGGGACAAGAACCGTAAGGTGGACTTCAATGCCGGTGGTCCAGTGGATAAATCCAACGGTGCTAAGAAGATCCAGCACCCCACTTTTCAAAAGT
Organism: Viscum album; assembly: GCA_963277665.1. Classification (NCBI taxonomy): domain Eukaryota; kingdom Viridiplantae; phylum Streptophyta; class Magnoliopsida; order Santalales; family Viscaceae; genus Viscum; species Viscum album. The sequence continues at coordinate 177,046,929 of OY728138.1, forward strand.
ACGGAAAGAAGAACCCTAGAAATTGCCTTAAGGGGATGAGAAAATGCTTCAGGTCTGGAAGGGAAGGGAACCTAGCTATTAACTGTCGGCAAGAAAGACCCGTAGCTGCGACAGAGGAGAGGAACGCTCCGTTCGAACCTCAACGTGTTGTTCAATGCTACAAATTCAACGAACCAGGTCATTTGGAAAATCAGTTCCCTAATCTAAGGGTTTTCAGAGACAACCAACAACCTCCAAGGCAACAAGGAAGAGATTTTCCCATCACTTCTGTCGAAGTGAACCCCGACAAGGAAGTGGTGACAGATACGCTAGTTATTCATTCAAGAATAGTGAACGTACTTTTTTATTCAGGTTCTATGCATTCTTTAATATCTCTAAAGTTTAGTAGAACAATCCCAACACCACCACAAATCTTGGAAATGAAGATGTCGGTGAGTACGGAAAATGGGGAAATCATTGCATCCCATGAATATAAGTCCTCCCCTGTTATAATCTGTGGATTGAATTTCCCAGTGAAACTCATCATACTCCCTCTGGTGAAATTTGATGCAATTATTGGCATGTATTGTCTTTACTTATATAGAGCCAATATAAATTGTCGGGAGAGGGAAATCACACTCCATATGGAGAATCGACCCCCGATTCTTTACAAGTGTCAGGAGGAAGATAAATATCTTATAGATCCATCGTCTCAAGCATGGATATTACTGTCCTATGAGCACGCGTATCTGGCTCAGATGATTGAGTCCAAGGAAGAAACCATCCTTGAAGAAATGCCTATTGTGAGGGAATTTGCGGAAGTGTTTCCCGAGGAACTGTCTGGTCTTCCTCCTTGAAGATATGTTGAGTTCTCAATTGAACTTATACCTAGGGCGCTACCAATATCCAAGAATCCATATAGAATGGTTGTTTTTGAGCTTGAAGAGCTGAAGAAACAACTACAGGAGAATCTGGATAAAGGGTTTATACGCCCAAGTGCTTCACCATGGGGTGCACCAGTCCTCTTTGTCAAGAAGAAGGATGGGTCAATGAGGCTTTGCATCGATTGTCGTGAACTTAACAAAATCATGATACAGAACAAGTATCCTCTACCAAGAATTGATGACTTGTTTGATCAGCTATGTGGAGAACAATAATTCTCCAAGGTGGACTTGCGGTCGGGATATTATCAAGTAAGGGTGAAGAAGGAAGATATCCCCAAGACTGCTTTTCGCACAACATACGGGCACTATGAATTCATAGTAATTCCTTTCGGACTCACTAATGCTCCAGAAATCATCATGGACTTTATGAATAGAGTCTTTAGATATTACCTTCACAAATTTGTGGTAGTCTTTATATATGACATTCTAATATACTCCAAACCAAGGAGGATCATGAGGAGTATTTAAGAATTGTACTAGAGACTTTTCCCAAGGATAAGCTCTATGCAAAGTACAGCAAGTGTGAGTTCTGGTTGAAGGAGGTCTCATTCTTGGGCCATATCATCATAAGCAATGGGATATCTGTGGACCCCGCTAAAACAGATGCAATTGAGGGATGGCCAAGGCCAACATCAGTAACGGATATCCGTAGCTTCTTGGGGTTAGCTGGATATTATCGACGATTTGTGAGAAATTTATCACGATTGTCCAACCCTCTTACCAAGCTAACTCGAAAAGAAGTAAAGGTTTCTTGGAGTGATGAATGCGAAGAAAGCTTCAAGGAGTTGAAAAGGAGCCTTATCACTGCGCTCGTGCTCGCTTTACCCACAAGTGGGGACCTTTTTGTGGTATTCAGTGATGCTTCAAAGAAGGGCTTAGGATGTGTGCTGATGCAGAATGATAAAGTAATATCCTATGCCTCAAGACAGTTGAAAATCCATGAGAGAAACTATCCAACGCATGATCTGGAGTTGGAGGTGGTGATCTTTGCCTTGAAAATCTGGCGGCATTATCTCTATGGAGAGAAATGTGAGATATATACTGACCACAAGAGTCTTAAATATATATTCACACACGAAGAGCTTAATATGCGCTAGAGAAGATGGATAGAGCTCATCAAGGATTATGACTGTTCAATCCATTACCACCCTGGGAAAGCAAACAAGGTGGCAGATGCCCTAAGTAGAAAGGATCTAGCGATTCTATCAATGATGAGAATTGAGAAGGATCCAATCTTCTTAGACTTGATGAATATGGACATGGGAATCATAGAGAAGGGAAAATCATCAATCCTATCACAAATGATTGCTCAACTGTCTCTTTTGGAAAGGTTAAAGGATGCTCAAAATGATGATGTGGGAATTCATGAAAAAGTGGAAGCTATCAAAAAGGGGAAATCCTCATATTTTAATGTTAATGAAGAAGGAATTGTGTGGTTTGGGAATAGAATATGTGTTCCATCAAGTCTGGAGCTGAAGAAGGAACTTTTGGATGACGCACATAGTTCAAATTTCTATATTCACCTAGGGACCACAAAGATGTTTCTAGATCTCCGAGAAAAATTTTGGTGGGATAATATGAAGAAGGAGATCACTGAATATACATCAAAGTGCCTGGTGTGTCAACAAGTGAAGGTAGAGAGGTAGAAGTCTAAGGGGATGATGCCACCATTTCCCATACCAGAATGGAAATGGGAGAACAACACCATGGACTATGTCACCGGACTTCCGAGGACATCCAAAGTCAACAATGCAATATGGGTTGTTGTGGATCGTCTTACAAATACGACACACTTCATTGCTATTTGAGAGGATTTCTCTTTGGATCAACTGCCACGGATATATATCAGGGAAGTGTTAAGGTTGCATGGAGTACCACTATCTATTGTGTCTGACCGAGATCCAAGATTCACCTCTAAGTTTTGGAAGAGTCTTCAAGATGCTCTGAATACTGAATTGAACTTCAGTACAGCCTATCATCCTCAAACTGATGGCCAATCCGAGCGGACTATCCAAACACTTGAGGACATGTTGAGAGCATTCTCAATTGACTTTAAAGGAGGATGAGATCAACATCTTCCTCTGGTTGAATTCTCTTATAATAACAGTTTCCACTCGAGCATCCAAATGGCACCATATGAATCCCTGTATGGGAAAAGGTACAGAACACCGGCATGTTGGGATGAGGTCGGTGAACGTAAGCTGCTTGGACCAGAAATGGTCGAGGAAATGGTGGAGAAGGTGAAAACCATACAGCAGCATATCAAGGCAGCTCAGACTCGACAGAAGAGTTATGCAGATAACCGTCGACGAGACCTTGAGTTTAAAGTTGGATACATGGTTTTTCTACTCATATCTCCATGGAAGAAGGTCATGAGGTTTGGAAAGAAAGGGAAGTTAAGTCCAAGGTACATCGGACCCTTCGAGATTCTTGACCGTGTCGGGGTTGTGGCCTATTGACTAGCACTTCCACCTAATATGGCCAAAGTACATGATGTCTTTATTGTATCCCTCTTAAGGAAGTACATACCGGACCCTTCACAAGTACTCTCTTCTGAGGTGGTACAATTGGAAGATGATCTTTCTTATGAGGAGCAACCAGTGAAGATCTTAGATCGTAGAGAAAAAGTTCTACAAAATAAGACAATGCCCCTCGTCAAGGTGTTGTGGAGAAACCAAAATTTTGAAGAAGCAACTTGGGAATAAGAGGAAGTGATGACGCTGAGTGACCCACATCTGTTTTAGTGTGGGAAAAGAAAAATTTCGAGGGCGAAATTTCTTAAGGGGGGAATATTGTAACGACCCAAAGTTTCATTAATGGAAATCCCTCTTGATCTAATTAAATGTCTCTTTATGTTTATATAAAATGTCAACTTATTTAGTTTTATGTTAAGAATTTTTACCATTGCTAATGTAGCCATTGAACAGTGATCACATGATTAGTATAAATATAGGACTTTAACAAATTAAATTTACTCAGAAAAAGGAAGCGATGGCCTCATCCAGTAGAATTGCCCCATACGAAGCCCATTTGTCGGAGCTCGGAAAATAGGTGGCGTCATTGGGCTTCTCTCTTGGCCAAGCTCAAGCTAAGCTTCATCATGTCAAGCTCGAACGTGACCGACTACAAGAAAAGTGGAAGTTGATTGAAATTACCACTCGAGCGATGTTATCCGAGCCACCCCAAGAGTATGTCACCATCGCACACCTTACCCTTAGGTTTTATGCGGCTGTTTTATGGGGTTATGTAACAAATAATTAGTACTATGTTCATGTACATTATTTTTGTATATAATAATGAATATAATTTCTAGTCATTTTTGATACATTGTAAATAGTTTTTAAAGTACAAATGGTGTTTTTAGTTATTATTTAATTAAGAAATATATTTTATTAAATTAAGGGATTTTTGAATAATATTTTAATAAAATAATATTATTATTATTATTAAATTAATTTTTATTAAATATAAATGATCTTATAATTTTATGAATGCGATTAAATTTTTTTATTAAGGTTTCAAAGCCATTTCTGTCAAAACCCGTGAATTTTCAATAAATGTCAGTTTTTATTTTAAAAGTGAAAAATAACATATTTAGAAAATTATTTAGATAAAATAAATGTTATTTCTGGAATCAGGACGTCGAAATTATCCAATGGTGAATTTTTCATAATTTTCTGAGACAGTCAAATTTTTGGGTAAAAATTAAATACTGTTTAAATATATAATGTGTTTTATGACATCATAATGACCCAATAGTGATGTAATAAAATACTATAATCATTATGTTCGGCCAATATATGTTTTACCATTAAAATAATGTGATTTTGGGTTTTTTTTACTTTCTTTTCAAAGCATTAATGGACCCCTCAAAACTCATTCAACACCTTGCCTTTTTAAATTAATTTCCATGGGAGTGTGACTCACGTCCACATAAGCAACCCTAATATTTTAAGAAGTTCAGACTTTGGAATTATAAAATATTGTTTTCCTCTTTCCTTTTTTCAAAAAACATGGTCAAAAATCATGGGATGGTTTGTGGTTTGGATTAATTTAATGTAAGGGGAACCAAACCTAAATAATAAAGAATTCCCTCACCTTTCCTATATAAACCCACCCAAGCTCCCACTTCCTCCTCACTAAAAGCCCTTGGAGTTCGTCCAACCTTTTCCCTAGTCTCTCTAGAATCCTCCCAAGGTTCCCCAAGCTCCCAAGAATCCTATCACAAGCCTCTCTCTAGCCTTTGGAAGAACACTTCAAAGTAAGGGTTTTTTTCTTCCTTTCTCATTTTTGTCCAATTTTCTTTAAGTTGTTTTGCCCTTTTAATTTCAATTATGATTATTGGGGTATGGTTTCACACCTCCCTCATACAGCCCTCTTTATGTTTTAATGATGGGATACCCCTTTCTTTCTCATTAAATTCCTCCCATGTACACTCGTTACTATGCCGAAATTCCGAAAAGAACTTCTCTCTCCTCTTTTACATTCAAGCAATACTTTTGTATCATCAATATAAATTCCATTACAATTTACGGGACATGTATCTATATGAACTACTTACTATCCATTACATGTATATATGATGAGGAACCCATTTCTCTCTCATCAACCTTTTTTATGAATTCTTATGTCACGCCGTTACGCTGCCGAAATTGCACCGATTTTCTAAGCCAATGCCATTGTGTAGTGAATACCATGCCCATTTCTCCATCAAGGGTATTCACCTTTATGCACATTTACATATTGATTATAAAGTTTCATGTATGAATCCCACATTCCTTCATCGTGGAATAAATGATTATGTTTTATGAATCCATGTTTTATGATCCATGTGGCACACTTATGCATGAAATGAAATGTTTAAGAAGGGTACGGCCTCATAGCGCTCCAATGCATTGGGTAAAGTATAGTATCATGATACGTCATGTGCAATGAGTTTTGACTCATGCTAAATCAAGTGAAATGAGGTTTAAATCGTTCTTCATGTGCAATGAGGATTTACTCATGCTCTATGTGAAATGAGACTTGGCTCATGCTAATTCCATGTTAAGTGTTGTTTCCACATTTCCATGTTATGATTATCATCCTTTATCATGCCTTTATGTTCATGTTTCTTTTATTCTCTATTTATATGACTATTGTCTAACATGTATTGTACTCCTCATGTTATTCCAAGTGTACTCCCTTACTGGGCTTTATAGCTCACCTTTTTCTTATGCATGTCCTTAGGTTATCTCATGCAATGCTAAGTAAGAGGGAATGTAGTGGTCATGTAAAGGAAGTTTTCAATTAAGATGTTGTATTTCATGTTTTAAAGTTTTTATGTAATGATCCTAAGCCCCAAAGACAATAAACCTCTCGATCTTTTTTGTTTTATCAAGTGAAGTTTTATGTAATAAATCATGTTTAAGTTTGTATTAAAAGCAGGGTTATCATAATAATTGTTTTGAAAAATAATTGGACTTAATAGAGGTACCCCTATATGTTTCAATGATAAAAGGGGAGAGAACATCTAAGATATCTAGTGAATTTTACCTTTGTATTTTATTAAAAAATGGTAATAAGTATGATGAATCATAAATCTGTACATTTCTCATGAAGATGAAGGGACTAACATAGAATGTATTTATGGTAGTATTATCAAAAAAATCCAAAGTGGTGGAATTTTGAAACCAGTATGTTGTTTTTTGGATTTTTTGTCAATATCAACCAACAAATAAAGATGGTAATTAACATTAGAGTTATTGGGATGTGGAGGTGAAGTGAAATATGGAGTTTTATATGGTTTTTCATTCATGGAAACCATATTTGGTATTCATATACATAGCAATGGAACATAAAGAGATGATGTTAAATATTTCTTGAAGAATGATTTGATTTTTCTAGTTTTGATGGAAGAATTAATGGGATAACAATTACTATAATGTATCATTATAGTAATGGAATGACTATGAGCATGCAAGGTATTATTTAGACTTGGATATAAGAAGTTATTAATAAAAAAGATATAACCATCCCATGGTCAAGATGGGCTCATGATGACATGTAGTAAACCTTGAGAAATTCATTATGGTTAAGTATATTTTAAAAATTATAGTGAGAAGATAAATTTTAAGAAATATATATTGGAAATTGGATACCATTATGGGTGTTTTGTTAACTATTATAGAGAGAAACATGAGGAATCAATCATTTTAAAGAAGATTTATAGTTATTATGAATTTTAGTGAAGAATGAAGTTGAAATGGCATGCAATATTTTATGTTCACTAGTATTAATGGTGTGGCTCTTAGAGGATGAGCTAAAACATGAAACTAAAAATGGGTATTTTTGGACTCATAGTGGTATATACATGTGATTAATCAAAACAAGGTTTTGGATTCTCCATTATATAATGAAAGGTATTCTAGGTATTAGGATTTTTTGAAAAAAAAATAGAAATGATCTAATGGCCATTGTAAATTCCATATAACAATATATTTTAATTATTAGGTTTTTCTATGAGATTTGTCATTTTTAAACTAAGACATAGAGTAATTTTTTATATATGTAATTTAAAAGAGACATGGACTATTTAATGCTCTTGAGTGCACTATTTCATGGTTGATGAAATCTATCGATTCAAATGATTGTAATAATATGATTTTTTAGACTATAGATATTTGAAGGTCAATATTTTTAGTGTCAAAGGATTAGGTATACATTAAAATGGATGTGGTAGAGGCCATAAATTCTATATTTTGAGGAAAATTTGAAAAGATAAATAATTTCATTGGAAATTCAAATCTATAAAATTATGGATCAGTTTTGGATGTTTGACTCAAACTTTATAGACATATTTGACCATAATAAATCATGTTGTTCACATGGAATGATCTTAGAAAATCATTTATAGTTTTTTTAAGTCTCATTAATGAGTGATCCATGGTAGTTTTTCATATAGATAATCATGGAATATTTTTTAGAAAATTATGGTGAACATTAGAATAAAACAAAGGTGATATTTTGGAAGGTATTTACATTAATAAAAGGGGATATTTTATAGAATTTGACTAGAACCATCATATAGTATTGATTATGGTGGAATTAATTAAGATTAATCTTGGTGGAAGTGTAAATAAAAAATATACAATATTATTTTATGAATTTATATCAGACCAAGATTTATTTGGTTAATTATGGAAATTAAAGACATGGAATTAATGTTTTATTAAGGAAAGATAATGTTTCTATATTTGAGTTTGACATGGAATATTTGTGAACTAGTTTTTTTAAAATATTTTACTAGATATATTTTTAGATATTAATGGAATATTTGTTAAAGGAAATATGAATATTTTATTGGATTATTTTTTTATATTAATATAGGAGATATTAATGGAGTATTTACATCAATATAGTGGTGACACCTGGCATGATAATTTGGAATAATTTTTTGGAGATAGGATATATATTTCAATCATCATAAGTTACTTCTTTAGATTGTCCATTGCACTAAAAAATCAACCCCTATACGTATATTCCATTAATAAAACATCCCTCATGACTTAAATGTCAACAAATTAGTATTCTAGGAACCTCATCCACTACATCGAGTATTCCTTCACTTTTGGTTATGGTTTCTTCAAGGACTTCCTTCTAATCAATTTTCAAACAAACAAGTACATGAAAAAACACAAACATTAAAAAAAATGCACAAAAAAAATGAAAATTAATATTATATTGATAAGATATTGTGTCCTACATCCATGGGAGAAAAACATCATCTCTTCCATTCAAAGAAACAAAGTACATATAATTTAAAAGGATAATCAAGTTTTGATAATCCTAATCATACTACAAGAAGTATTTCCAATTAATTTATTATTTCATCTTATGGAAATCCTCATTATGGGCTTCTGTACTTATAATTTTAGTTTCTGGCATGATGAGATGTCGAGGTGTTCTCCTTTAGGAGCCACCTCTTCCTTGTGTTAGACACTTTTATCACTTTTTCATGTGTTTTTATTGCGCATGTAGAAAATACCACTTATATAGTAGGTCCTAGTTGGTTATCCAATCACACTACCTTCTAAAACATTTGGTAGATCAAACATTGGCTTGAGATACTATCGATTTCATATATAAATCTTCACAATAACTTCCAACTCCCAATGAATAGTACATCTCAACTTCTAATCAACACTTTTGATTCTTCTACAAAATTTAATTTACAAAGAATCTTGGAAGAAATCTTTCACACATCATCATTGGTTCCTTCTCATCATGAATTTTAAAAAACCATAACAGACTCTAAAGTTTGTGGTGTATCTAGAAGCTTCTCATTTTGTATGCATCAATGATTCCTCTGGAATATGAACCACTACACCACATGTTGTTCCAGATGATTCTCCATTTCATTGTTACACTTGGACTCCACTGTGATCCATCTAATAAAATGAACTTATCCAAATACTTTTTTTAATCTTGCAACCCAAGTCTCTAGTCGAACCTCTGTTCAACTAAAGTTTCTATATCTAGTGAACACATTTCCACTACCTAAATTTGAATGTCCCATGGTGTTGATGTACTTTCTTTATCTATATTGTCCAGTGTAACTTCTAGTGACTGAATCTTCAAATATTACAACACATAACCCAAAAAACAATTATCACACCAAACCTAAAAATCTCTCACATGAGAATAAAAACATTAAGAATTATAAGAATCTTCATATGATTAAAGATCCCCTCGTGACATCAATTTCTAGAACATCGAAGTCTAGGAACCTTAGCTGCCACATATATTCATTCTTAAATTCAAGTTATGATATCCTAAAGGTATAACTTCAGAGTAATGAACAAGTGAACAAACACATGAAAAACACACACATGAAAGCACATGCACAAAAAAAGTTCCCAAAAGAATTACATGGTTCAGAAATTGTGTATTACAATAATGAGAGAATGAAAATATCTATTTTACTCAAGGAAACAAATAAAACATAAGTAATAAGGATAATTAACTTATAATAATCCTACTCAGAATAATGTAATAAGTTTTACCAATTTCTTATCTATTACATATTTTTAAAATCCTCCTTCTATCCTTTCACCTTTGGAATTTCAGACCTTGGAACCTAGATGCACCTAGGTGTAATTATGGGGAAACATCATCCTTGTGTTAGACCCTTTAAACATTGTATCAGTTTTTTTTGTTCCATATGTGGATTAATCCCACTGATACATTGGGTCTCAAATGATTATCTGGTCACACAACCTTCCAAAACATATAATTATCCAACTATTGGATCAAAATACTTAAAATTTCATATAGAAATATTTTACTTGACTATCAAATCCTAGTGAAGACTGATATCATCTTTCAATCAACACTGATGATTATTATAAAAAATTTATTTTACCATTACCCCATATGGAATTATTTAGTGTATCATTCTTAGTTCCTTTTCATTATAACTTCCAAAAAAACCTTCATCAACTATAAAAGATGTGTTATATCTGAAAACTACCCCTTCTATCTACATCAATGATTCCCCCAAAACAAAACCAAATCCTCCAAGAGCTACGCTGAATGGTCCTACATGTCATTGCTTCACTTTAACTCCAATGTGATCCATTAAAAAAACTAAACTCATCCAACTCCTTTCACTAAACTAACACCTGAAGGATCCTATCAAAATTCCATTCAACCAATGTTTTAATTACAATAAACTCACTTTTAGTACCTAAATATGGAGATACCATAGTGTTGATGTACTATCTCTATTTGGGTTTTAAATTGTAACTTCTTGTGACAAACCTTAAAAAGATTCCCACACTTAACATAGAAAATAGTTCTCATGCCAAATTTAATGATATCCCACTTGATAATTATTTTCATAGGTTGAGTCCAAAAAAATCGCACTCAAAGACTATTCTCATTCTCATACCAAATTTCCACTATTCAAATTCTATTCACCCTCTTTCTTCAACATATGGATGTTCTCCTCTAGGCCGCTTTTGATAATCCAAGTTACCAATAAAATAATTCCTCCTTTAATCATTGTAACAACAGTCTATTATTCTACCACATCTATGAAACTAATATAAATGAATCCATCAAAAATATGTAAAGTAAACAGTAACTAAGCTTCCATACTTTGATTTTGTTGAATTTCCATCAACAAATTACATCGAGCATCAGTTACATGGACTCAATTTTTATAGATGTATACTTCTAAAACACTGATCTCTCAAGATTCTATAATCATAGTTATTTCTGAAATAACAAAGTTCAATGAAATCATAGAAACCAACATCCATCTAGATCTTATTGGAATTGTAATTTAATCAGCATGGATAACTCCCACTAAAACTTCCTTCAGTACAACCAATACATTGGTGGAACATTTCTCCCACTACATCACACCTTATTTGTGACCCTTTAAGGATTCCACCTCTATTATATAGGTCCTTATGGTGATCTTTCAATATTATAATGATCATTTTCATATAACCATAAAAAACACTAAAGTATTCATCACCACCCATACAAGAAACACATTCCAAGGACTGGGATAGTTCTTCTCAAGTTTGAACATGGTTGTTATTAAATTAATCCCATTATAATTCCATTCAATATTTATTAAAGAATTTTCTTGGAATATAATTCACTTTTAGAGGAAAAATAACTATAACATGATATGATACATATTTCCAAGAAAATATCATTATGGAGCATGAATATCAGTCATGAATTCGAATATAACACTATTTTTCAAGTTCTAGTGAGTTTTCACAAGAATCATAATCCTCATTCTTCCTTCTCTATCACTCTCATTCATGTATGGAAACCATGCCTCGAACTCTATATTTTGATCATATGATCCCTGTAATGATAACAATCCTTTCAAAAGTCTCCTTATAAATCTTGACAACTATCTACACATGTCATAACTATGAAGCCTAGCCCCCCAACATAAATTACCATGATCATATACAATTTATCTTACTTTCTATATAATTATTTTCTAATTAACTAGGGATATTACACACCATGATTGAATATATTTATCTTCCATATAGAACCACTACTTTTCCAACAATCACAAGGATTATAAAACAAACACCTCCTCCTACTACACAAACATTAAGTGATGAATCCATAAAGTCATCTAAGTAGAATGAATGTGGGATTTGGTGAACACTTAGTAAAAATTTCAATCACACCCTCTCAGTTTTAGGTTTTTACAACCTAAAAATTTTCTCCTAGAAACAAACCTTACAATCTTAGCCAAAATAAATTGACTTGAACTAATTTTTGATGAACTCAACACAAACACCTTGTTTTTAGAACACATGTCATTTATCACCCAACTATGAATTTATAGAATAATATTTATTCTTTCTATTTTGGAATTTTGAATTTTATCCACCTCAGTTCCTGCTAACTTCTCCACAAAATAAAACTAAAAACCTTCTAGGAGTAGCAATACCCACATCCTCCAAGATCTAAAACTTTCACCATTAGGTCATCAAACTGGTGCCTAACCCATAAAAAACCTTCCTCTAAAAATTACAATCCTATTAACTCTTAATGTAATAATGTATCATCATCTTTCCTTTCAATTAACCATACACTTTGACCAAGATTTAAATGCACCCAAATGAATAGAACATATCACATGGAACCTATCAGTAAATTGAAGTTTAGATATTCCCAAAATCCCTCTGGTACTACCTCTATCTCCTGGTGAAATTCTTTTCTTAACATGACTAACCATATTTCCATTGAAACCCAATAGTATTCCATGAAACACTATGTGACACTTTAGTAATAAAACATACCTCATGAATGATTTTGAACAACATAACTTTATATATCCCATAATCCCTATGGTAATGCTACCATTGTTCAAGTGACACGTCTCTAGATTCCATGATAAACTAATCCACTAGAAATTGTTTTACTATTATCTACCACCAAACACCACAATAAATGTCTAATATTTCTTGATAGGGATGGGGTGTATATTTAAATCACAAATAATTCCTTCTTCTAGTTCTCTATCATTGAAAAACATCAACCATTGGAAGAATCTTACTTTGATCAGGAATCCCCCCCCCCTAAATTCGATGTTCAGGATAAAAAGTTCATAAACCTTAGTCATCACATTGAGTCGTCATATAATTATGGTTATGGTATCATCAAGGTATTCCTTTTTATTAATAAACATGTGGAAAATATCATACACAAATGCATATATGCAATCACATACACAATCACAATTCACATAAGGATTATGCGGTTCCTACATCATGTCCTAGATTCATGGGAGAATGAAAGAAACTCTTTTAATCAAGGAAATGAAGTAAATATGAGTTATAAGGATAATAAACTTTGAAATTCCTAGTCAAAATATTGAAATATTCCTCACTAATAACGTAGTTATTTCATATTATGGAACTTCTCCTTCTATATTTCAACCTTTATAATTTCAGGCTCTAGTACCTATATGTGCCCATATTTACTCCTAGAGTCACATCAGCATTGTGTCATACCCTTTCATTACTATGTTAGTTTTTTGATTGCATATATGGACCAGTACCAATTATATAGTGGGTCCTATTCAATCATACAGTAACATAGCCACTTGAAACTTGTATTCAACCCAATGTTATCTTGAGATATTATTGATTTTATATAGAAATCATCACCTCCACCACTAAATCGCAGTGGCTAGTACACATCACCTTCTGATAAACACTAACGAGTCTTCCATAGCATTTCCTTTATTGAATACTTGTGTGGAAAACTTTAGTTTGTCATTATTAGATTATTCTTATCATGACTTCAACACATCCTTCACTAGATCTAAAACATATGTTACATTTGAATGATTTTCCTTATGAATGCATTAATGATTCTTCTAAAACACAATCAACTCCTCTAAGTGTTTCTCTAGATGATCATAATTTTCATTTCTAAACATGGATTCTGTTATGTTCCATTAGCTAAACTAAAAATGTATACCTCCTTCCACTGAACTGATACCTCAAGGATCCAGTTGAACTTATTTTGAACATATGCTACTACTTTTGGTGAACTCACTAACACTTCATGAATCTATAAATCCCATGGTACTGATGTACTCTCTCTTTTTGGGTCATCAATTATAACTTCCAGTTATTCAACATCTAAAGATTCCAACACTTAACCTATAAAATAGTTTTTACACCAAACCTAACATAATCCTAGACCTTGATGTTATGTATTCATGGAAAACATATTATATTTCTTTAAATTTTATGGTAGCAATAAAAAGGATGATGAAATGAAAAGAAAGATCATGATAGAAATATATAGTTCTAGATGGAAAAGAGGAAGGATATAACATCGTCTCCATATTCAATTTCTATATAGGAATAATATATAAGAGCCACAATGAAGTTTTCTTATAAAAACTCCCTAACGTCTGGTATCTGGATGATAACCACCAGATGATTCCACGTCATAGATACCAAGTAATCTAGAAGGAATCCCTCATATTATTTTACTATAATATAGGAGTATTTTCACCCATTCATTGCACTAAGTTAATCTCACAGACACTCAAGTGAAATCACACCTCGTAAACATTCATGAGAAAAATGATAAAGGAACACATGAAGTTGATGTGGTTCAAACAATATGTCTTCCAAAAATGAGTGAAAAATTATTTCCTTTTCCATTATAATTAAAAGTTAGCATAATTACACTTAAACTAAATATAAATAGTTAGTAAATACTAATTATATATATTGACACTTATAATTCTATGATTTTTATAAAATTTCAATCACTATTCACAGGGTCCCCACCTTAATTCTAAGGAATAATCTATCCATTCATGTTAGTTGCACTAAACTCCTATCATTTTGGAGGACCATCCATTTAAAATGGTGATAGTTGATCACAAGTAACAATATAAACTTGTATGCTTGTCCGGATGATCAACTCGAGTTACACATGCATCAATAACTCTCAATCACACTTCCCAAAACATCACTAGTTCACATATTCATTGGAAAATATAATCATATAGTCACCCTATCTTTTTTTGGATAGATTTAGATGTCTTTATAATAATATCAGTTTAAATCTTCATCCAAATTTCCTCCTTCTAATAGATTTTATCCCTTTAGTCAAAGCAGTATTTATACTCCTAGAAATATCTTACTTAAGTACTACTTCAGGTAATCTAATGAAACTCTGACACTTTGAAACAAAAAATAACTAATCCACTAACACATCAATAATAATTAGTGATATCCATTCTCATTCTATTAACCCAAGTCCCATTGAGTCACAATGTTTCCTTAGACTTTCTTGGAGTAACATCCTAGTGAACATGTCAATTGGACTCTATTTTCTAGATATATTCTATAAATCCATCACATTTTCCTCCAAAATATTCCTAATGAATTGATATTTTAGGTTTATGTTCTTCACCCATGTATGGAATAATTTATTCTAATCCAAATGGATTTCACTCTGATTTTCATTGAATAACACTCCACTCTTCTGACTCCTTCTAAGATCCTATTATAAATTCCCAAACCATATAAACTCTTTTCCTACGTCTATTAGAGCTACATAATCTACTTATATTGTGGAAAAATAAATGATTGATTATAGACACAACATCTAGATGATTTTCAATCCTCTATAAGTAAACACAAACCCAGTGGTTCAATTATGGGTGTCTGAATCCCCAATAATGTCAACATCAAAATAACCCTATAATGGATCATCTATTTCAAAGTGCAATGTTGTAGATATTGATACCTCTGGATACTAAATTATTGAATTCATGGCCTCTCAATATTCCTTTCCTAGATTGCACATGAAATAGAATACAACTACCAATTCTAATGAAATGTTTGATCGAGTACCTATCTTGGCATATACCAAACTACCAATGGTTTATACAAATGGAACTTTTCCATGTACCATACCTCATTTTCATTTTTTATGGATGTTCCGTTGAAAAATTTAAGTTTATATAAAATATATTTGAGACCATTTTCTATCCAAACACTCTAAAACTTCTCAATGATCCTCAAGATATAATCACTCTAAGATAGAACCAAATTTTTGACCTCCTGATCTCTCACAATATTCATTCCCAACATCTTATTGGAATATAGGAGTCCATTCATCTCAAACCTTCTATATTGGACATTATTTTACTTATAAATCCTCATAAATTTCAGTACAGTAAGCAACATATCATCCATATACAAAATAAACATAATTAAACATTTATCATCCCATAACTTCTAGTAGCACCAAGTAAAATATTATTTATCTGTAAGTGTCAAACTTATGATTCCACTACCTTTTCACCTACTTCAATCCATAAAATATTTTCTTCAATGTACATATTATGTTATATTTATAATATTCTTAAAACCCCATTGAATGGTTCGTGTAAATATCTTCCTCTAAATCACCACAAAGAATGTCCATCTTTACATCCATGTGTTTTATGTATAGACTTTTTTATGCAACCATTCAAAACATGATATATATGGTATAATTCTTAAATATTGATGAAAAAATATATAATAAATAAATTATCTCATTATTTTAAAACTCATTCACTACTAGTCTTGTATTTTATATTTCTTGCCATCGTATTATTATTTGAAATGGAAAACCCACTAATTCTCAAGAAATTTTTTCACCTGGGTAACTCAATAAGCTCCCATGTTTTGTTGGTATTCAATGAACACAATTTTATTTCTTCTCTAACTCCCACTATATATAGTCAATCATTTAATCCACTTTATCTGATATTTCTGGTTATCCATTGTACATAATAATTAAAAAGATTGTGTCAACTCCAAACCTTTGAATATACTTTCTAACTATGGTAAATATCCACAAGTCTTGTGGCCCAACTCATTTCAACACTACATCTTTCGATACTCTATCTTCTAAAGCCCCAAATTCCAGTGCACTTATCTAAACCTCATCTATTCTAGTGGTTTCTAGAAAATCTTCCATTGGTATCACTTATAGATTTTCAATGCTTTTATATAAACTATTTGGAACATTTTTCCTTTCGGTGCACCTACTAATATCAAATTAAAATTTTTCAATTGATTTCGTGTTCTCAAATTTTTTCTTAAACAAGTTTTGGTCCTTCCAAAGAACCGTATCATTAAAGATAACATCTTGGATCATAATTATCCTCCTTTGGTCATCATCAGAACCCACAAGGAAACATGTATTGGACTTATTATCAAGATTATCTCTATCCTTTTCATTAGTATTGACATTGGAAACATATCTAGAAATTTATTGGTGTCTAACTTCTAGTTTTTTTAGACTATAATTGTTTTGGAACTTCTAATCTCAGTAGAATGGAAAGACTCCTATTAACAATGTATGTAACTATATTCACTACTTCTTCCCAAATCTCCAAAGTTATTATTAAGTAAACTGTCATGTTGTGTGCAATATTAGTCATAGTCTAATTATCTTTCACATACACACTATTATACTATGGTGTTTTTGGCACATTATTCTTTAATCAGATCCCCTTCCCCCAATAGAAGTTTTAGAATTTTTGTAAATTGTACTTACCACAATTGTCAAATCATAGTCATTTTAACTTTAATCCAATCTCTTTCTCTACCACGGTCTTCCATTGATTTTGTATTATATATAAATTATAATTTTTCTTTAGGAAGTAAAACGATAATTTTATTATAGCATCATCAATGAAAATCACAAAGTAAAGTGACCCTTTGTGAGATCGAACTAGATAAGGTCCCCAAATGTATGAATAAAATATCTCTAAATTCTAGGATATGGTCTTATGACATTCATGTTAAATGGAACTGTATTCTTCTTCCCAAGAACACAACTCTTAAAACTTTTGAACTCATTGTGATCGAGATTCAATATTCCTTTGTTGTTAAAACTTTCGTGTTATTTTCATTGAGAAGTATGGGCCTACAATGACACAACTCTAGAATATAATACACAAAAACATTGGAAGTTATAGGTCTATATGATCTTCTGGTTAGAAACAGGGTCTCATACTTTACTTCTCATGTAACCACCATGGGTCCTTGAGTTAAATTCCAAACACCATTCATAAAGCTAGTCCCATATCCTATTTAATCCAACTACCCTGTAGAAATTAAATTCATATATATCCCTAACATGTGTCCTACTTCTTTCAAATGAAATAATATTTTATTATTTATCTATACATTATAGACTTTTTTCCCAATGATTTCTATATATTCATAATCTCTAAAATTTACCTTTATAAACTTTATGAACATATAATTTTTCATTCCTCCTCACTTTTTCATTGAGTGGAATGATTCTCTTGAGTCAATTTCTAATGACTCTACTGGATGTTGGCACTTAGAAACAATTTTTTATCTCCCTAAACTGTATGCAAGGAATTATAACTTCTAGAACATGATTCCTTTCTGAATTCTTCTCTACGATTCATATAATTCTTATGAAGATTCCCTCTTTTCTATATTTCAAAATTAAGGGACCATGATCAATCGATTCTCCTCACCTTCTCTATCGCAACATATTATCTAATTATTTCTTCTAGTTTCTTCTTTATGGTTAAAATACTTGCCTATTTATAATTAGTGAAGATACAAAAATTTATTTAGCATTCCTCTATCCAAGTTATTCAGTCAGAATTAAGTTCTTGACATCATCAAACACCAAATCAATTTCATCCCAAGAATTACTTACTCTCATTACCATCACATCCTACAACCCGAGAAGTGATAAAATTAGTAAAATCAATCATACATCATCCATGAATTTAATTTTATCTGACTTGAGAATCCCTCAAATTGTGTTGAATTCATTCATGTGATCTTTCATATGCATATATTATGATATCCTTATGTTGAGAAACCTCTATATCATAAATATTTTATTAAGTGTCATCAGATTATCACACGTGTTTTTTAGGGATTGAATCAACTCCATCATGGTCTCTACCTTCCATATGTTAAAGGAAACATTTTTTTCAGTGGCATACTCATCAAATCAAGTTCCTTTCTATCCAACCATTATCATTTCAGTTTCTCTATTTTGTCTATTTTGACTCTAGACAATGGAACCTATAGGTCTTTTTGACTGATATAATCATCCATATATATTCTACAAAATTTAATGTTTGTTCTATAAATTTTGTATATCCATAATGTACCTTCTTTATATGTTATACCTTCTAATGAAAGTAGGTTCCCACTGAAAATAAAAATAGCATCAAGGTAAAAGTGAGTGTTTTATAAGCTTTAAATGAGTGTTATTTAAGAAATATGAACTAACTATAAGCTTGGGTACCACTTATTGGTAATCTTCACGAACTATAATAACTAGAAACAAACTAATATATGTTGTGATATAATAGAAACTAGGTATTTTAAAATGAATACCTTTTATTACTATACTATAATATTGGAATATTTGTACTCCACTCGCCATAATATGTCAATCTCACACACACTCAAGAAAACTCACACCACAAAAAAAATCAGGTGAAACAAAATAAATAAAAGAACATAATATTTTTATATAATTCAGATAATATATCCTGTATTAATGAGAGAAATAATTTTTCCTTTTCCATTATAATCAAAAGTTACAAGAATTGTACATCAACTTATAAAAATATTTAGTAATTACTAATTAGAAATGTTATCACCTTTTAAATTATATAATATTTATTGGATCTGAATCAATGTTCATAAGGTCCCCACATTAATTTTATGGATGAATCCAGCTAGTCAAGTTAGTTACACCAACCTATTATCATTTAGGAATGATGAATACTGATATATAGTAATCATTCAAACTTGACCACTTGTACAGGTTAACAACTCAAGTTATACTTGTATAGTAACTCCCAATCACACTTTCTGAACCATCACCAGTGCACGCATCCGTTGAATGATATCATTGTCTGACAACCCTATTGTCTTTTAGAGATATTCTTCTACCATCACACAAAACATTAGGCCAACCCATCATCCATAGTTCATCATTTTAATAGTGTGTGTTTGTTTAACATAAGTAGGATTCACACTCCCAACAAGTTCAATTGAACTCATCTGATCAACTGAAGGAAGAAGGATAAAAGAGTGTGGAGTTTCATTTCTAAACTCAGATGATTGAATTATTAAATATGAAGAGTAATAAGAATAATTTCAGTATGAAACTATTATTCATTTGTTGAATTCAATCACTCTTATGAAGATTTGATGGAATATAAAGATTCAAGTCACTTTATAACGAGTTGATCTCATCTAGTACTGAAGAAAAAAAGTGTAAAAAATTACATCAAATTAGAGAATATATCCAGATTTGAATATGTATGGATATCATGCTTCATATGTTGATCGTGGAGATACCATCAAGTCTATAAATTGGAGAATCCTTCCTTGAAGCAATGAAAATATGATAAGAAGATAAAGTAGTCCTTGGTAGGTATTACAATATCTATAAAAATTTTAAATGTATTGATCCTTATCATGGACTGACCATAACCAAATAATTTATCCATAAATCTAGTGAATCTTAATGAAGTTAGGTTTATTGGAACACTTTAATTGTATGATTCTTAGAAATATCCCATTACAAGTGAACTAAAGAAAATCTACATTAATTTTTTGCTTTACATTTCTGTATCTATGTTTAGCAATTTAGTGAGACTATAATTAAGGGAGAATATAAGTTTAAAATGTTACATCTCACATGGAATTTTTTTTTGATGAATGGTGAAAATAAAATAATAAATTGAGAAACACATAGATTCACCCTCCCTAAAGGTTCATTTATTCAACTTGGTCCAAATATTTTGATTATATTTCACCAATTAGGGTTCCTTTTGAGCCCTAATGGACCCTTCCATTAGTTATACTATTTATTTCAATTTTGATATGGTGCTCACATTATCGACTACTTAACCAATTATTAGAGACAAAGACATGAATCTATTATAAAGGTGATATAAATATACATTAAATTCATATGCATGAGATGCATAAGATTTTTTTGAGCTATAGAATGTATGTAATATATGGATATATCATATTAAATATAATATGTATTCCATTGGAATCAATAATGTGGGAAGATAAACTCTAACACATATATATCATTTAAGGGTCTATTTAACAATATGAAACATATGGGGGAGTTGTATTAACATGATGAAGGAGTTGTACAAAGTTTTAACTCATGCATTATAACACATAATTTAATGCAAGGAACAACCAAGCATAATCCTATTTGCTATATGAAGCTACTTCCATGTGATGGAAGTGGCATTCATTCATGTGTGTATACTTTCTTAAGGTCTTATGAAAATTCCTCATCACCCAAATATCTCTTCTTCTTCTTCTTCCTCCGTAGCATAATGAGGTTTCATCACACTATGGACAAAGAAGAGTC
Organism: Viscum album; assembly: GCA_963277665.1. Classification (NCBI taxonomy): domain Eukaryota; kingdom Viridiplantae; phylum Streptophyta; class Magnoliopsida; order Santalales; family Viscaceae; genus Viscum; species Viscum album. The sequence continues at coordinate 177,068,324 of OY728138.1, forward strand.
CCCCTCATGATGAGATATTCTAGGGAATATCATGAATACCTCTAGAGGTGAGAGACATTTACCTTACACTTTTTCATCATCATCAAACACATTAGATAAAGATCAATATGGGGCACAAGAATCTTTAGTGAAATATAAAAATGTTTTTTTGGTTCTTTTTCTCTAGTTGTTATGCCATTTTTATAAATCCATTTCTCATAAATAGCCCATAATTATATAATTAATAACAAGGGTTAAAATTTATTACATTTAGAGGATCTTTTAAGTTTAAATTTTTAGATCATTGGGTAAAAACACTTACATATCAAACCCTTTCAATAAAAAGTGGACACCTCCACTCAATGTCCATTTTTTCCAAAAAACAAGACTCTTAACACTTAACTCATGTTTCATTCAAAACACTTATTTGTAATTTAAGATGAGTTATTGTAGTGAAAATATTGACCTTTCTATAGTTATTTTACCTCCTTAGATCCAATGGAAACCATTTAAAAACATGGAATGATTTAAAAAAATATCAATAATGGATATAAAAAATTATATAATACAATAGTCCAATGAAAAACATGAAAACATGTGATAATGTGTATCTTTTTTAAAATAAATCTTTGAGCTCATAATAAAACATATCCACATGAGATAATAAAACCTTTATAAAATAAAACCTTTGAAACCCATTTTCAAGCATTAATAAAACCATGAAAATGTATCTTTGAAAAACAAACCTTTCACCATTAAACATTCACAAATATTCCTTACCTTATGAAATCAAAATATTTCCATATAAAAACTATAACAGGGATAAAATAGGTATCCTAGATAATCATATTCATAACCTTTTTTCACCCATGTTTAACCCATGTTAAAAAAAGTTGAGGCCTGGTTCATTCAATAATATTAGCCTACCAAGTTATCTCCCTCATTTTTTTCCTTTGAATTCTAATCATTATCTAATGCATTAGAGAGTTATATCAGGACCGCTTATAATCATAATCTATATCAAGATCACCAATCATCATTTATAATTCTCAAGTACTATATTAGGATATATTTTTTAACTTTTTCAATTGTTCTTTATAAAACTTGGGAAGAACTCTTTTAAACACATAAAAATCACATTCCATTTTTAAAAAACAATTCCAAGAAATATCCATTTTTAAAAATATTTGTGAAATGTTACTCCCATAAGAATGAGAATAGGATAATATTTGAAAACCCATAAAAAAATTTAGAAGAGTCTTTATAAAAAATAACAAATATGATGGTGTGAAAATTTGGTCAATCTGTATATATCAAAAAATATATTTTCACTTTTCTAAAAAAGTCAAAATAACTAGTAAGTTATATGTTAAAAATATTCATGTCTAAACCATTTTAAAAAAAGTAAAAATATGTTAAAATTTAACATTAAAAAATTTTAATAATAAATAATAACATTATTGGAACATTTTTATTAAAATTAATATGGAGGAGAAAGATTTTAAATGAATACTTTAATACAAGGTTTTAATGAAAAATCATTTATATATTTGGTAAATTTTAATTCAAAATAATATTAAAGTAGAAAACATGAAATGGGTTTCAAAAACACTTAAATTTTTGTAAAATAATAATAAAATAAATCTATATGGTATTTTACACATAATACAAAATAAAACATATGGTGAAAATGGCATAAGTCTCAAAGAAAGGGAATTGAGCCAAGAAATCCCTTACCACATGCCCTGAATCAATTTGAACGTTAATCTACCGTCATTAATAATAAAATTTTATTAGTTTTATAATTGATTAAAAAACTTTCATGGTTATTACTTTAATATTATTCTATTTATTTCATTTATTTCCATTTTTTATTTAGTTACTAAGTCACTTATGTTTAAATTAAATGTTTTGAGTTCATTTCATTCATAATATCCCAAATAGGTTCAATCAGTTTACTGTAGTCAAAGGGTTCATAGTTATATATCTTAAAAATGTTATAATAATTATTATTATATATTAATTATACTTTTATATCTATCTATGTATGTTTTCAAGAAAAATTAATGACATCATATCATTGAGATAGTAGTCCATACATATGCATGAGCGATATTTCTATTTTTCTACTGAGTGAAAAGGAAAATAAATATATAAAGGATTATTTTTATATAATAATATTATTATTATAAATATCATTATTATTTATTATATTCATTATTATGAACAAACATGTAAAGGGGAAATAAAAAATGAATCATATCACTTCGTGGAGATTGTAGTCCCCACATACACACGAGCGATGTTATCATTTTCCAAAGGATGGAAGGGTAAGGAGGTAAGTTATATAATATCTTAAAAAATAATTATTATTTAATAAATATTTTATATATTCATTTTATCAATCATTTTAACCACCCATATAAGGTGGAGATGAAAAAAATTACATCTCTACATGAATACGGTAGTCCATACGTACCCACAATTGATGTTTTCATTTTCCATAGGATGAAAAGAAGACAGAAAATGGATATAAAATTAACATAAAAATATTTAAGTATACTAAATATACTTATTATTTTATTTTTCATATAGTTATTTAGTATTTGAAGTATTTTTAATAAGAAAGGAACTTGAAAAATATCAGTAAGAAAATATACATTTTCTTTTGGTAACCACCATTGGTTTACACATTAAACCTTCTTAAAGTGATCTTTTGGAGAGACTAGTACCTCTAAGATGTGGGGATAGATTTTGGGAATTTATTTGGGTAGGTATTTTTTGAGATAATTGGCTTAATAAGTGCGTATAATTTTATAAATTATTTTTCCTTTTATAAGTGAGGTGGGTAGAAAACCTATAAATATTCAAAACATTAAAATATAATAAAGTCACTCTCATAGTAAAGTGGCTCTAAATGGGATAAATTTAGAATATAGAATGATATAAGGCTGAATTTTTTCAAATAATAATATTTATACATTATTTTGGTTATTTTAACTCTTATCTATTTTGTTTAACTCTTTTGTTAATCCTTTTTAACACTTGTTGTAGTGATAAGTTTTTACTATGGATACTATTCATTGTGCATAAAAATTAACATAGCCTCATTGAATAAAATTAATTATTATGATTAAAATTAAGGAATATATTTTTCATGAATCAAATTATATAATTTTAATAAATTAAATTTAATATAACTGTGCAAAATGCAATGAAAAATAGTTTTTAGAAAAAATGTGCTCTATCATAAAAATGAACGTATACCAAAATAAAATATAATATTGATTCATATGGAATTAATTATATTATTTTTAATTAAATATATATATTTTTACTATAAAATCAAATCCAAACCAAGATATTGATTTTTAATTACCTTATTTAAAGAAATAAAATGACAGTTTTGCAAAAATCGGTATTTTTCACTGTTCACTCAAAAATCAGTCTTTTAAGAAAAAACCCAAAATTTCACTCCAATATAATTATTAAATGATTATTTAAAAAAATTATAAATTTTATTTTCTAAAATTGGTGTAAATTAATCTTAATATTCATGCATAAAATGAAATAAACTCTATTTTTGATGAAAATGTATTTTTGAAGTATAAAATGACTCTATTCTCGTTCCTTTCATAAAAATTATAATTAAATGAATATTAATTAATTTTATTGGATATTTTTTATACTAATTTCATTATAATAATTTATAAATATTTTTTAATTAAATCTATTAAGATAAAAAATACATTTCACACATAAAAATGGTTTTTTGGAAAATTATATCTTTTACATCCAATAGAGTTTATCTTGATTTGTAACTAATTGATAATCAATGTATTATTGATTATTAATTTTATTATGGAATAATATTTTAAATATATTTCATAATATTTTTATTCTTACTTATACCTACCAAATCAATGGTTAGGTTATAGCAGTCATGTTTAAATAATAATATTTCTATAGTATATCTTCATTCATTTAAACTATGCCTTTCATATAAAAAATTCCATAAAAACTAGTATTATTTACATAAAATACTTTCAAAAATATTGTTTATTTATACTCTATCCCCCTTAAATAATTTTCATCCTCATAATTTTATATCGTGTCTGATGAACAAAGGGTTTAAAATATTTTCAGAATCAATTCCAAGTAGTGGAGTAAAATATACATAAGTGGCATGAATTATCTTTTAATCCACATAGATAATTTTTCCATTTAAAAATAAATTTACTTTATATGTTAATAGTAGGAAACTTACTATTTACAAAATATTTCTTAAACCATGCATTTACTATTGTGAGACTCACACTTGCAAAAAGAGTTTTTAAAAGCATACTTTAAAAGTTGAGTGATGAAACTTGATAGATTTATCTTACTCTTGAATAAGTTGAGGAATTATTTTACCATAAAGATAGATAATAATTTAAAATATTATTTATTCATTTATTTCCATTACATTAGAATAATTCTATCCTTTGGTTTTACATCGAGCAATTTCTACTTCTAAATTATCTCTTACTCCAATAATGAATATTGAAGGTGAATTTTTCATTCCATAAGAACTAAAATAAACTTCATATAGATTATAAGATCCAAAATAGTAAAACAAGTTATTCCAATTATATCTAGATATTATCCAAAACCAAAATGATTGGCAGAGGTTAAGATAATATACAATATAATGAAATACTACATTAATCACTAAAGCCTTAAGAAAACTTTTATGCTTCCAAAAGATAAATTAAAAATTATTAATAAATTTATATCAACCAATATGACATGGAATATCATACTAGACAAAAATATCCCATTTAACATGATTCCAATAATGTTCTAAAAAATATATTGATCTTCTTCAAAGATAATGTTAATCATTTAGTCACCAAATCAATTTTCAATCCCACAGTTATCTATATGATAAAACATATGTTCCCAAAATTTATTAACCCATTATTCTAACTAATCATAATTACCTAAATTTTAAATAATGCATTTAACTCTAAATTTTATCAATACCTTCAAATTTATGCCCATAAAATAAAAAAACATCCTTCCTCAAATAACTTTTTCCCTAAAATTCATACCAAACACAATAGTTTTATTTACATAAATTTATCCAAAAATATCCTTAATCATATTACACTCCAATCACATAAAAACACAAAATAATTATATATTCCTTTAAACATTGATCAAAAATATACTTATTAACAAAACATGGAATCTAAAATTTTGAAAATATCATCATCTGAATCATCTTAACCTCTAAAGTTACTTAAGACTTCTCTTTAATACCAATTATAATTCCTAATATCATAAACAACACATAATTACATGATTTATAAAAAATGGATTCACTTTATTACATTTTGGGGATCTCTTAAGTTTATAGTTTTGGAAAATTAAAAAAAATATTATATATCAAACCCTTAAAATAAAAAATGTACACTTACACTAAATATCCATTTTTTTACAAAATAATAGGACTCTTAAAATTACACTCATGTTTCATTCAAAAACTTCTTCATAATTTAATATGAGTCACCATAGTGGAAAGATTGACCTTTCTATAGTTCTTTCACATCCTTGGATCTTGTGAAAAAACATTTTAAAACATGGGATGAATAAAAAATTCTTAGCAAGGGATATAAAAATAATGCAATTCATTAGTATAAGGAAAAAACATGAAAACTCATAATAATGTTTACCTTTTTGAAAGTAAAACATTGATCTCATAAATAAAACATACCTACATGAAAAAATATTTTCTCAAAGAAAACCTTTTAATCCCATTAAAAATAATATAAAAACCATGAAATCATCATGAAAAAATTTATTTGAAATAAAAACCTTTCTCATTTAAATGTTCACAATCATTCACCACCTTATAAAATCAAAATATTTATATAAAAACCTTTTTTAATCATAAAATAGGTTTCTTATATCATTATATTCATAACCTATGTTCACTTATTTTTAACCCATGATAGAAATAAAAAATTCCCAATAAATTCTATATTAGTAACCTACCTAGTTACCACCCAAAATTTTCAACTTTTGGGACTAATCAATACTCAATGTATTTGAGGGATATATCAGGCTCACCAATTTTGATGAGCTATATCAAGTTGACACATTTTCATTTATAATTATCAAGTACCAAATTATGAACAAAAAGGTTTTAATATAACACTTTTTTATCATAAAAACCTTGAAAAAATAATTTTAACCCATTAGAAAACATCTTTCTATTTTCACATAGAAATTTCAAGAAATATCCCTTTCTTTTGAAAACACATTAATTTAAATATTCCCAGATTAATAGTAATAGTATATTCTTTGAAAAAACCTAAAACCCTATAGAGTAACATTTATAACAAATAATATTTATGATGGTCGGAAAAGTTATCTAAGCTGTATACGTTAATAAATTCTTGTTTCACATCAGTAAAAATTCATAAATATTTATAATTTATATTTCAAATATATTTCTTTTTAAACCATCTAAAATAAAATCAAAAGTTGTTTTAAATGAAATTTAAAAATATTTGATGTATAAATAAAAATTGTAACACCATTAAGCTAGTATTATAGAGCTTATGGTTATCTTACTACATTGGCACAAGATACAAGATATCACGTCCTAAAGGATTGAATAATTTAGCAGTCTTAAAAGACTAGATACATAAATAATTCTAACATTACATTTAAAAAACTAAAATAAAACTTAAAATTATGGAGATAAATTTATTATTTTATAAACTATATACCTGAAATCATTCATCAATTTTTTCTTGGTGTCATGGAGAAAAGAAAAAAAATAAAAGGGCGATCTTAGAAGCTTGGTAAAGGAATGCGTACAGCAGAAGCTATCATAGAATAAATAAACCATGAATAATATGTTAGAAAAAAATAATAAAAAAATATTAAATATGACTAATATTATAAAAGTGTAACATTTGAATGGATGACTTAAAAATATAAATAATCACATGAAAACAACAACTAATTTCATTATCATATAATACATAATTTCAAACATCATTGTCTTACCATAAATGCCTCATTCCAAGACATCATACAAAAATAGGTAAGGTCCATGACAAATACCCAAAATAGTTTTTATCATGAGCCAAAACAATGCATCAAGGGGATATAATGGGACTTATCCATCACTTACCAAGTCCAAATCATTCAATATAGAAATTAAATTAATATCAATTCACTATATAATCAACATAAACAATCATACCAAAAAAACAAGCATATGAAATGTTACTATTTTATTAGTCAATAACGAGAAAACTGTAATCATGATATATATAGATTAATATGGTAGATTTTATAATTAGATTATATTCCTAGTAAATCACAAGCTTCTTCAAATAATGTTAACATAGATGAAAATACTTTTTAAATAACATTTGAATATTTCTTCTAAAAAATGAGATCAATATCCTTTTCATTTGATAAAATTTTAAACAAAAAAAATATGATGTTGATAAATTTAATTTATTTTAAAATAACCATGGAATATTGAAAACAAAAAAACTGATATGATGTTGGTAAAATCAGTTCCTGCACAAAATGTTAAAATATATATTCTTTTCTCTCTTTTGGTAAAAGTCAAGAATATATTTTTTGGAAAATGATAAGAATGTTCCTTTTAAAACTTTTAAAATAATGAAAATTGTGGTTTAAAATGAATTTAAATAATAATTTGATAATATAATATAACTTTATTGAAAACATTTAATGAAACATGGGTATAGAATAAAAAAATTCAACAGAGAGGAAATAAAGTCGGGTTTTCTTAAAAAAAATGTTTTCTTGGTGGTATTAAATACCAAAGATAGTAAAATTAAAGGAAAACAAATAAAATCCATATATAAATATAGGAGGATAAAATATATGGTTTTTAAAATATTAAGAGAATATAATTTACTCCAATGTATATTTAAACACAAACAATCTTGGATAAAAATGAGATTAAAGAATAAACCCTTACCTCAAATTTTTTCTTAGTCAGATGCATTATATCATCCTATGTAATCAATTTAATTTTAAAATAATTATATTTATGAATAATATTTATACTTATAAAATCAATTATTATCCACTTATAACATCTTATCAGTCATTCATTAATAATTCATTATTAAAATCACTATTACGAGTGATAATTGTTTTGTTTTTCATGCATGTTTCAGTTCGGTTGTTCCAGTACTTACACGTGGATCATGGGTCCATCATCTCCATAATTTAAATAATTTAATATATATATATTTATATATTTATATATATTATAAAATATCACCAATATTAGATATTACTTAATCATTCATGTCAGAAACATTATAACATCACACATGTAGGTGCTAAAACCCACCTAAACAAGAGTGTGTTATAAAGACTAAATGAGTAAGAACATGATAAGGTATAATATTAATATAATATTTATAGAATCTTATTAATGTCATAATTATTATATATTTTCATCATATACAATTTTATAACCATCCATAAAATGAGGATATTGAAAATGAAATATATCGCTCATGGAGACGGTAGTCCGTACGTACGCATGAACGATACTTACATTTTATAAAGAGAAAAATGAATAGAAAATATATAATATTTTATCATTAAATAATAATTATTCAAAGAAAAATATAATATATGTTCATTAAATACATAATTATAACCATCCATTAGAGGTAGTGTTGGAAAATTAATCGCATCGCTACGTAGAGGCGGTAATTCACACATACACGTGAGCAATACATTCATTTCTAATTTGATGGAAATGAGGTGTAAAATTGTTTCATAATAATCATAATAATATCTCAAAATATTTTTTTTATTTTTCATAATTTTAGTATAGATACAACAAAATTTATAGGAATTAAAATAAGAAATAAATTTTTAAAGAGTCAGTGCAGATAATTACCTCTTCATTGAGGGACCTCCATTGGCTTACACCTTAAGCCTTTTTTGGATGGTCTTATGAGAACACCAGAATATCAATAATGAAGGGAATGAATCAAGGGATTTTTTTGGTTTGGGTTAGTCTTATATAGAGGGCTCAATGTTTTTGAATAATAGAGTATAAGATGTTCTCTTTTTTAAGTGAGGGGAGGGGCACTAATGGAATTATATAAAAGATTTAAATAGTATAAAGTAATTTTCTTGTGAAAGTGGAACCAAGTGTAAAATAATTAAAATTTTATTTTATATAAGTTAAAAATATCTTCAACCAATAATATTTAGAGAAGTTTAAGTGTCATTTGTACCTTTATCTTTTAGTTTAATCCCCCTAGTGAATAGGTTTTAACCTTAACCAAGACAACAAATTCATATTGTTTTTACTATTCAATTTGAACTAAAATTAAGTTGAACTTATCACATAATATAATTATAATTAATCAAAATATTTCATCCATTATAAAATATTCAATTTTTAGAAGTGATAAAATTTAATTTTAATATATATTTGTAAAATGTGATCTAAACCATTTTCAGAAAAAAAAAATTCTATAAGAATAAAATTGATTTTATAGAAAATTAAATTATAATGTTGATTACAATGTGATTAATTGAGCTATGATAAATAAAAGTTGGATTATTTTTCTTTAAACCAAACTAAAATTGAAATTAACCTTGTAAATACTTGATTAAGAGAGAAGAACTAAAATAGTTTTTATTTAATTAAAATCATTACTTAGATTTATAAAATGTTAAGGATTTATTTCTATGTTCAACATTCTATTTTTATATGAATTATTTTAATTATTACATCTATATTTTTTCTATAAAAATTTTAAAAATTTAAAGTTATTTTTGTATCATTATAATATCATAAAAGTAATGGTTTTTTCAAAATCATTATTTTTCACTCTTCACCCAAAAATCAACTATTTATGAAAAATATTAAAAAAAAATCCTATGTTAATTTTGAAATTATTTATTCATAAATTAAATTCATTTCATAAAATTAAATTTATAAAATTTGGGACTTTAGGATCAAACCAAATTCTTGAATAATGTTATGTATGTTATGCTATAGTTTCATTCAAAAGAAAATTTTACTTTTTATAAATGAATCTAAGGTGTTACATTATTACCCCCTTTAAAGAAATTCCTAATAATTTCAATAATGTAAACTCATGAAAATATGTGGGTAGTTCTTAATTATAAATTCTTCAAGTTCCCATATATCTGATTCTATCTTATTATCATTTTCAAAACACCTTTACCAGTCATGTTGTCTAATTCCTCAAAACTTATCTAGTGTCAAGAATATGGATAGGATCTTCACAATAAGATTAATCATGTTCTAATTATATTTCATCATAGGTGACCACATGAATTAGGTCTGGCATTTACTTTCTCAATAATGAGATATGAAACACATCAGTAACATTAGATAGGTTAGGTGGCATTTCCAAATGATAATTTTTGGCTCTAATTGTTTCTATAATTTCAAAAGTTATAATGCACCTAGGTTGTAGTTTCCATTTGTTTTCAAACATAATAAAACCCTTCCATAGATATACCTTTATGAAAAAAAATTTATCACACTTGAAATTCTAAATCTATCTTTTGGTTATAAGTATATATTATTTTTCTACTTTGAGATGCCTTAACATGATTCTGAATAGTATTCACTATCACCGTTATATCCTCAATAAGATCTTTTTCTATAAGCTTCCTTTCACCAACTCCATCCCAAAAAGTTGGAGTACGAAACTTATTTTCATACAATTCCTTATATGGTTTCATTTTAATGCTTGAATAAAGGCTATTTTTATATGAAAATTGAACCAAAGATAAATATTGATCCTATATACCTTGAAATTCAAATAAGTATTAGCTTAATATAAATTATAATGTCTAAATAGTCTATTAAGGAAATCCATCAGTTTGAGGATGATTGGAAGTGCTCAAATGTAGCTCAGTGTTTAGATCTTTTTGAATACTCTTATAAAATTATGATGTAAACAAAGGATAATGATTTGATACAATCAAAATAGGTGCGTAATGAAGTCTATAAACATCATTAATATATATTTTTATGAGGAATTCAAGAGTTGTTTTTTATAGTGAGGAAATGTGATCTCTTGGTAAGTAAATCAACAACAATTTATATAGTATCATTTTTTCTAGGATTCTATGGCAATCTAGTTACAATGTATATAGTAATATCATCCCATTTTCATACAATAATAAGTAGAGGTTTCATGAAACCTTTATGATGTTTTCTATTTGCCTTTACCTGTTGAAAAACCTAGAATCTTGATACATAGTTTTTAATTTCCCATTTCATATTATCCCACCAAAAATATTCCTTAAAATATTGATACATTTTGGTGTTTCTAGGGTGTATAGAGAAATTTGGGCTATGTGATTCATCTAATAATTCTCATTTCATTTCAGTAATGTATGAAAAACATAACCTCTTTCCAAATTTAAATATATCATATTCATATATTAAGTGTACAAGATTCTCATCATTCATGGATTTTATTTTATTTTGAATATTTTTATCATAAGATGAGAACTTTTTATATTTCTCTAATATGGATGGTTTAGAAATAATTTAAAATATATGTGACGTTTCCTCTTCCTTAATGATTACCATATGTAACTTTACTAAATCTATGACTATATGATCTTTTTCAATCCTCATTTTAGTCATAAATTCGTGATCTTTCTTAATGAATGCATCATCTACCATATTTTCCTTCCTAGGGTGGTAGATTATTAAGAAATCATAATTCTTGAGTAGTTATAACCATCATATTTGCTTCATATTAAGATATTTTTATGAGAATAAGTATTTTAATATTTTGTGATCCATATATATTTCACATCTTTGACTATAAAGGTAATGTACATATATCTTAAATGAAAATATTATGATTTCTAACTTAAGATCATGGGTTAGAAAATTTTGTTCATGAATTGTTAAATTCTTTAATGCATAGGCAATAAATATATCATTCTGCATATGGACACATCCAAGTCCCTTGTTTGATGTATCACTATTATGATGTCCCAACCTGAGATTCACTAACCAGTTCCTTGAGCCTGTTGGCACATAAGGTCTCAAGTATGCCTCCCCATACACTAGAGGATACCAACTAGCAGGGAGGGCCTATGGTGTGATAGTGGGGAGACTATGATAGAAAAACATGGATACCAATGTTCAAAGGATGATAATGAATTAAAAAATAGTAGTGGAAGTAAGTATAATCATCCATCAGTAATAATCAACTAAAGGATGAACAATATCATATATAATGGAAGATGCATAAGTTCATGTCTCTACAAAATAGAAAAGTAGGTATATATGGAAGTAGGCATCCAGTACAAAAAAAATTTACAAAGGAACAAAATGACCAAAATTATCCAAGAATCCCAACCACTTGACTAGAAATTTTCTACTAAGATCCATCCTAAAACAAGAAAGTTATGTGTCCAATATAGGACATTTCACCTTGTTCATAACTACAATCACATAATCTACTTGAGTACTAACAACAACCCAGATAGGGTGTGAGAAAAATCTCAGTAGGCCACTGCCAACGACGTCTATACAATTCAGTCTATGAACATAAACTGACACTGTGCAAGTTTATATAAATGTAAAGAAATGAAGAAATAATAACTCATTCCTACTTTAGCCTCATCTGGTAATGTTTCTGAATATGAGATCATTAAATTAATTCATTTATGTTTAGTTTATATAGATAAAACATTTTTATGTTTCAATAGCACTGAAATAGATTATAATAATAATAATAATAATAGAGCATCCAAGGTGAACCTAAGGCATCCTTGACCTCAGGGGTCAGCCAACTCATAGTAGTAGCTCATGATCTCTAGAAATAAAGGGTCTGAGTGTAATCCAAGGGGATTTTCCAAGGCATTACACTATAAAAGAGTCTAAATGATTCCATGGAGCTCATCTATAGTAATCTTAGGATAATCATGGCATGGCCTAATGGGGTGAATTCACGGCACATCATGTCCAAAGACATCAAGAAGGATCCAAGGATTGTATCCAAGGCATCCTAATATCCTGAGAAATAGAAAATCGATCTTACATCATCGTGTTGGGAATCCTCTAATAGACAAGGACCATGTTAAAGGTGGTTATATCCCTTGGAAATTGGCTCCTTGAATCAGAATGGAATCCTATGAGTGCTCAATGAATTCCCTCAGTAATCCAAGGTTGGCTCAAGTCTGACCATTCCTATAAAGATAAAAAGTTCCATATATAATAGAAATATTATATTTATATCATTATTTCATTCATTACATGTAATACTCATAACATTTAATAATCCATTATTTTCAATCCATTTACTTTCATAAAAAGTGATAGGTTCAATAAGGACATTCGGCCAAATTCTAATAATTATAAGAATAAAGGCCATGTAATATCTATACATATATACATGTCAATTATTAATTCATTAGGTTAATTCCATTACCTTACGTCCAAGGTGAAAAGGTTAGATAGTACATGAAACCAATTTAATTCATTATGAAAGTCTAGGTCAAGTGATATCCACAAATATACTTTCCATTTAATAATTTATAGAATCATTTAATTATAATAGAACACTTATCTTAACAAGGCCAAGTGGAAGGACACCAAAATAATTTATAATAAGGGGAAACATGGAATAACATGGTACAAAACCTAATTATGTGGAAGTCATTGAGTTATAAACCTCTAATGGCATGGAGAACATATATATAAAGTGATCTAGAATAAAATCACAATGATTATAATAAATACATATGAGTTTTTAGAAGCAACAACCCGCTAAAACAACATGTTCTCAATGATGTAAATTTATAATGATGATATTTTTTGAGAAAATTCATATACCACCTACCTTATTACTATATTAATCTCCTCATCTAGTATTAGCCCTTATTGTTTCCTTGACAGAAGAAAAATAATGAATAGATCAACACCCATGAGGAATCTAATGAGACAAATGGCTCTTTATTATGAGTCTAAATGGTGAAGAAATCAATGATCCTAGGTGGAAGGAGATTTAGATATTCACAGTGTGGGAGCAGGGTAAAATATTTCCCCAGGAGGAATAAATAAAAGAAACTTATATTCTAAGAAAATTAGTGGAAAACTTATAAATTAACCCCTCTTTAAAGGGGTCATAAAGTTTGGTTGTATAGTTGGATAAAGTGTATGCCAACCATGCATTGTTCACTTCACATAGAGAGGCCTCACATGGTTTGACAGTATAGTTATAAAAACCATGTGTCAAATATGCTTATATTACTATCTAGGAAGGTGGAACACATGGTTTGGGTTCATGGTTTTAGAAACCATGCGCCAACTATGTCATTTGGATATACTAAAAATTGCAGACATTTTTCATGGGTTTGTTGCCTCGAGTAAATAGTTAGAGAAGACAGTACACCCTACTCTACCCTCTAAAAATTCCTACATTATTAGGAGAAACTAGACAGTTTGGGATGCATGGTTTCTACTAACCATGTAGCCTAGTGATTTGTTCCACTAGTTAGGGCTCTTAGATCCAAACAATCCCCATACATCCCAAAAACTTATGAGACCTCATTAAGCATCCATAATAGGACCAAGATAAAGAATTATACTAAACATTAAAGTAACCATAACTAATATAAAAATGAAGTTCTTAAATTCTTCCCACTTAAAGTAACTCATCCCTGAGTTCAGCTTCCATGGGTGGTAGAACATTTTCTGAGAACAACTCTATCCACTAAGAACATATGTCGACCTCCCACTCCCAAGTCTCACTTTGTACATGTTTTTGTTACCATAACACCCATACTAAAAGGATAGAACAACCTCAGAGAGCCTTTTTTATCTAGTCAATGATTCTTATGGGATACTCTTCAAAAGTGTCATCAACATCTAACTCAACATCCTCAGGATCAAAATTATGAGATGGTTCGGCGTGATAATGATGAAGTTGTAAAATGTGGAAGACGTTGTTCATGGAACAGTACCTATGTGGTAATATCAACTGATAGGGTACCAGTACAACTCTTACATAGATATAAAAAGGTCATACAATGAGATTAAAAAACTTCCCTTACCTTTGTATCCAACAATTCCCAATCCTTGGTGATACTGGTAATAAAACACAATCCCTGACCTGGAACTCTAGAGGTTGTCGATGGTGATCAGCATTTGATTTCTTTCTAGAATGAGTAGTAGACATACTATTTTTGATCATTTGTACCTTTTCCAAAGTCTTCTGCATGAGATGAGGACCAAGTATTACTACTACTCATGACTCTAACTAGTATAGGGGTGAACATAATGGCCTACCATACAAGGCCTCATACAGATCCTTCTAAATCATCACCTAAAAGATAGTACTGTAAGAGAACTTGAATAAAGGGATATAATTCTCCAAAAATAGTTTAAATAATGTATGTGTGCCTAGATCATGTCCTCAAAAACTTTTATCGTCTATTTCAAATATCCATTGGTATGAGGGTGAAATATTGTGCTCCAAAGAACCTGTGTACCCAATTATTTTTGTAACCCCTATCAAAACATCGAAGTGAAATGAGCATCCATATCTAAAATGATGGTATGAGGTACCTCATGCATCCATATAATCTTATAGACATACAATCCTACCATATCATCAACTGAGTAAGTATCATGGATAGGAAGTATGTGGGATGCATTAATCAATTGATCTAAGACTACCCAAACTATGTCTCTAGCTCAAGGAGACCTCAATAATCCAAGGAAAAAATCATTTGCAACATATTCTCATTTCCATTCTGTTACCCACAATTAATGTAACAATATATTAGGCCTCTGGTGTTCCACCATCACCTATTGATAGGTAGAACATGTAGTGAAATTAGAAACTATATAACATTTCATTCCAGGCCACCAATACTAGCGATGTATATCACGATACATCGTTGAGATTCCTAGATAAACTATCCACTAAGAAGCATGGGAATTTTTCATCAGTTACTATCTCATATATATATATATATACTCCCATGTATATATATGATTTTTTATCCATCAACAAACCAATTGGAAGGTGGTCCCTTACCATAAATACTCTCCCGAAGAACCAAGCCCTCAAGATCTGAAAAATATTTTCTCTTAACCCAATTAAAGAGTGAAGAGGTAATAGCTAAGGCTATAAGAAAAGTTCACTAATGTCTTTAATGAAACTCTAGATACATCTTGGAAAATAATTTCATCAATTTCTATTCATCACTAGCTTCCTATATGACCTATTCCCGAGATTTCTACCTCATTGCATCAGCCACCATATTTCCCTTTCCAGGCGTATAGGTAAGTTCAAAATGAAAAGACTAAAGTTATTTGACCCATATTTTCTATTTAAGATTCAATTAAGGCTTTTAAAAGATATATTTGAGGCTCTTTTGGTCCATATACACCATGAATCACTCACTCATCAAATAGTGTCTCCTACAGCGAAAGGCATGAATAACTACTGCACGCTCAAGGTCATGTATTAGGAAATTATTCTTGTGAGGTCTCAACTGGTGAGAAAAATACACAATGAATCTATCCTCCTACATCATAAATACACCCAGACCAATTCTGGACGAATCAAGATACACTATATAGCATCTGTAATGCTCAATAATAATTAGAATTGATGCCAAAGTAAGCCTTCCTTTTAGATCCTAAAAGTCCTTCTCACATGCATCAAACCACAAGAACTTCACACCCTTCTTTGTAAGACCAGTAAGATGTGCATTAAGGAATTAGATGTCCATTATGAAATGCTTGTAATATCTATCCATCCCTAAGAAACTCCATATATCAAACACATTCTTGGGATTCTCCTAGGAAACCACATCACTCGCCTTTTTTGGGTCAATGGAAACTTCTCATTCTAATGTAATGTGACAAAATAAGTGAACTTTGTTGATCCATATGTGGAACTTAGCCCAAATGGCTTAAAGGCCTTATTTTTTATTTTTATTATGGAAAAACCCCCCTTTTAAGGGTTGAAGGGGGACTCGTACATGACCCGTAGGCCCAAGGCACAAGGCCCGACATGACTTTCAATACATGACCCAATGGACCGGAGGCATACCATGCCCAATACATGACCCGTATGCCCAACCCACTAGAGTTTCCCCTCCCCAGATTCTACATAATTAATCACCTAGCTCCCCACCTTGAATTTCTGATCAGCTATCATTTCCCCATACAAAGTCGATTCTCTCTCAGTGTATTCAAAATGATCTCAATATGTCACCATGGTCACTCTGATTATGAGAATACAACAATTTGTCTTCCATGAATACCATGAAAAAATGAATCTAGATAGGGGTGGAAAACCCTATTCATCAAATCCATAAAAATGGTTGGTTCATTAATAATATTGAACAACATAATGATATTCTCATATAAACAATATTGATTATAGAAAGCCTTAAGTGTTTTATTTGAAGGCTTGACTCACACCTGATGACATAACAACATCATGTCGGTCTTCAAGAATACCATAGATACTTATAAATGATCAAATAGGCCATATTTTTTGTGGAAAATGATACAAGTTCTTAACCATAAGCTGGTATAACCATTGGTAATCCATGCATATCCTAATTCAATAATTTACTTTGAGAAAAGCACGAGTGAACCCTAAGATGAAGTGTTGGGTTAGATAAACCCCTTAGTTTCTAAATCCTAAAACTATCTCTTGAGCTCCTAGATATCATTAGGTGTTATCCTATATGAGGGAATAGATATTGAAGTTATTCCTAGAATAAGATTTATTGTGAACTCTACCTCTCTCTTAGAAGGTAAGCCACAAAAATCATTAGAAAAAACATCCCTGAAGAGATCTACCATAAGAGGAAAATATATCACATGTATTCCTTAGTCCTCTATGAAATAAATATTAATATGGGTAGTCCCTCCACCTATCCCATGATTCTCTATTCTAGATCAACTCTCGTATGCATCCCACTCACCCTTTTGAAGATAATTGTCACCCTATGGTGATGTAAAAGATACTTTGTGGTGATAAAAATCCATATAGACGTGATAGGGAACCAACCAATCCATCATGAGAATAGAATCAAATATTTTCATCTTGAGTTAAAATACGTCCCATAAGAAGGAATAATTGTCTACCTCAAAGGGAATTCCTTTCATTAGTGTATTCCCACAGACAACGCACCCAATAGTGTATGCAGGGTCATGACCCCATAGAAATACTGAGTTTCCAATATGAAACTTTCCATGGTTGATAAAGAGATAAAGAAGTGAGTTCTGAACATATCAAATAATGTATATATGATAGTAGTGTATACTAGAATAGTACCTTGTATAGTTGATGGTCTTGCACTCTGATCCTTTATTATTGACTGTAAGGCATGAAACTGTCATGATTTGCATCCCTATACTATAGCTGGATTACCATGAGTAGATTTTCTCCACTAACACTGATAATCAGAAGTATAGATACCACTTTCATGGCCTCCTCCTTGATATTTCCTACCATTTATATTCTAATTACCATTCTTATGTGGCATAAAGGATCCCATATATGATGGTGGAGCCTGTTCGGATCCTATTCTACTAGAAACAAGTGGAAAGGTGGGATGTAATCTCTTAACATTACCCATACATCCATAAGTATGGAACTTAAGAGGGAATATATCACACTAAGGATTCATATTTCCTTTTTTTCAGTGCTAATGGAATATAATAGACCTTCCATTAAAGATATTACGGCCTCCACTACTTTGATGAGAAACCCTAAGGCTATGCTTCCTGCTACTAGAAGAACTAATACCATATCTTGGCATTTAACTTCTATTTCTATTACTATCATCTTCTATTATATTTCATTCAGTGATAAGATACTAATTAACAATACCAAAAAAGGTAGTTAGGTGAAATATATTCACATGTGAGTAGATTCCATAGTTGATCCCATCCTTGAAATGACTTTCTCAGGACAACTAATCACTAGATAAAAGCGGTGAAAAGCATTTTAACTTAGTAAAACGTGTTGACTTGTCCATGAAATAAATATAACCCTACACTAGGTTCATGAAATCTATATCTTGGTTAGTTCTTAGTGTCTAAGTGAAAAATTAATCATATAAGGGATACTAGAATTCTGCCCAGACCATAACCTGATGATGACCAGCCTAAGTAATCACATCCCACTAGTACTTAGCCAAATCATGCAGCATGTAGGTATAAATCTTGACCATACTCTCTGGAGGTGTATCCAAATGATGGAATATGGAAAGAGTTGGCTCTAGGACAGACTCAATAGCCTAAGGACTGCCATTCCCCGAGAAGATGGGAGGATTTTTCTACCAGAACTCGTGGGTCAGATCATCCATAGAAGGTGTAGTTCATGGAGCAACCTATATAGATTGTATCAGAAGTAGAAACCCCTATAGAAACCAAGCTTCAGTTCCTAGTACAGGGATAGAATTTTTTTCCTCATGTGGCACTATAGGAGGTATCACTGGTGGCTCAGGGCCTACCACCTATAAAGTGTGTTCATCGACACCCTTCGGGAATAGGACCGGAGGATGTTGTGTTGGAATATCTGTACAAATTCCAAGCACATGCTATAGAAAAATATTTGTGAGAATATAGATATACTATTGTAATCAGAATATCAGAAAAGGGTTAACTACCCGTAATAACATCCCAACTACCTACTTATAAGGCTAGGGTATTGGATAGTGTTCAAGTTTAATTTTCATGGGTTCTAGAATAAGGAAGGGTCAATTGAAATTCAAGGGGAAAAACTCTTTAAATTATATTCGGACTCCACAATTATTGGAAAAAAATTTATTAATTAAGTATAATATTCATTTTAAGTTTATATGTGCATAAATTATAGAATATAAGTTTCAATTAAATGGCCTGTCATTCCCAGTCTATAAAGGCACATACACTTTATAACTGAAATTGAAACCCGTTTGATTAAAACCAATACCCTTATATTCAGTCTCAAAATGTAATAAGAAAAAAGTATGATGGCTCGACTCATTGAGTTACCATTCCCAATTCATAAGGGCCCATAATCCTTGAAATTGAAATTTGTTATCATGCACTCGTATCCAAATCCCATCCCATGTAACCAAAGGTACATAGCTGAAATGGGTAGAAAATAGCTATTTAAGAAGCCTCCATCAACCTATATAGAAAAAAAAATATTTATATTGATGCTAAAATTTTAAATAACCAATTCTCTTACCCTAAAAAAGATTTTAGCAACATAGGAATATATAAAAATCATGGCTTACTCAACAATAACAGATAACACAAGAAATGCAAGCAATGAAATTCACCTATGTGTCATGGAATGTGAATTATAGGTGCTTATAATGATGCAAGTAACAATGATCCTTATCATACCAGGACACGGTAAAATATTCATAAATCATATCAAATATCACATTTCATGTGCACCACCAAATGGTGAAAGTATATCAATTTTAATAAGAACAATACTGAACAACAATTTCTCATTACCAGAAAACATGGTATTTACCCCGAATGTGGGTTATCTACTCCCAGGCACAGCTTATAACTAAGTTCCAAAATTTTCTAATCTCCTTTCTATATTTCTAAACAATAATAAAAAATAAAATAAATTCTCTGATACAAATTTGTGACATCCCAAAGTAGAGATACTAACTAGTGCCCCAAGCTGGTAGGCCACATAGCCTCAAGCACGCCTCCCCATATTCTAGAGGCTACTGAATAGAAAGGAGAGCCTAGGGTGTGATAGTGATGAGACTATTCCCTATGGTTACAGTGGAGAACAATGATTATTATAATAACATATGGATACAAATAGTGGAAGAATGATAATGAATAAACAAAATAGGTAGTAGAAGTAATCATAATCGTACATCATTAATAATTAACTCAAATATGAACTGTATCATATAAAAAGGATGATGATGTAATGTTATGTCCCTAAAAAATAGTAAAAATTGAATACAAAGAAGAAATAATACAATACAATACATGTTGTACAAAGGAATAAAAGGAGAAAAAACTATCCAAGCATCTTGTACAATGTCCTGATCATCTTCTACCAAACTCCATTCTAAAAAATAATTTCAGGTGTCCAAGATGGGATGCTTTCCCTTTTCCCTACCAACAATCATATAATGTTATCAGGAACCAACAGTGACCCAAATAGGTTGTGAGATAAATCTCACTAGGCTACCACAAACGGCATTTGTACAATCCAGTTTGTGAATATAAACTGACAATGTGTAGGTATATATAAATGTAAAGCAATGCCAAAATAAAAACTCATACCTAATTTAGCCTTAGCTAGTAATTTCTATGAACATGAGACCATTAAATTAATTAATTAATGTTCATTTTATATATTTAAGCCATATAGATGCGTCAGATGAACTGAAATAGATCATAATCATAATAATGGGGGATCCAAGGTGAAATCAAGGAACCCTTAACCTCAGGGGTTGGCAAACTCGTAGTAGTAACTCATGCAGTTTTAGAAATAAAGGTTCTAAGTGTAATCCAAGGGGTTCACCCAAGTAATTACACTGTAGAAGTGTCTAAATAATTCCATGGATCTCTTCTATAGTAATCTTAGGCTAAGCATGACTAGGCCCAATAGGGTGAATCCATGGTACTGAGTGTCCAAAAACAACATGCTGGATCCAAGGAGTGTATCCAAGGAATCCTAATATCTAGATAAATAAAGAAAGGGTCTTATAGAATCGTGTTGGGAATCATCTATTAGACAAGGACCATTTTACAAGTTGGGTTTCACCCTTAGCAACTGAATCCTTGAATCGGAATGGTGTCATCTGAGTGCTCAAGTCATTCCCTCAAGAATCCAAGGTTGGCTCGAGTCTGGACATTCCTATAAAGATATAAAGGTCCACATGAAATATGCACCTTATAGATATATCATTATTCAATTTAGTCCATGCATTGATCATTCCATTTAGTAATCTAATAGTTTCATTATATTTCCTTTCATCCCCTGTGACAGGGTTAGTTAATGACATGAAACCAAGTTCCATTAATTATTAGAATAAATTCTAGGTAATATATATACATATATAATTTCTGATTATTAATTCATTAGGTTCATTGCAATACCTTTAATACAAGGCGACATAGTTAGATAGGACATGTGACCAATTCAATTCATTATAAAATTATATTCTAGGATATATCCATAAATATACTTTCCATTTAATAATTTATAGATTCATTTAATTTTAATAGAACACTTACCTTAAAAATGAAAACTAGAAGCACACCTGAATGGTGTCTAACAAGGGAAAACATGGAATAACATGGTAAACATGCTAATTGGATAGATGAAATTGAGGTATCAACCTCTAATGGCATGGGGAACATATATATAAATAGAACTAGAATATGAGAAAAATGATTATAATAATGGCATATGAATTTTTAGAAGCAACACCCAGTGAAAATAGTGTGATCTTAATGATGGTAATTTATAAATGATGATGCTTTTATGGAAAAATCATATAACACCTACATTATTTCTATAGTACTATCCTCGTCTAGTATCAACTCTTAGTTTTCCTTGTATCAGAATAAAACTAAATAATGTATCCATGCATGTGATGAATCTAACAAGACAAATGGATCTTGATTCTGAGTTTGGGTGGAGAATAAATCAATGAAACTAGGTTGGAGGATCATCGAATATTAAACATGAGGGATGAGGCTCAAATTTAACTGCTATAGGGGAGAGAAAATATACTTAGGTTATAAAAAATTAGTTGGGAAATGGTAAATTCACCCCTCTTTAAATGTGTCACGCAGTTTGGCCACACTTTTAACCAAACCATGTGCTAATTATCCCCATGCACTAACCATAGATAGGCCTCGCATGGTTAGGCCACACAGTTGGAAAAAAAAGTGTGCCAATCGTTCTTAAATCACTATACAACAAGGATACCTGCATGGTTTGTCCATACAGTATGAGAAATTGTCACCAATAATTCCATTTGGCTCTGCTAAAAATGCAGACATTTTTCATTGGTATGTAGCCTTGGGAATATAGTTAGGGTAGACCGTGTGACATACTCTACCCTTTTTAAATCCACACATGTTTAGGGGAAACCATATGGGAAGGGTTTCATGGTTTCTACTAACCGTTCGGGTCAGATATTTCTTCTACTGGTCAAGGATCTGAGATTTGAACAAGCCCTGGACACTCCCAAAACTTTTGTGACCTCAAAATGCATCCATAATAGGTTCAGGATAAAGAATTATACTTAAAATTATAGGATATTTATGACATATAAAAATCATGTTCTTACAAATACATATCACAAATCTAACTTTTCCCAATGGTAAATTTAATATAAGAGCATTGACTAGTATCCTATTTAATTATTTAAAAATTTATTTATATTCTTTTGACTATATGATCTTAACCCATTTACTTATCAATGTGGATAATGGGTTATCTTATCAGGAAAAATTTTGAACAAATCATCGATAGTAACCTGATAATCTGATGGAACTTCATACCTCGATTATATTCATTAGCATTTTTCATTCCATCACTACCTTTTTCTTTAAAGGATCAATTGATTTTGTGTCCTTCGAGACAATATGGCCAAGAAAAGAAACTTATCAAATCTATAATTTTCATTTTCTAAATTTTCTATATAACTCCTTTTCTCTAAGAGTCTTATAAATAATTATAAAATAACTCTTATGATAATCATATCTTTTAGTTTATATCAAGATATCATCAATAAATACCAACAAAAAATATTGAGATAATCCCTGAATATTATTTTAATTATATATATATAAATAGGGAGTACATTAGTCAATTCTAATAGAGTTAAATTAGATTATTAATTTCCATGCCTCATATGAAATATCACCTTTAGAGTATCTTCTTTTCTTGATTTCATTTGATGATACCCAAAATAAATATCATGTTTTGACAAATATTGAGAATTTTTAAGTTTATCAAATAAGTCATCAATGTGGGGAATAGGATACTTGTTCATTATAGTAATAAAATCGATATCTCGGTAATCAATCCACAACCTCATTGACTTATATTACATCCTAACAAAAAGAATAGGGACTCCCCATGGTGAAACACTAGGGTGTATAAATCCTTTATCACTCATCTCCTATAATTGTATCTTTTGTTCTACTAATTCCATTATGGTCATCCTATAGGGAGTCTTAGATATAAGTTTTTTTATCAAATATGAGATTAGTGGAAAAATAAACCTCACACTCAGGTGGGTATACAAGTAGTTATTTAGGAAATACATCAATTTATTTATACACAATAGGTGCATCCTCTATTATAAGTGCACCCTTCCCATTCATAGGTTGTTTTTTATCTTATTCTCTAAGAATTTCATTAAGAAAATCTACTTGAGGTGGATCAATACATGATTCAAGTAATGTAGTATCCCCTTTGAAGATAAGTAATTCCACATCTCCATCACAAATTGCAATCTCCTTCTCTTGGAAATAAATTTTCACATTATAATTTTAAACCCAATCAATACTAAGGATTGTATCAAATTCAACCAAAGGAATAATATCATGTTTTCAAATAGGGTATGTTTATGCATTATAAAGAGAACTGACTGATATATCCATGATGTAATATGATTTCCACTTGGAGTATTTATTGAAAAATACTTTATTGAGGTGATAAGGAAATATCTAATTTTATTAGAAAACATTGAAGATATAAAAGAGTGTGAAGGTTTGTCATAAACTAGCCCAGATACCCTAATATAAGGATACCCAATCTGGCCTAGACATGGCCCTAAAGGCATTCTCGATCCCTACTGGTAGGAAACTAGAACCCAGTAGGATACAAGAAACCCAATGGAAATTTCTTTCACAAAATAGCAGAATAAAAGAGATACAATTCAGTATTCTCAACACTCCAAAGGTAAAAAGTACCAGAATAAAACGAATAAGATAAAACCTAACATACATCATGAAA
Organism: Viscum album; assembly: GCA_963277665.1. Classification (NCBI taxonomy): domain Eukaryota; kingdom Viridiplantae; phylum Streptophyta; class Magnoliopsida; order Santalales; family Viscaceae; genus Viscum; species Viscum album. The sequence goes on from OY728138.1 coordinate 177,093,367, forward strand.
TACACAATATATTCCAAGGTAAAAGCTCAAACATATCCCATGTAACAGGTGGATCATATCTCTATTTATCACCTCCATCACTCTAGGTCCCAAGGATTGAGAATATATACAACTTCCAAGTGGTTATTTTCCTTTTCTTGGACCTGAGATAAGATAACCAACAAATTCTTGAAGGAAAAGGTTGTGTGTGATCTAAAATATGCATTAGGGTCTCACCAAGTGCTCCATAAGAAATTCCATAAAAATTAAACCAATGTTGATTTCAATTTAAATAAAACAATACATGTATGAAATTTACAAATTTTCAAAAAAAATACGTTAATAAGCAAAAAAAAGTAAAATAAATCAAAATTGGATTAAATGAATATTTTATATAAACATTTATATAAATCAGTTGTATAGAATAAAACAGTTCAATAATTGATGCCATGTATTCATAAAATTAGAAATTTCATATCACATTGTAAAAAACCCTATGGTGCATTAGTTTTTGGAAATAACATTCTAAAACTACTCAATAAGTTATCTCCCTTCAATGACCACACATATCCCATGACTCAACCCATCGGGAATCAACTCCCCATTAGGGAATATCATGTTGATGTAATTTTATGTATGTGTTTTCATCATCAATCCAGTGATAGGGGGTCGGATATGGGCATGTTTATCCTAATTTCCCACTAACTAACTATACTCATATTTTATTCTGTCAATCAATCAATCATGGGAAAATTGATCATTTTAAATTAGTTCAAAACACAATTTCCAATTTTCAATTTTCAACATGAATTTCTCATTTCAAAACTAAATCATAGGTTTTCATCAATTCATACCTTTTCAAATAAATTCAATTTAATCAATTTTTATCATGGTTCACCATAAAATCATTTCATCAAAAAAAATTCCAAATCAATCAATTAATTTTCTCAAATCCACCCAACAATTTCAATTCCATTGAAATTGGGGGGTTTTCATAATTTCCATTCCCTTTTCAAAATAATACTTCAATTATCTCAAATATTTATTTTTAAATCAATTTAAAAATTCATTTCAAATCAATCAATAAATTTAAGGTTTTAATTGTAAGGAAAAATCATGTAGAACCACCTACCTTTAATCATCGATTAAATCAAAACTTATAATAGGAAATACTGATGAAGAATGAAGTGGAGGATATCAGCAAAGAAATCCTGGATAGAATACCATCAAGGTTAATTATGATTTAATAACAATCATGAGATCACACCAATATAAATAAAGGATATCATAATGAAGGAGAACCCCAAATAAAAGAAACTCATCAGATATCAAATTCCAAATAAATATGTTTGGAATGGTGTAAGTCTCTCACTGTGCATGGGAGGAATCCTAGGGTTCTCAAGAGAAGTGCCTGCAAAATTACAAAATAATTTAGGTGATAATCATAAATAAAATTGTTTGGGATATGGTATTTATGTCATAAATATTTTATTTATGGCATAAATTTATCACATTGCACATATTATGAAAAAAAATCATCGCCTTGGGTTTAAAAACACATTGAATGATGAATTTACAGCATAAGGCCTAATTTTGCAGTGTAATCCACTATTACTGTGGAATTTCATCATTTATAGCATAAATTATTTCACACCATATTCCATTCTCACAACTTGTATCCAATGAACAATTTACTTTGTAAACCATGTATTTTCAGCATAAATTCTATCTATAGCTAGTGCTTAATAGAAACCCCCTACCTTACCACCCAAAAAGCTTCCAATTCAACCAGGACCTAAAGTAAACCCACTAAATACTTTGACACATTTACACTCGAACTCTATTAACTCAAAAAAACATACATACCTAAACATTATTTGATTTTTATAGAAAAAATATATCTATCTTATAAATGTTTTAAATACACCAAAATAAAAAAAGGAGTCAAGACAAGAATTATGATATACTTGAGAGAAGGTAAAGGGGTATTATAGGGTGCATACTCAAATAAATCATTGGATATATTTTAGGATTCAATCAAAATAACTAAAACTACATATTTATAAATATCAACCTCATCTATAATTATTTCATAATCTTATCATTGATCCCTTTTCATATTCTAAGGAAAATTACTTCGATTTTTGGGGCATTCATTTGAATAGTTCACATCTCTTTATAGTTAAAGCATTAGTATTTAGTGGATTCATTATTACCCTTTCAATCATTATAATAATGATATTTCTATCTATACTTGAAGAAAACTCTCATTACCATTAGGCATATTCCATAGTGTTTCTTTTAATATTTATAACAAGTTATAAATTCCACCCTTCCCTTCATTCCTTTTTCTGTATTACTTTTTTTAAAAGCATTCAACCACCCACTTCTTTTCTTGTTTTCCTTTAAAATCAAAATACATGTAGAATTATTTTTCTATATTGATGGGACTTGATATTATATCCTCGTATAATAAAAATTTCTAGAAGACTAATACCCTTTAAATAATAATATTTATCCCATCAAAGAAACAATCAATCTAACTTATTGAATTACATACATAATCCAAAAAATGGGTTACTAACCCTATAAAATTAGCTTCATATTCAATATCATTTCTATATAATTTTTTCCTTAGATTGAGGAATTTTATTTCCATATCAGCTCATTTCTTATGATGAAAGTATTTTTTTAATAATATCTCCTTGAAATCCTTTTACTCTATAGTATTTATTTATTACAACTCCTTAATATTTTAAATAAATGACCACTATTGATAAATGTCTCATTTAAGGTGGTAAAACAACCTGATAACTTTATCTCTTTCACTACATCCCAAAGTAAGTAATATCTTCTCTTGGAACTTGATTAATTTCTCAGCAACTAATGGATCAATAGTTCCAATGAATGGTGGAGGTTGTTATCTCAAGAAGTGGTCAAACATTGTTACACCGTGTTGGGGATCTATAAGCCTCTCTCTATGAGAAAGGTTATTAGTTATAACCTAATTCAACTACCCCAATATAGTTATAATTTATTTAGCTCCATCTCTAGAATCATTGTCTTTCCCAGGAGGTAAATCCCGAAATAGATTATGTTCATTGATACAGTTTCCATTCCATCTTCTAAACTCCATTTCTAAACCATGGAATACACTAGATTAGATTATAGTAATATGAATATTAAAAAATAGTGTATAATAAAAAAATATTTTGTAACACTTAACATAAATTTAAAATTTATACATAGTTAATCTTAGAATCATAGGTTAGTATCATTGATAATATCTTCAAATCATAATAATATTTTCAAATTATTCATAATGGTTAAAAAAGAGAATTTGAATCAACCAAACCATATCCCCAAGGAGTGTCTATCTAGGTGTATAGTCTTAGGCCCACTCATTATGAACCGAGTGAAGATTGAGTTGACATTGAACTGGCCTTTTCAGGGTGTTTACCTCTAGGTTCATTTATTCCATATCCGCATCCACTTTCCTATATCAATATATGAATGTAAATTCTAGTAAATCACACATTATCTACCATAACAAAACTTCATCATTTTTCTTTATACTTAGACTGTAACAACCTGAGATTTTGGACCCTTTAAATTAATACTTTTTTTGATACCTTGATTAACACACAACACCAAAACCAAAATAATATAGACCATTGTAAGCTATTCATATAATTTGAAGTTATAAATAGTGGTAATGGAGTTATGATATATATATATATAACAACAGAACAAGATAAAGTTCACTTTAAATATCGACTAAGCTAATGTATCTAAGAAACTAAAAAAATTATTTCAAAGATTTACTTTCTTTCAATTATAATATATTTATATATTAATAAATTATTAACACTAATTTAATTAGTAATTTATAGGAAATGGGAAGAAAAATAGAAAATATTCAAAAAGTGGTTTTCCTATAAAAAATATTATTTCCTATATTTTATGTTTTAAATAAAAAATAAAATTTATAAATTTTAGGATGTGAATAAAAAAAATAAACTAGTTTTTTATTTATCAAGTAAATATTAGCTTGAGATGAATTTTTTATACTTTTCTAAAAAAATTAATTTTTGGTGAATAGTGCAATATACTGTTTTTACAAATACCAGTCCTTTTATAGAATAATTAGTTCATAATAATGATTTTTAAATTTATTAAAAAAACTATAGAAAAAATATTTATTTTATGAGTTATATTATAAATTTAAAAATATTAATTCTATGTTAAAAACCTATATTTAATGTTTTAGATCTTAATTAATATTTTTCTCTAGAAATTGTTTTTAATACATCATATGCTTATTATTTAAATTTGTTTTTATCACTTTTAGAAATTGAATAGAATTATATGAATTATAAAATTTTAATCATTAAGTTATGATTATATAAAATGATGATTTTTTTTAATTATAAAAGAAAATTTACTTGTGTAAAAACTAGTTAACATGGTAAAAACTAAAATAATACCAGTGAAAATATAATAGTAAATAACCTCAACGTTTTTTAAAACATGCATGGGAATGAGTGTTTGAGGCCTTTATTGACCTTATCACTTCTTATCTCTATAAGGACCCAGCCTTAAAACATTACATAATATTTAATTAAATTAATAATTCACATTGAGGATATTTTTAGGTTTAGAGTTTTAGAGAATTAGGCCATAATTATTACATTACATCTCAAAAAAATTACAAAGTAGAAACTTCTACTCAATTTCCATTTTTTCATAAAATAAAAACTTTTGAAAAAAAATATTCATGTCTAATTCTTTGGTTTAGACAACATGAATTTTCCTTGATCTCATCCTTGACCCTATTCAACTTTAAGTTCTATGAAAAACATTTCAACACTTGGTATGAGCATAAAAGGCACAGTAAGTGTAATAAAATAAGGAAAGAAAATATTAACCCATCAATAAATACAAATCAATTAAACCATACTTTTAAATCATAACATACCCCATTAAATCATAAGATTTATGAATAACACATAGAAATCATAAATCATAAAGGTAACTTGTGGCATCCATATCATACTTACATTGTAGATATCACATCTACATAGAGAGTTACGTTGGGATACCCATTACAATATATTCCCTAAATCCCTTATGAGAAACATTAATGTTTATCTTTATCACATTACCCAATGCATTGGAGAGATATCTCGGGCTCACCCACCCTAGGTTTATCACTGAACCACCCGTATACGTAAATAATGCCCAATAACCAAAAAATATTCATAACACATAAAACAAGCATAAAGAAAAGATAACATATCCACATTGCAACCACAATATATTATTTCAAGATATTGGAAAAATCAATTCTTTATAAAACCATTTTCATAACCATTTAAAACATTTAATAAATATATTTTTGAATCAAAGTGTCACATACCACTTTAAATATTTTAAAGAAATTAACATTTTAAAACATTAATTTTCATATAAATAAATCGTTATAACCATTTTTAAATCATTGAAATTAATGGTAAAGATTTATAAGAATAAATCTTTAAAACATTTAAAACAATGTTTTAGTTAAAGAGTCTCTTACCACTTGAAGAAAATAATTAAATAAAAATAATTACAGAATAACATTAAAAAATATTATAATATCATGATAATAATGAGATTCATGATATAATATGTCAAATGGGAAGTATATACACCATATAAAAGTGAATGGGTGCATAACAACAAATAAGTCTCAATGGAATGTAATTTGAGGCAATGTCGCTTACAAAGATCGTATCCTTAGATTAAGGATAAATCAATGACATAATTATGTACGAAAAAATAATAATACACCCAATATAATGGAATATTAAGTTTTAAACAATAAAATTTTATTCAAACATATTCATGTCATGACACAATCACGAAGTAGAAGTTTAACCCAAAGAATTGAAATTTGGTTAAGAAGTTCCCTTACAGAAATTCGACAGCCAAACGGCGTCGCTTTAAAAATCAAAAAATGAGTTGACGAGAAAAAAAGGGTCTCTCAACACATGGACATAAAACTTATATAAATAAGGATATATAAGAACATATCCCAACATAAGAAAAAGTAAAACAAAATACATGACATAAAAGAAGTCTTTGACTAAGAGAGTACGGTGAAAGGTTCCCTTACTGATTTGGTAACTTGCGAAACATACACCCCATGAACGAATGATCATACAATAAAGATGTAAATACTCATAAATTAAAGTATATTACATGAATAATACAATCATGGTCTATACATACACCACACAAAAGTAAATAGTGGCAATATAGAATGAATCTCACGGGAATAATAAGTGAGATGAAAACCCCTAACCATGTTGTAATCAATTGATTCATATGAAAAAAAGTTAATAAACACAAAATTAATCACAAAATACCATGAATATAAATATAATAATGATAATATATATCAAACTGAAGTACAAAATACACCATATTAAATAAATAAGTGGCGAATAATGGAATTCTCATGAAATTAAAAGAGAGATAAGAAATCCCTTACCACGTTGTAATCAATCGATTCGTATGACCAAAAGTTTATAACCACCGAATGAATCTCATAATTCCATGAATATAAATAGAATCATGATAATATAAATAAAATTAAAGTACTCAATACACCACATGAAATAAATAAGTGGTGAACAATGGAAATCTCACGGAATTAAAAGTGAGATAAGAAATCCCTTACCTCGTGTCTGACTTGACTCGTTCGTTCTTTAATCTCCTAAATAATGAACTAAAGTTAATTTCTACTTTTTTAATAACCTTTTTCAAGTTTATTATTCCTTTTATATCACTTATTACCATGTTATCAACATTATTCAATCATTTAAGTTAATAATGGTCGTTTAGTAGATATTTGGTACTTGAGTCAAAAATGAACTTCTTATAATTACAAGTTGTTCATGTTGTCAAAAATCAATTATCTACAGAATTATATTCATGATTTAGATATCATATAAATAATATATATCAATTATATATATTTTTTTATAATATTACATAACATTTGGAGATAAGAAATGAAATGCACCGTTCATGGAGACGGTAAGTCGTAAGTACGCATAAACGCTACTTTCATTTCTATTTCATATTTAATGAAATAAAAACATAATGATACATAGTTATGTTATATTTCCAGTATAATATCATATATAATTTCATTAACTCCATCCTTTATACGTTCCACATATGGCATGAACGAGTCATATCACTTTGAGGGGGTGGTAGTCCGCACTTCCTGAAATGAAATTATCGTATTTACCCACTGTGGAAACCATAAAGGTATTCTATAAATGAAAAATAAAGAAGTATAGAAACAATATAAATATAATATATATCACATATAAATATATTTTCATCTTAATGGCCACCATAATAGGTGGTAAGAGAATATGGAACAATCATCGTTTTGTGAGGCGTTAGTTTGCCGTCAACAAAAATAGTATTTTATTTACCCATTAGATGGAGGTGTGTGTAAGTTTAGTTAGAATAATTATCATAAAAACAACCTAGTATATTTAGGATAATTTTTTTGTTATAAAATAAAGGAATACAAAGAGTTTATGGGGTTGCAGAAGTAAAATAAAACAAAATAACTTAAGTGAAGACGTTACCTTTAAATCGGGTATCTCCCTTTGGTTTGAACCAAAAGGTTTAAATGAAATGCCTTATTTCCTAGGATAAGGCTTCTAGGATGAGGATAGGGGTGTAGGGAGATTAATTTGGAAGAGGTTTTATGAGAAAATGTGCTTGAGAAGTGTGAGGAATGGGTTAGAAGTAAGATATTTTTATAAGGGGGAGGAGGGGCTCTTTAGGAAAGCATGAAAATATTATTTTATTATATAATGATTTTCGGTTTATAAAAGTCCAAAAAATATTAAAGTCGACGATAATATGACTAATTTTTTAAATAATATCATCCAATAAGAATTGTATAGGTTTTGGATATTTTTTGAATCATTTATAATCTTATTTATTTAAATCATTCATTAATGAGGTAAACACTACATCATAATTGTGTCATAAATATTTTTATTTATTTGATGTCTAAAAATTAAAAAAAATACCATGATGTATAAAATCTTTTTATATTTCAATTTAATATTTATAGTCAAAGATATAACTTATATAACCCCATGTAAAAATTTATTTACTAAAAAATATATGTTTATGTCATTTTTGTCTTTACTTTAAATTAATTAATATAAAGTGTCATTATCACTTCCAAGTGGCTCCATGAAGTCCCAAAATAGACTCAAGGATGACCATGGTCTAAAAGGTATTAAATATTATGATTACAAAACATGTTAGGGTAATTTTATATTACTATAATAAATTTTGTTTACCCTTATTTACCAGATTTACCCTTTAACCATGGTAAATAAAATTTTTACTGAAGTAAATATTCATACTGTATAAATATAAAAAGATACCTCTTTAAAAAATTTGTACCTCCTGATTCCAAATATGGAATCCATTTTTACAAATTCAAAACACAGAAGTCGCATAAAGTAATTTAAAATTAATTCCAGTTGTCAAAACAAAAAGTGTGTTTTTAAGAAATAATAACTATCAAAAGATTGACACTTATTTATGTCCAATTTCAAAGTGAAATTAATTCCAGTGACCACCATTGGATTAAATGGTAAAAAATAATATAATTTCACTTTAAAACCAATTAAAAATATAATCTAAACTTATAAATATATTATATTAAAAGGCAGTTTTGAATTAAAATATAGTATTTTTTCACTATTCATTAAAAATGAATTTTATCAGAAAAATACCAAAAAATTACCCAAAGTAAATTTTAAGGTCCCAATTCTAAATAAGAATTTTATTTTGTCAAATATAACATATAAAAGTGACCAAAACTAGATTTAATGAGGGTTCTCCATCAAAAGGAGGTAAATCAACCTTTTAATGAATATTAGAGTATTTATGCTTAAAATTGGATTCTTTTTTATTTTAATCCTCTAAAATTTATTGGATAAATGTTAAAACATTTAAGAAACATATTTAATTATAATATTGTTATTTTTTTCATTCCCACCAATACAATGGCTATGTGTTAACTACCATTTAAAATAATAATATTATACTAATATTTTTCAGTATAACTCAACGTTGTGTGCAATGTAAGTTATCAATGAAACTTGTTGCGTATCAGGTATTCCATAAAACATAGCATCCCCTTTAAGTAAAAAATTAATATTTAATTCAAAAAAATTAATAAATATAAAAAATTTATATTCTTTATTTACCTGCAATGTTACATCCTTTCCCCCTTTTGGTAATTACGTCCTCGCAATTTTAAAATTATGCTTGGAAACTTCATTGAAAGTTCCACATTGGAAAAAGAGTCAATATAAATATCAAATTAAAAGAAAGAAAGAGAAATACAAAAGTCACCCTAGATAGCTCGTACTAGGATTCCATGTAGGAAAACATGGATATGGAAGAGAAAAAAACCATCAATGTTTGATGGAGAGTAGTAGAAAAAAAGATTAGGAGAAATTTAACCATAAGAAAATCACAATCTTGTGATGGGTTAAACGGTCTTTGATTCCCCAGTATGAAAAGTTAACATACAGTGTTTTTATTTTAAGTTACTTTTCATCAATTTGAGGAATTTATTTATGAGATTAACTAAAAATGTAAGGAAGAGTACTTACTTGTCATGTAGACTTTCATACTTTACTAAATTTATACCACAAACTCATCTTTTCTCCAAACAATGAGTATTAAAACTGACTAGGTCACATTAAAAGAGCTAAAATCAACTAATATATTATAAGATAATCTAAAAAATATAAACTATATATTTCCCCTATCTTTAGACATCAACCAAAACCAAAATGTTTAATACAAGACTAGATAATCCCCACAAAAAAGATGATACTTTATAAAAAGAAATACTACTCTTAATCCCAAAAATTCAACAAACAATACCAAAATTTCATAAAAGAACATTCAATAAACAAATGTCCTTAAAATTATTAAAAGTAACCCAAATTAAGATTGTAACCCAAAACAAAGAAGGATTTAATCACATAGTCTTATACAGTAAATCTTAACATTTATCTCCAAATAAAATTGACTACTCTTAAAGTCTCATACTGAAGTGTAATTAACCAAATCACATATTCTCTATGATAGGTTAATCATTTCCATAAATAACTCAAATCACCATATGTTCATAATAAAAACATAGATTCTTACAAAAATAAAATTCCACCATTACTCATCAAAAGAAAAGATAATTATTCCTTGAATAACATTTTCATATATCAAACTTCAGGGTTACACATACTATAAAAATTATTCCAATGTAATCCCATCCTCAAAATATCCTTAATAATTTAATCATTTCATCATCTTAAAATCTACCAAAACTCTTGAATCCCTTATATGTTGACTTCTTACTCATTCAACGTTCTTCATGATCCATTAACCATTCCTTACTAACTTATTCTGAAATACTTATTTCCTACAAACAAAATCATGAATCATATCCTAAGATTCAATAATATCAAAACATATGTTAAGAAATAATCTATACCTTTTATTGGTCATTTTCAGTTTCTTCATCCTCAATCAGAATAGAATTAGGTATTGGTAAACATATATTTGTATGATCCTGGTGATCCAATTCCTGAAAATTCTTTGAAGGACGTCTATTTGTATAATGACCATGCACACCGCATTTAAATCATTCAATTTATCCCTCATAAATAACTTATTTCCCTTTCCTATAGTCAACTGGATGCTTCCTTTTTCCATGGAAGTTTCATACTTTATGACCTTCATTCCCATATCTATAATATCTTCTTGTCCCTTTGAATAATTTTCCTAGGTGTTTATTTCCATGTCTATGACACATAGGCTTTTGAACATACTGAACTTTATGATTATTACCTAAACTTCCATAGGGATTTTTTTCTTGCATATATGATGCCTTATAAAAATCACCATGGTTCATATGGTCAATCCTGACTTCAAAGAGTTGGTTGAGATTAACCACGAGAGTTCTCATTGTAGCTCCCATTTCATTCAATTTCTCATTCAGAAAACCATCATAGTTTTCTTCACATCCACTGTTACTTGGGTTCCTGCTAGATCAAGCCATTTACAAAAACCAAAAAGGTTAGTGTGATTATATCAAAAAAATCATCATATAATATATTATGATGAGGTTAAATACTAAGATAGGCTTATTCATGTTATATTAAACTCATTGAATTTATCTAAAATAACTATGGTACTTTATAATATGCAAACCATTATGGTTATGTCACTTATGCTTATATAACACCCTTACCTCTAAAGTTATCGAAACCGAACTTTGATACCAACTATAAGGACCCAGCCTTAAAATATTACATAATCTTGAATTAAATTAATACTTCACATTGAGGATCTTTTCAAGTTTAGAGTTTTAGAGAATTAGGCCATAATTATTACATTACACCTCAAAAAAATTACAAAGTAGACACTTCTACTCAACTTCCATTTTTTCATGAAATAAAAACTCTTGAAAAAAAGAGTCATGTCTAGTTCCATGTTGTAGATAGCATGAATTTTCTGTGATCCCATCCTTAACCCTATTCAACTTTAAGTCTTGTGAAAAACATTTCAAAACTTGCGATGAGCATAAAAAATCTTAGTGAGGGTTATAAAATAAGGAAAGGAAACATTGAACCATCAATAAATACAAATTAATGAAACCATAATTTTCAATCATAACATACCTCATAAAATCATAAGATTTATGAATAACACAAATAAATCATAAAGGTAACTTGTGGCATCCATATCATACACACATTGTAGTTATCACAGCTATGTATGGAGTTACATTGGAATAACCACCATAGTATATTCTCTAAATCTCTTAGGAGAAACATTAGCATTTACCTCTGTCACGTTACCCAATACATTGGAGAGCTATCTCGGACTCACCAGCCCTAGGTTTATCATGGAACCACCCGTATACGTAAATAATTCCCAATAACCATAACATATTCATAAGACATAAAAAAATCATAAAAAAAATATAACACTTCCAAATTTCAATCACAATATACCATTTTAAGATATTGAAAAAATCAATGCTTTATCAAACCATTTTCAAATCCATTTAATAAATAGATTTTTGAATTAAAGTGTCACATACCACTTTGAATATCATAAAGGAATTAACATTTTTAAACATTAATGTTCATATAAATAAATCCTTAAAACCATTTTTAAAACATGGACATTAATGAGAAAGATTTAGAAGAATAAATCTTTAAAACATTTAAAATAATGTTTTAGTTAAAGAGTCCCTTACCACTTGAGAAAATACTTAAATAAAAATAATTATAGAATAACATTAAAAAATATTATAATATCATTAAAATAAGGATATTCATGATATAATATATCAAAAGAGAAGTATATACACCATATAAAAGTGAATTTGTGTATAACAATAAATAAGTCCCAATGGAATATAAATTGAGACAAAGTCTCTTTCAATGATCGTATCATTAGATTAAGGATAAATCAATGACATAATTATGTGCGAAAAATAATAATAAACCCAATATAAGTGGATATCAATTGTAAAACAATTAGAGTTCATTCACACATATTCATTGCATGATATAATCAATAAGTATAAGTTTAACCCAAAGAATTGAAATTGGGTTAAGAAGTTCTCTTACAGAAATTCGACAGCCTAACGACGTCACTTTAAAATCCAGAAAATGAGTTAATGAGAAAAAAAGGTCTCTCAACCCATGGACATAAAATTTACAGCAATAAGGATATATAATAACATATCCCAACCTAATAAAATGGAAAAAATACATAACACAAAAGAAGTCTTTGACTAAGAGAGTACAGTGAAAGGTTCCCATACTAATTTGGTAACTTACAAAACATACAACCCATGAAGGAATGATCATACAATGAAGATTTAAATGCTTATAAATTAAATTATATTTCATGAAGAATACAATCGTGGGCTGTACAAACACCACACAAAAGGAAATAGTGGCAATACAGCATGAATCTCACTAGAATAAGAAGTGAGATGAAAACCCCTAAGCACGTTGTAACCAACTGAGCCATATGACAAAAAGTTAAAAACCACTAAATTAATCATATAATACCAGGAATATAAATAGAATCATGATAATATATATCAAATGTCAGTACATAATACACCACATGCAATAAATAAGTGGTGAACAATGGAATTCTCACGAAATTAAATGTGAGATAAGAAATATCTTACCATTTTGTAATCAATCGAGTCGCGTGAACAAAAGTTTATAACCACCAAATGAATCACTTAATAACTTTAATATAAAGAGAATAATGATAATATATATCAAATGTAAGTACTCAATACACCACATGCAATAAATAAGTGGTGAACAATGGAAATATCACGGAATTAAAAGTGAGATAAGAAATCCCTTACCTCATGTTTGACTTGACTAGTTGGTTATTTAATCTCCTGAATAATAAACTAAAGTTAATTTCTACCTTATTTAGAACCTTTTTCAAGTTTATTATTCCTTTTATATCACTTATTACCATGTTATAAACATTATTCAATCATTTATGTTAATAATGGTCATTTGGTCGATATTTGGTACTTGAGTCAAAAAAGAACTTCTTATAATTACAAGTTGTTCATGTGGTCAAAAATAAATTATATCCAGAATAATATTCATGATTTATATATCATATATATCCAGTATATTTATTTATTTTTAACAGTACATAACATTTGGAGATAAGAAATGAAATGTACCATTCATGGAGACGGTAAGTCATACATACGCATGAACTCTACTTTCATTTCTATTTCATATTTAATGGAATGAAAACATAATTATAAAAAGGTATATTATAATTCAATTATAATATCATATATAATTTCATTAAATCCATCCTTTATATGTTCCACATATGGAAAGAACAAGTCATATCACTTTGAGGGGGCGGTAGTCTGCACTTCCTCAAATGAAATTATCGTATTTATCCACTATGGAAACCATAAAGGTATTATATAAATAAAAAATAAAAAGTATAGAAATAATATAAATATAATATATATCATATATAAATACATTTACATCTTAATTTTCACCATAAGAGGTTGTAGGATAATATTGAACAATCATCGTTTCGTGAGGCGTTAGTTTGTCGTCCACAGAAACAGTATGTTCTTTACCCATTATATGGAGGTGTATGTACGTGTATTTAAAATCCTTCTCATAAAAACAACCTAGTATATTGAGGATACTTTTTTATTATAAAATAAAGGAATAAAAATAGTTTAGGGGGTTGGAGAAGAAAAATAAAACAAAAGAACTTAAGAGACGACGTTACCTTTATATCGGGTATCTCCCTTTGGTTTGAACCAAAAGGTTTAATTGAATTTCCTTCTACCTAGAGGAAGGATTCTAGGAGGCAGAAATGTATGTATAGAGATTAATTGGGTAGAGTTTGGATGATACAAGGGCCTTGAGAAGTGTGGGGAAAGGGTTATAAGTGAGGGATTTTTATAAGGGGGAGGGGCTCTTTAAGAAAGCTTGAAAATATTAATTTATTATATAACGATTTTTGATTTATAAATATAAAAAACTTATTAAAGTTGAATATAATATGACTCATGTTCTAGATAAAATCATCCAATAATAATTGGACAGGTTTTGTATATTGTTTTACTCTTTAAAATCTTATTTATTTAAATCATTCATTAATGAGGTAAACACTGCATCATTATTGTGTCATAAATATTTTTATTTATTTAATGTCTAAAAATTATAAACAACATACCATGATATATGAAATATTTTTATCTTTAAACTTAATATTTATAGTTGAATATATAACTTATATAACCCCATGTAAAAATTCATTTACAAAAAGATATATGTTTATGTCATTTTTGTCTTTACTTTAAATTAATTAATATAAAGTGTCATTATCACTCACAAGTGGCTCTATGGCATCCCAAAATCGACCCAAGGATGACCATGGTAAAGAATTTATTAACCAATAGGATTAGGACACATGTTAGGTCAATTTTATATTATTATAATAATATTTTTTACCCTTTATTTACCAGATTTACCCTTTAACCATGTAAAATAAAAATTTTACGAAAGTAAATATTCATATTGTATAAAAATAAAAGTTACCTATTTACACAATTTTTACCTCTTGATTCAAAATATGGAATCCATTTTTACAAATTCAAAACACATAAGTGGCAGAAATTAATTTAAAATTAATTCCTGCTGTCAAAACAAAAAAAACGTGTTTTTAAGAAATAATAACTATCAAAAGATTGACACTTATTTATCTCCAATTTCAAATTGAAATTACTTACAATAACTAACATTGAATTAAATGGTAAAAAAATAATATATGTATACTCTAAAACCAATTAAAAATATAATATAACCTTATAAATATATTAGATTAAAAGGCAGTTTTGAATTAAAATACAGTATTTTTCACTATTCATTAAAAATTGAATTTTATCAGAAAAATAACAAAAAATCACCCAAAGTAAATTTTGATGTCCCGGTTCTAAATAATAATTTTATTTTGTCAAATAGAACATATAAAAGTGACAAAAAATATATTTAAATAGGGTTCTCTATCAAAAGGCGATAAATCGACCTTTTAATGAATATTAGAGTATTTATGCTTAAAATCAGATTCTTTATTATTTTATGAATCTATAATTTATAGGATAAATTTAATAAATTTAAGAAACATATTTAATCATAATATGGTTAGTTTTTTTCATTCCCTCCAATACAACGGCTCTGTGTTAACTGCCGTTTAAAATAATAATATTATATTAATATTTTTCAGTATGACTCAACGTTCTGTGCAACCTAAGTTTTCAATGAAACCTAATGCGTATCAGATATTACATCAAACATATAATCCCCTTTAAGGTAAAATTAATATTTAATTCACAAATTTTAATAAATATAAAAAAGTTATATTCTTTATTTACCTGGGATGTTACAATCTCCATTATTTACCAAATTTTTATTCACTTTCCTTGAGAATGACATCTCATTCTTAAAAATTTATGAGTATTTACAAAAATATGATTCCTTTTTACTTATATAAGGGTATCACCACTCCTCACTTACCATTATACCAAAACACTCTAATTTCAGTCCAAAAACTTATCAATCCTCTCCTTAAAATTCCTATACACCTTAAAGAGGTTCTATTCTTCTCAAAATTTCATCCATAATTTATCCAATAATTCAATTTTTGGAACCTAGGTGAATACTATTCAATCATATGATGGAAATTAAAAGTTATTTATGCTATAAAATATGAATTATTTTCATTTGAAAGTTTTATGAAACCCACTTTATTTACATGGGTTATTTATGATGTTATAAGTGAATTATTTTCAAGTAGCATATGTAAGTATGGATGAATAATGGGTGGGGTCCTATATCACCCATCAATGCATTTATTAAAAGTTTATATCCCATGAGATAAGTATTAATGATTACATTTTAGTTACTCATAATCAAGGGCATTGATTGTGTGGATCATGAAGTAATGTTTTTATATATTAATATTTCTTCTATAGTTAAAGGATTTTAGGCATCATGATCTTATACTCTCATGATTTAAGTTTTATATTAAATTTTTGTAAGACATGTTATATTTATTTTTCTTCTATATTTATTTTTGTGGCTTTAATTTATTATGACATGTACTTTGAATCTCACTTATGTCTTATGATCATCACTTATGATGTTATATTATTTCCCTTTTGCTCGTATTTTTCAATTATACTTGTGAACTCATCCTTGATGAAATTTTTATTCATACCTTACTAAGGAATTGAGCTGACCCCTTTCTTATTTTTTTCATTCCCTATGTTTTTTAGAATGAGGCTTACTAATGATATGTCTATAAGATGTTCTAGTATAGTTCCTTTAAGGTGAAATGATCGTGAGTTTTGTAAAATAATCTTATTATGTAGCTAATATCTAAATACACTAATCTTATTAGTTCTTGGAATATTATTATTGATGAAATGTAATGTTTTTAATCATATAAAATATATTAAATAAACGAATTTTTAGTTTGGGTCACTATATTTAGAATCTGATAATATTTTAGATAACTTTAGATATTAGGATGTTATCGGTTGAGGATAATTTGGGAGTTAAAAATGTCGTCAATATATGATACATTAATTTTTATCCTAATTTAAAAGGTATATAAAACTCTTTCAGTTTGTTTTGGTAATAATAAATATTTTGGGGATTGGGATAAGAGAAATTTAGTGAAAACCTAGAGATAAGTATAAGTATAGGATGGAATCCGGATGTTTTGGTAATGTAGAAATTGTGTGGTTATCTTAGAAATTATGCCTCTCTATTGATAATGTAAAATGTATATTTCTATGAAATATATTCTCCTACGGTTAATCACCCTAAAAAGGCTAGTTGAGCATTGAATGGGTCTTCACTCTGGTGCATGATGAGTGGGCCTAAGACAACACACCTGGTAAGACACTCCTAGGGTATATTCATTGGCCAATCACATTCCCTTTATGAACCATTATGGATGATTTATTTCTTGATTACATTAGGGTATTAGGATAAGAATTATAAGATAATAAAAATTAAAAGTAACCTAGTTATAACCAATAGAGTTATATGATAAACCATGTTTGACATAGATAAATTGAAAGTATCATAGGTTAAAATAAATGCATCATGGGATTAATCTTTCATATTCATATGATAATTTAAATTGATTTTATTATATATAATCATAATATTTTTTGTTCTAGTTTTTCATTGAAATGGGATCATAAAAAGGATGTTGAGAAAGTTATGTATCCAGAAATCACTATTTTATATAACTGAATAAGAGAGTATACTTAAATGGTTTAGAATTTTAGTTTATACTTATTATGATGGAAAAATTTGAGTTTCCTTGTCTTAATTAAGGTAGTGTGGTTCATATATTAATATAAATAAAATATTAATACTCTTATCTATTTTCATTAGTGATTGATTTTTATCAATGATATTTTGGTATATTGTAAAATTTATGAGTATTATGTTAAACATATCAATAATGTTCTGTATTTTTCCTCTAATGGTATGGAAACATATATTAAATGGTATCGGTAACAAGAAAATTTATTTTATGACAATGCTATATTTTGTGGATAAATATTGGATAATGCATTATTGAGGTATGGATAACTCTTAGGTTTAATATATGATTTATGTTGAGGTAATAAAGGGTTGATTTATATTTATAAAAGTTAGTTAGATATCACCGATATCCTTGGAATTGAGTATTGATTTCATGAAAAATTGATCCGTGATATTTTTGGTGAGTTTATCTCATTTTTTTATTATGGTATATATAGAATAGTGTGTAACTTTATGAACTATTGGTTGAAAATAAGAGTTAATTTTTTAAGTATTATATGACTTATCTATATTTTAATGACTTTGAGATTTGTATTGTTTTGGTAAAGGTATTTAATGAAAAATATATGATTATTATATATACATACTGGGGTAGATGATTGTATGAATGATTAATTATATTTCATAAAGAAAAGTGACTTGGTATTTCTTAAGAGAGTAAGGTATATTTCATATTAGAATTTATATCCTAAATTATGGATATGTTAAGATTACCCTCATCGAATGTCAATAATGAGTAATAATTAAAATTGTGAGGATGTAATATATTTAAGGGGGTATAATGTGATGACCTGAGATTTTGGATCCCATAAATTAATACCATGTTCAGTATCTTTCTCCATAAGAAACATTGATACCAAAAATTATATACCATTTTATGGTAGTCATAGAATTGGCATGTATAAATAGTGGAAGAAAAATTATAATATAAATATATAACGAACAATACAAAATAAATTTCACTTTAAATGTCAACTCAACTAGTGCATCTAATAAAATAATAAAATATTTCTTTCAAAAATTTACCTTTTTTAAAGTATAATATTTTTTTTATGAATAAAATATTAATAGTATTTTAATTAGTAATTTGTATGAAATTAGAAGAAGAATAGATAATATATCAAACATTCTTTACCTATAAGGAAGGGTTATTCGTTTTATTTTTTGTTTCTAATTAAAAATTAAAATTTATCAATTTTAGGATGTGAAATTTAAAAAATTAACCACATTTTTGGATTTATCAGGCTGATATTATCTTAAGATTATTTCTTGATATTTTTCTAAAAAAATATTTTTATGTGAATAGTATAGAATGCTATTTTTACAAATATCATGTATTTTATGGAATTATTAGTTTATAATAATGATTTAAAAATTTATGAAACCAATTTCAAGAAAAAATATTAATTTTATAAGTTAAATTATAAATTTAAAAATAATGATTCTAATTTACAAACCTATATTTAATGTTTTATCACTTGAGTAATACTTTTCTCCTGAAATTGTTTTTAGTATCTTATATACATATTATTTTAAAATTCACTTGTATAACTTTTATAAATTTAATAAAATTAAAATTATTTAAATTTAGAATCAGTAGCTTCAAAGTATATAAAATTTCCATTTTATTTTTAATCATAAATGATAATTTACATAGGTAAAAACTAATTACCACAGTAAAAGAAAAAATAATAAAAGTAAATGTCTAAGAGTGAATAACCTAAAATATATTTAAAATATTTGTGGGAATGTGTTCTTGAGGAATTTTTGGACCTTATCATTTCCATTATCCATTAATTCTCAATTTTTGAGCCAATTTCCATAAGAATGACTTCTTGTTATTAAATAATTATGAGTATTTATGAAAATTTCATTCCTTTTTACTTAAAAAAGGGGTTCTCCTCTCATCACTTTCCATCATAACTAAAACCACTATGTTTGATCCAAAATATATCCAACCTTACCCTAAAGAATATTTTACACCTTAAATAGGTTATATTCTTCACAAAAGACCATCCCTCAAATGTTTAACCAAATTTTCAAATGTGATAATCTAAGTAGTGAGGTATAAATTTATAATTGCTCCTTTTTCATTTTTATTTCTTTATGTGCAATTATTTTTACCCAAATTATATTACAACGTCTTAAAATGATAATAAAATTATTTTTAGTATACTCTTATTTTATTATAATTATGGTATAATCATTAACCACAATTTCTTTTTTCCATTAAGAAAAATGAAAACGTGAAATATGTGTATGTGTGGAGTATTACATCAATGAAGTAACATGTTCATTTTCCATCACCAAAAAATATGGATAGTTAAAAAGATAATCTCATGTATAATTATGATTTTTATGACATATTTAAAATTATTAAATGATAATATAAATTACTACTTTTTTTTGTTAGTCATCGTCCATGTGTATGTGAGGACAACTGCCTCCATGGATTGATGTATTCTATTTTTCATTACAACATTTCATTGATGGTTATAAGATTGGTTTATAAGGATAAATATTATTATTATGATATTATTAGGGTTGTATTAACTCTAATTTAATAACCTTTTAATGATATGAATTATAACCAATTATTTTCAAATTAATTGTCTTAAACAAGTTAACTAAAAGGGAAAAAACAATGTATTCATACTATATATTTGTCATGTATCCACCAATTATTATCCTAATTATTTATAATTGTTATATATAATAGTAATAAACACTAAATTATACCACTGTGCTACTATTATAATGATATTGTACTAAATCACTTCATAATCATCCATTAATCATGATATATTCACGTTTAGGTTAGTTTGACCACCTACTTGAACAGGGCTATGAAATTATATCATGTATGACTATGAAAACATAATTAATGGTATAATATGATATAAATATTTAAATAATTATTATTATTATTTATATAAATTATGAATCAATATTTAACTCAATAATTAAGAAAACACCTTTTGTTGGTTAAGAAAATTACTGAAGTGTACTTATTGTCAATTTCATCTTCAAGTATATAGAATAAAACATTCATAAAATGAAATTTAAATTTAATAAATCATTATAATTAAACCATTAAACTTTATTTAATTGTATTTATATGAAAAGTTTTGGAATAATAATGAATATCAATATTGCTTCTACAAAACTAGTACAAATGATCTAAACTATAAACACCCTATGTGGAAAAATTAGTCAAAACTATTTAATATACTTGTCGATAATGATTTTAAATGAGAATTATAATTATTTTTAGGTATAAATATGGTTATTAAATAAGTTATTAATAAATTTATGTTTTTTATACAAGAGTTTTGATTGTATTTATTGAAGAAAAGATCAACGTAAGGGGGTTTATTGACTCAAATTTATTTTCTTGAGACTTATTTCTTAATGTAAACCATGTTACCTTTAATACGGTGTTATTACTACATTATGAATTTATTTTCCCATATTCATTGGGTTTGAATATCCATATCATTTAATTTCTATAAATAGGATTTTATTTAAAAGATACCAAATTTGAAAGGGGTTTTGATGAAAATGGTACTCAACTCATAAATATTTTAATCACCAATCTTATTTTATAATTCAATATTATTACAGAAAGATAATCCATATAGTTATTTTTTATTCTTTTTAATAGATATAATAATTTTACTTTTATATTTATGGGGTTTTAAATTTCCCCTCAAAATATTATTTCTTCTTGACACATGTTTTATCTGAAGAGTTTCTTATAAGTGAAACTGACCCCATCTCTTCTTTTTTGTCATAAAATTCAATTTTTTCTATATTTTTATACATTGAATGTTTTTAAATGGTACTTATATATGATTAAATAAATTTTTTAATTTTATTATATACAAATTTACCTTTTTTAAAAGTTTTAAATAAATTTTAACATTGTTTGCATGTGTCATTTTCATTAAAATGTGAAAATATTTTATTTTTAACGTTTTCATGTAAACACATTATTTATATACCATTATCATTTTATATTAATGTTCCTATCTAATATTTCATATATTCTAAAATCATTTAATTTTATCCTAGTTCTATGAAATATTTCTTTTGAAATTATTTCAAAATATAAGAATATTTATTATTTCCAAAGTGGTTCTTCTAAAACTTAAAAAAAGTGTTTTTAATTTAAGTTATTATTATTTAACATATATTATAAATGATAAAGGAAAATCTTAAAATTATATCATATAGATTATTTATTTTTAAATATTATTTAATTCCATTAACTTTTTTGGAAATTATCCATCTCTACCTTTTTCTTGCTTCATCATCAATTGTGTATAAATATAAACTATCTTGAAATTTTTTTTCCACTGTAAACACTCTACATTTCCTTACTCTAATTGAAGAGTGTTCACTTAAGTTCCATTCATTGATTTTTTTGGGAAATTATGGTCTTAACTATATACCGACTATATATATAGTTTAAAATACCATATGATTTATTATCTTGATTGATTGTTATTTACCTATAAATTTACTTGATCTCATTGGATACCCATTTATTTTCCATTGATTTACCATGTTATGATTATTGATGGAATTATTAATTATTTTATTATGTGAATCAATTTGAAAAGGATATAAAACCCATTTTATATATGTGGTTTATTTATAATTAATTGAATTAAATACATTTTCTTACATGAGCTATTTATACTATAAAATTTATATTCTTATAAAAGTTTTATAATCCCCACTTTATTTCCATGAGTTATTTATGATGTGATAAGTGAATTATTTTCAAGTGGAAAATGTTAGTATAGATGAAAGATAGGTTTGGTATTAAATCTCCTTATAATGCATTAGTTAAGAGTTTATATCTTATGAGATAAGTATTATCAAGTAAATTTTAGTTTCTCATAAGAATGGGCATAGATGGTGTGGCTCAAAAAAATAATATTTCTCTATGATAATGTTTGTACTAAAAATTATAGTATGTTATTCATTATGACCTTATTCTCTCAATATTAAAGTGTTATGTTAAAATTTTCTAATATATGTTATAGTAATTATACTTCCATATTGATCTTAAGTTCTTATTCCATGTAATTTGAAGCTCACTAAGGTATTATGCTTATCACTCATGATGTTATGATATTTACCATATTCTCATGTTTTTGAATTATTATTATAAAATAATCTTTTATTAAATGTGTATTTATCCCTTATTTAGTGTTTTTACTATCCCCTTTTCTAATGTTTCCATTCCCCATGTTTTTTTGGATGAGTCTTATTAATAATGTGTCTAGAAGATGGTCCAGTATGGTGTATTTAAGGAGAAATGACAGTGAGTTTCATATAGTAAGATTATTATATAACTAGTATCAAAATACATTGAACCTATTATTTCATAGTATATTACAATTTATGAAATTAAATGTTTTAAATCGTGTAAAATATGTTAAATAAAGGTATTTTTTTCTTTGGTTACTATATAGACTAATCCCTAGAGTTTTTCATAGGGTTATGTTCTCTAATTTATATTTACCTAAATCAAGATCCTAAGGTTTATACTAAAATTCCCTTGATACCATATATAACACCATGACTCCAATAACCTAGATCCAATGGTTATCTTACTACATTGAAACAAGATGCAACAGATCTCATTCCAAAGGATTAAATAGTTTAGCAGTCTTACGAGACTATATACATACATGATTCTCACATTACATTTGAAAACATGAAATAAAACTTAAAATTATAATTATAAGTTTATTATTTATTCTATTATATTCATTAAATCATTCATTAATACCTTATTGGTATCCTAGGTAAAGTAAAACATAATAAAATAGTGAGATTGTATACTTAGTAAAGAGAATCATACAACAGAATCTATTATAGAATAAATAAAGTTTAAATAATATGTAAGAGATAGATAAGAATAAAATACTCCATATAGCTAATAATATAAAATATTAATATATCCATGTATGAAATAAAAACAAAAATAATCATATGAATAATAATAACTAATTTCATAATTATATAATTCATAATGTTGAACATAATAATCTTATCATTAAGGACTCATTCCAAGATTCCACAGATAAATAGGTAAGGTTTATTCCAAATACCCAAAATATTTTGTCGCATTAGACATATATTATTTAATGAGTCATGGATGACAAATAAAAACCATGGGACGATTTTTGGGACCCCATGGAGCCACTTGTGTAAGATAATGACATTAATAACTTTTATTTAAAGTAAAAATAAAAATGTCACAAACATGTATTATTTTACTAAAACCATTTTTATAAGGGGATATACAAGTCATATTTTTTACTATAAATATTCATTGGAAAGATAAAAAGATTTCCTACATCATGGTAATTTTTTTATAATTTTTAGGAATTAAATAAATAAATTTATTTTTGACACCATGATGATGCAGCGATTACCTCATTAATGAACGATTTAAATAAAATGAAAAGATAAGGTAAAATATAAGACTTACACTTGTCTAAAGACTATTTTATGGGTGTATTTAGAACTCTTATCACCTTATCCTAGAAATATATCATTGTGGGTCCTTTAAAATCCGAAAATTATTTCATAATATTGTAACATTCCATGACATTCCAAGACTGCCCCTCCTCTCCTCTTATAAAAGGCCCCCACCTCTACCACCTTATTCACACCTTCAAAGCCATTTGGCTTGGCCAAACTCTACCCAAATACTCTATAAACTTCCTTATATTACTCTTAGAATCCTCACTGTGGGTATAAGTCTTTCCAAGGAAGCCTTTGGCTCAAATCAAAAATAGTTACCCGATTTTAAGGTAATGTCTTCTCTTATGTTCTTTTGTTTTATTTTGCTTCTCTAACCCCTTAAACCCTTTTTATTCCATTGTTTTGTAAACAAAACAGTATATTAAATATAGTAGGATTTTTTTATGATAATTATATTATTTACACTTACAAAAACCTTCGTCTAATGGTTAAATAACATACTGTTTCTGTGGGTGGCGAATTACTGCCTCACGAAATGATGATTGTTCAATCTTCATTTAACACCATCCATGGCGGCCATTAAGATGTCACTATATTTATATATGATATATATTATGTTTATTTTTTACTTATTCTTCTATATTTTTCATTTATGGCATACCTTTATGGTTTCCATTATAGGTAAACACGATAATTTCATTTTAGGAAGTGCGGACTACCACTCCCTCAAAGTGATTTGAATCATTAATGTCATATGTGGGACGTATAAAGGAAGGAGTTAAATTATATTATATATCATATTGTAATTATAATATACCTTTATATCATTATTATTTCATACCATTAAATATGAAATAGAAATGAAAGTAGCGTTCATGCGTACGTACGGCTTACCGTCTCCATGAACGGTGCATTTCATTTCTTACCTATAAATGTTATGTAATATTATAAATGCATGTATATACTGAATATATATGATATATATGGTATCTAGATCATGAATATAATTCTGGAGATAATTTATATTTTACCTCATGAACAACTTTTAATTATAAGAAGTTTATTGTTGACTCAAGTACCAAAGATCGAAAAAATGACCATTATTAACTTAAATTACTAAATAATGTACATAACATGGTAATAAGTGGTATAAAAGGAATAATGAACTTGAAAAAGGTTATTAATAAAGTATAGATTAACTCAAGTTTATTATTTAGGGGATTAAAGAATGATCGAGTCAAGTCAGGCCCGAGGTAAGGGACTTCCTCTCAATCTCCTTTCATTGAGGCATATTTTGATTTCTACACAACTTTTCTTTATATGGTGTATAAACCCCTTTGACTTTTACTTTTATTCAAAAGGAATCTTTTTATATGAAGTGTTTTTAATAATCTACAAAAGGAATGTTTTGTCTTACGTATGCTGCGACAACAACTTCTCTGCCGCTGTGACCATTATTTGAGTTTCGGCTTCCTCTACAATCCATAACTTTTTTTAAATGAAAAATAAATACCATGATTTACTTTTCTTTTATTTTGGTATTTAAAATGGTTTTGATAATGTTTTTATTATATAAATGTTTTGTATTGATATCTTGTTATTGAAATGTGGAAATGTTATATTTCCTTTATGCATGTTTTATGTGATACGATTATGTTATGGTTTATGATATGTTTAAATATTTTCATATAAGGAATGCATTGAACTTAATAAGTGAAGGGTGGAGCCCGCTATAGCTCCTTGATGCGTCGGTAGGTCTTATGAGACAAACTAGTGTCTTTTCACGAGGCCTTGACAAAATATTATTTGTAGTCTTTGCACGAGGCCTTGGCTACATGGTTATGATAGTCTGGAATTATGAATTCCATCATTATGAAAGTTGTTATTGATATTGCATGTGATTATTCGACTAGTATAATATTCATGTGAATAAGTAAATGGAATTATTTCATTTTATATTTTCCATATTATACTGGATTTCAAGTTTAAAAGGCTTTTTTTTAGTTATAAATTGCCTTAAATGTTTATGTTTATTTATGAAAGTTTCTGCTATATTGTTATCCTTACTGAGCATTTGAGATCACCCTTTCAATGTTTTAATTTTTCCCAGGATGTGAAGAAGTATTTTATGAATGACCTGTAGGGATAGTATGAGGGGATATGAATACAAGCTGTTGTTGTAGTTTTTTCACTTTATGATGTAATGTAACATTTATGAATGTATCTAGTGATTCCAAGGCTACTAAATTCATCGATCTTTCGAGACTTGATCTTTTGTGATCATGCCAATGTTACGTAATAATGCACCGACTCTGGGTAACTGGGTTTGGGGCGTTAAAGTTGGTATCAGAGGTAGTTTAGTTCTAACCTTGGAAGCTAGATTTAGAAAAACTCTGATTAGAGCACATATCCATAAGATAGACTCTGGGGATTAGTATAGAAGAACTTCCCAGAATTTTGGTATTATAGATATTTTTTGAGTTTTTCAAGAAATAAAACCATGTCTTGATACGAGCAAGTAGAGGCGGCTTTGGCACAGATGTACCTAGGGGTAAAACCCGAAAACACCACTTTGAACTAGACTCAAACGAGAACTAGTGCACAACAACAGGCCTTGCTGCACTCTTGGTTACGACACTCCCGGGGGATATGCTTAGGATAATTATCGTTTTATTTAAAAACCATTATGAAGGGTTTATGAGTATATACTTCCTCAAAGAAAACATTTCTTTTTATGATTATGGATTATATCCATAAACTGTTCAATTTTTGTTATGTTTTTAACAAGTATGGAATTATATATTATGATTCATAAACTGATCTAGTTTATGCCATTGTTTAGAAATGGTGCCT
The DNA here is from genome assembly GCA_963277665.1 of Viscum album. Classification (NCBI taxonomy): domain Eukaryota; kingdom Viridiplantae; phylum Streptophyta; class Magnoliopsida; order Santalales; family Viscaceae; genus Viscum; species Viscum album. Next base: position 177,120,756 of record OY728138.1, read on the forward strand.
AGTGGAAGGAATGGAAACTGTATCAATGCACACACTCCATGTAGGGATTTCCCTCCAACTGAAGATAATTATAATGGAGCTGGTGATACAACTGATGCTGATCATCTTATCACCATACTGGGACAACTCACTCAGGTTATGAATAATAACCTTACTCATATGGAGCACCCTGATCCGCAATGTGGAGGATCAATGTTATACCACTTCATGAGGAAACAACCACCAACATTCAATGGGAGTAAAAATCCCTTAGTATCTGAGCAATGGATAAATTCCTTAGAGAAAGTATTCCATACCTTGGGGAGTAGTGAAAGGGAAAAGGTTATCATGGAAGTTTACCACCTCATTGGAGATGCTGATCAATGGTGGTCATTGATTCAAAACATGAAGGAAGATGATGAAGTATCAAATATGGAATGGAGGGAGTTCAAAGAGCATTTATTAGAAAAATACTTTCTTCATGACCATCGAGCAGATATGGAAAGGCAATTTCTGAGTCTGAGACAAAAGGAGGATGAGAATGTCGCAAAGTATGAGGTTAACTTTACAAGGTTAGCGAGGTATGCAGCAGATTATATACGTAACCCAAGAAGTAATATTGATCATTTCTGTGATGGGTTAAAACCGTTTCTCCGCCGAGCCTTAGTCTCACAATCTTTCTCATCATACGAAGATATTGTCTCATGTACTATCAAGACAGAAAAGGAATTCTCTAAATCTTATGACAATAAAGTAAATCAAGAGAAGAAGAGAACGGTGGAACAAGAGATAGATAAAGGGAAAAAGGGATAGAAGGATTTTCCATTATGCGATAATTGTGGAAATAATCACCCCGGTACTTGCCTAAAAGGAATGGGAGTTTGTTATACATGTGGAGAAAAAGGTCACCAGGCTTGGGATTTCAAGGGAAAGAAAGAGGCTATCAATGTTGAATGCTGAAATTGTAGGGAAATGGGGAATTATACAAATGAATGTCCTAAGCGTCAGGGAAAATTACCTTAGAAAATTCCAAGGGATCAAGGCCAATCTTATGCTGTTACTACAGTTGAAGTGGAATAATTAATGTATTGGTGATTTTGGACTCAAGGATTGTATTCCAATTATAAGAATAATGTGATATATATAAGGATTGTACTGCAGTACTTTTTGTTTTCATTAAGGTTTTAATATGATAAAGTTAATCATATTTTTAGTATGTGACAATAAGAAAAACATTACTTTGTTTGGGGAATCTGATGTTACAATTGATTTTGGAATTTAGAGACCTTTTAGATAATGTCTGGACAGAGGTATTTTGGATAACTATAAAGGTTGGAATTGATTAAGTTGAACTTTGGATAGTATTGTTTAAGGTTAAAACATATCTGAAGATTATTTTTGGATTATTATAATACTATATTTTTAGGAAAAGGACAACCTGCAGGTCCGGGGATAACCTGTCATGTCGGACAAAGCTGCAGGAATCGAACACACAACCATAGTGAGACAGGCCTTTATTACCTACCACTAGCCTACAAGAAGTCCCTGGTAATTACAAAATAGTTTTCCTAATCTAAATGGTATGTGTTAATATTTGGAACCTTGTACGATTAAGATAAATATAATATTTTTGAGTCCTATTATCTTTTTGAGTGAAAGATGAGTTTGTGGTACAAATTAGTTGAAGGTTGAAACTCTACTTGTCAAGTATATATATATATATACCTCTCTTTTATTCAATGAATAAATTAATTCTTAAACTTTAGGAAAGGTATATTAAAAAAAATGTGTTATCCTAATACCTTATGTTTTGTTGAACTGATCATATTTTCATCATAGATTGATGGATTTGAGGCCCTCAATTTTACACTTGTTTGTGATTTATGACCTCAATCAATCCCTATAAATATTTGTCACGACCTGTCCTCGGGGCCCGTGCTGTGACTACCCCAAGCCCACCTTCCATAGGCCAGGGGTTGGTGACTAGCACCAAAGGTGTAAATCCCAATAAAAAGGGAAGGCATTGCCTTTATGAAGCAAAAACACACACAAAAAGAGTACAAGAAGAAGATAAACTAAGTAAAGTAGTATAACAAGCGTGCTGAAAGTACAAGGGGCCAGAAATACAAGCCCAAAAGAAAGGTACCGCTACAACAGAAAGTAAAGTAAAACTCAAAGGACAACAGTTGAAAGGTGACAAGCAGCTCCTGGATCGTCCTCCATGTTCCTACCTGAAGGGTAGGTACATATGTCCTCCTCAGCACTCCACGTCCGTCCGTCTCCTCTGGGTACCGACTCGTCGTGAGATCCACCTCCGGGTACCGTCCAGCTCTACAAGCCTCAACCACGATCAGTGATGTCTGTCTTCTGTAACCAACACAATGAGGTGTGGGCAAAGCCCGTGCAGGGGTGAGTATATGATACTCAGTAGGGACCCTGAGACCCTCAAGGTCTCACTAAATCTAACAAGGATAATCACAGAGAAAGTTCTCAACATATAACCCTTACTTAGGTATAAGCCCATACTTATACCTAAGTTACCAAGTAACCCATCTCAGCCACGAGATATCACACAAATATGAAGTCGACGGATAACCATTACTTAGGTATATGCCCATAAATATATGTAAGTTATCTAGTAACTCATCTCAATCATGAGGAAAACACAAAGGTCATTGACTCAGCTCAAACCAGGATTTTCATTATCGAAACCAAAACTGCTGAAGAGCTCCGTCTCTGACGAGTATAGTGAACATGTCACGACTCCGAGGCACTTCTCACTATCCTAAGAGTGCTGAGGTACTCCTCCTGTCGAGTACCATGGGTCATCCACCCAAACACAGTAGTGCTTCCCGCCGGGGTCTGCCACCCAAACACAGTAGTGCACCCCCCTAATAGCCTACAGAGGTACTCCTCCAGTCGAGTACCATGGGTCTGCCACCCAAACACAGTAGTACTTCCCACCGTGGGTTTGCCACCCAAACACAGTAGTTCTCCCCAATGGGCTATACAAGTCACTCTGACTCGAATCGGACAAGCAGTATTCAGGTCTCAGCCAGCTACACGGTCTCCATACTCCATACGCTCATCTCCGGGAGGTTCCGCTCCACGAGCTACAGGTTGATACTCCAAGTATCACAAATTCCCACAAAGAAGTATTTCAAAGTACCGCCTCATCATAGGGGTCTCAATGCAACAGACGGCGCGTCAATCGGACGCTCAGTCTGTGAGTTATTAGCCTTTTCGTCCCAGGGGCCCGGTTAGTTTTGTGTAAGAACCAACCCGACCATATCTCAACTGTACCCCGAACTCACATAGGGTATACTCATAGGTACCGTTTCTCAACTTGATCACCAACGCCGCTGACAGTTCGTCAAACGGACGTCCGGTCTGAAAGTTAACGGCTTTTCTGTTCTAGGGGCCCGGTTGGATTTTGGGTACAATCCAACCCGGACATATTCCAACTGCGCCCAAAACATAGGTTAAGTATTTCAAAAGATCTGTCTCACCTAAAGGAATCCAACAAAGTCGATGGCACGCCAATCGGACGTTCGGAACTCAAGTTATAAGCATTTCCGCTCCTAGTGCCCGGTTGGTTTCGGATTCGAACATACCTAGCTGTACCCAAAGTTCTCTGAAACCTTGAGTGTAATATATCTAAATGATTGTCTCGATCCAAGGATCGCTACGCAACTGACAGTGCATGAAACGTATTTTCATAACCCAAGTAATGGGCGTTTGAACGAAGATGCCCGAAAATAGAGGGTCTGGGCCCGGTCCGACCCGGGTCCGGGTCCGGCCCATTAGGGTGCAGCCTGGCCCGGCTGGTGCGGTCCAGATCAACCGGCGCGGCCCAGCCCGGCGCTGGCGGCCCAGTGCGGGCGGCCCGGCCCGGCGCTGGCGGCCCGGTGCGGGCGGCCCGGCCCACGCGGCCTGTCGTCCAGCTCGGGAGTCGGTCGCGGCCCGGCTCGGCTCAGGCGACCAGGATGTGAAGGGGGGGCGCTTTTCCCCCGGTTGACAGAGAACTCGCACGGCTCTTAAGTCGCACCTCATTTAATTCCAGAACGGCAAAGTCGTTCCAGTCCAGGTGTCGCCGCCGCAGCTCAGTCGTGGCGGTCTTCTCCGGCGGCGCGCCGCCGCCACCGGTCGTCGACACCGGTGGGGCCCGCCACCCCTGCTTTCCGTGGACCACCGGTCGCGCTCCAGTGGTCCGTTTCTCCCTCCGTCTTCTCCAGCGGTCCTCCCGGGACTCAATCTTCACTGTGGTGGCTTCAAATTGCCTTTGCGGTCCCGTTTCATTGTCTTTGTCAATCCACGCATCAACAATAATCTGCGGAGGGTTGTCGGGCCATGTTTGTTCGGCCCGCGCCCTCTGCGTTAGGCATTATCAATTAACCAAGATTAAAGAGGGTTTTATAAAGACAAACAATCAATTTTATATAAATAAAATTGAATCAAATCATCCCACGATCTCCTAAATAAATTTGTAGCATACCAATATTCCAACCCGCAGTTAAAATAAAACATTCGCGGATCAACTTAATGATGAGTTGATCCGCGTTCTTTATTTTATAAGGAAACAACCATGGGAATAATATCATACTCAAATTAATCCCCTACCTCGTGACGTGATCCCTCGATGGATCTGCGGAGAGGTAGCGTCGTTCATTGACGTCGGAAGGTGACGTCGTCGTTTGCGGTTTCCCCACGGTGGTGTTTCCACCATTGATGGAGATCTGGGGATCATTCTTCGTCGAAGGTCTTGGAAGGCCCGACGTCGCCGGAGTGTAACCGAAGATGCGACGCCTCTCCTTTTGTCGCGGAGATAGGAAGAAAGGGTACGTCATCGCTCTTTGTAGAGTCGGCGTTCTTTGCTAAAGAAGCGTTGTTCTTCGTTGAGGAGGCATGGTTCTTTAACGAGGAAGAATTCTCTTATTCTTCTTCTTCTCACAAGAACTCTCTCCAAATTCCCCAACACAAAGCGTGTCCAAAATTAAAATAATGGCTCATCCAATTATTTTATTAACACATTCCATTTGAAATTCAAAACTCAAAACACTTAATTAATTAATTGAGGAGACTCAATACATTAATTAAAGTGTGTGTTGGCTTAAAAGAATAAAGAGGGAGAGAGTGAAGAAGAGAAGTTACACAAATTAAGAGGAGGTTACCAATTAATTCAAGAGGTGAGTTAGCAAGAATTTATTAAAGAGAGGAGGATGTGAAGAGTCACATTTAATTAAGGGAAAGTTGTCACATTAAAACCAAGGGAGTTTATGAGATTTAAAGGAATGTGAATGGTTGGGGCTCATGTGGGCCCCACCTCAAAAATATCCTATCATGAGAAGTTAGAAACTTATGGGTCCCACCCCAACTTCCCAGGTAGATTAAAACCACTTTAGATAAAATAATAAAATTGTCCCACAATTTTATTCACTTCACATTTAATCCTCAAATTTTAAACAACTTCCCCCGAGCTAACGCATCTTCGGTAAAGGTCCTCTTAAGCAATTACCGACGATGCGAGTTCATCGGTGCCCTCGGATTTCAATTCCGAGTACCGGTTCAAAAGATAGAAAAACTCACTCGTTCGTTCACTGAACGTACCCGAGCTAAACTTCGAAAATTAATTCCGGGCACACCGGGCCTCGGAATTAGGTGCCGTCAGAAACTACAGACTTGTAAAATTCCAAATAAATTAAGAAAAAAAATTCCTTGAAATTTCAGGGTCTTTAAAATATTTACGTTTTTCCTCTAATTATGTGTCGATAATTTCCACCAATGTTCTCCTATTCGAAACCCTAATTTGGTGGTGACTTTCTCATTTCCATTTCCCTCTTATTAAGACTAAATTTTATTAACCCTATTTCTAATATGGTTTTTCCAGAAAGGTGTTTTCTACTTTCAACCTTTTATTTTTGAAGAAAATTTTCAAATTTCGAGGACGCAATTTATTGAAGGAGGTTAGAATGTAACACCCCAAGCTTCCATGGTACGCTTCTCTTTGAATAATACAGTATCATGTGTAGTACGCAACCTCGAGTTCTAACACACCGCGACCAATCAAAGTAGCTGTTATGAATAGTAATACCCAATTTTTGATTTATATAAATTTTATATTTCAAAATGGACTTCATTTTTGGATTCGGAATATCGAAATTAGCCTAAGATGAATTTTTGGTATTTTTCTGAGGACATCCAATTTTCGATTAATAGTGAAAAATACTTAAACACAACATTTTTAATCAAAATAATTTATAGTGATAAATTATACTATTGAGTAGTTTTAAAGTATAATTAGATTATAATTTTACCATTTTATCCAATGGTGGTCATTATAATTAATTTCACTTTGAAATTAGACATAAACAATTGTCAATCTTTTGATTGATATTGTTTCTTAAAAACATGTTATTTGTTTTGACAAAAAGAATTAATTATAAAATTAATTAATGCAACTTATATGTTTGGAATTTTTTAAAATAGACATCATTTTTGAATTCAGAATATCAATTATTCCTTATGGTGAATTTTTGGTATTGTTCTGAAAAACTTCATTTTTTGATGAATAGTGAAACCACTAAGTGGTAGTTAAAAAACTAATTTTTCATTTAAATGAAACTTTACCGCTTCTATGAATTTAATTTAAAAAATACAACATACATGGTTTTCATTATTAAGTAAAATTTGGTTCAATGGGATGAAAATAATTTTTGGTGAATAGTAACTTTTGAGTTTTATTAACCGCGATTAGAGGTAATTAGGGTAATTTAAGGTAAAAATGATATTATAAGAATATAAAAATATATTGACACATGTCCTGCTCTTATTTTATGAGTCATGTCCTACCAGGACAAACCATGGGATGATTTGTGGGACCCCATGGATCCACTTGTGTAAGATAATGACATTAATACCTTTTATTTAAAGTAAAAATAAAAATGTCACAAACATGTATTGTTTTACTAAAAAAAACTTTAGAAGGGGTTATACAAGTCATATTTTTTACTATAAATATTCATTGGAAAGATAAAAAGATTTCCTACATCATGGTAATTTTTTTATAATTTTTAGGCATTAAATATATAAATTTATTTATGACACCATGATGATGCAGCAATTACCTCATTAATGAATGATTTAAATAAAATGAAAAGATGAGGTAAAATATAATACTTACACTTGTATAAAGCCTATTGGATGGGTTTATTTAGAACCCTTATCACCTTATCCTATAAATATATCATTGTGGGACCTTTAAAATCCTAAACCCATTTCATAATAATGTAATATTTCATAACTTTCCAAGAGTACCCCTCCTCTCCTCTTATAAAAGGCCCCCACCTCTACAACCTTATTCACACCTTCAAAGCCATTTGGATCAGCCATACTCTACCCAAATACTCTCTCAACTTACCTATATTACTCCTAGAAGCCTCATATTGGGCATAAGTCTTCCCAAGAAAGCCTTTGGCTCAAATCAAAAAGAGTTACCAGATTTTAAGGTAATGTCTTCTCTTATGTTCTTTTGTTTTATTTTGCTTCTCCAACCCCTTAAAACCTTTTTATTCCATTATTTTGTAACAACAACAGTATATTAAATATAATAGGATTTTTATATTATAATTATTTGATTTACACTTACACACACCTCTGTCTAATGGTTAAAGAAATTACTATTTCTGTGGGTGGCGAATTACTGCCTCACGAAATGATGATTGTTCAATATTATTTTAACACCTTTCATAGTGGCCATTAATATGTCACTATATTTATATATGTTATATATTATGTTTATATTTTCCTTATGCTTCTTTATTTTTTATTTATGGCATACCTTTATGGTTTCCATTATGGGTAAACACGATAATTTCATTTTAGGAAGTGCGGACTACCTCCCCCTCAAAGTGATTTGAATCCTTAATGCCATATGTGGGACGTATAAAGGAAGGAGTTAAATGATATTATATATAATATTTGAATTATAATATACCTTTATATCATTATGATTTCATTCCATTAAATATGAAATAGAAATGAAAGTAGCATTCATGCGTACGTACGGCTTACCGTCTCCATGAACGGTGCATTTCATTTATTACCGATAAATGTTATGTAATATTATAAATGAATGTATATACTAGATATATATGATATATATTATATCTAGATCATGAATATAATTATTGAGATAATTGATTTTTACCATATGAACAACTTTTAATTATAAGAATTTTATTGTTGACTCAAGTACCAAAGATCGACAAAACGACCATTATTAACTTAAATGACTACATAATGTTCATAACATGGTAATAAGGGATATAAAAGTAATAATAAACTTGAAAAGGGTTCTTAAGAAATTATATATTAACTCAAGTTTATTGTTCAGGAGATTAAAGAACGATCGAGTCAAGTCGGACACGAGTTAAGGGACTTCGTCTCAATCTCCTTTCATTGAGGCATATTTTGTTTTATATACAACTTTCCTTTATACGGTGTATAAACCCCTTTGAATTTTACTTTTATTCAAAAGTAATATTTTTATATGAATCATTTTTACTAAACTACAAAAGGAATGTTTTTTCTTACGTATGCGACGACAACGACTTCTTTGTCGCCGTGACCATTATTTGAGTTTTGGCTTCCTCTACAAGCCATAACTTTTTTTAAATAAAAAATAAATACCATGTTTTACTTTTCTTTTATTATGGTATTGAAAATTCTTTTGATAATGCTTTTATTATATCAATGTGTTGTATTGATATCTTATGATTGAAATGTGTAAATGTTATGTTTCCTTTATGCATTTTTTATGTGATACGATTATGTTATGGTTTATGATATGTCTAAAACTTTTCATATAAGGAATGCATTAGACTTAATAAGTGATAGGTGGAGCCCGCTATAGATCCTCGATGCATCGGTAGGTCTCATGAGACAAACTAGTGTCTTGACACGAGGCCTTGAAAAAATCTTATTTGTAGTCTTGGCACGAGGTCTTGGCTACATGGTTATGGTAGTCTGGCATTACGCATTCCATCATTATGAAAGTGGTTATTGATATTGCATGTGATTATTCAACTAGTATAATATCCATGTGAATAATTAAATGGCATTATTTCATTTTATCTTTGCCATATTATGCTGGATTTCAAGTTTAAAAGGCTTTTTTTTAGTTATACGTTGCCTTAAATGTTTATTTTTATTTATGAAAGTTTCCCCTATATTGTTATCCTTACTGAGCATCTGAGCTCACCCCTTTCAATGTTTTAATTTTTTCCAAGATGTGAAGAAGTATTTTATGAATGACCTGTAGGGATAGTATGAGGGGATATTAAGACAAGCTTTTGTTGTAGTTTTTTTTTCACTTTATGATGTAATGTAACATTTATGAATGTATCTAGTGTTTCCAAGGATAATAAACTAATCGGTCTTTCGAGACTTGATATTTTGTGATCATGAAAATGTTACGTAATAATGCACCGACTCTAGGTAACTGGGGTCGGGGCGTTACAATAAAAACATTATTGGAATATTTTTAGAGACGTAGATGTTGAAGATAAATATTTGAAAGTAATACTTTAAAAAATGGTTTTAAATAAAAATCCTTTACATATTTAGTAACTTTTAATTAAAAAGAACATTGAAGGATAGAACATGAAATAGATTTGGAATACACTTTAATTTTAAGAAAATAGTGATCAAAAACATCCATATAGAAGTTTACACACCACAAAAAATAAAACATGTGGTTAAAATGACATAAGTCTCAAATAAAGGTAATTTTAATGAGAAATCCCTCACCTCGTGTTCTGAATAGTTTGGAATATTCATCAGAAACATGATCGTCTTTGAGGACATCGTTATTTCCCTATGGAGATAACCATATTTAATAATTTAGTTTTTTACTCAAACTATTTATACTAATATATTAAATTTAGTATTTTCGAGTTTGAGGTCGAACCCAAGATATGATTTTAAAAATAATTAGCATAAATTAAAATTGATTTATATGTTATTGAATATAAAGATAGAGAAGAAATTTGGTATGAAATCATATGGGAAAACATTCCAATATTAGTAATTTAATAGGTTCATGTTCCAGTGTATTTAAAATTAATCTTATTTTATTTACATTTTCATCATAATTGAATCTAATGAAACCCTTGATCTTGGTTGATTCTCTCTAATTTATTAATATTCCCTTATATATGGTTATTTACTTCAGTTTTATTAATTAATTATGTGATTAAAAACTGGTTTTAAGCATTATTATCCTTATTCATTCAATGTTCATGCCATAATTAAGTTAATTAGTCATATGTTTTATGATTTTCCCAATTTAATTGTCAATGGTCGTGATAAAATAATGGGTATAGAGTTATATATTAGGAGAAAATATACAATCCAATATAAACCAAAAAAATAAAAAAAGAAGTAGAACACTACCCTTATGGTTGAATCACTCATAGCATGAAAAAATTACCCCACATTCTATTCATGAGTGGGTTAGAAAGTGGGTAAATAAAATAAATCCTATAGGAATGATGGATAAAGAAGATGGTGATGCAACACTTCATACTTTGGGGCAAGCATCCATATTCAAATGATCTTAGAGGATAATAAAAACCTTTTCTTATAGGTGTATAGGCTCCTTAGGTGTCATAATTTCAATAAAATCCTTTAATGAATTTTACCAATTAAAGTGTATAGGTTAACAAAAAATTAAATGTGGGGCCCATTCAATTTTGACATGGGTTTAGAGGTTATGGAATTTGTTCAGTATGTGTCACGGTGTGACACATAGTTTCACAACATGAAAATTCATATTCCTTCTCCAAAATCCATTTTTTGATGGATTGTTTTGTATTACTAGTCATCATTGAATTTCCTATCATGAATTACCTATTCACAGCATGATTTTTTTTTGTCAAGTGCTTTTGGATTTGTTTCTACTTAAATCATAAATTTTGAGTTTCATATTTAATCCTTGGCCCATATTACATCATGGAGCATGATTTTTTTGCATGAATTTAATATCCTTTTGTTTGTTTTATTCCTTTTAATTTTTTACACATATATCCTTCCATAAAATAAATAAAATAATAAATATACTACAAGATTTAACCATTTAGTTAAAAAATGATTATATTCTATATTAAAATTTATATGCATTAAATGTAAATATAAAATCCTCACACACTTAAAATCATTTTTTCTATCAAGTATATTATTTCAAAAATTACAAAGGATGGTTATTCTACCAATATTTAAATATTAGTATTAATATAATCAAGTGAAAAATGTAGAATTAAATATTCTATAATTGCATAAGAAAATTTCATTACCTTCTTTATTTTCAAATAAAAAGGTTTAAATGAATTTTACTTTTCATTTTTTGACATAACCTTGCCTTTCATTTCTTAAATTTATATTTTTTAATTCATTTTAAACATTTATGCCACTTTTAATTTACCTCACTTGGAATTTTTCACTCATAATCTTGTTAAAAATATAAATGGAGTTATGATCATACCTCAAATCATGTTTCACGTCATATGCTTTAAAATAATCTACATTATACACCCCATAGAGACAAATAAAAAAAATCATCCTGAGGGATTCACTGTTTAGAACAAATGATTCTAAGGATTAAAGGTAGGTTTATAAAAAAGTAAAGATCAAAATGTAGGTTATTCTCTAAATTACTTTTCAAGATAATCAATATCTTCTCAATAAAAAATTATACCTTTAAAAATTCATTGTTCCTTTTCCCAAAACTCAATGTAAAGTCATAAATAAATGAAGTATAATGAATAATACACCCTATTAAGCTATTTTTATTTTATTTTTTTTTTAAAGTTGAGTTTGAAAGAATATTACATCCACCACCCAACCCCAAATGATAAAAATCATTGATCTAGTAAAGGGTGAATTTTGACCCTCCAAAACAGAATCCTTTTTTAAAATATTTGAATTTTTTTCAAGAAGGTGTACAATAAAGTACAATGAATAATAATGTAACTTCCTAATATCCTAAAAAACACCCTCAAACTTATTCATTTCAATAAACACATCCCTTATACCATGGTTTCATCTCCCCTAAACTCATTTTGGATGATCATATTAAATACATAGAGTATGGTAGGAAGGGATAAAGTAGGCTTGTAACGTGATTCTTCCCTAACAAGGCTACTCATGGATTCTATGGGCCTATAAAGGATTAGTGTAAAGGTAGGACTCATTATAAGGGATAATAAAAAAATATACCACAATCATTTTAAATGTTAATTTTAATAATCATAGACTTTAAAAGACGCAAATAAAGTCCTAGAAGAAAATATGGTTGGGTATCTCAAGAAATGTGCTCAAGAAAACAATGGGAAATATTAGTCTTAAAAAAATTCTTAATAATTAGAGAATAATAATATAGATATAAATCATGGTAAGGAACACCAATAAAAAATAAATTCATAGAAATATCATAAATTCAAGTCATGGAAGATCTCAAAAAAATTATTTTAAAAAAATAACCAGTTTCTGAAATTATAATTCGTCAAATCCAAATCCCATGTTTATCTTTAATTATTAATTTAACCATTTTTATCATTTAAATAATTGAAAAAATATTTAAAAATATGGAATGATTGTAGTTATAATAAATGTTTGTATCTTTCTCTCAATGATTAATGAAATAAATTAAGTGTGTCGCATGAATCTTCCAGTTATGAATTTATTTATCATTTTTTTATTTTTTTAAAATAATAAATATAAGGGTAGAAGAATGTATTTAATTTAAACTCACACTCACTTATTGAATGTAGGTACTTATATTTATGGCCTCCCATTTGGTTCCTTTGTTTTTTCTTTTTTGTTCCATTGTTTTGACTTAAAAATGAAAATATACAGTTGAAATTGCAAGCCTTTTATCAATAATAATCAAGAGGACTCATGGAAAATTTCATGAAAAATGAAAATAAAAAAATCATGAAAAACTTGGGTTTCATCCTAGAAGTACTTTTGTTTAATGGTATTAGCTTGACCTCACCTATTTATCTCAGATGACAGAGTATTGAACAAATTTTACCTAGTCAGGGTCTACAAACGGCCTCAGCTACACTCTATCCATGTATATAGGCCTCCATCCTTCTTCTAAAAATATCTTCATTCTTCCTTGGGCTAGAACCTTATCAACCTCCATTAGGCCTATCCGATAATGAATCTTTTAGGCTCAATAATCCAAATTATAGGTCATGTACCATCCAAACCTACTGGCCTTCTTCATAATTTTATGTTTCAATTATCCCTCTCTAATGAACTGGCCCGAGTTACTCTCAAAATTAGTACTCGAACCAATCTACCACATACCTGAAGGGAATTTCTGATCCCCACCGGATGGATACAAGCACCTGGGAATTGAAAAAAAAACAGAGGTAAAGATTTATCTCAACCTGTACAAACACATGGCCTATATATACACACGGAATAGAAAGATAAAGTGGGAGTCTAACAAATATATGCCATAACCATAAAAAGACAGCATAAAAAACTGTAAAAGAAGATGAAACTCCAAAGACAAGTACAACTGCAAAGGACCCAAACAAAATATATATTCCATGTGATGGTGTGGATGAACTCTCACCATATCACCACCAGTTACCGAACCCAGCTGAGACAAAACCTCACCACCTCATTGTGGTTCCTTGCCTTTCCCTTCAATGGAAGACATAAAATGGTCTACATACCACCTAAGAGGTGTGTTGGGTGTGAGATAACAGACTCAATATGATCCCACCTATTTGTTCCATAATAATTCTCTATATAATAATTCTTTTATAGTCATTTCAAAAAAAACATGGAATAATAAGAAGTAAAGCAGTTTTATAGAAAACATGGTAAACAATCCCCTTTTCACAGTTTTAAAACAAAAGCAGGTATATCAATTTGAAATCATATTTCCATATCATTCTTTCACAAGCATAAACATCCATATCAATGATAAAATAGAAATCCAATAAATAAAAAATAGAAGCATAAGTATCAGAACCAAGGATCATTATAGGTCATATTAGAAGACTTCTTATACCATAATCAATCAAGTGCACAATATGGCTCCTAGAACAAAGGCCTAGGAAGTAGATTAATACCCCATGAATAAACCCCCTAGAAAATCCAATAGCAATCCCCTAGAACAATGGGCTTAGGAAACAGAGGAAATACCTATGTTCAAAGCACCCGATAATCACAAAACATAGATGATATCCTTAAGCTAAACCTTCCACCTAAGTACCCAAGGTAACTCATGTGTTTTTGTCACAATTCAATCCAATGATTTGCAAACCATTTCACAAATCCATTTCAATGCTTTATAAATAACCTTTTTCCCATTTATCAAAAATTAAGAAAAAATGGTTTTTCTTTAAAAACTTTTTTCAACACACACAAATCAATCATGCCAATTCCTTGTATAAATCAGTTTATAAAGCAAGAATAATAAGGTTCATCAAAATAGGCTAGATACAGAACCACCTACCTCAAAAATCAGGTCGCACACACCCGCAATGAGATCCACCAACAACAAAACCCAATGATGACAAAGAAGGCCCTAGAATCCAACCCACATCACAAGATTGATACAATTTAAAAAAAAGAGGTTGGTGGAAAGGAGAAAACCCACATACCTCAAGAACGAATGCCCGCCGCACCATGGCTGAAAAAGGAATTCCCTCTAGAATAATATCACACAATGGACCTAGAAGAATACATGAAGAAACACCAACTTATACCAATAGATCAAATACCACAATACAAGGGTTCCATCGTGATTAAAGAAAATGAAGAATTAGAAACATCACCCACTTGGAGAGACGCACCGTGACCGAAATGAAGATTAAACATTGATCGGATCACTATACAATGAGTAGAGTATCTCTAAATCACCTAATAATTTACCTAGGTTGGGATCAAGAGAGTCTAGAGAGAAAAACCAAAATAAAATATTTGCATGCCTATTTTAAAAACTGTACATGGGCCTTTATATAACATGTAACCTGGTTACATGACGTGTAGCCTCCAAAGTACCACATACGCTGGAAAACCCATCACTTATGACTAAAAACCAAAAAAATTATTAAATCATGAAGTTTAAGGTCTCTTCACATCATGTAACCTCTCACAGTGTCAATTTTTTCACAACCTTCATCCAGAAACTCTTACACATTGTGTAACCCAGTTACACGGCATGAAAACCTCCTGCAGCCTGCAAAAAGATTCAGTTAAATCTAAGATTATGAAAAATATCTAACTTCACTATTATATTTATCCTCCCAATTCCTTCTCAACCCTATAAAGACAATGAAAAAAAACTATGATGAGTTTAAAGACGTACCTGAAAAATCAGTAATGGGATATTACAAACTCTCCACCATAAAGACTTTCTATACCCGAGAAGTCATGTGGAAGATGTAATCTATGGAAAAAGATGAGTCTACTACTCTCTCATAAAAAACTCACATTCACATGTTTCATAAGAATATAATTCATGTTTCCATAGTAATCTGACCAATGAAATCGACTTCCCAGACAATACTTTCACTTGAGTGTCAACGATCTCAACCGTTTTCTCCACAAAAAAACATCTGGCTTTAAATTAATTTCTTCCCAATTCAGAACATGAGTGGGATCAGGATGATACTTCTTGATCTAAGATATGTGGAAAACATCATGAATACTTGTCAACTAAATAGGAAATTCTAATTGATAAGAAACCTGTTTGAGCCTCTCAGTGACCTAAAATGGTTCAACATATCTTGGATCCAACTTTTCCTTCTTTCCAAGATGATGAAGACCCAACAAAGGAGAAACTTTCAAGAAAACCCAGTCACCAATGGAAAAATCCATAAGACGGCGCCATTTATTTTCATATGATTTTTGTTGACTCTAGTCTATAACCATACATCGATGCACATCCTAAATCTTTGTTGACGTCTACTGTTCCAAATGTGGTCCAAAAAAACATGCTTCACCCACCTATACCCAACAAAGAGGTGACCTTCATAGGTTACCATACAATGCCTCAAAGGGATCCATTCTTATTAAAAACTGATAACTATTTTTATAAAAAAACTCAACCATTCCTAGATAGATATCCCATGATCCACCAAAATCCAAGACACAAGTATGAAGCATATCCTCTAAGATCTGAATCACACATTCCATATGACTGTCTATCTTTGGATGGTAAGTTTTGATCAACTTGAACTGAGTTCCCATTTCCTCTTGGATACTCTTATAGAACCTTACGGTGAACCTAGGATCCTTATCTAAAATAATGGTAGAAGTAATCCTATGTAACCTCACAATATATTGCACATACAACTTACCCATATCTTTAACCTTAGTGATGTACTTGATTGGAATGAAATGAGAACACTTTGTAAACAGATCAATAACTACCCAGATAGCATTTTTTCCTTAAGGAGACCGTATTAATCCAAAAAAAATCTATGGATACCCCATTCCATTTATAGACTATCACTGAGGGATTTTGAAGTAAACCATAGAGTTTTAAGTGCTCTGTCATTATCCTCTAGAAGGCATAACAGTGGGATACATACTCTACAATGTCATGATTTA
Organism: Viscum album; assembly: GCA_963277665.1. Lineage (NCBI taxonomy): Eukaryota > Viridiplantae > Streptophyta > Magnoliopsida > Santalales > Viscaceae > Viscum > Viscum album. The sequence continues at coordinate 177,137,373 of OY728138.1, forward strand.
TACTCGGTCACCAAAATCATCATCTCATGTAATAATACATCTTCATATTTCTCGGATAGATAGACCATTAATATATGTGACAATTAAACAAGACTAAACTTCAAACAAGTGTTGGGATGAAAACCCACTTCCCAAAGTGGAGTATACCATCTAAAGAGATAGGCCAACCAGAAATAGTCTCCCTACCATAATGTCTTTTCTGAATTTTACTAAACTAATCATCATGTTGATGACTCTACAAAACAGACTCTATGAGGGATGATAATAACTAAACACTAGTCATAACTACACCTAAAATTTCCTCTTAATAATCTAGGTGCAACTAAGAAAAAAACCCCATAAGGTTCTACTCCTCCTTCAATTCTAAAATAGACTTTGACGGTACTTTCCTACTAAGAGCATCTGCAATGAGATTCCCCTTCCCTGGGGTGCAAGAGATATTGAATTCAAATGTCTGAAGTTATTCTACCCATCAACTTTGTCCAAGATTAAATACAATCTAAGAAAAGATATAACTGAAACTCTTATGATAAGAAAAGACCATGAACCTTTCTCCAAAAAGATAGTGTGCCAACACTTAAGCACATGCATAACTATAGCAAGCTCTAAATCATGAGTGGGGTAATTCTTATCATATAGTCAAAGCTGAGGAGATCTGTATGCTACCACATGGTCAACCTGTATAATCATGCATCCCAAACCATCACCAGAAGTGTCACAAAACACCACATACCCCTTACTAGGCTCAATTAAGATCATAATAGGATCTGATGTCATAAGTTGTTTGAGTTTATCTAAAGAAGACTCACACTTCACATCCCAAGAGAATTTCACCGCTTTCCAAGTAAGAGCAGTTAGAGGTGACACCAACTTATATAAATCTATAAAAAACCATTGGTAGTTTCTAGTAAGACCAATTAAAATATAAATTTAAAAGAAATTTTGTGGTTCCTTCCATGACAAAATAGCCTTCACCTTCTCTGAATCAACTAATAAGCCATGTTTGGAAATCGTGTTCCCCAAGAACTTCACATCTTGAATCCAGAAACTACATTTCAAAAACATTCCATAAAAATAATGACTTCTCTTAATTTCCAGAACCAAACTCAAATGGTGCTCATGCTCACACTCAAATTTTGAATAAACCAGAATATCATCCATTAACACTACCACAAAAGTGTCATGATATTTATGGAATATCTAATTCATCAAAGCCATAAATTCTGGAGGAGTGTTTGTCAGACAAAAATGCATCACAAGATATTCATAATGGTCATATCTACTTATGAATGTCATCATCGGTATATCAGACTCCCAAACCTTGAGCTGATGATAACCTAATCGAAGAAAAATCTTTAAAACCCACTTTTCCCCCTTTAACTGATCAAACAAATCATCTACACGGGGAAAAGGATATTGGTTCTTAACTATTACCTAGTTCAACTTCTGATAGTCTAAACACAACTGAAGTGAACTATCTTCTTTATTGTTAAAGAGCACAGGGGATTTCCAAGGTGAAACACTAGGGAAAACAAAACCTTTTTTTGATAGGTCATCTAATTGAATCTTGATCTCTTTCAACTCCACTGGTGCCATAAGATAAGAAGGTATCGATATCATCTGTGTACCTAGCACAAGTTTAGTCATAATATCTACCTCACTCTCTATAAGAATATCAGAGAATTAGTATGGGAAGATGTTATAAAAGTATTAAACAATAATAGGAAGATCAATAATAGGAGAAACGTCACCGAGATCAAATGAAACAGCAGACAAAAACTCTTGAGCTCTGGGTGGGAAGGTCCTTCATGGCTTAATCTCAGGTCTCACTCCCCCTGAAACACACGATAGCTCTCATCAATAGCAATAAATGATACAATATAATGATAATAATAAACCTCTTCTTGATAAGTGAGAAGACAACCTATATCGATGATGACCTCAAATAGATCTAGGTCAAGAATGACAAAATCCCAGACCTGCTCTATATCAGCAATCATGAACGAACAAGAAAGACATTAAAACCCCTAATATCTCCTATTTTTAAGAGGTGTTTCTAACTCTATTAAAAAGGAAATAAGTTCTATTGGAAGTTTAAGTATATCAGCAGAACATGTAGATATAAATTAATATGAGGAACAAGTATCAAATATAGTAATTTCTACTTAAGATGTAATAAGGATAGTACCTCTCACTGTTATCGAACCTACATCGAATTCCATTGTACACTCATCTAATATGTGAAATTGATTCACTCTTGAGACTTGTGGCTAGATCCCTATAGTATTTAATTCTTCTGACTTCATTGTAGTAGAATTTGGAGGCAATAAACCCAAACCATAACGAGGCATACTCATAGCCTCACAAAAGTGTTGTAAATGACCAATGTATCCACAGTTGTTGAAGGTATTAAAAAGCATAGGAAAATAACATATTGTGTGTCTAACTTTTCCACATTGATATCAAGTCATAGGTATACTTCTAGCTACAGTAGATAGTGTGGAAGAGGATCGCTGCTAAGACTCACCTCCACCACTCCTGCAATGATCCTTCTACTTCCTCTTCTTCCCATACACGCCACTAAAACTTCCACTAGATGGAAGATAATGAGTTAAAAAATTAACCTTGCCTACCATATCCATCTTTTCCATCATATCTCTATCTACTATCACTACATAGGTAGAAATATTCAATATAAACACTTGTGATCTTATAATCAGTTGTTTCACGAACCAAATCTGGTCATTATCAAAACCGGCACCAGATCCGGCCCGCGACAAGGAACGAAGGGTGTTCCCAATACCCACGTGCTGGAACAAGTGCCTGGGTGTCATAAAATTATAATTAAGAACGATTTACCCAAGTTTATAAACTTAAAACAACAAAAGAATCCAATAAAATGAATTTGGATTTTTCAAGCCGAACAGTCTTTTACAAAAAATCAGAACTAAATTATATATTTTAAAACAACTCTAAAATATTATAACAAATGTACAAAACCAAAATGAAATAGCCTAAGAACCCTCATGTAAAGGGGCACCACCCTCAAGCCATCTCCACAAGATTTCGCCACCAAGGACCTGCTAGAAACCCGAACCACTGGAACTAAAAACTGTACCCAACCTGTGACAACAAAAATAACCAAGTCTACTTACACCCAAGGGTGTAAGTAAGGTTTGAGAAAATTCCCATTAGGATACCACCACTAAGATATTCCATGCGATAAACATTCAAAGATGAAAATCATGCAATATTTCAAAAACAATTAATTTCTAGTTACAATTTCTAAACGATGCAACTAAAAATCATTTTTCAAGTGGGCTAATTTAAATAATAAACACTTTTAAAATAAATGCCAAAGATACTGAATTTTTTCAGCCAAATATATCATATGCCGACGGTAATTATAAAGTATCTAATGAGCACAAGCAATAGGAAATAACCCCTAGGCACTTGCTCTTTGTGGGTCCCAGGTACCTTGTATCTCAGTGAGAGTATCCATCACAAATATATGTTCTCGTGCATGAGCCACTAGTAGGGAACATACCCATAACCTAGTGGTCCCCAATCATCATCATCATAGTTTAGTTAGAGTTGTAAGCATCAATCTTGCTAAGTGAAACTAAGGCCAAACCCCACGGATTCACTAGCATACTAGTACACGTCAACCCACCTAGATACTCGGGTTTTCCCTTTATGCTCAAACAAGTTCAATAAGTCAAGAAATATAATTTTCACATGAAAATATCATTTCCACATCAAAAATTCACCAAAAAACCCATGTGTATACCACATAAGTCACAAAAGTCCACTTTTCATTTAAATTGATTTGAAATCCGACTCACACCAAAATAGCCCACAACACTTTTCACATTTCTTTAACACTTCCACAAATCCATTAAAAAATTTTATAAAACCACTAAAATATATTAAAAATTAAATAACATCCCACTCACATGTTACATAATACCCTTTTCATAACCAAAATCCATTTTGCACATCACACTCGCACAAAACATCCCACATCACTTTCACATCTCTTACACACTTTAGTAAATCCTTCAAAAAAATTAAAACATTTCCAAGATGGAAGACATCACAAAACAGCCCCTCTCAGATTTTAAATGTACCATTTCATAATATACACACTCCAAAACAGTTTTCGAATACAGTTTCACCACTTACATAAATCATTAAATCATTCAAATCTTTCATAAAACAATTCCAAAGAGTATACCCAACATTTTCTCATAAAACCCATTTCAAAACCATATTTCAAGGAAAAAACTACCCCAAAACACTACCAAAGTTGATTTTTCATCCCTAGATACATTTATAAAACCAATTTCAAGTGTTATAAAATCTCCATGGATAATACCATGAAAGATAAAAATGAAAACACCCATTTTCATAAAATTCTTTCTAGAAGTATAACAAAGTTTTACACAAAAAACATATTCCAAAAACACCCTTCCAAGGCCCACATGATACTAAGGCATTAGAAAAACATAATATTCATCCCTTTTAAACAACGAATAAATCAATTTTTTATTTTATAAAACTACCACAAAAGATACCACATGTGTTACATTCAAAAAGTTCACAACTTCAACAAAAATAAAATTATAAAATTAAATGCTTAACCAAATCCCTCAAAAATGGTTTTTTCACCACACACAGCATATGGGGAACATGAAAACCCAATAAAATAGAAAACTAACTCATTAAGAAATGGTTAACCATGGAATCACCTACCGAAAGTGTCAAATCCCTCAAAACTTGGTGTGAAACAAGAACCGCACGACCATCATACCACAAGGAAGATAAATCGATCCATAGACCACAATATTTGACCAAAAAGACACCAAATCAAACCCTAGGTTCGAACCCTAAATTCTAGACATTTTAGAACATAATGAAAGAGGGAGGAAACCCTAATGGAAAAGGAAGAAACCAAGAAGAAATCACTTACCTTGAAAAAAATTGAAAAATCACCCCATATACACCAGTATATAAATTTTCAAACATCCAACCATTCATGAGAGATTTGAAAAAGGATGAAGAGATTATTTATGAACTCTAATGGGGGAAAGAGATTGATAAATGATGGAGTTATGAAATTATCAATTTACCTCTTCAAATCTGGTCGATTTGAGAAATTCAGAGAAGTTTCATCCAACTTCGCAATGAAACTAAGCTCCAAAGATGGGGAGGAGAGCATGGGGGCGTGGCTTGAGTATGTGGTCTTTGGGGAGAGTTATAATCACTGAAAAAACGTAAATATTTAATGATATATTAAAGAATTAAGAAATATTTTTTATACAGGAAATGGGCTTTCGGGCAGGCCAAATCCCTTAAATAAAAACTCATATCCACCGCGATTATGGATTCTTAAATGGTCCAAATTATTATGGTGGTGTTAATAGGTCAAGGGATGAAAATTAGGAATTATAATGGATGAAAAAATGTTAAAAAATGAAGGAATTCTAAAGGAATCAAAATTTATTTTTAAATCTAAAATTGGGCTCACGGTTTAGCCTAATTCATGAAAACTCAACCATTCTGTTGAGATGGTATGTGAGTATGATATACTTTATAATACTAAATTTAGGATCAAAATGATATATATACTATATTTAGTATCTAATGATGCTCAATATACAAGAGGGGGTGAATTTTACACTTTAAAAATTCCTTAGGAACTTTTAAAGACGGTTATGTTTAACAAGGTTAAATAAGGTAATTCACAAAACCTCTAGTTCTACACACTTGCTTGATTATGAAAATATGATTCCGAGAAAATGATTTTGGAAAATATGGTTCTGGAAAATGAAACTTAATGAAATTTTACAATGACAAATATTCTACCTTAAAACGTATAGAATCTTACTAAAATAGAGTACAAGTATAAGGAAGCATAAGATAGTTATACTTTCCTTAACAAATAAAATGTAGTGAAAAAATTGTAACAAAACAAGTAACAAGTAGTAAATATTTTAACTCAAAGATAAGGGTATCCAACAACCTTGGATAAAGGTCCCTTGATTTATACTTTCATGAAATTCTATCTTACCCACACCAGGGTAAGCCCTCGATATGAAGATCGGAGTCTGTATTGTTATCCCCACAAGCCCTCAACTTTAAGGTAGTCAGCACCTCTGTCTTCATCAGCAAGGAAGCCCTCAACTTCAAGGTATTTGGCACTTCTATCTTTCTATCCCCGGATGCCCTTGATTGTACACAGCAACAATCAGAGTCACACAAAGCAAATCTGAAAAAGAAGTTCAGTATGCACTAAGCATGAGAGTCTCTCTATAGAAATCACTTCAACAGCATGTAATCTTAAGAGTCGTAGAATAGTTCATCAAAGTTGTGAGCTCTTTCAAATGAGCTCCTATTTATAGGCACAGCACCAATGGCTGGCTCCCTCCTACAACGGTCATATTTTTCCTTGAATTTCAGAGGGACCTGTACACGTGTCACTCAAACAACGGTTAGTTAGTAACTGAATGAACGGCATCGTTTTATAACAAAAATAAGTGTAAGAAAAAATATGGTTACTTAACCAAAATCAAATATTCATAATGTAAGAAAATAAAGGTTCGGATTCTAACCAAAAATACATTTGGTGTCTATAATACAAGGATATTTGGATTCTATTTTCTAAGGAATTCAGAACCTGAACTCTATAGAATTCCAGAGTCTGAATTTCAAGGAAATTCAGAATCTAGATTCACAAGAATTCAGAACCTGAACTTACAATGTTTGGAGTCAGAGTTCATGAGAATTCAGAGTCGGAACTTACAATGTTCGGAGTCAGAGTTCGTGATAATTAGGAGTCTAAACTTACAAAGTTTGGAGTTAGAGATCATGAGAATTTAGAGTCTGAAATTACAAAGCTCAGAGTCTGAATTCATTAGAATTCAAAGTCATAACTCGTAAGAGTTCGGAGTCTGAATTCAGAGAACTTGAAGTCAGAACTCAGAAGTGTTCGGAATCTGAAAACAAAATGCTCTTTATCTAGGTATTATATGATTCCGAGGATTTAGATATGAAACCAAATTTTACACTTAGACAAGATAATAAAAAATGAAGAACATGGTAAGGATAAATTTCCTTGGGGAAGGAAAATTTTCCTTATAGAAGTAAAATATAGGAGATAATGAAATTTGCTTTGAGATAAGGTGTTTATGATTTTCAAAACAAGAATGAATGGTAAAGTCCTAAGGAAACCTTATTGACTCAAAAATCTTCCCAAAGTATGAAGGAATGGAAAAGTCATAAGAAAAACCTTATTGACTCAACAATATCCCCCTTTTTGGAAAGCATAAACATCCTTAAGAAAAAGAATATAAGGACTTAAAAAATATTTTTCTAGAATTTGAAAATAAAACTTATCTCCCTTATCATATGGGAAAAGATGAATACGATTAACTCCCCCTTAGGCTTTGGAACTATAAGGATTGTATTCTAGATTTCTGGAATGAGATTTTTAATTATCTTGAGTATGGAAATCTCTATAATGAGAACTCCCCCTTAGATAAACTCCCCCTTACTTAGGGATATTTATTCTTTTCTTAGTATTCTTTTTCCTTTCTCCCCCTTTGTGATTTTCAAAAATAATTTGAGGTAATGGAAAAGAAATTATAGTACCTGAAATATTAGTATAAAGCATCCAAACAAAAATGAGTAACCAAAATTCAATTAAGATGGGAAGAATTTGTACAAGGAAAGAATACAACAAAATATTGGATTGGATTTATTTTCCTTCCTTCTCTTTGGGTATCAATTTATTCACTATACCTGAATGGCCAGAAGGCCTTCATTTTTATTGGTTTTTGATAACCCCCCTTTTAAGGGATGAGGGGGAACCCTTACAAGGCCCGTAGGCTCAGAGATTACAAGGCCCGTAGGCTTAGGAGATTACATGACACGAAGGTATTAGGGAATTCAACCAGACTATCTACATGGAACTGCCCCTCCCCAGTATCTACGTCATGATAGTAGCTCTCCACATTTTCATGGCCATATAGCTAGGCTTCTCATGCAAGAACAATCTGGTATCGATGGAATATCCATACCCTCTCATTCTGACAATCCATTTGGCCTTCCTCTACTTGCTTTAAGAGATAATCCTGATCCTATGATTTCTTCTCTAAGGCCTTGATCTTTTCTTCCTAAGCCTTGAGAGCTTCTGCCTAAGACTTCATCAGTTCATCTTGCTTAACTATCTTCTCTTCGATCTTGATCTAAATATCCCTTTCCCTCTTCCAACTTTGGGTAACAGAATATAGCTTCCCATTCAGATCCTTTACCTCTTGAATCTGAGTATTCTACTCAAGAGTTAGCTTTTCCTCAAATCTATTCGTGAGATCCTTGATTTTACTATCTTCAATATCAGAAGCTTCCTTAACACCATCTTGAAACTCATCAATCTCTCTCAAATCTTCAACTATCCTCTTTGGCCAGCTAATTACTTTCTTACAAGATATTTTTTGGGAATCGTAGTTAATAAAGAAGTTCTTGAAATCAACCTCAAGCTTTACACACTTATCCATCACCAGGGATACTGAATATGATTTTTGATTCAAGGTGTGTTGGAGAATCTGACATCTCGATTCAATGCTTGGAAAGATCAGAATGGTGTTAACAAGATTCTTCAGTGATTGAATGACAAAATCATGTCCTATGGATGATGATTCTGAATCTGAGACTTTTCTTGGTGAGGTATCTTTTTCTATCTCGACAATATTCCTCTTTGAAGATCTATAATCTTCCTTCTTCTTTAAAAAAAACTTTAGTAAGTGTATCCACAACCACATGTTTCCCCTTATCAGTTCTCAGAACAGCTTCCTCATCTGGAGATTCATGTTCACTATTAGACAGCTGAACAAATCTATCTTCATTTATCTTCTCCTTTTTAGCTCCTGCCTCAGCATATTTAGGGTGAATAAAATAATGATTAAAACTTTCTTCCTCAGAGAGCTTGTTCACTTAATCTTTAGATTTTTCATCAAACACAGGAGTAATAAGCTTTGAATATCTGGCTAAAGAGGTATGGATTGACAATTTCTCAGCTGCACTTTCCTTCTCATGAAATTATTCAACTTGGTTTATGAGGTATTCGGTGTCACCACTGCTTTCTTATTATTCCACTTCTTCTACAGCTTCATTTTTTCAACAATCTTTTCTTGTACTTTTTCCAGAGTGAGAAATTTTATCCCCAGTGTCTCTGGTAAGGCCTCTACCAAGAAGGATTTCGGTACAGGGATATTCTCGGATGCTTTCTCAGTATCCCTCAGAAGATATTGAACTATTTCATCCTCCCACATCTTCTTATTTTGCTTCTTTTCCTTAGATTTCTTCTCAAACTCATCAGTTGTCTTCTCTTTCAAAGCCTTTGCTTCTGTAGGATCCAAGACAAACTGTGGATCTCCTTCCCTCTGATTTTTCTTGTCCTCCCTTCACTTTGCAACAACCTCATCTAGATAATATTTTTGCTTCTTGGGCTTTGGAGGGGTGGATTGAGATTCCTTAGCTTTTGGTGTTTTCTCTTCCTCTTCTACTTCTTTCAACTTTATCTTCTTTCTGGACATTTTCGATGGTTCAGCCACTTCTTGTTCCTTATGAATAGCTTCATCCTCTTCTACTAGTAGATTATAAAATTCTCCGGTTTCCTTAGAAAAACCAACTTTCATCCTTTTGAGAGTATCATCACTGATTAGCATGACTTTGAAATTCCTTATCTTTGAACAGCAAGGGATTTTGAAAGACTCTAGGCATTGAATAATCAACTTGGAAAGAATAACCAGATACATTATAATTTGAGCCTTCAAGTTTCCATTCTTGATATTCTCTATCGTAATGAGAATATGCTTAACCAAATTGATCTTCCTCAGATTCACCATAAAATCAAGGATGTACATGTCACTCTTCTTTAAGGTGTCCTTATCACCTTTTCTCAGAATGATGAAACCTTGAACCCATAATTCAAGGATCCGGTTATTTGTAGAGAGGTGAGAAATCTTCAGAGTCTTGACATCTGTAAGACCAAGACACTCCATAGATTTCACCTTGAAAAAACTTCTTTGGACATCCAGAAACTTATGGGAACAGAACTCAGCTTCCCCTTCAAATGAAACTCCAACCAAACTAGTTGCCTTTGTATATAAAAGAGCATAGGTATTTCCGTATATTTTAAATAAAAACTTCTCTCTTCCTTCTTCCTTAAAAAAACTAACTGATTCATAAAACTCAATAAGAAGATCTGGATACACCAAATCTTGAGCACATGGCTTTGATATACAAACACTATCCCATCCATTCAGCTTAATATTCCTTCAAATAATCAAATCATACTTGTTGAAGAAATTCAGATGCACCATCCTTTCTCTATATACTTGCCATTCCAGAATTGGCTTGACAGTAGACATATATTTCTAAGATGATTCTTCTGCAGACATTTGGAATTGAGAAAACTCTGAGAAGTTTGGAACGGGCTTAAGTAGAAGGTCATAACTTCATCACGCAAGATCTTGAGATCGATGTGGGAAAACCCTTCGGGGGTCCTTTATATAGGTGTTAGAAGAAACGGTTTATCTTCCAAAATCAATCCAATGGCTAAAAACCCTTCTGATCAGATCTGATGGTTGATATGATAGCCATAATAAAATCTTGATAGAATCCTATCTTTTGAGGTTTTTAAGAAAAAAATTCAGATTTATGGAAACTAGAATCCAAAAAATTTAAAACACAAAAGAAAATACCAGCAAGTAAATGATGATTACAAAAACTTAAGAAACAAAACATACCTTTCGGATAGTTAGGAAAATTATTCATAGTGAGGAAAATTTCTTCTTGAAAAACTTTAGATTCCGAAAAAAACTTGACTAAGAAAAAAATAAAAAACTGACTATGAAAATTTCCATTACAGAAAAAAAAACTTAGCAAATCTTCATTACGAAGAATTTTGAAAAACTTCATTCTAAAAAATTTGAAAAACTCTATTACAGAAATTTTGAAAAACTTCATTACGAAAAACTTGAAAAAAAACTTCATTATGAAAAATTTGAAAAACTTCATTACGAAAAACTTGAAAGACTAACAAGAAAATGTACTCCCCCTATGAAAATAAGTTTATTACTATAAGGATATTGGTTCAAAAGAAAGTTTACAAGAATTATTACCTTATGGTTATCATTACTAACTTCTGTTTAATGTATTAAAATCTATCAGAGGGTAAATATTTTGTGAAAATATCAGCAAGTTGATCTTGCATTTCGATAAATTGAAGAATGATATCTCCTTTTTGTGTGTGATCCCTAAGAAAGTGATGCATAATATCTGTGTAATTTGAACAAGACTGATGTGCAGGGTTTTTACTAAGGGAAATGGAACTTGTATTATCACAAAACTTTTGTGTTTTGGTAAAAATCATACCATAGTCTGTGAGTGTGTGTTTCATCCACAACACTTGAGCACAACAACTTCCAACTGCTACATATTCAGCTTCAGCAATGGAAAGTGCTACTGAGTGTTGCTTCTTGCAAGACCAAGAAACTAAAGAATATCCTAAGAAATGAAAAGTTCCGGATGCACTCTTTCTATCCATTATACATCCACCAAAGTTAGCATTTGAAAAACGTTTTAGAACAAAATCATTTCCAGAAGTATAAAAGAGTCCTAAATCCATGGTTCCCTTTAAGTAGCGAAAAATTCTTTTCACTGCCTTTAAATTAGATTCTTTAGGATTGGATTGATATCTTGCACATAAGAATACTAAAAACATTATGTCTGGATGACTATTTGTAAAGTAAAGTAAACTTTCTATCATACCTCTAAAATATGTTTGATCTACTGGTTTCCCAGCTTCATCAAGATAAAGTGTGTTTGAGGTACCGTTGGGAGTACTTATACTCCTTGTGTTTTCATATCCATATTTTTTAAAAGGATCTTTAATATAATTATGTTGGTATATATAGATTCCTTCTGGTTTTTGAGAAATTTGAAATCCAAGGAAAAATGTTAACTCACCCTTCATACTCATTTCAAACTCAGATTTCATTAGATCCACAAAGGAATCAGTTAAAGATTACTGAGTTGAACCAAATATAATGTCATCAACATAAATTTGAACAACAAAATTTTTTTCTTATCTTTATTTATAAAAAGGGTTGGATCGGCATTTCCCTTAACATAATTATTTTGAAGCGAAAATCCGGTAAATATAACATACCACGCTCGAGGGGCTTTCTTAAGTCCATACAAAGCTTTGGTAAGTTTATAAACATGTTTAGGATTTTTTCTGTCTTCAAAACTAAGAGGTTTTTTAACAAAAACTTCCTCTTGAACATAACCATTAAGGAAAATACATTTCACAACCATTTGAAAAAGTTTTAAATTTAATAATGCAGAAAAGGCAAGTAAAATACGAATAGATTCAAGTCTAGCTATTGGAGAATAGGTTTATTCATAGTCTATTCCTTCTTTTTGATTATAGCCTTTAGTAACTCATCTAGCTTTATTTCTTACTATGATTCCATTTTCATCACACTTGTTTCTGAAGACCCATTTGACTCCAATAACAGAAGTTTCCTTAGGTCTTTTAACCAAGGTCCAGAAATTATTCCTTTCGAATTCATTTAGTTCATTTTGCATGGATTTAATCCAATCAGCATCACCTAAAGCTTCATCAGTGCTTTTTGGTTCTAATTGGGAAAGGAATGCTAGATTTTCTACTTTATTTCTTGAGTAACTTCTAGTCCATAAAGGTTGATTCACATCACCAATGATACTATCACTGGGATTATTCTTTAGAAACAACTGATTTGGTTTTTGTAAAACTTTTTCATCAACATAGGGTAGGAAATATTATTGGGTAAATGCTTTAGAAACATTTTCTTGGGCATTTTCCTTATCATAAATATCTTTTAACAAAGTTTGATAATCATTTTTCAAAAACACATTTGAAGATGTAGGTTGGGGTTGTTTAAAAACAAAATGATTAGTTCCGTCAAATTTGATATGTACTGTCTCTTCAATAGTACAAGGTTTTTTATTGAAAACTCTATAAGCCTTAGAGGTTGTGTAGTAGCCTAAGAAAATTCCTTCATCATATTTTTGTGTGAATTTTTTTATATTATCTTTAATATTTAGAATGAATACCTTGGAACCAAAAACCTTGAAGTAGGAAAGTCTAGGTTTTCTACCATTCCATAACCCATAATGTGTTTCATTAAGAAAAAGTCTAATTAAAACTCGATTTATTGTATAACAAGAAGCACTTACAGCTTCAGCCTAGAAATGTCTTGCTATAGAATATTCACTCAATATGGTTCTTGTTATCTCTTGAAGAATTCTATTTAATCTTTCAACAACACCATTCTTTTGAGGAGTTCTTGGTGCTGAGAAATTGCGAGTAATGCCTTTTCTACAACAAAAAGTTTTAAAATCAGAATTTTGAAATTCTCCACCATGATCACTATGAATAATTTTCAATGGAAGGTTTTTATCATTTTTAACTTGGGCTCTAAAACTTTTAAAATACGAGAAGTCTTCAGACTTATTTTCTAGAAAATAGACCCACATAAATCTAGTGTAGTCATTAACTAAAAGAAATACATAATACTTGCCTCCAATGCTTCCGGTTTGTGTATGACCAAATAGATCCATATGCACTAACTGTAATGCATTAGTAGTTGAGACTTCACTGATTGATTTAAACTTGACTTATGTTGCTTTCTATATTGACAAGGTTCATAAAATTTTGAAGAATCAAATCTAAGCTCCGGTAAATCCTTGAATAATCTTTTCTTTGGAAGTTTGCATAGGTTCTTAAGGTTACAGTGACCTAACCTTCTATACCACAACCAAGAATGATCTTTCATTTCACTTAGTCAAGGTAGATATTGGATCCTAAGGTCTTCTAAGTTTAGTGTGTATACATTCTCTTGCCTATGGGCAGAAAGAATAAACTCTTCCTTGGAATTGTGTACTACACACTTATCATTTCTAAAACTCACAAGGTAACCTTCATCACATAATTTTCTTATTCTAATGAGATTGTGCTTAATACCCTTAACAAATAAAACATTTGAAATCAAAGTTTTTCCAAGAAGAACAATGTTACCTATACCAAAAATTTCTCTCTGAGAATTATCTCTGAAAGTTACTTTACCACCTTTCATCTTGATAATCTTTTCAAAGTAGTTTTTGTTACCAGTCATATGACAAGAAAATACACTATCCATGTACCAATTATTTTTGTTGGTACTCTCTATATTTTCCTAAAAACAAAAGAGTTAGATTTTCAAAACCCAAACTTTCTTGGATATGGAAATTTCAGAAAGCAAAACTTTAGGCACCCACATTTTCTTAGAAAAATGGGCTTTATGAAATCCTAAATACTGAGTTTTTTTAAGGAACAATTTTTTGCCCAATTCCCACTGCACTGACACTTAGTAAAGAATGGTGCACTTTGAGGAACAAAATAATTGTTACTAAAAATTGGTTTAGAACTAGTATAACCGAATCCAGAATTATTTCTTATAGGTTGGATTTGAGAATACATCTTATCAAAATTTTCCTTAACTAAGGTAAAGTTTGAAAAACACTTCCTCAAGGAAAAAATTTCGGATTTCAGATTGATAACCTGGTTCTTGTCTTCTAAAACATTTTATTTGTAACTAGAGTTAGGATCAAAAACATTTTTCTTAGAAGTTACATTTTCTAGATCCTTAGAAAGTTTATTCTTCTTAGAATTTACTTCCTCAATATTTTTTGAAATACTTTCAAAATAAAAAAATTTCTTATCAAGATCTTTAGAAAGATATGATATTTCCTTAGTAAGAATAGTATTCCTAGAATTTGACTTATCAATATTTTTCTTGAGTTTTGAATTCTCAATCTCAAGGAGCTTAGAAAACCTAGAAACTTATTCATAGGTAGGTAAAGTATTATCTTCATTAGAAGAAGACTCTTCATCTGAAGATTCATAATATTTATCATTACTATAATTTTCATTTAAAGAAATATTGATCATTGATTCAGCATTGTGTACCTTATCCATTAAGAAATGATTGTCAATAGGTAGTCTGGCTATTAGACCAAGATTCTTCTATCCAGAAGATTCATAATCTGATGATTCATCGGAAGAGTCACCACCACTGGGACTCCAGGTGTCACTAGATTTTAAGACTTTCTTAGCTTTAGATTTATAGTAATTCTTTCTATTTCTCACAGAATTCATTTCCTTTCTTTCTTTTCTCTTAAGCATAGGGAAATCAGGTCTTATGTGTCCAGCTCTCTTGCATTCATAACATATAACTTCTGAATCTATCTTGTATTTCCTTTACTTATTATTATATCTAGATTGAAAGTTATTTTGTCCACCAATATTATTCATCCTTCAAGCAAGATTTACTAACTCATTTTCTGAAGATTCACTTCCACTAGATTCAGATTGAATAACAACCTTCTTATATTTGGATCTTGTAACTCTCTCAGGAGTCTTAGATTTCATATGATTTGAAGTTGTAGTAAAAGCAACACTGCCATTCCCATTATTCTTCTTTACAGTATCATCATATCTCTTCATTCTGGTCTCATGTTGAAGAAGAGTTCCAAAAAGTTCATCAAGAGAAATCTGAGTAACCTTTCTGTTCTCATCAATAGCAGTTCTCTTGGATTCCCACTCATTGGGCATAATGTCTATGATCTTATCAACAATATCTTCATCATCTAATCCTTTATCACCCATATATTGTAAACTATTCACAATAGTCATGAATCTTCATTGCACATTACATATGGGTTCTCTATAAGGAAAGAAAAAAACCATGATATTTAGCTCTGAGCATGACTCTTCTTGTTTCAATTACATTCGAAGTTCCAAAGTGAGTAACTTCAAGTTTCTTCCAAATACAGTTTTCTGCTTCACAAAATGAAATTTGGATATATATATATATATATTTCTAGTCATGGAACAAAGCAAAGTATTGCATACCTTATAATTCAGTTGATACTCATGATTTTCTTGATTGGTGAAGGTACTAACTTCCTTGTCAGGGATTTTATATCCTCCAGTAATCATAAAAATATTATCTACTCCAGTATTGATAATAAATGTCTTCATGCGATCTCTCCAATATTCATAATCATCCCATCAAAAATAGGTGGTCTTGTTGGATTGAGATTGTCTATGGAACCAACATTGATTCCTACCATCTTAAAGAAAAATATTTCCACAAAAACTTGTTAATAGAAAAAGTTTGGATTCAAGAAAAATATTCCTAAGCAAGGAAAACTTATATGTGAATATAAGTATTTCAGAGACCAGCTCTGATACCAATTGTTGAGATGGTATGTGAGTATGATATACTCTATAATACCTAATGTAGGATTTAAATGATACAGATACTACATGTAGTATCTAATGATGCTCAATATACAAGAGGGGGTGAATTGTACACTTTAAAAATTCTTTAGGAACTTTTAAATATGGTTATGTTTAACAAGGTTAAAAAAGGTAATTCACAAAACCTCTAATTCTACACACTTTCTTGATTCCAGAAATATGATTCTGATAAAGTGATTCTGGAAAAGATGGTTCCGGAAAATGAAACTTAATGAAATTTTACAACGACAAAGATTCTACCTTAAAGTGTATAGAATCTTACTAAAACATAGTACAAGTATAAGGAAGTATAAGATAGTTATACTTTTCTTAACAAATAAAATGAAGTGTAAAACTTGAAACAAAACAAGTAACAAGTAGTAAATATTTTAACCCAAAGAGAAGGGTATCCAACAACCTTGGATAAAGGTCCCTTGATTTATAATTTCAAGAAAGTTTGTCTTACCCACACCAGGTTAAGCCCTCGATATGAAGATCGGAGTCTGTCTTTCTATCCCTGAAAGCCATCAACTTCAAGGTAATCGGCACCTCTGTCTTCCTCAGTAAGGAAGCCATCAACTTCAAGGTAGTCGGCACCTCTGTCTTCCTATCCCCGGAATCCCTCGATTGTATACAGCAAAAATCAGAGTTTCACAAAGCAAATCTAAACAATATGTTCAGTACGCACTAAGCATGAGAGTCTCTCTCTAGAAATCACTTAAATAGCATGTAATTTCAAGAGTCATAGAACAGTTAATCAAAGTTGTGAGCTCTTTCAAATGATCTCATATTTATAGGCACAGCACCAACGGTCAGCTCCCTCCTCCAACGGTCATATTTTTCCTTGAATTTCGGAGGGACTTGTACATGTGTCACTCAAACAACAGTTAGTTAGTAACTGAATGCACGACATCGTTTTATAACAAAAATCACTGTAATAAAAAATATGGTTACTTAACCAAAATCAAATATTCGAAATGTAAGCAAATAAAGGTTTGGAGTCTAACCAAAAACACATTCGGTGTCTATAATACAAGGATATTCAGATTCTGTTTTCTAAGGAATTCGGAACCTGAACTCTATAGAATTCCAGATTCTGAATTTCAAGGAAATTCAGAATCTCGATTCACAAGAATTTGGAACCGAAACTTACAAAGTTCAGATTCATAGTTCATGAGAATTCGGAGTCAGAGCTTACAAAGTTTGGAGTAAGAGTTCATGCGAATTCAGAGTCTGAACTTATAAAGTTTAGAGTCAGAGTTCATGAGAATTCGGAGTCTGGACTTAAAGTTCAAAGTCTGAATTCATTAGAATTCGGAGTCAGAACTCATAAGAGTTCAGAGTCTGAATTCAGAGAACTCGAAGTCAGAACTCAAAAGAGTTCGGAGTCTGAGTTCAGAGAACTCTGAGTTAGAACTCAGAGGAGTTCAGAATCTAAAAACAGAATGCTCTTTATCTGGGTATTATATGATTTTTAGGTTTTAGATATGAAACCAAATTTTACACTTAGACAAGATAATGAACAATGAAAAACATGGTAAGGATAAATTTCCTTAGGGAAGGAAAATTTTCCTTATATAAGTAAAACACAGGGTAAAATAAAATTTTCCTTGAGATAATGTGTTTGTGATTTTCAAAACAAGAATGAATGGTAAAGTCATAAGGAAACCTTATTGACTCAACAATCTCCCAAAAGTATAAAGGAATGGAAAAGTCATAAGGAAATCCTTATTAACTCAACACATTCCTCCATAAAATCTTGGGAATCCTCCAAAACAAAGTATGAATGGAAATTAAATGAAATTTAACTTTAAAATAAGTCATGTATGTGATAGGTTTAAAACCCTGTAGGTACTTCTGATCTTTCGACTAAACATTCTTCACCATGTTCAGAGAAAAATGGATAAGCTCATCAAAAAGATTGGGGTATACCAACATCAAACACTCTACCTAATAAAATGACAGGAACTCCTTATATTTATCTAACATGAGGGACTCTGGTAAAAACTACTAGAAGAACAGGGTCTTGAAACACTTTCAATCCAAGTCCATGTATCTGTCTGCCTGGACCATGGAATTCCACCATCTCTTATCATAACCCACAAGCCTAAACGTTGTACACTTCACCTTGATATTATCAAGTGTATCTAAGAAGTAAAATATTTTATCGATCTTATCCATCCAATCCTCCGCCTCTTGAGGTTTATTAGTTCCTTTAAAGTATGGTGGCTTCTTGCATAAGAATTCATGTGATCAATCTCTCTCAGCTTCAGCTCCTGGATGTACCTCAACCACAATGTTTAGAACTCGTGATACATCTTGATCAATAGAATGAACTACCCATATAATAGTTTTGATGATATTCTGATCCACTATCATATTCCCTTATGAAGCATCAGTTACACCTTCCTAAGGGACTCATGTAAGATGTCTCAGAGGCATACTGCTACAAACTAAAATAGAAGGAATGATCAAACAAAAGAGTAAATATTAGTTCAAAAAATAAAATCCATAAGAATAAACTAAATTTAAAATGAAACCCAACACTAGAGACACATATCCCAACATACCATGGTAACTTTAGTCTCATCATGAGAAGATTCGGTCAGGCACTCACTGCAACATACCTCTCAAGTCTCGATAATCCTATCTCCAGTCTAACAGAACTTCAAATACAAGGACTCTTGAGGACATACCTCCTTTAATACCAATTTATAATGAACCTACTCGATTAACCCTCAAAAATACAACCTAACCCAATTATCCAAATATCTGAAGGGCGTTCTCGATCCCCACAGGCTGGCGATAAGCACCTGGGCATTGAACAACAAACTAAAGGCAATAATTTATAGCGACCCATTATTTACATACATTTATATCACTTAATAATTGAAGCATATTTATTACAATGTATAACAAAACCATGAAAATATTGTATGGGTATAGTGTCTTTAGAAACTGAGAAACAAAAACAACTAGTTCATAAAACATCAACATTGTATCCCATTTATTTCATCATAACTAGACTTCTTCTTGGAATATCATACTTAGTACCCTTATTTGTGACCTGGGGAAAATAAACATATAAAAGGGTGAGCTCAAATGCTCAGTAAGGGTAAAAAAAGGAAATATAAATCATATCATATTCATAAGAACATAACATTTGAAAATCTTACCCTGCATATAAAAGATAACAATATCATGTCATGGGATAAATCATAAAAGGGAAATTTAATCTGAATAGTCATAACATAAGACATGAAATTTTGTTTCATACACACATAATCATAGAAAATAATTTCATATTAGTCAAGGATCATTTCTTAGAAAATCATAGAGGAGAAATCCCATTATTGAACCGAGTTCACTCCTCGTTACAGCCTTGTATCACTGAACCAGATTTACTTGTTGTTCCAACCATGTATATCCCTAGAGATATAAATATTTACCCAATTCGTTTGAGAGAGATATAGGTCTCAACCATCTTATAATGAAACCATTCTTATGTGTGCCACAAAAACATAGAAACATTCACCATAGCATAACCCATGAAATCAAATGGGTTTCTTAAACATCATTCCATCATAATTGATATAAAACAAATTGATTTCCCAAATAAAATTCAATAATAAATACTATAAAATCATATTAATAATAGGGATATAAACATAAAACTCTGTAATCTTATATGTAAAATAATTTTGATAAACCACTTGTTCTTCATTCATGGGGAAAATATCCTTTCTTCTTCAAAACTATTTTCTTTTCTCAAAATGTAAATAAATTTTAAAAGAAAAGAATTTAGTTGAAATACACTTGTAAACGTGTATAGGAATATTCATGTAAATAAGGCGTTATGAAGATACAAAAACCCATTCATGTCGTATAAGTTAAAAAACATTCTCCTCATACTCTTGTTGGAGAAGTCAAAAGGTACCATGTATGGTAAACAAAATAAAGATTTCTTCCAAGCCATGTAGTAAAATTAAAAATGGGTAAAAATGAATTTATAAATACATAGAAGAATAGTAAACATTTTATTATAATATTTTTAGAAAACAAGGGCATGGATGATAAATATATCCCCGGTAAATGCTTACGAATAAATAATATTGGATAAAAGGATATTAGAAAAGTTATCCCTTACCTTAGGTTTGATATCCTCCATATGTATCCAAACCTCTTGTATGATGATTTAAATAATGTTAATTATTTATTCCAGAATTATAATAATTTTTATGATAACTTTTATGATCATATTTTCATCTGTTAGTTAGTAACATCTCACTATTACTCATTATTTGGGTATTAACTGCTTTATGTTCTTATGTATGTTTTTTCGGGTAAGTTATTATTCCTATTGTTTGGTTATAGTTATATCATTTAAAGCATGGTATTAGTATAATATATATCATATTTATTCATTAAATTCAATAAATTCATTTATATATTCATGTTTTAATAAAGATTATGTAGAACGAGTCACATCGCACCGTGGAGATGGTAAGTCATACGTATGCACGAGCGACGATATCGTTCCCATAATTGTTGAATAGTGTTTAAGTGGATGGTGTATAGTACCTCAAAATTACTATCATGTTATAATAATCATATATAGTTATTATTTATACCATTATACTCATCCAATTAAGGTGGTGGTGAAAAACATATTACACCACGGCGTGGAGACGGTAAGTCGTACGTACACACGCGTGGTGATTTCATTTTTCATAGGATGGATAGAAGGTGAAATAGGGTTGTTTCATATTTATAATAAAATATCAGTATATTAGTGATACTGATTTTATTACTTTATAATGAAACTACTAAATAATAATAAGTATAAGAAGAAATAAACTTGAAAGAATCAGTAGAATAGATCACCTCTTCCTCGATGTGCCTCCTTTAAATTTCCTCTTAGGGCACTAGAGTTGGTCTTTTGAAAATCCCAAAACCTCTATAAGGTTACTAAAAATTTTAGAAGATTAATTACTTGGTTTTTGATGAGCTTAAATGTTAAAAATAGAGTGAAGTGGTGATGGATGAGGTGCCCTTTTATAAGAGAGGAGAGGGACACTTTTGGAAACTCTCAACATATTATTTTATTATAAATTTAATTTCAACTAAAAAATGTTCCAAAACTTATTTACTTCAAATATAAGATGATTATAGTTCTAATACCCAATATCCAGTAATTTTTTGACAAGTTTAGAATATTTTTTTATCCTTATCTTTTTGGATTAACCCTTATTTTACCCTTTTTAATATTACCGTGATATAATGTTATTTACACATTGTGGGTTAATTTAATTACCATATCATTTCAAACGACCCAAAAAAAGTTATTTATGACATATATGGACTTATATTAACCATTTGGATGGATCTTAGATTGTTAGGAATTTAATATCATTTAATAAACTATTTTATGTTTTAAGTTATGAATTGTGTCAATTTTAGACACTATTCATAATTGGCTTTTCAAAAATTTATAACAACCAGATTCATTTGAAAATAAGGATTTAAATCAAATATAACATGTCAATATCATCCATAAAATTCTTGGACGACATAAAAATAACCAAATTACATTTTATTTAATATTTATAATTTCGTTTATTTGAATCTTTTATTAATGAGGTAATCACTACATCATAATTGTGTCATAAATAAATATATTTATCTAATGTATAAAAATTTAAAATAAAATAAAATGATGTAGGAAATATTTTTAGATTTATAAAGAATATTTATAGACCTGGATATATGTTATATAACCCAATATTAAAATCTATTTAGTAAAAGATATGTGTTTAGGTTGTAATTATCTTCACTCTAAATTAATTCTTATAAAATGTCATTTCCACATCCAAATGAATCTATGGGGTCCCAAAATCGACTCAAGGATGCCCATGGTCGTAAATATATCATCTTTTAGGATTAGGACACGTTTTAGTATAGTTTTAAATTATTAAATTATTTTTTTTACCCTTATTTATCAGATTTACCCTTTAACCATGATAAATAAAATAATTACTGAAGTTACAATTCATAATGTCCAAAAATAAAAGGTAACTATTCACACAATTGGACTCTTTGATTCCAAATACGGAATACATTTTTTCAAATTCAAAACACAGAAGTTGTAGTAATTAATTTAAAAATTATTTATGTTGTTGAAATGAGAAAACGGGTTTTAAAAGTTAGAACATTGCAAAAGATTGAAATGTTTTTAACGAAGCATTTAATGTAAAATTAATGATAATTTTATACATTATATTAAATGGTAAAAATATATTCTATTTATATTTTAAAACCATTCAATATTATAATTTCACTATATAAATTATCTCGATGAAAAAAAAAATTAATTAAAATTTAACGTATTTTTACTATTCATCAAAACTTGAAAGTTATCAGAACAACATAAAAAATTTATCTAAAGTAAATTTTTATATACCGATTAAAAATAACATGTTTATGTTGGAATATAGAAATTATTAATGTGTCAAAATCTTAATTTAAAATGGGTTCTCCATTCAAAGGTAAAAAATTATCCTTTAAAAAAAATAGGTTCTTATACATAAAATAGGGTTTTATTCATACCCTATGACTAAAATATCCATTGGATGAATATAAAAAATATTTTATTAAGTATATAACAAATATATATCTTATTAATTTCATTACCAAAATTAATTCACTCAAAAATAAAAATATCTAATTGATTTATATTTTTCATAATTAATTAACAGCCAATGAATTCATAATGAATTTTCATAAGTTAGTTATAATTACTCCCACTAACCTAACGGCTAGGATATAATGGTAATTTTATATTAAGGGCATATCATGGTTCATTTAAACTCAAAATTTCATGCAAAGTAATCTAATGAATAATAAAAATTATTTGAAGAAAATATTTCATAAAAACATCTAAGTGTTACATTCTACCCCCCTTAAACTGAATTTCACCTTCAAAATTCATCACTTGGAAAAAGAAAATAGATGAGGATACCTCTCCCTCATCACATCCTCAATTTCCCATGTAGCATCTTCAAATTGTTGGTTCCTCCATAAAAATTTTACCAAACGAGTGGTCTTGTTTCGTATAACTTTTTCTCTATGATCCAGAATCTCTATCGATTGTTCTTCATAAGAAAGATCTTGCTTCAGTGGTATGACATCTGATCTTAGTACATGTGAAGGATCAGGTATGTACTTTCTCATGAGGGATACATGGAACACATCATGAACTTGAGAGACATTCAGTGGAAGTGCCAATCGATAAGCTACCTTCCAAACATGATCCAATATTTCAGAAGTACTGATATACCTAGGGCTTAGTTTCCCTTCATTACAAATATCATTACTCTCTTCCAAGGAGATATTTATAAGAACACATTATCACCCACTTCAAACTCTATGTCTTTTCTTCAGTTGTCAACATAACTTTTTTATCGAATCTGAGATGCTCTTATGTGTTGTTGAATAGATCTGACATTTTCTGCCATTTCATCTACAAGATCAGGTCCTAATAGATTTCTTTCCCCAACTCCATCCCAGAAAGTTAGAGTTTTACACTTCTTTCCATAGAGGGCTTCAAAAAGATTCATCTGAATACTTGAGTGAAAGTTATTATTGTAAGAAAATCCCACAAATGGTAGGTGTTGATCCCAACCACCTTTGAAATTCATAGAGCAATCTCTCAACATGTATTTTAGAGTTTTAATTGTCCTCTCAGACAAACCATTTTTCTAAGGATGATAATAAGTACTGAAACTTAACTCTATATCTATAGAATGATGAAGACTTTGCTAGAACATCGAGGTAAACCTCAAATCTTTATCTGATATAATGGAAAGTGGTAATCTATGCACTCTTTCCACTTCCTTTACATATATCCTGGAAAGATGATCAAGAGAAAAATCCTATCTAATAGAAATAAAGTGTGCTGACTTCATAAGATGATCAACTATAACCCAGATATCATTATTTCCTTTGGATGTTTTGGGAAGTATGATGACAAAGTCCATAGTGATGTTTTCTCATTTCCATTCTGGTATGGGTAATGGTTGTAACATCCCCTTAGACTTCTGTCTCTCAGCCTTAACTCACTAACAAACCAAGCATCAAGAGACATATTTGATGACATCTCTTTTCATTCCATCCCAATAGAAGTGCTCTTTTAGGTCCATGTACATCTTTGTTCTTCAAGGGTTAATATATAATGAAGAACTATGAGCCCCATCCAATAGATCTTTCTATAATTTTGGTATGTGAGGAACACAAACCCAATTCTTGAACCTTATTATTTCATCACAATCAAGGTTTAATTCAGGAACATTTATCAACTTCTTTTTTAACTCTACATCTTCCTTCTATGCCTCTTAAATATTCACTTGTATAGATGGTTGAACATTCATTTGAGAAAGATAATATTTTCCCCTTCTATTAAAATTTCATGATCCATCCTTTTAAAATCCATAAATATTGTATCTTTCATGATCCTCGTCAGGGATAAGCTAGCATGGTCTTTTTGACTTAAAGCATCTGCCACCTTGTTCTCTTACCCAAGGTGGTAATTCATTGAGAATTCATAATCTATAATCAACTACAACTATCTTCTTTGGCGCATATTCATCTCCTTTTGTTTAAAAATATAATTTAAACTTTTATGATCAATATAAATATCACACCTTTCACCATAAAGATAATGCCTCTATATTTTTAATGCAAGTATTACCGCAGCTAACTCCAAATCATGAGTTGGTTAATTTTTCTCATGGATTTTAAATGGTCGTGAGGCATAAGATATCACCATATCATTTTTCACGAGAACACACCCCAACCCCTTCTTAGGTCCATCACTATAGATCACTAACCTTTCTCCACTACAAGGCAGTATGAGCACAAGTGCATTTTCTAACCTTCTTTTTAGATCTTTGAAATTCTCTTCAAATTCATTCATCCAAATGAACTTAACTCCTTTCTAAGTCAACTTGGTGAGTGGATTCAATAATCGTGAAAAATATTTCACAAAACGTTGATAATATCGGAAAAAACCAAGAAAAATTTGGATCTTAGTTACTATTTTTGGTCTCAACTATCTTTTAATAACCACTGTTTTTCTAGATCCAAAGATATCCACTCTCATGAGATTATGTGACCCAAAAATGAAACTTTTTTAAGCCAAAATTCACACTTGGTAAATTTGGCATAAAGCTTCTCCTTTCTCAGTGTCTTCAGTAAAATTTTCAAGTGATCTTCATGTTCTACCTTGCTCTTTGAATAGACAAGAATATAACCTATACAGACTACCACAAACTGATCAAGATAGTCTCTAAAGACTCTATTAATTAGATCCATGAAGATAGTAGGGGAATTAGTAAGACCAAAAGGTATCACTATAAATTCATTGTGTTCATACCTTGAATGAAATTCCATATTTGGTATATCCTCTTTTTTGACCCTTAATTGATGATATCCTAAACAAATATCAATCTCAGAAAAGTATTGAGCTCCTCGTAGTTGGTTAAATAAGTCATAAATGTATGGGAGAGGATATTTTTCTTGATAGTGATCCTGTTAAGATCTAGATAATCAATGTAGAGTCTAATTTATCCATGTTTATTCCTGACAATCAGAGCTGGTTCTCCCTAAGGTGATGCACTAGGGTATATGAATCCCTTATCAAGATTCTCTTGGAGTTGCTTCTCCAATTCCTACAACTCAATTGGGGTCATTCTATAAGGTGTATTTGAAATTGTCATAGCACCTAGTATGAGTTCTATTGAAAACTCAACTTCATGATTTGGTGTAAGACCTATAAATTATTCTGGAAAGACATCATCAAACTCCCATACAATGTGTGTATTCTTAATCATGAGTTTCTCCCCAACCATTTGAGATAAATAACCTTCATTTATTAGAATCAAGACCCATAAGATATAAGAAATTTATTCTTGAAGGTTATATTCATCCTTTCATCAATAGATGATCATAGATAGATATGGATTATGAAATGTGACTTCCAATATTTAGAAATTGATATGAACTCCATATAAAGAAATAAAATACATGCTAATAATCACATCAAATTCCACTATAAGAAGGATCATAAGATTTTTAGGAAGCACTTTCCCATGAACTTCAATTGGAGAAGAATTGTAAACTTTTGATATGATCGATGTGCCATTAGGAGTTGTTACAACTAACTCAGAATCTAATTATTGAGGTAATATAGAGATAACCTTAGAAAATTATTTAGAAATAAAAGAGTGGGTGGATCCATAATAAAATAAAACATTTTCTACTTTAGAGTGGGTGGTAAGTCTACCTTTCATCACTTCATTACCTTACTTCACATTGTCGATAGTAATTGCATGTGACTTTCCATTTTCTTTGGCCTTAGGAGTTTTTTGGCATTGATCATCATCAATAAACCTTGGATTAGGGAATTTATTGGCATAATACCCCATTTCCTTGCACTTGTAACATTGAAGTGTGGTAGGTGCATTCTGTGTAGCCTTTTCTTTGTTCGCATCATTAGACATATTTTTCCCATAACTTCAGCATTCAATTGCCCGATAACCTTCTTTTTCACACTTAAAACATTTAATAGTTCCTTTAATACAATTTTCTCCATGTTTCTTTCCACACATTGAGTATAATAGAAACTCATCTTTTTTCAATGTAGTCTTTAGATTTTCCTTTGAATTCCATTTACCTCTTCTTATCAAATCCATATGACTGATGGGTTACTCCAATATCCATCTCAACCTTGAGAGAAAACCAAAAAATGTCCTTGTAGCTATTGAAGTCCCTTATGGATAATGCCCTTCGGAGACTTGGTTTTACGCCACTAAAGAATCGATCAATCTTACTCTCATGTTGGATAATAATTCCAGAAGCATACCTTGAAAGTCTTGTAAAATTTGCTTTGTAGGTACCAAGGGATTCATCGTCCTTTTGCTTAAGTTCAAATAACTCCTTCTTCATCTTTGTTCTAATAATACAAGGAAAGTACTTATTGAAAAATAAGTTCTTAATCTTTTCCCATTCCATGGACTCAATTTCATCTCCTTTCCTTGTATTCTTGATAAGATTCCACCATTGATCAGCTTACCTTCCAAACGATATGATGCTAATATGACTTTATCATGTTCAGAACATTGTAGAAATGAAAATATCTTTTCAGTGTTACTAATACATTGTTCTTCCACCAATGGATTAGAAGACC
Organism: Viscum album; assembly: GCA_963277665.1. Taxonomy (NCBI): domain Eukaryota; kingdom Viridiplantae; phylum Streptophyta; class Magnoliopsida; order Santalales; family Viscaceae; genus Viscum; species Viscum album. The sequence continues at coordinate 177,165,008 of OY728138.1, forward strand.
TATTGAATGAAGGTGGATGCTAAATCATGAAGGATTAAACAGAATATTGTTCCCTCCTTTGCTCATTTGGAGGTCTGGCATGATTCATAGCTTGGTAAAGTTGTGTGATCATGGATACAAGATTTTTCATTCCAACTCCCATAACATTTGGTTACTCGGGGGGGACAATCATTGCTTTTCCCATCGCATTCAGCATTAACGTGGTTCCTTCAGGTTCTATCCATTGACTAAAACCAAGAAGCATAGTGTGAGAAACACTAATCATAATATGAAAATCACATAATCAAGAATGAAATTTCAATTTAGGACACTTTAGGTTTTATCCTAGGTTATTCATGTTCGTTTCTAAAACACTAGGTTTGTATCATATACTTAGACATATCCTTAAGGTTCTTACTATGGCTTTCACATCCTAGTTTCCAAAGGTTAACTATAACCTTTCCTATGATATGAACTATAGTGACCTGTTCTTTACGTACATTGATATCACTTCAGAATTAGAGTATATTTATTACAACATATAACAAAACTATGATAAGACCGTATGGGTATAGTTTCTTTAGAAATTGGGAAACATAAACAACTGGTTCATAAAACATCTACATTGTCTCCTGTTTATTTCATCATAACTCGACTCCTTTTTGGAATATCATACTTAATACCATTCTTCATGACCATGGGAAAATAAACATATAAAAGGGTGAGCTCAAATGTTCAGTAATGGTAAAAAAATGAAATATCAATCATATCATATTCATAGGAACACAAGATTTGAAAATCTTAGTGTGCATATAAAAGATCACAATATCATGTCATGGGATAAATCATAAAAGTGAAATGTAATCCCAATAGTCATAAAATAAGACATGAATTTTTTTGGAATACACACATAAGCATATAAAATCATTTCATATTAGTCAAGGCTCATTTCCAAGACCATCATAGTAGAAAACTCATATTACTGAACTGAGTTCACTCTTCGTTCTAGCCCTTTATCACTTAACCGGATTTACTTGTCATTCCAGCCATCTATATCTCTAGAGATATAATTCTTTACCCAATGCATTGGAGGGAGATATAGGTCCCACCCATCTCATAATGAAACCATTCTTACGTGTTCCATAGAAACATATAAACATTCACCATAGAAAAACACGTGAAATAAAATGGGTTTCTTAAACATAGTTCCACCATAATTGATATAAAACAAATGGATTTACAATATAACATTAAATCATAAACACAATATAATAATAGTAATAACGGGGATATAAACATAAACCTATGTAATCTTATGTGTAAAATAATTTTGATAAAACACTTGAGCTTCATTCTTGGGGAAAATATTGTTTCTTCTTCAAAAACATTTTATTTTCTCAAAATGTCATGAAATTTTATAAGAAAAGAATTTAGTTGAAAATAAACTTGTAAAGTTGTAGAAGAAGATTTATGTAAAAAATGAATTGTGAAGATGAAAAAAACCTTTCATTCCATATAAGTTAAAAAAAATTCTCCTCGTACTTTTGCTGGAAAAGCCAAAGTACCTCATATGGTAAACAAAAGAAAGATTCCTTCCAAACCATGTAGTAAACATCAAAATGGGTAACAATGAATTTAAACATACATAGGATAATAGTAAAAAAATTTATGAGAATATTTTTCTAAAACAAGGACATGGATGATAAATATATACCCAGTAAATACTTTCGAATAAATAATCTCGGATAAAAGGAGATTGGAAAAGTTATCCCTTGCCTTAGGTATGATATCCTTCGTATGTATCTAAATATCATGTATGAAGATTTAAATAACATTACTTATTTATTCCATAATTATAATAATTTTTATGATAACATTTATGATCATATTTTCATCTATTTTTTAGTAACATTTCATTGTTACTCGTTATTCAGGTATTAACAGCTTTATGTTACTATGTATGTTTTGTCAGATAAGTTCGTATTCCTCTTTTTAGTTTATAGTTATATCATTTAAAGAATGGTATTATTATAATATATATCATATTTATTAATTCAATTCATTTATATTATAATGTTTTAATGAATATTTTATTGAATGAATCACATTGCGCCATGGAGACAGTAAGTCGTACGTACGCGTGAGCAACGATATCATTCCCATAATTGTTGAATGGTATTGAAGTGGATGGTTAATAGTATCTCATAATTAGAATCATTTTATAATAATCATATATAGTTATTTTTTATACAATTTTACCCATCCAATTAAGGTGTTGGTGAAAAACATATTACTCCACGGTGTAGAGACGGTAAGCCGTATGTACACACGCGCAGTGATTTTGTTTTTCATAGGATGGATAGAAGGTTAAATAGGTTTGTTTAATATTTATAATAATATATAATTATATTATTGATACTGATGTTATTACATTCTAGTGAAACAACTAAATAATAGGAGGAAAAAGAAGAAAGAAACTTGAAAGAATCAGTAGAAGAGATTACCTCTTCCTCAATGTGCCTCCTTTAAATTTTATCTTAGAGCACTAGAGTTGGTATTTTGGGAAAACCAGAACCTCTAAAATGTAACTAGTGATGTTGAGAATATAAATGGTTAGGGTTTGGCCAATATTTAAGTCTCAAAATGGATTTAAGTGGAGAGGGAGGAGGTGCCCTTTTATTAGAGAGGAGAGGGGCACTTTTGGAAACTCTCAAAATATTAATTTATTATAAATTAAATTTCGACTAAAAAATGTTACAAAACATATATAATTAAAATATAATTATATTTTTGTTCTAATACCCATCATATCATAATTTTTAGAAAAGTTTATTATATTTGTTACCCTTATCTTTTTGGTTTAACCCTTATTTTACCCTTTTTAATCTTACGGTGATATCATGTTATTTACACATTGTGGGTTAATTGAATTACCATATCATGTAAAACGACCCAAAAAAAGTTATTTATGACATATTTGGACTTATATTTACCATTTTTTCGAATATTATATTTTTAGGAATTTAATATCATTTAATAAACTATTTTATGTGTTAAGTTATGAATTGTGTCAATTTTAGACACTATTAAAATTTGACTTTTTAAAAACTTATAAAAACCTGATTACTTTGATAATAAGACATTAAATCAAATATAATATGTCAATATCATCCATAAAATTCTTTTATGACGTCAAAATAACCAAATTACATTTTTTTTAATATTTATAAATTCATTTATTTGAATCTTTTATTAATGAGGTAATCACTACATCATAATTATGTCATAAATAAATATATTTATCTAATGTATAAATATTATAAATAAAATAACATGATGTAGGAAATATTTTTAGCTTTAAAATGAATTTTTATAGAAATGTATATTAGTTATATAACCCTATATTAAAATTGATTTAGTAAAAGATATGTGTTTAGGTTATAATTATCTTTACTTTAAATTAATTCTTATAAAATGTCATTTTCACATAAAAATGAATCCATGGGGTCCCAAAATCGACCCAAGGATGACTATGGTTGGAAATATATCATCTAATAGAATTAGGACATGTTTTAGGGTAGTTCTATATTATTAAATTATTATTTTTTTACCCTTTAACCATGGTAAATAAAATAATTACTGAATTTACTATTCATAATGTCCAAAAATAAAAGGTGTCTATTCACACAATTTGTACCTTATGATTCCAAATATGGAATCCATTTTTTCAAATTCAAAACACAAAATTTTTATTAATTAATTTAAAAATTATTCCCATTGTTGAAATGAGAAAACGGTTTTTAAAAGTTAAAACATTGCAAAAGATTGAAATGTTTTTAACTGTGAATTTAATGTAAAATTAATTTTAATGATATAAATTATATTAAATGGTAAAAATATATTCTATTTATACTTTAAAACCATTTAATATTATAATTTAACCATATAAATTATCTCGATGAAAAAAATTGTTTTTAATTAAAATTTAGCATATTTTTACTATTCATAAAAACATGAAAGTTATCAGAAAAATATCAAAAATTTATCCAAAGTAAACTTTTATATACCGATTCAAAATAACATGTTTATGTTTCTATATATAAATTATTAATGTGTCAAAATCTTAATTTAAAATGGGTTCACCATTCAAAGTTAAAAATTTACCTTAAAAATAGGTATTATACATAAAATACGGTTTTATTCATACCCTATGACTAAAATATACATTGGATGAATATCAAAAATATTTTATTAAGTATATAACAAATTTATGTCTTATTAATTTCATTTCCAAAAGTAATTAACTCAAAAATACAAATATCTAATTGATTTATTTTTTTCATAAATAATTAATAGTCAATGAACTCATAATGCATTTTCATAAGTTAGTTACAATTACTCCCACTAACCTAAAGGATAGGATATAGTGGTAATTTTGTATTAAGGAAATATCATAGTTAATTTAAACTCATGATTTCATGCAAAGTAATCTACTAAAGAATAAAAATTATTTGAATAAAATATTTCATGAAAACATCCAAGTGTTACACGATATCTCCCAACATGTATGAATGCATGGCACATATATACACACAGAAAATAAAGATACAGTGGATGTATAACATTAAATATGACATAACGATAAGAAGACACTGGAAACAAAACATTTGTAAAAGTAGATGAAACTCTAAGGACACTCCCAACAGCAAAGGACCCAAAAACACAATTGCTCCATGCAATGGAGTAGACAAACTCCCACCATCTCATCACTAGATACTCAACCCAGCTGACACAAAACCTCACCACCTCACTATATCACCTTTCCTTTACCTAAAACGTAAGATTAATAAAGGTCTACACACCACCAAAGAGGTTTTTATGGTGTGAGATAACAGGATCAATAGGATCCCACCCAGGTGTTCCATAACAAGTCTCTATATAACAATTCTTGTATACTCATTTCAAATAAAACATGTCATGATAAGAAGTAAATCAATTTTATAGAATACATGGTAAATGTTCCACTTTTTCATAGTTCTAAAACAAAAACATGTTTATCATTTTCAAATCATATTTCCATATCACATTTTCACAAGCATAAACATACATATCAAGGATAAAATAGAAATACAATAAATACAAAACAGAAGCACAAGTATTCGCACCAAGGGTCACTATAGGTCATACTAGAAGACTAATCATACCTCAATCAGTCAATTTCACCATTTGGATCCTAGAACACAGGCTTAGGAAGAATAGGAATACACCATGAGTAAACCCTATAAAAAATTCAATATAAGTCCCCTAGAACAACAAGCCCAATAAACATAGGAATCCCCATGAGAGAACATCGTGATAATCAAAAAACATGGATGATAGCCTCAATCAAAATCTTCAACCTAAGTACCCAAGGTAACCCATGTTCTTGTTTTCATAATTCGATCCAATTATTTGAAAACCATTTCACAAATCCATTTCAATGCTTTGGAAAAAATATTTTTCTTTCCATTTATCAAAAATTACGAAAAAACCCATTTTTCTTAAAAACTCTTCAATACACACAAATCATTCATGCAAATTCCTTGAATAAATCATTTTATAAAGTAGGAACAATAAGGTTCATCAACATAGGCTAGATACGGAACCACCTACCCCGAAACTCAGGTTTCACATGCCCGCAATGGGATCCACCAATAATGAAAGCCCAATGACAAAAATGAAGGCCCTAGAATCCAACCAACATCACAAGATTTATCCAATTTAAAAAACAAGGGGTCGACAGAAAGGAGGAAACCCACATACCTCAAGAACAAATTCCCACCGCACTATGACCAACAATGGAATGGCCTCCTAAATGAGATCACACAGTGAATATATAAGAATAAATGAGGAAACACCAACTTAGAACAATAGATACAATAATATAATCCAAGGGTGCCACCACTAGTGAATACAATGAATAGGCATAAAGATCACTCGCTCAGAGAGACACACCATGACTGCAATGAAGATAGAAATCCAATTGGATTATTCTATAATGAGAGGACTCTCCCAAAATCGTATAGGAATTTCTCTTGGACAAGATAATGATAGTCTTGTGAAAATAACTAAAAAAATATCCACACACCCATTTTAAAAATTATATGTGGGCTATTACATGATGTGTAACCTGGTAATATGATGTGTAACCGCCAAAGTTCCACATATTCTAGAAAACCCATTGCCTTTGACTAAAAACCTAAAATTTTATTAACATAGGACATGTGAGGTCTCTTCATGTCATGTAACCTCTCATAGCATTAAGTATTTCATGACTTGCATCCAGAAACTCTTACATGACGTATAACCCAGGTACACGGTGTGAAATCCTCCTATAGCCTACAGAAAAAGTCGGTTAAAGATAAGAGTCCAAAAAATCTCTGAATTTTACATTATAGGTATCCTACCAATTCATTCTTGACCATCTAAAAACAACAATAAAAGGAAAACCATGATGAGGTTAAAGATGTACCTAAGAGATCAGTAATAGGATGTTACACCCTCCATCATTGATGATCTTATTTTTGAGCTTCCTGTAATTCTAATTAACTTTTTCACCTTCTCCATTACCAAGTATAGTATATACCTCTTGATATTCTTCTAAAAATACATCATCTTCAACTTCATACCTTTCTCCTTCTTGAAAATAATCCATCTCCACATCATAGATCTATGTTTCTCAGTGTATATTGAGTTTCTCACTACCCACTCTCATATACAACACACCTCTTTGAATATCAATCAACACTTCACTAGTCATTAATAATAGTCTCCCTAAAATGAGAGCTATATGGTCCTTATCTATATCTATCACTATAAATTACATGGTGAAGATACAATTTTCAACTCTAATCAAAATGTATTTGATCAATCCTCATAGGTATTTTACTATTGAATCTACTAGTTTAAGTGAAACTCATGTGGGATTTAGTCCCTCATGTCCCTTGATTCTAAAGCTAGTTTATGGCATGATATTGACACTCACACCTAAATCACATAAATATTTTCCAAATTTATTATACCCAATAAAAATAGTAATGGAAAAACTACTTGGGGATTCTTATTATTTTGGTAGATAATTTGACACTACATCAGAGCACTCTCTTATGGGTGGTATCATTATAATTTCTTCAAGATTGATTTTGTTCATCACCAGTTATTTTATGAACTTTGATTATATTGGAATTTTGTCTAATTCCTCTATAAAAGGGAATATTAATTTGAAATATTTTAAAATGTTCAATGAGATTACCAATATATGCTTCAATATTTTCATGTTCCACTCTCTCATGAAATTGTAGGAATGCCTTGAACTATAGTGGTGGTTCATCCTTTTATTTTTCATTGTATTTTTCTTGATGTTCCTTCACTCCTTTAACTTATTGTTCTTCTCTCTTGTTTGATTCAGGGTGTTCTTGGGGGATTTTATCACTTCTTAAGGTGATTTACTTAATTTCTCCTCATTGGTTGTTTTCTAGGATTCCTGGTAGAACCCCCCTCATCCTTTCCCTTAGTTATTTAGTGATATATCCAGTTTGGAACTCCATATTTTATAAGGAATATTTTTTAACTTTGAATCATCTTTAATTTATTTTATAGTTTTTCTTATGGTGGTCATAAATTTGGAAAATGTCTCTTATAAGGAGTGAATTTGACTTGTGATTAATGGATCTTAAAGTTCTTATTACTAGTATCCTTATTTCCACAACTAGAATACTTGAGATTTTTTTTATTGTAGACTCCAGCCATGAAAATATTTATATTGGTTATAATAAATATAATTGGAATCTTTCATAAACATAACTTGGGGGGTTTAGTGAGAATTTAGTGTTTCCAACTTCCTTGTCATGGCCTCTATCTAGGCTACCATCCATCCTTGGTTTCCATAATACCAACCCCTTACCTTTGGTATCCTTTGGTTTGTCACTAAAAAATATTATTGGCCATCTAATCCAAAATATTATAGCTCTCCTTAAGAAATTTTATCATTAGTGACTTTCCCATTGTGGAATCAAAAATAGACCTGTTTTCTTGTGATAAAACTTCATAAAAAGTTTAGATTAGAAGTCATATTTATATATTGTGATGATAGTGTTGGATGTGCACTAAAATATACATGCATGAGATGCATTCACACATGTATATGATTCATGAGACACATATATATAATATATGATATTATATATATATATAGTTTACATTTAATATATGAATATAATATATATATATATATTGTTTATTTCTCCTGAATGGTTAATTCATCAGTTTTAATCCATTATGAATGGATTAAAGTATTTGAATTAAATTCATCGAAAATTATCAGTGAATTATACCCTACATTCTAAAACACATATGGTGTGTTATGAAGTGGGAGTGTTATGATTAGGCTATAAAATAGGATGAGATCCTCTTTGGTTGGGTGTGCACGGTGCGGTGTGTATGAGCCACTACTAAACTCTATTACACATAATACTATGTTTATCACATTTTCTAAGGTAATATAACCCTTTCAACATTTGGGTATCCTCATGATATAATATTGGATTGGTGTATACCCTCAAAGGTAGGGTGATTTTATTTACTGCTTCTCGTGATCTTTATCAAAAAAATTCCATGAAAGGAAGATAAAAACTACTATTGTTCATGAAATCAAGGTACTATTTTATAGTATTATTTAGATGTTAATTTTTTAAAGATATATCTCCTATGTTTTTTGTTTTTATTTCACTAAAAATGGTCACTATATGATCATAAAAAACCCACTAGTTATATTAGAGTGAGTTTCTATGATATTTTGACATGTTTGAATCACTGGTTTTCTAAGAAAACAAAAAACATCATTTTCATAAAACTGGAGGATGATTATATACCCTTAAGTGATCTTCATAAGGGTAAATATGATTTACCCTTATAAAGGTATAATGTGTAAAGGTTATACCCTTACATAATCCATTTCATAAAGGTGGATATGCATATACCCTTACATGATACCCATGCATAGAAAGTCTATATAAGGGTAACCTCATTGTTACCATTATAAAAATGTGTTGCATAAAGGTAGTACCCATATGAAAATGGGTTTTACATAAGTTTCATATCTTATTACCCTTACATTGATCAGTATATGTAAAGGTCACATGGTGATACCCTTACACAATTATAGGTACTCGAAGCTTACCTTTGCATGAAGGGTTTACGTAAAGGTAGTTTTTATTGTAACCATTACAAAAAATGTGTATGAAAAGGTGTAATGTAGGGGTGTGAGATTTATTACCCTAACATATAAAGATAGTGCAGGGTTATAAAGGTTAACATAAAGGCAACCTATAACTTTCCCTTAAGACAATCACTGATATGTAAAGGTAATAAAGGACATAACTTTATGAAAAGGAGGTCAAATTAATGTAAGATCTTAGTACCATTACATTGTATGTGCTACGTAAGGGTCAAAACCATCTAACCTTATATAGACTGTCTGGGTAAGGGTTGAAGGAGGCTACCCTTATGTAGAATAGGGGTTTTTTATAAGGGTGAATAGAAAATATTTTTAAAATGGTTTTTAAATTCTTAAATTATTTGTATAGTTTATAAAATGTTTATAAATCATAATATAATATGTTTTAGATATGTTTATCTATTATGATTTTATATATTAATTAATTAATAATAAATTTTTAATAATTAAAAAAATAATTTGTAAATGAAGAAAATTTCCCAAATATTAAAGGTTAATATTTTAAAATACCTTTTGATAAATTAAATAGTATGCCTTATGATATAGAAATAAATGGTGTGTTTATAAATCATGAGAGTTAATTTATAAAGTTTTTATAAATTGAAAAATATGTCATATTTAGATTATATAAAATATTTATATAATATATATTGGATTATAAAATGTTCATAAATCATGAAATATCAAATAATTTTCATTTAATATTAAATATGAAGGGGTTCATATTGAAATGAATATAAAAAATTTATATAATTTCTAAATTATAAAAAAAATAACTAACATTTATTTATAAATAGTTCGAAAATGTATCATATTTTTGAAAATAAATAAATTGTTTATTTATTTGTTAAATTTTTATGATATTCATGTTTAGTAAATTGTTTATGAAATATGAATATTATGCTAGGATAAAACCTGTATATCATACTAGGTTGGATATCATAAAATTTATTTTTCATCTACCTTGACCTTAGTTTATAATTTTAGTAATGATATTTAGAATAGTTGTTGGGAATAGTTTGTGCAAATATGGTGTTCGAGTTTTAATCAATTGAATTCTATCTGGAATAGAGTCTCCCCATATTGAGGAACTTGGATTCAGATCAACTACTTTCCTGGAGTCTTTCCTTGGTTATGAAAGTGAATGGGGTTGTCTATATTTTGCTTTATACTTACTTGTGTGGATTTTTTCAATCCCATATTACTTCATGCCTTTACATGAACCATTCATGTACCTTATTCATATGATATATTTGGATATGTATGGAGATACTTGACTTTTATTTTTTTGTGATAAACAAAAACTTCTGGGTTGTGTAAAAAGAATCACATTAATGTGTTGTGAACACATTAATTTGGTGGTTGTAATAGGAATTTCCAAAAACTAAATTATTAGAATCATTTATACAAAAAATAAAATAAAATATGTAATGATAATGATTACATATGATATAATAGTTTCGAATTTAATATGGATATGATGTATATTAAATTTATGAGACTAAAATCCCATCAAATACTAAGTGTAAGATTCCTTCCAAAGAAACACTTTTCAAGACCTCGTCATATAATCGAGTTGTTTCATGCTAACTTGGGTGCCTTTAGATTCTCTTGTGAAAGGAAATAAATTAATGAGTGACTTAAGATTATTCAATGGGTAGTTTTATACCATAGAAGGTATCCCCTATATTGTCTTGTGTTACCTTGTTTTTTATATTTTCTTTGGGTTACACTTAGTTTAGAAACCCCAAGGGTTGGAATAAAAAATAAATGTATTTGAGTTAATCCATATGATGGATTTTTATAAAGAGATATCCACTCAATTATACAATGATTACAACTATTTTTATTAGGATGAATCCTTACCTAAATAACTAAAGTCATGAGTTTTACACCATAGCAGGGTCATTTCTTAGTGAAATATGGATCTTGGGTCACTAAATGGATATGATGTGTGGCGTTGATGCACGCATATCATGGGGAATGGAAAAAACAAATTACTTTCCTAATGTAGAATAGAGGCTGACTAGGGTCATCTCACTTAAGGATCTTTCTCAGTTATTCACTCACTTAATCTAATTCACCTAAACTACTTCATTTTGGTTTTTTTATTAAATCTCAGAAAGTAATGGAATTTAAATGAAAGAAAATATAAAACTAACATGTAATAAAAAAATGTATTTATTGAAGAAATAACTTGGTTTTGGGGTTCACTTTGGGGTTCAATCATTATTCTACTTCATCTATTTGATTTCAGTTTGATAATATAATCATGAAATCTCATGTTTAGACTACTATTATTTATTTAGAAATTATGGAATATCATTAAATGCCTAAGAACTCTTAATTACACCTCATCCTTTAATCAAGGTTGATGACACTACTTGGTCTAGGAGGTTTCATCTTCCATGATCCAACTCAATCGATGTTGTTTCATCCATTGATTAGGTTAACTCATATCATATGAAGAGTTAAACAATGGAGAGAGGAAAAAATGATTTAAATAAACTAATAGAAATAAATTGATTTTCATGTAATTGGTGGACAATTATCTAAACAGATATATTCACCTCACCATGCATGCTATCAATTTTATCACAAACATAAAATTAAACTTTAAGGAAAATTCAAGAACACCTTGACCTCCCCCCGGGCCAAGAATTGGAGTCAGAATCTCATTTACGAGAGTAAGAGATAATAACGATAGGATTGGGAAGAATATAAGAGGAAGATAAAAGAAAGATAGGTGCTTGAATAAAATAAAAATTTAAGAATAGGGGATGAGGAGAGAGATAGGGAGGTAAAATAAAAGAAAAAAATAAAATAAATTATTTATAAATAATGTTAAATTACAAATATTATTATTAGTATTAGTTATTATTATTATTATTAAAATAATTTTAATTGAAGAAGAAGAATATAAATAAGAAGATAAGTTTTTAAAATAATAATTTTATAATTATTATTATTATTATTATAAAATATAAAAATAATAATTATTATTATTATTATTATTATTATTAAAGAATAATAATGAAATGAAAAAGAATAAAATGGTGGAACAAAGTTAATAATGCATGAATTTATTAGAAATCTAAATTACAATTGAAAACTAAAACAAAATAAAGAAAACTAAAAAACTAAATAATAAGAAGAAGAAGAAGAGGAAGAAATGGGGGAGAGAAGGCTACAACAGTCGGTCCCCCTTGGTGGAGATCTCCTCCTTGGTGCCCCAGATGGAATGGATGAATTTTTGGATGCCTTTGGAAGGAGGAGCTCACTTTATTTTATAGGTGAGGAGGGGGACCCCCCCCCCTTCCCTGAAGGAAAACTGTAGGTGAGGGGGTTTAAATTTAAACCCCCCATGACTAGCCTTCTTCGGAGGAGGAAACACCCGTGAGTGTGGGTGTTTGGGAACCAAGTTAGTGGGATCCACTAGGAAAGGACCAACTCCCCCCACCACCACCCCCCCCCCCAGGTGTGCATGATCCTGCTGCCTACATGGGCTGCTAGTGGTGGGTGACTCCTGGTGGCTCTCAGATGGAAACAGAGGTGGTGCTAGTGACAACGACAAGTGAAGGATGGTTCATTATGGCCTGAATGGTCTGTGGGGGCCCAATGACCAGGATATCCATGTCTCTTCCATCATTCATAATAGATTTAAAAGATCACGATGCATGTGGAATGAAATACTAGTGGAGTATGTGACTATGCAGCATGGGTGATCTCTCTTAGGTGATAGAGGAGGAACGACGACAGAGGAGGTGGGTGAGCATGTAGTATCCATGGAGGCCTCACCATCCTCCAGTCTTTGAAGTGGATGGAGTAGCTTGAACAAAGAAGTGGTGGAAGCCTGGTGATGGACAGGGGACATCGTGGATCGATGACGCCAAGAGGTAGTTTCGTGGCAGTGTAAGATCAGGTCATCCTCCACTTAAGTGATAAAGGTGAGCATAGGCATAGGGGTCATGCAGAGATTTGAGCATTAATTGTGATGGGGGTTATAACGGTTATAAGAGGCGACCTAGGTAGTAGATGCATGCTTACAGAGTTTCCCAGTGATGATCAAGTGAGAACGATACAATGGATTGTGGACACCTAGGCAAAGATGGGGTGTCTGGTGAGGCGACTATCATAGAGCACGGTGGAGCATGGAGTCACACAACAGAGCACAGCAGTGACCCAATCCCACATCAAAATGGTGGGATGGAAAGTGAGGATTTATAATACTTCATGTAGCTTCAGCCCAATAATGAAGCCGAACTAGATTTGGAGGGCTCCTACCATCATGCATGTCCCTCCCCATCAGCATGAAGCCTCCCTCCCGCCATTGCATGGAGTATCATCATGTGCCTATGATGGTTCTTTGAGGAATCTCTTCTCACAGGATTTCACCACCTACGGGCCATGCACGAACCTGATTCCCCTATGCACCCACCACTCATGATGAGCCCTCTCGAGGGGCCTCGTGGTTAGGAGAACCTCCTTGGGTCGCCTAAGTGGCATGGGGATCCTGGTTGAAGGTCTAACGGGCCTAGCTAGTAATTTTCTACAAAGGAAAATAAAATGAGTTATCCAAATAATCAATAAGGTTTAAAGAGAACAAAAATTCAAATCCAAAATGACATGTTTTCATTATTTTAAATCCATTTGTGATTCACATTCCAATTTTCTCATAAATTATTAAGATATTGAAAATTGAGGGTTTTAACATTAAAAAAAATCAAAAAATCATCAGAATTTGATTAAAAATATGCATAATATTTTGGTATATCAAATACCCCCACACTTAAACCATGATTTTTCTCAAGTATAATATTTCAACATGGAATATCAGATCTCACCAATGTTACAAATATTCAAATTTCAATGTAATAAAATAAAATAATTGTCAATTTCAAATAAAATTTTAAATTCTATATAAAATTTCAATTCAATTTCTCATTTTTCAATGAAACAACCAATCCATGTTTTTACTTTTCCCCTTAGAAAATTTATGGAACTTCTCCTCTCATTCATTCAAATTCCTAAATTCATTATTATTAAACATTCCAAATCATGATCTACCTCACTTTCAAATATTTTCTATCATCACTCATGATAAAATTCAAGTAGAGTTATGCTCATATTAAGATAAAATGATCCTCATCCATAGGATTTTAAAGGAAATAATTTCTCTACCTTCTGAAAAAAAAGCACATAAAATCATGAGCCCTTTCAATTAAGGTTCAAATGTCTCTGAAGATTTAGGTTGGTAGGATTTTGATGTTTAAAATTTAAGGCTAGAGGAGGAGATTTAACTCTTAAAGCGCAATGCATGATATCAAAAATTAAAGCTTAATGAAATTATCCCCTTCAAAGTAGCAACTCACATTTACTCAAAACTTAAAGTAAAGGTTATGATCAAATAAATCATAATGAATGATTTTTTCACCCTCTTGAATATTTTTTTCTACTTTTATACTTTTTTTATTTTTCAATGAAACATTAATTTTTTATTTTTTTGAAATTTATGATTAGAATAAAAATCACAATCACCATATAACCACATATGATAAAAATCATAGGTCTAGTAATGGTGATTTTTGGTTAACCCAAATCACAACCCATTTTTCTCATTTTTTTGGTTCATTTTTTCATTTTTAATTTTTCTTATATTCATGAGGGAAAAATAATAGGTACAATAAATGATTCCACAACATTTTACAATGCCCATAATAAGCACCCCCACACTTTTCCCTAATAATGTAAATTATCCCATTTACTAAGATTCCCTTCACCCCCACATTAAAATTTAAATTATCATGAAAATACTAAGAGGAGGGTAGGAATGGATAAAATTGGCTTGAAACATGGCTCATTCCTAACAAGGTCATTCATGGTTTCTATAGACTAAATAAATATTGATGTAAAGGTGGTGTTTTAAGGATAAGTGGTTTATCATAAGATGCCTCAATCATTCTAAAAGTGTTTTTGTATATTCATCGCTTTTAAAAGTTCAAATAAAATTTCTAGTAGGTGGCATGTCCCAATATCCTTCAAGAAATATGATCAAGAATAAACAGTAAGTATTTGGTATAGAAATACTATATGGAATGGAAATATGATTTTTGAAAAACACTCAAGGCCTGATTAACAATATCAAATCAGTTCACATGAATTTCAGAAAATCAAATCATGAGAAATGTTTGGGAAATTTAGTTTATATGAATAAATTAATTCATTAAATCATGAGTCCTCATTTTAATATCCATACTTCACTTTAATCATCCAATTTTTTATTTTAATCATTTAATTTCATTAACATTGAAATATAAAACATGAAATCAGATGATTTCTAATAAAACACATGTCTCCTAGACAAGTCAAGTAATGCATAATTCAAGTGTGGGCATGAAATTTAATCTTTAAAGCACAAAACATGTTTTTGTACAAAAAAATAGAGATTTTATAAGATAACAAAAAGTTAACTCCCTTTCCCATTAATCTTGGTCCTTACCCTTCACTGTTTGAGGATGCCTTCTGCCATTATGATCCTATAAAAAAGAATTACACAATTAAGCACAAGGATCATGTCATTAAAGATGAAAAATAATATGGGGAGTGGGATATATAATTAACTACATCTGAGAAAAGAAAATTAAATCTAAATTCCTAGAAATAAATTGAAAGATAAATCTTGGTATGACCCCCCAAGTGGTCCCTGGATTTTTACTGTGTTCAGAGGGCAGTACCAGATGTTATCCAAAATCATCTGGTGGATGAAGCTTCTTTGATTTGAACCACCACATGTAGATTTTCTCATATTGTTCTTCATCCTTATTCTTTAGAATTGATCCATAAATAGAGTACACTAGATCCTCCCCCTTCACAATTAGGTATACTTTGAATAGTGGAGATAGGATGAAGTATGAATCATCCTCCATTTTGGTTGTTACTTGTGAAAATATCTCTTCTTCCAGTGTTGGGTTTTCATGGGATGCATGCATTGAATAATAAAAGGTGAAGTAAAAAATGTATCTTTAAAGGAATAATATTTGAATTTTTAATAAGTAATTTCTCCCCTTTGATAAGATTTGTCTCTTTTATGATTTCCTCAGGCTTAGATACTTGGATATTCGGATGGGGCACCTCAAATTTCTATTCATAAAAATCATGGAGCTCTATGTGTTCCTCCACAAGTGCACATCCAGGTTTATATTCCTCTTACTAGGAATAGAAAATATTGGTTGATTCTGTATAATAAAAAAAATAAGGAGTGATGAAAAATTCAGATTCAATATAATCAATAGAAATAGAATCAAAGAAAAGTTCAACTCCTTGATTTATTTCATCTTCAATATCTACCTCAGTGGTAAGTTCTTATTAGAGTAGACTCTTAGTAGATATAGGAAATTGGTCGGGCTCCTCTATCCTTTATTCAAATTCCATCACTATTGTGGACTCCTCCTAGTCTAGAACAGTGGTTGACCAGGTCCATCTCACTTGAGGAGAATTTTAGTTTATTTACTCATTTCTTCTAAATCACCTAAACTATTTATTTTATTTATTGTGAATTTAATGAAAAAATTACAATATTTTTGGGTTTTATATTATTTAAAACAATGAAATTTAAAATAATAATTCTAAATTTATACTAAGATGGATTCTAAACAGAATGAGTTATGGAAGGAATTACTTGGTTTGGGGGTTTAGTTTAAGGTTCAATCATTATTCTTCTTCATGTGTTTGATTTTGGTTTGATAATAAAAACATGAAATCTCATGTTTGGACTACTATTATTTATTTAGAAATTGTGTAATATCATCAAATACCTAAGAACTCTTAATTCCACCTCATCCTTTAATCAAGGTTGATGACACTCCTTGGTCTAAGAGGTGTTATCTTCCAGGACCCATCTCTATCAATGTTATTTCATCCATTTATTAGTTCAACTCCAATGTATGAAGAACTGACCAATGGGGATAGGGAAATTATTTAAATAAAATAATAGAAATAAATTTAGTTTCATGTCATTGGTGAGAATTCATCTAATCAAAGACATTTGTCTCACCATGCATGCTACTCAAATTTATCACAAACATAAAATGAAACTTTTAAGAAAATTGAAGAACACCTTGACCTCCTCCCGGGCCAAGCCTTGGGGTCAGCCTCTCATTTGTGAGAGTAAGAGATCATAATGGTGGAAGTGGGAAGAACAGAAGAAGAGGATATTGAATAAAATAAAATAGAAAAAATGGTGGATGAATAAAATATAAATAGAAGAATGGGTATAAGAAGAGAGATAGAGAGAGAGTAAGAGAGAGAGAGGGAGGTAAAATAAAATTAAATATAATATAATATAATTTATAAAGTATTTTAAAATAATAATATTATCATTACTATTTATTATTATTATTAGAATATTTTTTTAAAAATGAGAGAAGAAGAAAATAATAAAATAATTTTAAAATAATAATGTGATATTAAAAATAATGTTTATAAAAATAATCATAATTTTTAATTATTATTATCATTTTATTTATGGAATAAATTAAATAGTAGAACAAAAATTATAAAAAATCATGTTCTAATTTATTTAATTAAAAGAAAATGAAATTACAATTTTAAAATAAAAATTAAAACATAAAACAAAATTCAAATAAAAAAGTTAAAAATGAACGAGGGGGAGAAGGAAGTGCAGTGGAGAGCATTAGGATCCTCCTTTTGAGGGTGTTTGTTGGTGTCTATCTCTACTTTACAAGGTTTTGGGAGATCAAATAGTTCCTCACATTCATTCCAGAATTCGGCCAGTTCTTATTGATCTCCTATATGTAGCTCAGTATGAAAGTCTTTCTTCTTTTCCTTATTAGGTAAGATAAGTGGCTCATCTTCTCATTTAGTTTCATACTCATATTTAGGTTCTTTTAATGAGTATTGTAAGTATACTATTATCTAACCCATCTTTCCTTCGAGATCTTTTACCTTTTCATCAAGCTCTTGAATATCATACTTGAGTTTGTGTTTTTTCACTTATTCCTGGAAATATTCTTTTGGAAATTCTTCAAAAAAGATTGGAGGAATTGAGGATAAATCTTCTTGTGTTTTGGTTAATTCTTGATAGAATTCTGGAAAGTACTCCTAGAATTCAGTGAGTTCTATGGCCAATCCTTCAACCACTGGTTAATTAAGGGTCTCCTTGTGATCTTGGATGAGGTCCTTGAATTTTTAATCTTTAAAAATTTGTCTCAATACTCCCATTATTTATCTAGACCATAATAAAACACCATCCTCTATAGAACAGGGTTCTTCGGCTATTGGTTCTTTCACCTGATAGTATTTTTTGTTCCATGAATTGAAAAACAAAATCATATGATAACATCATAGAAGGATTTTTTTTGTTTTTATTTGTATAAAAATCAATAAAAATCAATCTAAAATTAAAATAATATATAGTTGATAAAACTTATGATTGGATCTTCGAGAATGACGCCAATTTTGACGCACACCTATCATGGGGTGTGCAAAAAACAAATTATTTTCTTAATGCAGCACAGAGGCTGACCAGGGTCATCTCACTTGAAGAGATTTCTTAGTTGTTCACTCACTTAATCAAATTCACCTAAAATAATTTTTTTTGGTTGTTCTTATTTAATCTAGTAAAGTAATAGAATTAAAATTAAAGAAAATATAAAACTAAATGCAATAAAAATGTAATTACTGAAGAAACAACTTGATTTTGGGGGTCAGTTTTGGGTTCAATCATTATTCTCCTTTATGTGTTTGATTTTAGTTTGATAATCCAAGCATAAAATATCATGTTTATACTACTATAATTTATTTATAAATGTTGTAATATCAATGAATTCCTAAGAACTTTTAATTACACCTCCTTCTATAATCAATGTTGATGGAAATCCTTGGTTTATGAGGTTTCATATTCTAGGATCTAGCTCAATTGATGTTGTTTCATCCATGAATTAGCTCAACTCCTATCATATGAAGAGTTAACCAATGGATAGAGTAAAAATGATTAAAATAAAATAATAGGAAAAATATATTTTGCATGTCATTGGTGGACATTCATATAATGAGATATGTTCTCCTCCCCATGCATGTTACCCAAATTTATCAAAAACATAAAATTAAACATTAAGAAAAATTCAAGAACACATTGACCTCCCACCAGGCTGAGACTCGGGATCAGCCTCTCATTTTTGAGAGTAAGAGATCATAATGGTGGGAATAGGATAATGGAAAAAGGAAGTTAAAATAAAGAATTTTGGATGAATAAAATAAAAAAAATGGGGGATGAGGAGAGAGAGAGAGAGTAAAATAAAAGAAGAGAAGAAATTGAATAAAATATATAATTGATAAATAATATTAAAATTATTATTATTATTATTGAGAAAATAATTTTAATTTAATAAGAATAATAGAAAAGAGAAAATAATTTTTTTAAATAATAAAGTTATAATAATAATTATTATTATTATTAAAGAATAATAATTAAAATAAGAAGAAGAATATGGTGGAACAAAGTTAATAATGAATTAATTTATTAAAAATTTAAATTATAAATTAAAGCTAAAACAAAATGAAGAAAACTAAAAAAATGAAGAAGAAGAAGAAGAAGAAATGGGGGAGAGAAGCTTGCAGTAGCTGGACTTCCTTGGTGGAGATATCCTCCTTAGTGACCTAGATGGGATGGATGAATTTTTTGATGCCTTAGGAAGGATGAGATCACCTCATTTTAAAAGTGAGTATATTGGACTCCTCCCCCACTTTTCCTTGAAGTAAAACCATGAGTGAGGGGAGGTTTAAATTTAACCCCCACTGACCTACCTTCTTTTGAGGAGGAAACACACATGGGTACGATTGTTTAGGCACTGAGTGGGCAGGATCCATGTGGGTAGGAGACCCTTGGCCCCCCATTGGTGTGCATGAGCACACTGCCTACATGGGCGTCCATTAGTGGGTGACTCCAAGTGGCTCTCAGGTGGAAATAGAAATGACATGGGTAATGACGCCAGGAGGAGGACAGTGCATGGTTACCTGCATGGGCCACGGGGACTCAGTGGTTAGGATATCCTTTTCTCCTCAAGCCTTCATAGTGGCTGAAGGAGATCTTCGTGCATGTAGGAAGCAACACCAGTAGTGTAGGTGACCATACAGCATGGGAGATCCCTCTCAGGTGAAAAGGGAGGCATGATGGAAATAGAGGTGGGTCTTCATGGAGTAGTCATGGGGACCTCACCCTCCTCTGGCCTTCAAAGTGGCTGGAGGAGCTCAAACCGAGTAGTGGTGGTGGAAGAATAATGGACTGGGAATGTTGGGGATCATTGATTCCAAGAAGAGGTGCCACGAAGGTGTTATATCGGTTCATCCTACCCTTCGGTGATATAAGTGAGAAGACGTGGTGTGGTGATGTGGAGCTTTGAGCAGTGATGACGATGGGGGTTTTGATGATGAGAGGAGGCAACATGGGTGGTGGTTATATGCATACAATAGTTTCCAGTGATGATAGGGTGAGGTAAAGGTGATGGAGCATGGTGTCTTATATGAAGATGGGGTGTCTAGTGAGGTAGTCGTGGCAGTGCACAGTGAAGCATGGGGGTGACCCAGTTCCACATTGAAATGGTGGTATGGTCAGTGAGGCTTTAAAAGCCTTCATGCAGCTTCATCATGACAATAAAGTCATACTAGAGTGTGAAGGGGTCCTACCATCATGTGTGGCCCACCCCGTCCACCACAAAGCCTCCCTCCCACTTTTGTGTGGAGTATCCTCATGCTCCAGTGCTGGTTCTTTGAGGAAGCTCTTCACATAGGATTTCATAAGCCACGGACTATGTATGGGCCTGATTCGCCCATGCACCCATCGCTCATGATGGTCCCTCCTAAGGGGCTTCATGACCATGAAACCTTCCTTGGGTTGCCTCAGTGGCATGGGTATCCTAGTTGAAGTTCTAGTGAGCCTAGACTGTAATTGTTTACAGAGAAAAATAAAAATAGTTAGCCAAATAATCAATACAGTTCAAAGAGAACAAAAAAATAAAACCCAAAATGACATCTTTTCATTCATTTAAATCAATTTGCAATTCACATTCCAATTTTCCCATAAATTAATAAAATATTTAAAATTAAGGGTTTTACCACTAAAAATCATCAAAAAAAATCATAATTTGATTAAAACTATGCATAATATTTTGTTTTATAAAATACCCTTACCCTTAAACCAATATTTTCCTCAAGAATAAAATCTCAACATGGAAAATCAGAGCTTTCCAATATTATAAATATTCAAATTTCAATGCAATAAAATCAAATAGTTATCAATTTCAAATCAAATTTTTAAATTCCACATAAAATATCTATTCAACTTCCCATTTTTCAATGAAACAACCAATCCATGTATTTTACTTTTCCCCTTTGAAAAATTATAAAACTTATCCTCTCATTAATTCAAGTACCTCAATTCATTGTTATTAAACATGCAAAATCATGATCTACCTCTCTTTTGAATCTTTTATCTCAATACTCATGAAACAATTCAAGTAGAGTTATGCTCATATCATGGGAAAATGGTCCTTATCCATTGGCTTTTAAAGGAGCTAATTTCTCCACTTTGTAAAGATAAAAAGAACATAAAATCATGAGGTCTTTTAATGAAGGTTTAAATGTATCTAAGGATTTAGGTGTATAGTATTTTGATAATTAAAATTTAGGTCTCAAGGAGTAGGATTAAATCTTAAATCAAAATGTATTATATCAAAAATAAAAAATCAATGTAATATCCCCTTTAAATAAGCAAATATCAATTCCAAAAACTCAAATTAATGGTTATGAATAAATAAATCATAATGATTGATTTGTTCACCCTCTTGAATTTTTTTCTACTTTTATAATTTTTTTCTTTTTCAAAGAACCTTTCCAATTTTTTCTTTTTTTTTGAAATTTAGTATTAGAATAAACCTCACATCCACCACCTAACCATGTATGATAAAAAAATAGGTCTAGTAATGGTGATTTTTTTTTACCCAAACACAACCCATTTTTCTCAGTTTTTTGTTCTTTTTTTTATTTTCATTTTCTCTTATATTAAATTGGGGAAAAATAATAGAGTACAATGAATGATTCCACAAACTTTTACAATTCCCATAATAAGCACCCCCACAATTTTCCCTTACAATGTAAATCTTCCCATTTACTATGATTATATTCACCCACAAACTTCAACATTAAAATATCATGAAAATACTAAGAGGTGGGTAGAGATGGATAATATTGGATTGAAACATGGATTATTCCTAATAAGGATATTGATGGTTTATATGGGATAAAGAAGGATTGATTTAAAGGTGTACTTTTAAGGATAAGTGGTTTATCAAAACCTGCCTCAATCATTTTAAAAGTTTTTTTATACAGTCATAGATTTGATAAGTTCAAATGCAAATTCTAGTATGTGGCATGTTCCAATATCACTCAAGAAATATGATCAAGAATAAATAGGAATTACTTAGTCTATAAATCCTCTCGAGAATAGAAATATTATTTGGTATAATCATTCAAGGCAAGATTAACATTATCAAATCAATTAACATTAATTTCAAAAAATCAAAGCATGAAAAATGGTTAGGAAATTGCATTTACATGAATAAATTAATTTCTTAAAACATCAGTCCTCATTTGAATATACATGCTTCATTTTAATCATCCAATTTTCCATTTTACTCATTCAATTTCATTAACATTGAAATATAAAACATGGCATCACATGATTCCTAAAAAAATCATGTCTTCTAGACAATTCAAGTAAGTCATAATTCAAGTGTGGGCATGAAATTTAATCTTTAAATCTCAAAACAAGTTTTTGCACAAAAATGTAGGGAGTTTATAAGAAAATAAAAAGTGAACTCTCTTTCCCATAAAGAATGGTCCTTCCCCTTTATTGTTCGAGGATTCCATCTTCTATTATGATCCTATAAAAGAGAATTACACAATTAAGCACAATGATTGTGTCATTAAAGCTCAAAAATAATAGGAGGAAGTGGGATTCATGATTTATTACTTCTAAAAAAATAAATTGAAATAAAATTCCAAGAAATAAATTGAAAGATAAATCTTGGTAAGATCCCCCAAGTGGGACCTGAATTTTTTCTACCTCTAGAGGGAAGTACCAGTTCTTATCCAACATCATGTGGTGGATGAACCTTCTTTTATTTGAACCACCACATGTGGATTTTCTTAGCTTCTGCTTCATCCTTGTTCTTGAAGAATGATCCAAGAATAGATTGTGCTAGATCCTCCGCCTTCAAAATTAGGAATAGATTGAATAGTGGGGGTAGGATGAAGTATGAATCATCCTCCTTTTTGGTTTCTACTTTTGAAAACTTCACTCCTTCCAGTGTTGGCTTTTCATGGGTTTCATGCATTGAATAGTCAATGGGTAAGTAAACATGTATATTTACTTGAATAAAATTTGAATTTTTAATAAGTAATTTATCCCCTTTACTAAGATAATCCTCTTTTCTAATTTCCTAATGCTCATATACTTGGATATCCTTATGGGGATCCTTAAATGTGTGTTCATCAAAATAAGGGATCTCCATGTGTTCTTCCATAGGTGCACATAAAGATTCATCTTCTTCCTCCAAGTCATAGTAAATATTTTCAGATTTTGTATAATCAACAAAATAAGGAGTGATGCACAATTCAGATTCAATAAAATCATTAGAGATAGAGTTAAATAAAGGTTCAACTCCCTGAGTTTGTTCAGATTCAATCTTTGACTCATTGGTAAGTGACTCTTGGAGTATACTCTTAGTAGACGGAGGCAAGTAGTCAAGTGCCTCCATCCTTTATTCAAATTTTGTCACTATTTTGGACTCCTCCTAGTGCAACACAGTGCCTGACCAGATTCTTCTCACTCGAGGAGCCTTTTAGATTGTTTACTCACTTATTCTAAATCGCTTAAACTATTTCTTTTAGTTTTATTATGAATTTAATGAAAACAATGACAATATTCTTAGGTTTTTTATTATTTAAAACAATTACATATAAAATATTAATTCAAAATTTATACTAAAATGAAAATCTAAATAATGTGAGTTAAGGAATAAAGTACTTTGTTTTGGGATTTGGTATAAGGTTCAATCAGTATTCTCCTTTATGTGTTTTATTTCAGATTGATAATCCAAATAAGAAATATCATGATTATACTACTATTCATTATTTAAAAATTTTGGAATATTATTGAATATCTAAACGCACTTTGTAACACCCCAAGATTTCATAGTATGTTATCTCTTCAAAGTAATTCAATAATTTGCGCTACATGCAACGTCGAGTTTGAGCGCACCACAACTTACCAAACTAGCCGTTCAAAAAGATTTTATGAATAGAATTAACTGAATTTTAAATTTTATATACTCTATATAATTTTATAATCCATATTATGTGTTTCTTAGACATAATATAAGAACAAATTCATTTTTTTCAGATAAAAGAAGTATTTTTCAAATAATGCAATTTTAACGTCTTTTAATGGAGAACCTTTTTTAAGACCAATATTTGACACTTTAATATATTCAATTTAATTAAATTAAATTATTATTTAGAATATAGGCATAAAAATTAAGTTTGGATAAATTTTTGGTACTTTTATGATAACTTTCATATTTTGATGAATATTGAAAAATACGGAATTTTAATTGAAAACAACTTTTTTAATAAAAATAATTTATAGTGTTAAATTATACATTTGAGTGGTTTTAAAGTATAATTAGATTATATTTTTATCATTTAATAAAATTTATGTCATTGTATGTAATTTTACATTTAAACTGGACATAAACAAGTGTCAGTCTTTTGATGGTTATTATTTCTTAAAAACATGCTTTTTGTTTTGACAATGGGAATTAATTTTAAATTAATTTATTCCACTTATGTGTTTTGAATTTGGAAAAATGGATTCCATATCTTGAATTAGGAGTTAAAAATTGTATAAATAGGTAACTTTTATTTTTATACATTATGAATATTTACTTCAGTAAATATTTTATTTACCGTGGTTAAAGGGTAAATATGGTGAATAAAGGTAAAAAATATTATTATAATAATGTTAAATTACTTTAATATGTGTTTTATTCTAAAATTAGTATACATTTTAGATAATGGGAATCCTTGGGTAGATTTTGGGACCCCATGGAGCCACTTGAGAGTGATAATGACACTTTATATTAATTAATTTAAAGTAAATACAAAAATGACATAAATATATATCTTTTAGTAAAACAATTTTTACATGGGGTTATATAAGTTGTATTTTAAAATATAAATATTAATTTGAAATATAAAACTATTTCCTACATCATCGTATTTTTTTTTAATTTTTAGACATCAAATAATTAAAATTATTTATGATATAATAATGATGCAGTGTTTACCTCATTAATGAATGATTTAAATAAATGAGATTATAAAAATTAAAACAATATCCAAAACCTATCCAATTATTATTGGATGGTTTATTTCTAAAATTAGTCAAATTATCTTAGAATTTAATGAGTTTTGGACCTTTATAAACCTAAAATAGTTATATAATAAAATAATATTTTCAAGCTTTCCTAAAGAGACCCTCCCCTCCCTTATAAAAAGTCATCACCTCTAACCCATTACTCACATCTATCAAGACCCTTGGCTCATCCAACCTCTGACCAATTAATCTACCTACATCCCTTTATTTCACTTAGAATCCTTAACTTAGGCAAAAGGAACTTCAAGGAAGCCTTTTGGTTCAAACTAAAGGGAGTTACCTGATTTAAAGGTAACATCTCCTCTTAAGTTCTTTTCTTTTATTTTACTTCTCCATACCCCTAAACTCTATTTATTCCTTTATTTTATAACAACACTGTTATCCTCAACATAATAGGTTTTTTTAATGAGAATTATTTTAACTACACTTACACACACCTCCATCTAATGGATATAGAACATAATGTTTCTGTGGACGGTGAACTACTGCCTCACAAAACGATGATTGTTTAATCTTATACTACCACCTCTTATGGTGGACATTATGATAGAAATGTAATTATGGATGATATTTATGATATTTATTTTATCTAAATATTCTATAATTCTCTTTTATATCATACCTTTTTTCTTTTCATGTTGTATATATACAATAATTTCATTTGAGCAAGTACGGACTACCTCCCCTCAAAGTGATATGACACATTCATACCATAAATAGAATGTATAAAGGAAGGTGTTAATGAAATTACATAAGATATATAAAATATTATATTATACTGGAATAATAATATACCTATGTATAATTTTGGTTTTCTTTCCTTTTAAAATAAAAAAAAATTGAAATGTAAGTATCGTTCGTGCGTACGTACGGATTACCGTCTCCACGAACGCAATGAGATTCATTCCCCATCGTAACCATTCATGAATAATTTTAATTTGATTATTTAAAATAATTTTTAAGAACTAAATATCATTCTTGATATGAATCAAATACATCCTATCCATAACAAACAAGGCATACGTAACAAAACATATAAAGGAAAATGAATCAGTTAACACCCGAAACTATGATACTACTAAAATATTATTAACAAAGAAATATTAGAAGATCATACATGATATCATATTTAAGTATGTGGTTATTTTTTTATTAAATAAAAATTATTTAAATATTATACAAGAGTTCAACTTACCCTCAACCAAGGAAAATTACAAGGTAAGGGTTAATTCCTCAATATCATTATTATACGATATTGTTTATGTGTAAGTTTTTACTGGGACATATTTATTATCCATGTACATGTTTCATAAAACAGATTTCAAAGGGATTATTTTTAAGGGATTCTTTTACTAAAAAATCATTTTAAATGTTTTAAATATTTATTATTTTAAACCTTTCTCATTAATGTTCATGTTTTCAAAATGGTTTTAAGGATTTATTTATATGGACATGAATATTTTAAAATGTTAATTCCTTTAAAAAGTTTAAAAGTGGTATGGGACACTTTGATTAAAAACTATCTTTTAAATGAATTCCTTTATAAATTGTTTGACTTTTAAATAATTTCATGAAAAAGTGATATTTCTCTCAAAGATTTTTACTGATCATTTTCAACTATGTCGACATCCTTTACGGGATATTATTCTTGATCGAGGTTGATTTATTATAATAAAATATTACATATTGTATTGAATAAGTTATGATATATTTTAATGTGGATGTATTTTTTTATACCATTTATGGTTTATGGTTAAAGTATTTACATTTCATTTTTCTAGGTTTAATACGAATGTTTATGTTATGTTTCAAAAAATTTATATGAGGAATGCATTGGACTTTGTAAGTGATGGGTGGAGCCCTCTATAGCTTTTCTAAGAATCGATAGGTCTCATGAGACAAAATAGTTTCTTGGCATAAGGCCTTGACAAAATCTTATTTGTATTCTTGGCACGAGGCCTTGACTATGTGGTTATGATGTCTGGCATTATGTATTCCATCATTATGAAATTAGCTATTGATATTACATGTGATTATTCGACTAGTAGAATATCCATGTGAATAAGTAAATGGCATTATTTGATTTATATTTTCCATATTATGCTGAAGTTTAAGTTTAAAAGGCTTTTGTTTTAGTTTTATTCATTGCCTTAAATGTTTATTCTTATTTATGATAGTTTATGCTAATTTTTATCCTTACTGAGCATCTGAGATCACCCCTTTCTTATGTTTTATTTTTCTTAGGATTCCAGGAAGTGTATTATATTTGATATGCAAGGTTAATATAGGGGGATAATGGTGTTAAAAACAGATTATTTATGTTGTATTTTATGTTTGAATGTGTAATGTAACATTCATATATGTAATCTATTTTTTATGACTGCTAAACTGGTTGGTTCTTCGAGACTTGATTCTTTATAATCATTCCAATCTATTAAAATAATGCACCGACTATGGGTAATTGTGGTCGGGGTGTTACAGTTGGTATTAGAGGAAGTTTATAAATAACCTTGGAAACTAGATTTAGAAAAAATGGGATTAGAGAACATTACCCTAATATAGACTTTGAGGATTAGTATAGAATAACATCCTATAATTTTGGTAATATAGAGATTTTGTAAATTTTCCAAGCAATACATCCCTGTCTTGATAGGATCAGGTAGATGCGGTTCTGGCACAGATGTACCTAGGAGTGAAAACTTCGATAAGGAGTTTCGGGCTTGACCCAGGGTAACCTGGTACACGACAATGGGCCTTGCTGCACTCTTGGTTACAACACTCCTGGGGGATATGCTTAGGATAATTCATATTTTCTTTAAAAGCCATTATGAATGATTTAAGAGTAAATACTTCCTCAAAGAAAACATTTTTTTATGATTATAGATTACATGCATAATCTTTTCAATTTATGTTAGGTATTTTACAAGATTAGAATTATTCATTACAATTCATAAACTAACCTAGTGTATTACATTGTTTAGAAATGGCACCCAGTAGATGGAATGATAACTCCAACAATACACATGATCCAAAGAGTAAGAAGGATCATATCTTTCATGGTATTAATCCAATATTTAGAAAGGAAATAGTCTCCCACGTCTTATCACCATATAAAGAAATAGTATCATGTGTTAATAAGATAAGTAATGAATTCTCTGAGTCATATGGCTTTGAAGGGAAGCCAGAGAAGAAAAGGATGGTAGCGATAAAGATAGATAAAGGGAATAAAGGAAAGATAGATTTTTCTATATGTGATAACTATGGAAAAAATAACCTTGGTAAATGATTGAAGGGAATGGGATTTTTTTATAAGTCTGGAGAAAAAGGACACCATGTACGTGATTACAAGGGTAAGAAAAAGGTTTCAAATGTACAATACTTCATCTACAAGGAGTTGGGACACTACGCGAATCAATGTCACAATCATCAAAGTATACCACAAATGATTCTATTGGATACTAATCAAGTTATGATATTACCATAGATAAAGATTAATGACAAGTGTTCTTATGTTGATATTAAATAATTATGTCATTTGAGTGTTGTGTCAATTATTTAATGGTTATAATAATTATAAAGTATATAAGGATTGTACTACAGTACTATTTCATTAAGGATTTGAGATTGTGTAGTACCATGAAAAGTGACTCAATAGCAAGTTAAACTTTTTGGAAAACACATGGTTGAAGAAAGATAAACTTTAATATGGTCCTGATACTGTGGTATTGATTTTTGAATAAGAGATGATTTATTTGAATAAATTATATTGGATATTATTGACTACCTTGGAACGAATTAGTGGTTTTTTTATTCCATCATTGTTAGTGATTACAAAATTTTTTGATTTAAGGAGTATATCTAGTATTCAATGATTTACAGAAGGAATAAGGAAGTACATACCAATTAAAATATAGTTTTCTGGAAATTCATTTTATTACCACATTTTAAGAGAATACATGATAAAGGTATTCACATGTATATTATGCGACCTTCCCTATAAATTTTGGACTTGAGTTCAGATAGAAGTATTGTGTATAAGTCTAAAGGTTGGAATATATTAAGTTTGATATTGGATACTATTGTTAAGGTTAAATCATTTCTTAATATTATTTTTTGTCATAAAAAGGACAACCTGGAGGTCAGGCGACAACCCATCGCATTCAGCAAGGCCGCAAGACTTGAACCCTCAACCGAAGGGTGACAAGGGTACATCACCTACCACTGTCCTACTTGATGTCCTAGTTTGTATAATGTAGTTTTTTAAATATTCTTACAAATGAATTATAAATTCATTATTTTTGTAACCCTATATGATTAGGATAAATTGAATATTTTTGAATTCTATTATCTTTTGGAGTGAAAGATGAGTTTGTGATAGGAATTAGTTGAAGGATTGAACTCTACTTGTCAATTATATTTTTTTCCTCTTATTCTATAAATAAATTAAATTTTAAACATTAGGGAAGTGATCTAAAAACCAAAAAAAATTTATCCTAATACCTTATATTTTTCTAAACCGATTATATTTTAAATCATCATAGATTGATGGCTTTGAGGCCCTCAATTTTACACTTATTTGTGATTTATAACCTCAATAAATCCTTATAAATACTTAAATTTTTCCTCAAATTATGTGTCTCTAATTTTCATCAATGTTCTTGTAATCTATATCATAATATGGTGGTTACTTTTTCATTTCTCTTTCCCTCTTATTAAGACTAAATTTCATTAACCAAATTTACGATGTGGGTTTTCCGCAAAAGTATTTTTCTATTTTTAACCTTTTAATTTAAAAGAATAATTTCAAATTGTGAGGAATCAATTTATTGAAGTAGGGGAGAATATAAAACCCCAAGATTTCATAGTATGTTATCTCTTTAAAGTAATTAAATAACTTGTACTACACGCAACACTGAGTTCGAGCGCACCATGACTTACCAAACTCGCCGTTAAAAAAGAGGTTATGAATAATATTAACTGAATTTGGGATTTTATATACTCCATATAATTTTATAATCCATATTTTGTGTCTCTTAGATATAATATAAGAACAGATTTATTTTTTCTGAAAAAAGAAGCATTTTTCAAAAAATGCAATTTTACCGCCTTTTAATGGTGAACCTTTTTTAAAACCAATATTTGACACTTTTATAAATTCAATTTAATGAAATTAAATTATTTTTTAGAATAAATGCATAAAAATTTAGTTTGGATAATTTTTTGGTACTTTTCTGATAACTTTCATATTTTGATCAATAGTGAAAAATACTAAATTTAAATTGAAAATGACTTTTTTAATCGAAATAATTTATAGTACCAATTTATACATTTGAGTGGTTTTAAAGTATCATTAGATTATATTTTTATCATTTAATATAATTTAGGTCATTTCATGTAATTTTACATTTAAACTGGACTTAAACAAGTGTCAATCTTTTGATAGTTATTATTTCTTAAAAACACGCTTTTTTTTACAATGGGAATTAATTGTAAATTACTTTCTGTCACTTCTGTGTTTTGAATTTGAAAAATAGATTCCATATTTGGAATTATGATGTCCAAATTTTTTAAATAGGTAACTTTTATTTTTAGACATTATGAATATTTACTTGAGTAAATATTTTATTTACCATGGTTAAAGGGTAAATATTGTAAATAAGGGTAAAAAAATATTATTATAATAATATTAAATTACCCCGATATGTGTTCTATTCCTATTTTTTGATACATTTCTGACCATGGGCATCCTTGGGTCGATTTTGGGACCTCATAGAGCCACTTGAGAGTGATAATGACACTTTATATTAATTAATTTAAAGTAAAGACAAAAATGACATAAACATATATCTTTTAGTAAAACAATTTTTACATGGGGTTATATAAGTTATCTTTTATACTATAAATATTCATTTAAATTCTAAAAATATTTAATACATCATCGTATTTTTTTATAATTTTTATACATCAAATAAATAAAATTATTTATGACACAATAATGATGCAGTGTTTACCTCATTAATGAATGATTTAAATAAATGAGGTTATAAAAATTAAAACAATATCCAAAAACTATCCAATTATTATTGGATGATTTTATTCAAAAATGAGTCATATTATCTTATAATTTAATGAGTTTTGGTACTTTAGAAATTGAAAATCATTTTATACTAAAATAATATTTTCAAACTTTCCTAAAGAGACCCTCTCCTCTCTTATAAAAATCCATCACCTATAACCCATTACTCACACCTATCAAGCCCCTTGTCTCATCTAAACTCTAACCAATTAATCTCCCTACATCCATTTATTCCTCTTAGAAGTCTTACCTTAGTTATAAGTCACTTCAAGTAAGCCTTTTAGTTCAAACCAAAGGAAGTTGCCCGATTTAAAGGTAGCATCTCATCTTAAGATCTTTTATTTTATTTTACTTTTCCAGCCCCCTAAACTATCTTTATTCCTTTATTTTATAACAAAACATGTATACTAAATATAATTGGTTGTTTTAATGAGAATTATTTTAACTACACTTACACACACCTCCATCTAATTTGTATAGAACATAATGTTTCTGGGGACGACGAACTACTGCCTCACGAAATGATGATTATTCAACCTTCTGCTACCACCTCTTATGGTGGCCATTATGATGGAACTGTAATTATGTATAATATTTATGATATATATTTTATCTATAATCTTATTTAATTATCTTTTATAGAATACCTTTATTCTTTTCATGTTTTATATATACAATAATTTCATTTGAGGAAGTGTGGACTACCGCCCCCTTAAAGAGATATGACTCGTTCATACCATACATAGAACATATAAAGGATGGTGTTAATGAACTTACGTAATGAATATAAAATATTATATTATACTGGAATAATAATATACATATGTATCATTTGGTTTTATTTCCTTTTAAAATAAAAAAAATGGAAATAGCATTCCTGCGTACGTACGGATTATAGTCACCATGAATGCGATGAGATTCATTCCCCATCATAACCATTCTAGAATAACTTTCATTTGATTATTAAAAATAATGTTTAAGAACTTAATATAATTCTGTATATGAATCAAATACATCCTATCCGTAACAAACATGGCCTATGTAACAAAACATATAAAGGAAAACGAACCAGTTAACACCTGAAACAATGATACTACTAAAATATTATTAAAAAAATATTAGAAGATCATATATGATATAATATTTATGTATGTGGTTCTTGTATATTTTAATAAAAATTATTTAACTATTATACATGAGTTTAACGTACCCTCGACCAAGGAAATGTACAAGTTAAGGGTTAATTCCTCAATCTCATTATTATTTGAGATTGTTTATGTGTAAGTTTTTACTGGGACATATTTATTATCCATGTCCATATTTCATAAAATAGTTTTCAAAGGGATTATTTTTAAGGGAATATTTTACTAAAACATCATTTTAAATGTTTTAAGTTTTTATTCTTCTAAACCTTTCCCATTAATGTCTATGTTTTTAAAATGTTTTTGAGGATTTATTTATATGGACATGAATGTTTTAAAATGTTAATTCCTTTAAAAAGTTTCAAAGTGGTATCGGAAACATTGATTCAAAACTATCTTTTAAATTAATTCCTTTATAAATTGTGTAAATTTTAAATGATTTCATGAAAAAGGGATATTTATCTCAAAGATTTTTACTGATCATTTTCAACTATGTCAACATCCTTTATGAGATATTATTCTTGATCGAGGTTGATTTATTATAATAAAATCTTGTATATTATATTGAATGAGTTATGATATGTTTTACTATGGATGTGCTATTTTTATACCATTCATGGTTTATGGTTAAAGTATTGACATTTCCTATGCTAGTTTTAATATGAATGTTTATGTTATGTTTCAAAATTTTCATATGAGGAATGCATTGGACTTAGTAATTAATGGGTAGAGCCCGCTATAACTCCTCGATGCATCTGTAGGTATCATGAGACAAACTTGTGTCTTAGCACAAGGCCTTGACAAAACCTTATTTGTAGTCTTGGAACTAGGCCTTGAATATGTGGTTATGATGTTCGGTATTATGCATTCCATCATTATGAAATTAGCTATTCATATTACGTGTGATTATTCGACTAGTAGAATATCCATGTGAATAAGTAAATAGAATTATTTGATTTATCTTTTCTTTATTATGCTGAAGTTTATGTTTAAAATGATTTTGTTTTGGTTTTATACATTTCCTTAAATGTTTATGCTTATTTATGATAGTTTCCGCTAATTGTTATCCTTACTGAGCATCTGAGCTCACCCCTTTCTTATGTTTTCTTTTTCCGAGGATTCCAAGAAATGTATTGTGTTTGATATGTAGGTTTAATCTAGGGGGATAATGGTATTCACAATAGATTATTTATGTTGTGTTTTATGTTTGAATGTGTAATGTAACATTCATGTATGTAATTTATTTTCCAAGATTGCTAAATTGATTGGTCATTTGGGACATGATTCCTTGTAATCATGCCAATGTATTAAAATAATGCACCGACTCAGGGTAACTAGGGTCGGGGTGTTACAATATTAATTCCACATCCTCCTTTAATCAAGTTTGATAACACTCCTTGGACTAGGAGGTGCTATCTTCCAGGACTCAGCTCAATCGATGTTGTTTCATCCATTGATTAGTTCAACTCCAATAAGTGAAGAACTTTCTAATGGAGATAGGGAAAATTTATTTAAATAAAATAACAGGAATAAATTTAGGTGCATGTCATTGGTGGGCATTCATCTAATCAGAGATATTCTCCTCACTATGCATGCTACTCAAAATTATCACAAATGTAAAATTAAACTTTAAGGAAAATTCAAGAACACCTTGACCTCCCCTTGGTCCAAGCCTTGGGGTTAGCCTCTTATTTCTGAGAGTAAGATACCACAATGTTGGAAGTCGGAAGAAGAGAAGAAGAGGATAATGAATAAAATAAAATAGAAATAATGGTGGATGAATAAAATAAAAATAAAATAATAGGGATAAGAAGATAGTGATAGAGAGAGGGGTAAAATAAAATAATAAAATAAAATATATAATTTATAAAGTATGTTAAAATAATAATATTTTTATTTTTATCTTTATTATTACTAAGAGAATAATTTTTAAAAAGGAGAGAAGAATAAAACAAAAAAATAATTTTATAATAAGAATAAGATATTAAAAATAGTTTTTATAATTTTTATAAATATAAAAATAATAATAATAATAATTTTTAATTATTGTTATTATTATACTTGAAGAATAAATTAAATGGTGGAAAATTGTAAAAATTGCATATTCTAATTAATTTAATTAAAAAAATGAAATTAAAATTTTAAAATAAAAACTAAAACATAAAACATATTCAAATAAATTAAAAATGAAAAATAAAGAGGGAAAGTCATAATGCGGTGCAACAGCAAGCCTCGGGCTCTTCCTTCGAGGGTGTCTAATGGTGTTTAGCTCTCCTTCTTTTCAGGGTTTGGGGAGATCAATAGGTTCCTCACATTCATTCCAGAATTCCTCCAGTTCTTGTTGATATCCCATATATAGATTAATAGGAAAATATTCCTTCTTTCCCTCATCAGGTAAGACAAGTGGTTCATCTTCTGGTTCAGGTTCATACTCAAGTTTAGGTTATTCTGATGATACTTAGAAATATATAGTTATCACATCCATCTTTCCTTGGAGATCTTTCACCTTTTAATCAAGCTCTTGAATATCATACTTGAGTTTGTATTTTTCCACTTTCTCCTAGAAATATTCTGGTGGAACTTCTCTAAAAGTGTTAAGAGTAACTGAGGAGCACTCTTCTTGAGTTTTGGCTACTTATTAACAGAATTCTAGGATGTACACTCAGAATTCAGTGAGTTCTCTATCCAATCCTTCAACCACTAGTTGCTCGAGGGTCTCCTTGAGATCTTCAATAAGTTCCTTGAATTCATTATATTTATAAATTTGTATTCACTCTCCCATGATATTTCTATCCCATAATGAAACACCATCTTCTATTTACTAGGGTGCTTCAGCTACCAGTTCTTGCATTCGAGAGTATTTTTTGTTCCATGAATTTAAGAAATTGTCATATGAGAACATCATAGAAGACTTTTTTTAGTTTTTATTTTTATAAAAATAAATAAATATATATCTAAATTGTAAAATAGATAAAGATAATCAAAATTATGATTGTATACCTAACAAAAGTGCTAGTTTTGACACACATCAGTCAGGGGGCGTGGAAAAGGCAAACTATTTTTCTAGTGCAGCCCAGTGGAAAACTAGAGTCATCTCACTTAAGGATCTTTCTCAGTTGTTCACTCACTTAATCTAATTCACCTAAAGTACTTATTTTTTTTGTTTTTATTTAATCTAGGAATTTAATAAAATTTAAATGAAAGAAAAGATAAAACTAACATGCAATGAAAAAATGTAATTAGTGAAGAAAGAATTTGGTTTTGGGGTTCAGTTTTGGGCTCAATAATTATTATACTTCATGTGTTTGATTTTATTTTTATAATACAAGCATGAAATCTCGTGTTTAGACTACTATTATTTATTTATAAATTGTGGAATATCATTGAATTCTTAAGAACTCTTAATTTCACCTACTCCTTTAATCAAGTTTGATTACACTCCTTGGTCTAGGAGGTGTCATCTTCCAGAATTCAGATCAATCGATGTTGTTTCATCCATTGAATAGATTAAATCCTATCATATGAATATTTAACCAAATTAGAGAGAAAAAATGATTTAAATAAAACAATAATAATAAATTGAGTTACGTTTCATTGGTGGAAATTCATTTAATCATAGACATTCACCTCACCATGCATGCTACCCAATTTTATCACAAACTTAAATTTAAACATTAAGGAAAATTCAAGAACACCTTGACCTCCCCCCAGGCCGTAACTTCCCAGCCCGAGTGCCACACACCGCGATTCCTTGAGTTGGACCACCACATAACCTCAGGCGTGCCTCCCCGTATGTTAGAGGCTTCCAACCAGCAATGAGGGTCTGATAAGTTGACTATAGGGAGACTATACCCTCTTTTATCATAGTAAAACACTAGGGGAAATAAATAGACAATAAAGTAATCATATATAATCATTAACAATACCAATGTCATAGGATAACCAAAACATGAAATATAGTACTAACCTGAAAGGGGAATCATGTTATGCCAATGTAAGTGTCAAAGTGTCTAAAATGAAACTGAAAGTAAATAAAGACACTGATAAATCCTACAAGTGGGTCATGAACCATGTATGGTTCCCTCATCCATGATCCATCCCCAAATAATCTATCTAACACAAGTATTTTACCCTTAACCGGTCTAGAAAACACTAATTCTATTCGGGTACCGATCAGGCGGCCCGAGTAGGGTGTGAGTACAACTCAGTAGGCCGCCACCAATGATGTATTAAAAAATAGTCAATAAAATTGTATATAGTTTTATAAAGAATAAAGTATAAGTAATAAAGTAAATAGTTTAAATTTATTTAGTTTATCTTTATTTAACCACATAATTCCCCAGGTTCCCATGGAAACCTGAATCACAATACCTGTTTCGGCCTGTGCTAGAGTTTGATATATCCCCAAGGTATATCACAAATCTGAATGTCCATGTTACCATTCATTATCATAATTCATATTCCATTTATCAAATACATATAACATGTAGATCAGAATAGCATGTGTAACGTGCACTATGGGATCTAACCTCAATGGTCTAAAGTGAGTAATAAAAAATGAATCATAAATGATTCCTAGTAAAAAAGGGAAATCTCTCACGGTATTTTCCCCTTGAATGCTCACACAATCCGTCAACAAACACTTAGAATATCACACAGTCTTCTTCCCTTAAGGTTCACATGGTCCTTTAGTATACACTATCAGAATCTCCCTCGGTCTTCTTTCCATAAGGCTCACACACTCCTTAAGTAAACAATATTAGAAGCTCTTTGCATCTTCTCCCTTTAATCTCATTATCACACCTTTGTTATCCCATGTTCCACTCTATGCCAACATTATCACATCCATTACCCATTTCACAAAAAAAATTAAATTATTTAATTGAAAAATTAATTAATTATATTTAACCCTTCAATTAATTCAACAATTAATTGGTAATTCCATATCTGTTATTTAATTCAATAATTAATTAACTATATCCATTCCATTAATTAATCCAAAAATTAATTAATCATATCCCATTTCCATTAATTAATCCAACGATTAATTAATCACATATATTTTATTAATTAATTTCCATAACTAATTAATCATAACAATACCTTAAATTAATTCATCAATTAATTGGTCTCTTCAACTCTGTTAATTAATTCAACACTTAATTAACCATATAATATCTATTAATTAATTTGAAAAGTAATTAATCATTTCACAACTTGACATCCAATAATTAATTCACCAATTAATTATTTACAATTTATTTATCAATCATTAATTAATTAATTCAATAATTCAATAATTAATTAATAACATCCATTCCTGTTAATTAATTCAACATTTAATTAACCATTCACAGTCTCAATAACTCATAATTAATTCAACAATTAATTATCTTGAATAATCTATTTCAATATCCCATCATTAATTCAACAATTAATTATCCAACTTACAAATCTCATTTTCCCACAATTAATTCAATAATAAAATATTCAATATTATCAATTAAATATCCCAACAATCCAAATTAATTAATTTACCAATTAATTAATCTAATTCTTCAATTTCACCATCAAAAAAATCCCCATAAAATAAATCTATATTTAATTAATCCAAATTGTTTACATTAATTAATTCTAAAATTAATTAATATAACTCAAACCATTCAATTAATTCCCCAATTAATTCTCTTTTTCCGTTCCATCAATTAGTTTCCAAAATTAATTAATCTAACTCAAACCTATTATTTAATTCAATAATTAAATAACAACACTTCTCCCATTAATTAATTAAGCAATTAATTATTCCAAACATAAACAATTCAATAACCACAACTAATTCATCAATTAAGTGTTCCATGTAATTTAATTCAATAACCCCAATTAATTCATTAATTAATTATTCTATCTCTATTAAATAAATCACCCCAATTAGTTACTCAATTAATTATTCCACATCAATAAATTTAATAATCATAACTCTCTCAAATAATTAGTTCTATACTTAATTATCCCTATTCACAGACCACTTTATAACAATAGTTATTTTTTGTAAAATAATTATTCAATTTCAATAATCTCTAACACATCATAATTAATTCAGAATTTAATTATACCAAACAATAATTTCATAATCCTAATCATCCCTGTTAATTAATTCTAAAATTAATTAATTATGTTCAACAATATCAATAACTCCGTAATTAATTCTGATAATTAATTATCAAATTCACAAATCTTAAAACTCATAATTAATTCTCCAATTAATTATATCGTTCAATAATCCCTAAATCTCACAATTTTACAATTCCATAATTAATTAATTCAACAAATTAATTAATTATTTTTTGTAAATCCAATTTCTAAACAGATCTTGAAATTCTAAAATTAATTATCTAAAATAAAAAATCTTGATATCTCCTAATTAATTTAAAAATTAATTTCCATGATCAAAAAATCCCAATATTCCAATTTCAAATATCTGTTAATTAATTAATTCACCCAATTAATTAATTTAATCATGATTTCAATTTCTAAACATCTAATAGAAATTCTACAATTACATACATATAATTGTAATCAAGACTATGGGATTTTAATTTTACACCACCTACCTCAAGAATGGTGATGAACACTCACCAATAGAAATCCTCAATTTGAAGTTGATCTATCAAGAATGCGATGAATAACATTGTCTATATCTAAAACCAAAATCTATTGTTAAATGAAACATGATCTCTTAAATCTAGATCTAAATCCAATGAGCCTAGATCTGGATTCAACAAATCTAGATCTAGATCCAACAACGGATAAACATATTTCTTTTATCTGGGAAGATGAGTTTAAGAAAAATAGATCTTCAAAGAGAAGAAAACCCATACCTGGGAGGTTTGTTGAGGGTATTAGATTGAAGATGGTGGTTCATGGAGGGGTTTAGATCCAAGGAAGAAGCTCTACAGAGGATCTTTAATCCATCCCAGAAGTGTGCAGAGGAGTTTTGTGGCGCTGGAGGCATGTCTTTAATAAATTCAGTGTAAAAATTACATGATGTGAATTACTATTTATAATCATGTAAAAATTTTAACATATTTCCCCTTTTCCCCATGGAATTCATGTAAAACCATTTAAAAACCATTAATTGTAGATTACACATGGTGAAATCTAATTTCATGTGGTGAAATATTACACCTAATGAAATCTAATTTCATGTGGTGAAATATTACACGTGGGGAAATCCAATTTCACATGGTGAAATCTTATGGGTGTACATTTTCAAGGTTTTGAATCAATTTAAGTCATGAATTAATTTCAAAACAACCCATCATGACCAAAATTTAAAAATATTCATACCTAGAAAAAAATGGGATTTTAAAATCTCCCCACCATATAATAGATCATCCTCGAGCTGCACTCCCAAGCCTCTCTAAGAAAAGTCAGGTTTTTTTAATCTCCCCACCTTATAATATCTCTTTGTCGAGCTGTACTCCCATGTCTCTATAATACATGGAGTATCTACATGGTATTTTCCCACAACACCTCTTCACTACGACCCAACACATGTATCAAATGCTCCTCAAAGGATTCATCTGTCTCAAGATCAACTTCCACAAAATACCCAATGCATTTCCCAACTCATTATTCCCAATAACTATATGAGACCATACAATATTGGCACTTAGCCTTTCCATAAAAAACTACCTATAAAGGACTTACATTCATCACCTCTAATGTCCACGCTACCTTTCTTAGAGAAATTTAAACATGCACCTTAAAAGTTCCTTATTGGCATTCTAATTCAACCACTTCTAACCCACGGTCTTGCTCCTTAAACCTTATACCAACACATCACTCCCCACCTTAGGAGCATTTTTAACACTGCTTGTTAAGAAACTCAACTAACACGGCCCATGACCCATAGTATTTATTGATATCTGGTCCATCTTGAGAACCTCATATGTAAACTGTCGATGGTGTACCTCACACCATCCAGCTCCACATATATACGGCTTCATAAGAACAACTTCCAAGGGGCCCCATATCCAACCAAGACACGTTTAGGTAGCTAAGCGTAAATCCAGAGCTTTCTTAGTGTACCTGGGACGATGTCAAATAAGGGGACATGATCATCACTAATAAAAAGTACACTAATAATTCATCAATGAATACCACCACTAATCCTCCATCACTGATGTTACCTCCCACTAAGAAAACATCTTAACCTATCAAAAGTATCAAGATACCCTACCCACCATCATCATACCAAACCAATCTAAAACTAGAGGGTCCCTTACACAACTCACAACCAATTTCTCAAACTATAAAATTCTCTCTACCCAAACTACCCACATTAAGGGACAAACAAACAAAACAAGGGATTTTTAATTCACAACATTAACATAGTTAACAAGATGGATTTACCCAAAACTATAAAAATTTATTTCTTCAAAACAGGACACATGGTCAAAAATGTGGAGTTATCTCTACCCTTAACCATCCAACACCTAGGTCATGGTTAACAAGGGTATGAACATTATCATTATTTGATTTTTTTATTTAAACACCCATTTATTCTCATCCTGTATCATTTTTTAATATTTCTCAATTTCATGTTTGGCACTATTTTCAGGTCAATTTCACAAGCAAGGAAAAAACTGTTCAAGTTCAACAACTTACCCAAACCCTATTTTCCCATGCATTCCTGTGTCATCCCGCCTTTTTAATACATTACTTTTCATTACATTTTACATACATAGGATCTTTAAAGTCTAGTTTTTTGGAAATAAAGAACAATAAAACTTGAATAAAACATAAAACATTCTTCTAATACACTTGTAAGGATTCATCATAAGATCATCCTAAGTACAATTACTGCCTTTAATATCCTGGAGACATACATCAAAGGAAAGGGTGAGAAGAAGGCCCAGTAAGGGTAAATGAGGGAATCAGTGTACTTGTGATATCAATAAGAACTTGAATAACAACATAAAGATATGACCAATGGAAGTATAGTCATGTAATAATTAAAATAACTTGAAACATAACTTGAATATTTGGATACAATATTTCACTTAGACATTCATGAACATATCACCAAGGTCCATCCCCAAGGTGTCATAAAAATTACCATGGTTATTCACCAAAGTATCGTGAAACTTGTCATCTCTAGAGATTAAATTTTTACCCAATGCATTGGAGTGATATCAAGGCGTACCCTTAATATGTATTTACTTACATGTGATACATGTATATCAAAATCAAATATTTCATAAATAACCCATATAGAATAAAAGGAATGGGTTTCATTTCAAAATCGTGACGTTTTAAAAGCTCTTAAAAATAAGATCATTATATAATTTATAACCCATGGAAAGGGAGTGAGGGTTATATGTATGTCAATTACAGAATCAAATATATCATATTTATATATTTATGAACACCCATAGAAACTAAATAGGTCTGGTTATTCACATAAATAAACAAGGGGATTTTTTGAGAGAAAGAGATAGAAATTTTGAGATGAAATTTTGCAGCCTAACGGCTATATAACATGGTTTTAGAAAACATTGAAAAGAGAGGGGAAAAGGGTCACCCACTCATATATAATTCATAATATAGTATGGGTACTGAATAAGATCATGGTATGGATATTTGAATGACATACCACATGAAAATGAAACATGAAAGAAAAGAGAAGATGTGATTTCTTTTACGAGAAATTCGGCAACCTAACGATGTCACATAAAAATTCAGAAAACAAATTGATGAGAGAAGAAAGGGTCTCTTATAATTTGGACATGAAATGGGAAGTAATAAGAACATATAATAACATACCCTAAACATAAAGGGATGGATAATATAAGACACGACATAATGGAAGTCATGACTTAAAAGAAGAGGGTGAAAGAATCCCTTACCTTGAAAAGTAACTTCAAAAGCTTGAAGGTCGGGACCTTGGGAGGCTTGAGGGAACCTAGGGAGGACTCCATAGGAGTTAAGGATACCATAACGTCGTTGAGAAGGATTTGGAAATAGAAATAATGAGGTAAAGGCTTGGTATTTATAGGATAAGTGAGGGGATAAGTCATTAATGGCCAAGGGACACCTCATCGGTGGTATTGGCAAAACCATGGGCTTTCCCATGGTATTTTCCCATGGTATTGGCCACTTGGGACACCTCATACCTTATATTACTATTCATAAGTCGACCAGAATTGTTACATAATTATTACATCATTAATGATGTCATTAAACACCCTAAACTAAAAACTGTATTTTCATTATTCACCAAAAATTCATTTTTTCAGAAAAATCCCTAAAAATCACCTTAAACTAATATTGATGCTCTGAATTCAAAAATGAACTCCATTTTATAAAAATAATTTTCTAAATATTTTTAATTTAATTTTTAATTAAAAAACACTATTCACCCTAAAAAAGTAATACTTGACTAATAATTTCTGAAACAGTTATTTACCTATTTTATTGAATCACATTACTTAATCAAGGTGCCTAAATTTTATTAATACTTTATTTAAGTGATATTACTAATCCATTTGGTCACATTACTAATCCTAAGCATAAAATCACTATTCATAATTTACTATTCACAAAAAAATTAAGTTGGTCTTATTAGATTCTAAATTTCTTACTGAACACATTTCCAGAAGACCATTTTTTGAAAATCATTACACATCATTAATTATTTAAAGTTTACATGAATATTTTAAAATATTTTCTTTTTTCCAAAATTCATCAGTATACAT
Organism: Viscum album; assembly: GCA_963277665.1. NCBI lineage: Eukaryota > Viridiplantae > Streptophyta > Magnoliopsida > Santalales > Viscaceae > Viscum > Viscum album. The sequence continues at coordinate 177,208,752 of OY728138.1, forward strand.
CCTATATTTATTCAGACATCTAAAAAACACAAACTTCACCATAGGAAGAAATCAGAATTTTATTTATCTCAAAGGATTACATATAGTATCTACAGTCTCGTTACATAGCCCCTTATAACACTAGCATAAGACCTAAGTGTAAGGTGTTCTAAGGTGAGAGAATTTGAGGGTGGCTCGACCAACATTGCCCGAGTAGTGATTTCTATAAGCTTGAACTTCTCCTGAAGGTGATTCCTCTCCAACTTCACACAATGAAGTTTGGATTGGGTTTGGTCCAGAGAAAATCCCAGTGATGCTACCTCCTTCCCAAGTTTCATCAGATGGGCTTCGATCGGCCCGAGACCACTAGATGAGGCCATCGAATCTTCTTTCTCTATTAATTAACCAAGACCACTTGTATTTAGATACAACAATCGCAACATTAAGTTTCCAACGGTCATATTGACCAACGATCATATAATATTCGAAACCCAATAGTATCATTTTAATTATACTAACATCATTAATTAAATAATATAGTTTTGTTGAGTATAAACTAAAATAACATACACACAAAAGAAACAGAAATTCATTCAAAATTTCGAGTCGTTACATTCTTCCCCCATTAAGAAATTTCATCCCTAAAATTTTAACTCGTATCCTCAGAAAAGAAAAGGTGTGGGTACTTCTACCTCATAGACTCCTCTGGTTCCCACATGGAATCTTCATATTTGTGGTTTCTCCACAAAACCTTAACAAGGTCGGTAGTCTTGTTGCGTAGAACCTTGTCTCTACGATCCAAGATCTGCATCGGCTACTCCTCATAAGAGGGGTCATGTTCCAGTTGTACCACCTCTGAGTTTAGTACATGTGAAGGGTTAGGTATGTACTTCCTCAAGAGGGATAAGTGGAAGACATCATGAACTTGTGCTATATTTAGAGGATGTTCAAGTCGATAGGCCACTGCTCCCATGCGATCAAGGATTTCATAGGGGCCAATGTACCTAGGGTTGAGCTTCCCTTTCTTCCCAAACCTCATGACTCTCTTCTAAGGTGAAATTCAAAGAAATAACTTGTCACCGACATCAAACTCCAAGTCCATTCAACGAATGTCATCATAGCTCTTTTGCCGACTATGATCAGCCTTAATGTGTTGTTAGATAGGATGGAATTTTTCTATCATATTTTTCACAAGATCAAACCCAAGAATATTTCTCTCACCAGCTTCATCCCAACAAGTAGGAGTTCTACATCACTTACCATATAGATCTTCATAGGGTGCCATTTGAATGCTCGAGTGGGAGATGTTATTGTAAGAGAACTCAACTAGAGGGATATGTTGATCCCATCCACCCTTAAATTCCATTGAGCACGTTCTCAGCATGTCCTTGAGTGTTTAAATAGTTCTTTTAGATTGGCCATCAGTCTGGGGGTGATAGGTCGTACTGAAATTCAGTTCAGTGCTCAGAGCTTGTTGAAGACTTCTCCAGAATTTTGATGTGAACCTTGGATCACGAACAGATACGATAGAAAGTGGAACTCCATGAATCCTTACCACTTCCTTCACATAAATCCTAGAAAGTTGATCAAGAGAGAAATCTTCCCAGATAGAGATACAATGGGCAGTCTTGGTGAGACGGTCCACAATAACCCATATCGCATTGTTTTCTTTGGAAGTTCTCGGAAGACCAGTGACGAAGTCTATAGTGATATTGTCCCACTTCCATGCTGGTATGGGTAGTGGTTGCAATACCCCTTTAGGAAGTTGTCGCTCTGCCTTCACTTGCTGACATAATAGGCACCTTGAAGTGTAGTCAGCAATCTCCCTTTTCATATTATCCCACCAATAATGATCACGAAGGTCCCTATACATTTTTGTGCTTCCAGGATGTATAAAGAAAGTAGATCTATGAGCTTCATCCATTAGCTCCTTCTTTATTTCCAGAATAGATGGAACACATAGTCTTGTACGAAATCTCAGTACACCTTCTTGATCAATATTGAACTCAGAAAACTTTTCATCCTTTACATCCTCAAACTTCTCTTGTAACAAAGGATCTTCTTTCTGAGATTTCATGATCCTCTCTAGTAATGATTATTGAGAAATCATTTGGGTTTGGTTTGGTGATGTCTCTTTCCTTATAATTCCCATGTCCATCTTTACTAGGTCAATGATCAAAGGATATTTTTGAATCCTCATCATGGAAATAAAAACTGTGTCTTTCCTGCTTAATGCATCAGTAACTTTGTTTTCTCTTCTAGGGTGATAATGAATTGAACAATCGTAATCTTTAAGAAGTTCCAACCATCTCATTTGTCTCATGTTCAATTCCTTTTGTGTAAAAATATACTTCAAATTTTGATGGTTTGTGTATATATCACATTTCTCCCCATAAATATAGTGCCTCCATATCTTCAGAGAAAAAAAGACTGCATCCAGCTCCATATCATGCGTAGGATAATTCTTCACATGAATCTTCAACTGTCGAGATGCATAAGCAACGACCATGTCATTTTTCATGAGGATGCACTCAATCCCTTTTAGAGATGCATCACTAAAAATAATGAATCCTTCTCCAATTGAGGGTAGAGTTAACACGAGTTCAGTAACCAATCTCTTCTTCAGATCTTGGAAACATTCCTCACACTCATTTGTCCAAATGAACTTGATTAATGGATTATAAATTCGTGAAAAGTTTTTCAAAAACCTCTTATAATATTCGGTTAATCCAAGAAAACTACGAATCTCAGTTATTTTTGTAGGTTGAAGCCACTCCTCTATAACTTTTTTCTTTCTAGGGTCAACCGTGATTCCTTCATTGGTTACAATGTGCCCTAAGAAAGCGACTTATTGTAACTAGAAATCACATTTACTGAACTTTCCAAAAAGCCTCTCCTTCCACAGAGTTTGCAAAATAACCCTTAGATGATCTTCATGCTCCTCGTGACTTTTGAAATATATCAGAATATCATCAATAAAAACTAACACAAAGTTATCGAGGTAGTCCTTAAAGAATCTATTCATCAAATCCATAAAAATACCAGGTGCATTAGTCATTCCAAAGGTCATAACAAAAAAATCATAATGCCTATATCTTGACCGGAAGGTAGTTTTTTGAATATCTTCTTTCTTCACCCTTAATTGATGATAACCAGATCGAAGATCAATCTTAGAGAAGAATTGAGCCCCACGAAGTTGGTCAAATAATTCATCAATTCTTGGAAGAGGGTATTTGTTCTTCACTATGATCCCATTCAATTCTCTATAATCAATTCATAACTGCATAGATCCATCCTTCTTCTTCACAAAGAGAATAGGTTCTCCCCAAGGAGACACACTTGGTCGGATAAACCCCTTCTCCAAAATATCTTGGAGTTGTTTCTTTAATTCCTCCAGCTCCACATTTTCCATCCTATATGGGGTCCTTGATATCGGATGAGATCCAGGTATGAGTTTGATGGAGAACTCTACCTCTCTATATGGGGGAGGTCCAGGCAATTCCCCTGGAAATACATCAATGTATTCCTAGACTATGGGAACATTTTCTATCATCAAACTCTCATCTCCTTCTTCTTCTTCACCAATAAACACCATAAAGAAGGATATAGGGGGTTCTTTTAGATAAATATGAGGTTGAGATATCTATCCTTGGAAGATAACTTTAGGTTTTCCATTCAAGACAACTGATATTTCCTTGATTCTACAATTTATCTTAGCATTATACTTTGAGAGTCATTTAATACCTAGTATAATGTCGAATTCCAGCATGGGAATGACTACTGTATTTGGGTTAATATTGTGTTCACTAATGTAAATACTATAGTTTCTAAATACTAAAGATTCTTGGATAGTCCTACCAAGAGTCTTGACTGACAACTCTACTTTTAGAAGTTTGGGGGTTGATTCTAAATTCCTTGCAAGCTTGGTGGAAATAAAGGAATGCATAGAACCAGAATCAAACAAAGTAATTGATAGCTTTGAGAGGACAACCAGAGTAACTGCAACCACATCATTCGAAGCATCGACTTCAGCTGTCGCGATAGTAAAAGCATATCCTTAATCCCTTGGCCTTTTTTGAGGCTAATGTTGGTTCCCCTCCACTTCCCTCGGATTTGGATAGTGATTGGAAAAGTTCCCATGTTTTCCACACTTGAATCACTGGACATAAGGTAGGTCCTGTACCATCTTCCCCTTGTCGTTTGTGTTCGGAATTTGAGTTTTCACCTCACCATAACAATTCCTCACAATGTGGCCATCTTTTCCACACTTGTAGCACTTCCCACTCCTGAGCAGGTAGTTCCCTGAATTCTTCTTCCCACATTTATTACACATGGGAAGTTGCACTTGATTTCCTCCTCTTCCTTGATCAAAATTCCTCCCTAAGCTGGGCTCCATCGATCTCTACTTGTCGTTGGATTTATGAGACCACAGTGACTCACCAAACTCTAGCTCGACTTTCATCGCACTTCGCATGATCTCTTCATAGCTATCATAATCTCGGTTGGCTATGTTCTTCCGTAGATGAGGTCTCAGTCCACCGAATAATCTATCAACCTTACCATTTGGATCCATGAAAAAGAAAGAGGTATATTTTGAAAGCCTTGTGAAGATCATCTCGTAGCTTCCCACATATTAATTCCCTATCTGCTTCAGCTTGATAAAATCCTTCTCTATTCTTTTTCTCATGGAACGAGGGAAATACTTACTGAAAAATATCTCTCTGAACTCTTCCCACTCTATAGCTTCAACTTCCACTCTTTACCTCATGTTTTTGATTAGTTCCCACCACTGATCAGCTTCTCCTTCTAAGAGATAGACAGCCAGGGTGACCTTCTCTTGCTCTGAACAACATAGCACAGAAAAGATCGTCTCTATAGAGATAATCAAATGCTCAGCAATCAATGGGTCAGTTGATCTATTGAAGGTTTGTGGTCGTTGGCTCATAAAGGACTCAATATAATGTTGTTCCCTTCGTGGTGATATCGTCCTCTTAGCTCGATTCAAGTTATTACTCATAACTTGAGTCAGTTGGTTGATCATTCTCATGAATTTCTCTATTTCGGCTTCCATAGGAGGGTCATCAGTGCATGGTCCATTGTGGTAACCATTTGCACGGTTCCTACTATTTCCCACCATTTTATAAAATAATAAAATCTTAGTGATAAACTTGTTTCATTTATGAATATTTTAACTATAAAGAATTTTGTGTCTTAAAACTTCATGATTAAACAATTATATTTCTCTATAATTCCATCATAATGATTCATAAAAAGCTTGGGATTAACCAAACATATCCCCCGGGAGTGTTGTAACCAAGAGTACATCAAGTCCCATTGTCATTCCCCATTTCCAATTTGAGTCTAGCTCAAATTAGTGTTTTCAGGTTTTACCCCTATTTACATCTGTTCCAGAGCCGCCTCTACCTGTTCGTATCCAGACATGGATGTATTTGTTTGATAAACCACTTACTCAATACTCACCAAAATACCAGGAAGTTTTACCTATATTTAAAATTTTCTATAGGGTTCTTCCTAAAGTTTTCATAGCCTAATTTCCATAAATAACTAAACTGTCCTCTAATACCAACTATGGTATCCCGTCTTTTTAATACATAACTTTTCATTACATTTTACATACATAGGATCTTTAAAGTCTAGTGTCTTGGAAATCAGGAACAATAAAACTTGAATAAAACATAAAACATTATTCTAATCCACTTGTAAGGCTTCATCATAAGATCATCCTAAGTACAATTACTGTCTTTCATATCCTGGAGACATACATCAAAGGAAAGGGTGAGCAGAAGGCCCAGTAAGGGTAAACAAGGGAATCAGTGTACTTTTGATATCAATAAGAACTTGAATAACAACATAAAGATATGAGAAATGGAAGTATAGGAAAATCATAATGAAAATAACTTGAAACATAACTTGAATATGTGGCTACAATATTTCATTTAGACATTCATGAACATATCACCAAGGTCCATCCCCAAGGTGTCATAAAAATTACCAAGGTTATTCACCAAGGTATCGTGAAACTTATCATCTCTAGATATTAAATCTTTACCCAATGAATTGTAGAACTATTAGGGATCACCCTTAATATGTATTTAATAACATGTGATCCACATAGATTATAATCAAACATTTCATAAAAAACCCATAGATAATAAAAGGAATGGGTTTCATTTCAAAATCGTGACGTTTTAAAAGATCTTAAAAATAAGATCATTATATCATTTATAACCCATGGAAAGGGAGTGAGGGTTATATGTATGTCAATTCCAAAATCAAATATATCATATTTATATATTTATGAACACCCATAGAAACGAAATAGGTCTGGGTATTCACATAAATAAACAAGGGGATTTCTTGAGAGAAAGAGATAGAAATTTTGAGAAGAAATTTCTGCAGCCTAACGGCTATATAACATGGTTTTAGAAAACATTGAAAAGAGAGGGGACAAGGGTCACCCACTCATAAATAATTAATAATACATTATGGGTACTGAATAAGATCATGGTATGGATATTTTAATGACATACCACATGAAAAGGAAACATGAAATAAACGAGAAGATGCGATTTCTTTTAAGAGAAATTTGGTAGTCTAACGGCGTCACATAAAATTTCAGAAAAAAAATGATGTGAGAAGAAAGGGTATCTCATCATTTGGACATGAAATGGAAAGTAATAAGAACATATAATAATTTATCCTCCACATAAATGGATGGAAAATATAAGACACAACATAAAGGAAGTCATGACTTAAAAGAGGTGGGTGAAAGAATCCCTTACCATGAAGAGTAACTTCAAAAGCTTGAAGGTCGGGACCTTGGGAGGCTTGAGGGAACCTTGGGAGGACTCCTTCGGTCCTTCGGAGGTAAGTAGACCATAAATTCATCTAGGAGGATTTGGAAATAAAAATAATGAGGGAAAGTCTTGGTATTTATAGGATAAGTGAGGGGACAAGTCATTAATGGCCAAGGGACACCTCATCGGTGGTATTGGAAAAATCATGGGATTTCCCATCGTATTTGCCCATGGTATTGGCCACTTGGGACACATAATACCTTATCTTACTATTCATAAGTCGAACAGAATGATTACATAATTATTACATCTTTAATGATGTCATTAAACACCCGAAACTAAAAACTGTATTTTCACTATTCACCGAAAATTCATTTTTTCAGAAAAATCCCCAAAAATCACCTTAACCTAATATTGATTATCTGAATTCAAAAATGAACTCCATTTTATAACAATAATTTTCTAAATATTTTTAATTTAATTTTTAATTAAAAACACTATTCACTTGAAAAAACTAATACTTGACTAATAATTTCTGAAACAGTTATTTATCTATTTTATTGAATCACATTACTTAATCAAGGTGCCTAAATTATATTAATACTTTCTTTAAGTGAGATTACTAATCCATTTGGTCACATTACTAATCCTAAGTGTAAAATCACTATTCATACTTCACTATTCACAAAAAAATTAAGTTGATCTTATTAGATTCTAAATTTCTTATTGAACACATTTCCAGAAGACCATTTTTTAAAAATCATTACACATCATTAATTATTTAAGGTTTTCATGAATATTTTAAAATATCTCCTTTTTCCAAAATTCATCAGTATACATCCTATATTTATTCGAACATCTGAAAAAAAAACACAAACTTCACCATAGGAAGAAATAACAATTTTATTTATCTCAAAGGATTACACATAGTAGCTACGGTCTCGTTACATAGCCCCTTATAACCCCAGCATGGTACCTAAGTGTAAGGGGTGCTAAGGTGAGAGAATCTGAGGGTGGCTCGACCAACATTGCCCGAGTAGTGATTTCTATAAGCTTGAAATTCTCCCAAAGGTGATTCCTCTCCAGCTTCACACGATGATGTTCGGCTTGGGTTTGGTCCAGAGCAAAGCCCAGTGGTGCTACCTCCTTCCCATGTTTCGTCAGATGGGCTTGGATCGGCCCGATACTACTGGATGAGGCCATCGAATCTTCTTTCTGCATTAATTAACCATGATCCCTTGTATTTAGAGACAACAATTGCAACATTTAGTTTCCAACGGTCATATTGATCAATGGTTTTATTGACCAACGGTCGTATAATAGTCAAAACCCAATGGTCTCATTTTAATTATACTCACATCATTAATAAAATAATATATTTTTGTTGAGTATAACTAAAATAACACACACAAAAAAGAAACAAAAATTCATTCAAAATTTTGGGTTGTTACAATGCCTACAATGATGCATGTCATAAAATAATCCTTAATGCCTAGAATGATGCATAGAAACTGAACTTCCATTCCATTCAGGGCCACATGTCAATCTAAACAATTCTCAAAAACAATAATCACATCAAACAATAAGTGTTTCACCAAAGATAAAATAACAATCAACTAAAACAGCAAAAACCAATACCAACAATCTCATCCTGGGTACTTTGGTTTTCCTCCGTACATGGAGTAGCTACTCCCATACATGAGCTCATAACCAAGCCCGGACTCTTCCTAGTCTCTTATATACCTTTCCCAAATAGTAAGACAAAAGAAGAAGAAAATAAAACTGGACCTCTAATGCAACTTTGTAACATCCTAACCTAGGTTCCACATACTAGTACCCCGATCCAGACTGCCACATGACCTCAGGCATGCCTCCCCATATGACAGAGGCTTCTAACTAGAAGAAAGGGTCTAATAAGTCAGTCATGAGGAGACTATACCCTCTTTTATCAGAGAAAACCACCAATGTAAATAAATATAAAATAGTAGAATCATATATAATCATTAATAGTACAAATGTCATAGGATAACCAAAACATGAAATACAATAATCATCTGAAAGGGGAAACATGCTATTCCAATGTAAGTGTCAAAGTTTCTAAAATGTAACTAAAAGTAAATAAAGATACTGAAAACTCATCCAAGTGGGTCCTAAACCACTTCTGGTTCCCTCATCCATGCTTCATCCCCAACTCAGCCATCTAACAAAGATCTTTTTCCCTTAACCTGTCCAGAAAACACATAGTCTATTTGGGTACTAATCATGCTTCTCATATAGGGTGTGAGTACAACTCAGTATGCCACCACCAATAGTATCTAAAAAAATCCGATCAATAATAGAGTATGTAGTTGTATAAAGAATAAAATATAAGCAATAAAGTAAATAGTTTACATTTATTCAGTATCTCGTTATTTAACCACATATTTCCTTGGGTTGCCATGGACACCCGAATCACAATACCTGCTTAGGACCACCCCTAATTCTGAAATATCTCTAAGTTATATCACAAATCTAAATGCCCAAATTATTTTTCATTATCATAATTCATATGCAATTTTATCAAATACATAAAACATGTAGATCAATCAGACATGATTAGCATGCACTATGGGCTCTAGCCTCAATGGTCTAAAGAGAGTAATACAAAACGAAGAATAAATGATTCCTATGAAAATTGGGAAACCTCTCACAGCCTTTTCCCCTCAAAGGCTTGCATAGTCCTTCAATAGACAATTATAATCTCACATAACCATCTTCCCTTAAGGCTCACACGGTCCTTCAATAAAAAATATCAGAATCTCTCTCAGTCTTCTTCCCATAAGGCTCATATAGTCCTTAAGTAAGCAATATTATAAGCTCTCTTAGTCTTCTTCCCATAAGGCTCGCACAGTCCTTAAGTAAACAATATTATAAGATCTCTTGATCTTCTCCCTTTAATCTCATTCCCACACCCTAGTTGTCCCATGTGACACTCCATACCAACATTACCACAACCATTACCCATTTCACCAAGCATTCCATTAATTAATTCATAAATCAACTAATCATATCTAACCCTTCAATTAATTCAACAATTAATTATCCTTTCCATCTCCATTAATTAATTCAATAATTAATTAATTCAATAATTAATTAACTACATACATTCAATTAATTAATTCACTAATTAATTAATCATATCCCATTTACATTAATTAATTCAACGATTAATTAATCACATCTATTTCATTAATTAATTTCCCCAATTAATTAATCATAACAATCCAATCAATTAATTTATCAATTAATTGTTCACTTCAATTTTGTTAATTAAATCCACATTTAATTAACCATATAAGGTCCGTTAATTAATTCAACAATTAATTAATCATTTCACAACTCAACATTCAATAATTTATTCACCAATTAACTATTTACAATTTATTTATCGATCGTCAATTAATTAATCTAATACTATTAATTAATTTGACAATTAATTAATAACATCCATTCCCATTAATTAATTCAATAATTAATGTAACATTCACAATCTCAATAACTCATAATTAACTATACAATTAATTATCTTGTATCATCTATTTTAAAATCCCATCATTAATTCAATGATTAATTATCCAACTTATAAATCTCATTATTCCATAATTAATTCAACAATTAATTATTCAATCTTATCAATTCAATATCCCAATAAACCACATTAATTAATTTACTAATTAATTAATCTAATTCTACAATTTCACTATCAAAAAAATCCCCATTAATTTATTCTTCTATTAATTAGTCTAACTCATATACATTAATTAATTCCAAACTTAATTAATCTAACTCAAATACTTAAATTAATTACCTAATTAATTTTCCTTGTCCATTCAATCTATTAATTTTCATAATTTATTAATCTAACTCAATATCATTATTTAATTCAAGAATTAAATAGAAACATTGCTCCAACTAATTAATATAATAATTAATTAGTCCCCACATAAAAAATTTAATAACCCCAATTAATTCATTAATTAAGTATTACATGTCATTTAATTTAATAATCCCAATTAATTCATCAATTAATTATTCTATCTCCATTAAATCAATCATCCTAATTAATTACTCAATTAATTGTTCTGCATCAATCAATTTAATAATCATAAATATATCTAATAATTATTTTTACAATTAATTATCCCTATTAACCAATCACAATGTAACAATAGTTATTTTGTCAAATAATTATTTAATTTCAACAATATCTAACAAGTCATAATTAATTCATCAATTAATTATACCAAATCATAATTTCATAATCCTAACAGTCCTTATTAATTAATTCTACAATTAATTAATCATGTTCAATAATATCAATAACTCCATAATTAATTCCCAAAATTAATTATCAAATTCACAAATCCCAAAACTCATAATTAATTCTCTAATTAATTATCTCATTAAATAATCCCTAAATATTACAATTTCACAATTCCATAATTAATTAATTCACCAAATTAATTAATTCTTTTTGGAAATCCAATTGATAAAGAGATATAGAAATTATACAATTAATTATCTAAAATCAACAATATCGATATCTCATAATTAATTTAAAAATTAATTATTCATGATCTAAAATCCCAATATATCAATTTCAAATATCTTTAAATTAAGTAATTCACCAAATTAATTAATTTAATCAAGACCGCAATTGCTAAACATATAATAGTGATTCTACAATTACATACACATGATTATAATCAAGACTATGGGATTTTAATTTTAGACCACCTACCCCAAGAATAGTGATGAACACTCTCCAATAGAAACCCCCAATTTGAATCAGATCCATCAATAATATGATGAAGAACAAGGTCTATATCTAAAACCTAAATCCACAGTTAGAAGAAATAAGATCTCTTAAATATAGATCTAAATCCAACAAGCCTATATCTAGATTCAACAAATCTATATCTAGATCCAGTGGTGGATAAACATCATTCTTTTATCTGAGAAGAGGATTAGAAGAAAAATAGATCTTAAATGAGAAGAACACCCATACTCTGGAGGTGTGTGGAGGGTATTCAATCGAAGACAGTGGTGCGTGGAGGGGTTTCAGTCCAAGGAGGAAACTCTTTAGAGGATCTTTGATCCATACTAGAGGTGTGCGGAGGATTTTCAGTCTAAGGCAGAGGTGCACAAAACGTCTTGGGTTGAGAAATGGTGATTCATGGAGCGTTTGCGGCAAATAAAAATGGTTTTGGAGGGTTATGAAACATTAGATACTTTTCTTTAATAAACTGAGCATCAGAATTACATAACATTAATTCCCATTTCACGTCATGTAAAAATAATAATGTATTTAACCTTTTCCCCATGTAAATCCTGTCAAACCATTTCAAAATCATTAATTGCATATTTCAGGTAGTGAAATACAAATTCAAGTGGTGAAATCTAATTTCATGTGGTGAAATCCAATTTCACATGGTAAAATATTACATGTGGTGAAATTAAAATTCACATGGTGAAATATTATGGGTTTAAATTTTCAAAGTTTTGAAACAATTTAAGCTGTTAATTAAATTCAAAATAACCCATCTTGGAAAAAATTTAAAAAGATTCATACCTGGAAAAATATAGGATCTTACACGGGCCAGCCTCTCATTTTTTAGACTAAGAGGGCATTATAGTGGGAGTGGGAATAAGAGAATAGGAAGATAAAAGAAAGAATGTTGGATTAATAAAATAAAAATGGAATAATGGGGGATGAGGAGAGGGAGAGGTAAAATAAAAGAAAATAAGAAAATAAATAAAATATGTAATTTATAAAGAATGTTAAAATAATAATATTATTATTATTATTATTTGTTGCTGTTATTATTATTATTAAGAAAATAATTTTAATTTAATAAGAAGAAGATAAATAAGAAAACAAGTTTTCAATATATGAATGTTATAATTATAATAATTTTAATTTTAATAATTTTAATAATAATAATTTTAATTATTATTATTATTATTATTAAAGAATAATAATGAAAAGAAGAAGAAGAAAATAGTGGAACAAATTTAAGAATGCATGAATTTATTATAAATCTAAATTACAATTGGAAACTAAAACAAAATAACTAAAACTAAAAAAATGAAGAAGAATAAGAAATGGGGGAGAGAAGGTTGCAGCATCTGGCCTTCCTTGGTGGAGATCTCCTCCTTGGTGCCCCAGATGGAATAGATGAATTTTAGATGCCTTTGGAAGGAGGTGCTCACCTACTTTTATAGGTGAGGAGGGGGACTCCTCTCCCATTTTCCATACAGGAAAACCGTGGGTGAGGGGGTAAAAATTTAATCCCACCACGACCTGACTTCTTTTGAGGAGGAAACACACATGGGATCGGATGTTTAGGAACTGAGTGGGTAGGACCCACGTGGGGAGGATCCCCTCGTCCCCCACTCAGTGTGCATGAGCCCGCTGCCTTCATGGGTGGGCAGTGGTGGGGGACTCTTAGTGGATCTCAGGTGGCAACATAGATGGATCAGGTGAAGACATCAGGTGGAGGATGCTACATGTTGGCCTACATAGGCCGCGGGGGCTCAGTGGTCGGGATATCCATGTTTCCTCTAGCCTTCATAGTGGTCGGAGAAAATCCCAATGCATGCGGCAGGTGACACCAGCATATCAGGAGACCATGTGGAATTGAAGAGCTCCCTTAGTTGACAAAGGAGGTGTAACAGTAGTGAAGGTGGGTCTGCATAGAGCATCCATGATAGTCTCACCCTCCTCTAGCCTTTTAAGTGGATAGAGGAGCCCGAACCGAGCAGAAGTGGCGGCCTGATGACGGACAGAGGATATCGGGGATCGGAAACTCCAAACTGTGGTTCCGCAGTGACATGAGCTCAGGTCATCTTCCGCTTTAGTGATATAGGTGTGCATAGGTGATTCGATGATACGGAGCTTCATGCAGTGGTGGTGATGGGGGTTATGATAGTTGAAGGAGGCATCCTAAGTGGTGGATGCATGAATGTAGTGGTTCTAAATGGTGATTGGGTGAAGATGAGGTGATGGAGTGCAGTGTCTTGGGAAAATATGGGGTTTCTGGTGAGGTGGTTGCGATAGAGCACAGTGGAGCATGGCAGAACATGGCAGAGTGTGGCGGTGACCTAATCTTACATCGAAATGGTGGGATGGGCTAAGAGGATTTATAATTCTTCTAATGGCTTTATCCCAAAAATAAAGTTAGACTAGAGCCAGAGGTCTTTTACTATTGTGTGTGACCCATACCATATACTACAAAGCCTCCCTCCCACCACCACACAGAGTATCCCCATGAGTTGGTGTTGGTTCTTTGAGGAAGCTCTACCCATGGGATTTCACCACCCATAGGCTTTTCATGGGCCAGATGACCCTGTGCCCCCAGCACTCATATTGGGCACTCCCGAGGAGCCTCATGGATAGGTAACCCTTCTTGGGTCGCCCTAGTGGTGTGGGGATCCTGTTTGAAGGTCTAGAAAGCCTAGAATGTAATTTTTTACAAAGGAAAAGAAAAAGAGTTATCCAAATAATCAATAAGGTTCAATGAGATCAAATATTCAAATTCAAAATGACATGTTTTCATTATTTTAAATCCATTTTCAAATCACATTCCTATTTTCCAATAAATTAATATAATATTGAAAGTAAAAGGTTTAAACATTGAAAATAGTCAAAAACTCATTAAAATTTGATTAAAAATATGCATAATATTTTGGTCTGTTAGGGTCCATTAATTTTAGTGGGATAACTTTCATTAAAATTCCTCGATGAAAATATATAACATGTGATATTAATATAATAATTTTTTTGTTTTTGATAAATTTTTCATCATCATCAAACTAAAATTTAAAATTTATCCTTGAAATGAGAATCTCAAGGTAAACAAATCATAATAATGGAAACTTAAGAAAAGTTCTTGAGCAAGATAAGTATTCTATTTGTTATAACAGTTCCTTCCTAAGTAACCAATGGTTGAAATTGTTCAATAAGAAAATCATGATCTTATAGATGGATGGAATGGCTTATTTAAGGTTTTAAAGTCACTAGGAGCTAATTTAACTAAAAATTATAGTCTCATATACTCAATATAATTGGGTATTACAATGATATTCAATACGATTAAATATGTTTAGAGATACTATATAATTCATATAGGGATTATTCTGTTTAAGGAATTCATTCTATTTTCATAAATTTAAATATTCCAACAATATAGATTAATTCAATAAAATTTTACCTGATATTCTGAAACTGTTAAGAATATATTAATTAGGCATATGAAGTCTATGTTCTGGTACTCTAGAAGAGATAAAGCTAGAAATTCCAATAGTATTACTTCGTGAATCTAGGGATATTTGTAACCTGAGTGTACTATCAGGAAGGAGTAATGGTTCCATATGATGGGATTATCTAGAATACATGAAGGAGTTTTAGACCTTAATGGAATTTACATATTAGATATTAATTTTATAAAAATTGATTCTTTTATTTTTAAGGATATATGAATCCGAGTGTATGTGTTACAGGTGTTGTAAATATAGAAGAGAGAAAAATCATAAAACGAATTAAAAGAGCTTTAGTTTTTATTAAAGTGATGTAGAAAACAGCTGCTACATAAAAAATTTAAATGTTTATCAATCTTGGATGAATCTATGTAAATTAATTTATCTTCATATCACTTCTCTTATATGATATATGTGTTAACAAAGAGTTTCTATAGACAACATGAGATGATTAAATTTGTACATTGAGTTTATGATTAATTGGGTTCTATAACGTGTTTTGAGAAGAATATATGGATAAAATTGTTTTATCTAGGTTAAAGTGTTTATCCATTTATAATATAAACACATATAATTCCATATGTGATATAAAATAAATTGTTTATTTTTCATTTATTCCCACTAAAAGGAAATAGGTGTTATTTCCTGAAAAAAAAAATATTTTGTGTTGTGTCTTAGAAAGATATTATGGAGAGAATATATTATCTAAAAGGCTAGTGGGAGTACGTTTGAACTTAAATAAGTTCAAATTTAATAAATAATATATTATACTAGAATTGGTTTAAGTTATTATTTACTTTATATCCTAAATAGTTATGATCGGTGATAGTAAAGAAAAATGTATATAGATACATTTAGTTACAATGAGAAAATTAATATCACTATTAACTAAAGTATTATGCCATTCTAAGATTATAATGATTCTTCACTTAATATCCTAAATATTTTTAGGATATGTGATGGTAAATTAAAATGTAAATAGTTACATTTAGTTACCATAATAATTGAACATCACTATTCCATAAAGGTTTATACCATCCATTACACAAAGTGTCACACTTGGTATCCTAAAAGAGTTTAGGGTATGGCAGTGAAGAGAAATATAAAGAGTTATATTAGTTACTATAATTAATTGGATGTCACTCTATCCTAAAAGATTCTAGGATGTGATGGTCAAGTGATAATATAAATAGTTACATTATTTAAAAAATATTTCAAGGAAACTTTTTGATATAAAGAATTCTAAGGGTAAGGATTATATACTTAGAATGAATTATAAGTATACAATATAAGATAACATCATAACATTTTATGTCATTAAGTTAAGGATTATGAATATAAGTTCAAAGATTTGTACTTAAGGAACATGATTCATAAGTATCACCATTATTCAAACTGTCTTACTTCATAAATTTTACTCACTAAGAGTTTAGTGGGAGTATTTTATCATATGGTCACATAGGGATGTGATGGAAATTACATATGTATGTAATGTTCAAAAACCATTACTATAGAAACAACATGAGAGTCATGTGGAATCTCTAGATAGTAAAATATTAATAGATTATTTGAAATGGTTGTAAACATATCATGTAATTATAATAAAGGTAATCTATATTTATCATTCATCCATGTGTGTTTTAATTTACTTTACATGAATGGTATAATGATAAATATCCCCTCAAATTAATACTTGGAGTCATCCCTAACTGATGATCATCATTGAGTATAATGGGTGGTGATGATATGTAAATGTTAGGTTGAATAGATTCTTGTATCCATTATAAAGGGTTATATATGAGATATAAAGAATAGATTCATAAGGCAATAAGTGGAGACTTATTATGTGGATAGGTATGTGAAATTATATCTCCTGGAATGTCATATAGTCATAGATATACTTAGGGGTGTATGCTTGTTATCAATCCCTCATACCTAAGGTTGGTGAGATATCTAGCATGAGAACCTTAATATATTGATTCCCTACTTATGTAAGTCAATATATAAACTTATCTAATATGTTTGTGGTTGGGTATGTTGCTGAAAATATTGTCAGTTGGAGTGAAACCAAGATAGGATTTTTCCACTTGAATTATAAGTTAAAGACATCTAGACCTTGGTTGAATTAGGCTAAGTAAATGCATGGAAATGATTAGTTACTTCACATATGATGTGTTTTTAATGTTATTTTCCCTTCAAGCCCATTACTTTTTTGATTTTGAGTGTTGGAGGTGTTCATGAGAGGTTTTGAGAGTTTTTAGTGGATGTTGGAGGTACATCGGGGCTACTGTAGGAAATATAGATTATGTAAACTTTACATGACATGAAAGTTAGTTTCATGGCTTTTTCAGGGATGGTTCACAATGTGTATATTTTTAGGGTTAAATAATAAAATGGAAATGTGTTTTTCATCAAAACTAAACACCGAGGATTACACAACATGAAAGGGGATTACATGTTGTGTAAATCCCCAATACAGTGAATTTTTAAAAGTTATTTTTCAGTAAAATTTTAATTCATTCATTAATGGATTCTTCTTTCTCTCAATTTTGGAAAAATCAAGGTGCCTCATGGATTTCTTCAAGCCCTCTTCCTCCCTCTTTGACCCATTGGTCTTGGTGGTTGTTAATTGGAAATTTGTGGTAATCCCTTCCTTCATCTTGGATGTCTTTATCTCATTATTCTTAGGGGTTTCACTATGGTTGTGTGGTTTTGTTTGGTTTGTGTGTTTGGGATGCGTTTTGATGATCTTTGGCTGAGATGTAGGTTGATCTATAGTTTCTTATGGTTTGGTTTTGGTTGTGGGAACTTCTTCTTCACAATATGGTGCGCAGAAAGTCATAAAAGCTTCTTGGTGGTAGGTAATCCCTCATTTCTCTTTATTGTGTATCATATGGGAAGGTTTTTTTGTTTATCTATGGGTTATGGTTGTTCTGGATTAATCGAAGATAAAAAATTGGTTAAATTGAAATTTAAATGCGTAAATGGGGTTTTATTCTCATGCTTTTATAGCTTTAACATTATTTATAATATTTTGGATTGTATGGTCATATGGCCCTACTAAAAATAATGGTAATTAGGGGATTTGTTTATACTTAATGATATGTGTTGTGACTATTTCACCTATTGTGATTGTTTTTATATCAATATAAAATGGAAATTGATTAACCAATTATATTTGGCTAATGAAATGGTTGCCTCAGGATTATGTCTTGTGTGATAACACCCCTAAAATAAATCTAACTGTATTAAAATCCCCTTTTAAAATTTATAAAAATGATATTGATGTGTTGTGATGTTTTTTCATTCTTTTGGGATGGTGAGGTGTGGTTGGGGCATGTGGGGAAGATGGTTTGTGGGTTGTTCTTTTAGGGTGGTGAGGTGGTTTGAAAGTTGTTCTTTTGGGGTGGTGAGGTGCTTTATGGGACATGATTTTGGGGCATTAAGGTGGTTTTTTGGACTTGATTTTGGGGTGGAAAGTTGGTGGTTTATTTGTTCTATATTCTTGATTAGTGATGAAATAAATGGTTAGTATTGATTGAAATAACATGGGTTGGTTCGGTTAATTAGATGAAAATGGTTAATGAATGATTAAATGGTGGGTTGTGTGGTTAAATGTGGTTGATTCTAAATAGTGAAAAGAATGGTATGATTAAATGAAATTTGTTGGAAACATGAATGTGGTTTTTGGATTTTTGTGTGGTGTGATGCATTTAGAAGTGGCAAAAAAAGTGAAGGTATTGTGAGTTGGTTGGTTTGTTTGTAAACCCATAGGTTTGGATTAAGTGTTTTATGTTATATATATATATATATATATACTTATATATTCTATTGATTTCAATACATATCCCACCCACATTAAGCCCTATATGCTAACACCTACATATTTGTGCAGAGGGTGTTTTTTCCAACATCTAGTGAGGAGTACGGATGGTTGGGTGCCTGCTCTTTCCCACTCTTTCTTCTAGGTTAGGTAGGTATTGCACAGTCTATAATGGTCTAAGTTCTATTAGTGCATTAGATGGTGGTTGTGATAGCCCATGTGTTTTTGGTTGAGATGTGATCGTGCTTATGGGGCGGTGGCCTAGGTGTATTTGGGTGAGGTGTGTTTTGGACATGCTTGTGGGGCAGCGAAACTAGGTGTCTTCAAGTGAGGTGTGTTGTGACTGTGCTTTTGGGGAAGTTTGGTATACGTAAGGGAAGGGAGCACTAAGATTTATGAATTTGGGTATAAGAGAATCATAATAGTGGGAAAGCGGTATAGGGTACCCTTATCGATGTGATTCTTGTTATATTATATTACATGAATTTTTTTATTTTGTGAGTGTTCCTTTTTGAGATTAGGATGGTTAGTATACCTTTATAGTTATTGTTTGGTTCTTATTTTTTTCTAATAGATGCATTAGTATGCTTATTTCACATATGCTCGAGAGACTTTGGTTTTCCTACTGAGTATACTTGTATGCTCACCCTATGTATATAAAACTATTTTCAGGTTTCCATGAAAATTATGTAAACCATGTAGAACATTACTAGCTCGGATCCTTGATATTTGTTTTGTTATTTCTTAATATTTACTTTTGGGTATTCACTTTGGAGACTTTTATTATATTTGTTTCATTTATACATGCATTGTGGGATGGTTTGGGTTTCTTTTATATTATGTCATGGAATTTATTATGGATGATTTATCTTATCTCCCAATCCTATTTATATTATAGATGGTAATGCCTCCCATACATGATATTTTTATACCCTCTATGCTAGTCACCAATATGGGGCCTACTGGAGGTGGGACTTGAGGTTCATTATATATCTCCCCTCATTACAGTATCATTGAAGGGAGGAGGGGTTTATGACATAGTGGTATCAAAGGCAGTGATTGAGAGATGGGATGAAGTTTAGAGTTAGGCATAGTAGGGATTTCATGGGTTGGTATTGAAACCATGCCATTTGACCTTGGTGTGTGACATAGGTCAATGAGACCAAATAGTACATGGGGTTTTAGGGCATCCTGTAATCCATTTCATAGACTCTAAGCTTATTTAATGACCAAGTTATATGGACTTGGTTGCAGGGTAGATACCTACGAAAGGAACATGCATCATGATGAATTTTGTTCTTGTTTTAATTGGGATGTTTTGGGAAGGTTAAAATTAATAAATTGAATTAAGATAAATCCGAAAAAACCATAATACCATGATTGGGAAGTTATTTTTTTTTCTTATAGTTATGGATCATGTTTTTTATCCACATGTGGCTCAGGTAGTTGAGGTTCGTTAGGATGATCTTGTTGATCACCACAGGGTTGATTTGATAGAGAAGGATGAGGCTTAGCGAAGGAATTGCGTGATTTACAGAAATAGGCTTTGGGGAAGTATGAGGGTAGTGTTTTAGATAGAGAGATATAGAGCTATCTAGAGGATATCAAGATCGATTTCAGTTAGATCTGATCCCCAACAAAGTATAGGTCCACTTTGGTATTCATTAATATATGGGGAGCTACACATCATTGGTGGACACTGTATCTGGGAGAGAGGAAGGAGGCAGACATTTGTTGGGTCGACTTCCAAAAGGAGTTCTGGGAATAGTTCCTTTTGTCGACCATAAAGTCAGTAAATATGAAAAAGTATATTTCTCTTTAGTAGGGGAGCATGTTAGTGTAGGATCTGGGAATCAGTTTCAAGGTACTTCTTCATTTTTTCCCAGATCATTTCTAGAAGAGGAGTCTCATGTGAGATGTCTTAAGAATCCAATCCTTCCTTTTATCTAGTATGAAGTTACTCTTTTACTTTTCTAATGTATCTGGAGGTTCATAAGAAGGTGGAGCTGACCGAGTAGATTCAATCATAGGTAGGTTTGTCATAGGAGGGGAACCAGTAGGGTTCCTCAATTAGTAGAGTTGTTGGTGGTAAATATCAAGCACCAAGACCTTCGAGATTTCGACCAGTAGGGAGCCAGCCTCAACAAATTCCTTTACAACCTTATCAGGATAGTGTTTTAGTGATTTTATTGCGATATTTTTTCCAGTGTGTTTGGTTGTGGGGTTTATGGACATCACTAGAACTAGTTCCCAATGGTTCCACAAGCTCACTTTTGTAGAGGTGGATAGGTTTAATATTATCCTTTGTAGTAGTTTTCAGTAAGACCATTTCAGTAGCAAAGGTAGTGGGTTTTTTTCTACCAAGGGGAGATATATCAGGTAGAGGCTGACATCAAGATGTTCCTCTCATTTAGGGACTATGACCTGAGTGTGTCCATGGAGGTGGTCATTAGTAGAGAGTTAGAGGAGCTGTTCATGGTCTGTTAGATGCAGTGGAGGTAGCATTTCTATAGGGGAAAGAGATCATCAGAGGTACGATCATTTTCTTTGTACCCTTGTTTATGCCTTGTTTGATTTAGGAGCTTTGCACTCCTTTGTTTCACCCATTATATCCCATGCTCTGGGGCTAGATGTAGTGAATATTCTCATTCCCCTAGTGTTAACTATTCCATTTAGAGGCCATACTAGCTTTTTTGATGTGTATCAGGGATGTATACTGATGATGGAGATGCATCAATATTGTGGGGATATTTTCTTGTTACAGATGTAGTCATACGATATTATCCTCAACATCTACTGGTTGTATTTCATATGTGTTGTTATCAACTGCATCCATAGGAGAGTCATTTGTTTTGGATATGGATGGAAAACATGTGGTTTTCATTGGCGAGCAGGGTTTTAATGTGGGAAGTTAGCATGTAGAGCCCCTTATTTCCTTATTAGATGAGTTTTCAGTGAAATCAGTGAACACTAGGATGGTATAGGTTCTCGGGGTCATTAGGGAGTTCCTGGATGGTTTTCCTAAGGAATATTTCACGCTACCCCCTCGATGTGATGTTGAGTTTAGGATAGACTTGCAGCCCGATGCTTCTCCAATTTTGATGGCTCCTTATCGAATAGCACCATATGAGTTGTGGGAGTTTAGGATTAAGATAAATGATCTGATGCATAAGGGTTTCATCTGACCCATTGTGTCTCCATGGGGTGCTCTCATGTTGTTTTTAAAGAAGGTGGATGGTATTCTGATGTTGTGTGTATATTATCAAAGGTTGAATCAGGTGAAAATAAAAAAAATTACCCTCTTCCTATGATAGATGATCTTTTTTACCAGATGAGAGGGGTGAGTTTATTTTCTAAGACCAATTTGTGGTTTGTATATCACCAGTTGAGGGTTAAGGAGAGATATATCCTAAATACTACCTTCAGATGCAGGTATGGTCATTTTGAGTTTTTATTCATGTCATTCAGTGTTATGAACATTCCATTTGTGTTCATGGGGCTTATGAAATTCATGGTTTGTGAGTTCATGGATCAATTTTTTGTCATATTCATCGATGATATCATGATCTAATTGAAGTCATAGGAGGAGCATTCCAAGAATCTTCTAATAGGCTTAAGCGTTCTTCAACACAACCAGATCTATATAAAGTTATCCAATTGTAAGCTCTGTACATGATAGGTTCATTTCTTTAGGCATGTGGTGTTTCGATAGGGTGTGGCAGTAAACCCATCAAATTTATAAGTAGTTGTTTCTTGGGAATCTCCTAAGAATGTGTCAGAGGTTTGTAGTTTCTTTGGTCTTATAGGCTATTATCATAGTTTTGTACCTAATTTCTCTTGAGTTTCATACTCATTGATATCTTTGTCTAGGAAGGATCAAGATTTTTTGTATAGTGATCAATGTCATGTAGTGTTCGATTACCAAAAGTGGAAGTTTTTTAGTGCTCCAGTGATTCAGTTTCCTGGAGAGGGTGTTTTGTTGGAGGTGTTTTTTTATGCTTCCCATATAAGATTGGTATGAATTCTGATGTATTGGTGGGTGGTGGTCTTTTATGGGTCTAGGTAGTTACATCCCTATAAGCATAACTACACCACCCATGATCTAAATCTATCAATGGTTGTGTTTTCACTAAAGTTATAGCAAAATTATCTCATTGGGGAGCACTTTTTGGTCTTCAAAGATCACAATAGTTTGAGGTATATCTTTTCCCAATGTGATTTAAACTTGTGGAAGTAGTGGTGGAAGTAGTTTTTTTAGGATTTTGATTTTGATATCTCACACACCTTGGTAAAAGGTAATATTTTACCTAATTATTTGAGAAGGAATTCATGGAAGGGTGTAGTTTGGGAATCTAAGAATGATGGGAGAGAAATAGAGGAGTTGGAAACCTTGCACTTAGATTAAAGGGTTGATGGTGGTAGAGGCTGTTTATTTTGGATGATGGTACAATATTCCCTAATGCAGCAGGTTTAGGAGTCTCAATGGGGAGACTTAGAGGCAGAGGTGATGCATGGTCATTTTGGAAATGGATATACTCTAGAATAATGGTTGTAACTAGATATTGTGTTGTGGTAGGTTTTTTGTTTCAGTAGAAATGCATGGGGGTCCTCCATGAGTTTTATAACTCACCTTTGGTGGTACACCCAGAAGTTTCCGAGATGTACCATGGATTGAAGATGCAGTTTTGGTGGCATGGTATGAAATAGTCAGTGGTAGAGTTTGTGGCAGAGTGTTTGGTTTTCTAGTAGGTAATGGTCGAGAATAATGTTCTTGGGGGTTTTTTGAAACCCTTGGGTGTTTCCAAGTTTAAATGGGATGACATATCATTGTATTTCATCATAGTTTTACCCAAATATTATGGAGGTTGTAATGTTATCAGGGTTTTCATGGATTGATTGATGAAATCAACCAACTTCTTAGATATCAAGGAGTCAGGCACAATGGATTCTTTGGATAAGAGGTACATTGATGAGGTGGTGTGGTTTCATGGAGTTTTGAGGTGCATTGTCTCTAATTAGGATGCACATTTTACCTCATGGGTTTGGAAAGGATTTCAGCATGATTTTGGCACTTAGTTATTCCTTAGCACTGCTTTCCACCCTTAGACAGATGGGTAAACTGAATAGACTATCCAAATGTTGGAGGATATGTTTCGGGCCTGCATCTTGAAATTTAGTGAATCTTGGGTATGACACCTTCCTTTTGTAAGTTTTATTATAATAATATATATCACTCTTCCATTGGAATGGATTAATTTGATGTTTTGTATAGGAGACTATGTCATTCACCATTATGTTGGATAAAGTTTGGGGAGACATCTGTTCTTGGTCCCGATGTGGTGTAGAGCACAAAAGAGAAAGGTCATCTTGTTCATGAGAGGATGAAAGTAGTGCAAGGCCGACATATGTCTTATGATAATCAAAGGATGAGACCCTTATAATTCGAGGTTATAGACCATGTGTTCTTGAAGGTTTCCCCTCAATGTGGGAAGTGTATGTTTGGTTAAGGGGGTAATCTTTCTCTCTGGTTTGTTGGTCCCTTTGAGGTGTTGGGGGGATTTGGAGAGGTTGTGTATCAGTTGGTATTATCACTGTAGTTATAGAGGATCCATAGAGACTTCCATATCTCTGAAATTTTTCAGTATATTAACAATGACTCCCATGTCATTGACTAGGGAGTTTTGCATATCATGGATGACTCAATATTTTTGGATCATCCAATAGATATCCATGATTTCCAAGAGAAGGCATTGTGTGGATGAGCCATTTCTTTTCTTTGTGTGTTGTGGAGGCATGGTATCCTAGAGGAAAGTACCTGGGAGAAAGATACATAGATGAGTTCTCAATACCTAGATTTGTTTTGAGATTTTATTTTCTTTGTCTTGCTTTGTGATTTGATGTTTGAGATATTTTTGTTTTATCTTATGAGTTGTTTTCCTTTTTTTGTGATATATGTGATGTGATGTGTAAAAAAATTATGACATATGAAAAGGGGATGACTAGATTCCTAATATAGATGTATTAACTACAATGTGATTAAACTCGTTCGGGTGAGTTAGTGCTATCCTGATTGGATAGTATCATGACATAGAGGACAGAATTCCCTAATTCATGTGTTTGGAATGGTGTGGTTTGTTGGTTGTAGTGGTTTTTGGTTTGGGCTACGTGGAGGTTGAGATAGTTTTGTAATGGTTGTGTGGTAGTATATTTGTGTTAGAGGAGGCGGCTTATGGTTGTGTTGATGTGGTTGTCTAGTGTTTTTTGTGGTCATTTGGGTTGGCATGTTTGGATGGTGGTAGCATTTGAGGTATGACGAGATCCTTGAGAGGTATCTTGTAGGGTGGTTTTTTAGACCCCTTTCTTTTTGGGTTTGGTTTTGGATTCTCTAGGTAGATAATCATTTTATAGGTATCTTATGTAACAGTCCATTCCCTCCTTTTTTGTTACTTTTTCATTCTTGGGAATTAGAGGTGTTCGGGGGAGTTCTGTGAGTTTTCAGTAGAAGGTAGAGGTGTAGCAGGACTGCTACAAGAAATAAACTTCATGTAAACATTACATGACATGAAAGTTAGTTTCATGGATTTTCTAGGGACAGTTCATGACGTGTATATTTTTAGGTTTAAATAATAAAAATATGTCTTTTTTTAATGAAACCTAACTCCAAGGATTACACAACAAGAAAGTGGATTAAATGTCATGTAAATCTCTGATGCCATGCAGTTATAAAAGTTCTTTTCTAGCCAAATTTCCATTCATTCATTCATGGATTATTCTTACCCTAGTTTTGGGTGGACCCTAGGTTCCATGAAGAGTTATTCAATACATCTTTATCCCTATTTTATTTTTTGGTCCCAGTGGTTGTCCATTGTAAATCCATGGTAATCCATTCATTTTTCTTGGATGGTATTCTCCCGTTATTATTAGGGTTTTTTCTGTGGTGGTGTAGTTTGGTTTGGGTTTTGTTTTTAGGATGCATTTTTATGGTCTTCGGTTGAGTTTTAGGTTGATCCCTGGTTTCTTGTGGTTCGATTGTGGTTTTGCATACTTCTTCTTCACCCTATGGTGTGCAATGAGTCAGTAAAGCTTCTTTACAGTAGGGAATCCCTCATTTATCTTTATTGTGTATCATGTGGGAGGGGTTTTATTTTGTTTATCTATAGGTTATAGTTATATTGGATTAATAAAAGATAAATAATTAGTTAAGTTGAAATTGATAGGGGTAAATGGGGTCTGATTCACATGATTTTACAGCTTTAATATTATTTTCGATATTGTGGATTATACGGGATTGTGGCCCCACTGAAAATTTTGTTCATTGGAGGATTTTTTTTGTCCTCGATAATATGTGTTTTGACTTTTGTGCCTACTATGATTGTTGTAATATCACCATAAATTTGAAATTGATTAACCACTTATATTTGGCTAATTAAATGGTTTCCCCAGGATTATGGCTTATGTGATAACACCCCTAAAATAAAGTAAAATGTTCTAAAATATCCTTTTTGAATCTATAAAAATTATATTTATGTGTTGTGATGTTCTTTCATGATTTTGGGATGGTGATGTGTGGTTAGTTCATGTAGGGAAGATGGTTTATGGGTTGTTCTTTGGGGTGGTGAGGTGGTTTGTGGGCCATTCTTTTGGGGCGACGAGGTGGTTTGAGTGTCGTGCTTTTGGGGAGGTGAGGTAGTTTATTGGACAAGATTTGGGGGTAGTGAGGTGGTCATTTATTTGTGCTATATTCTCGATTAGTGATGGAATAAATGCTTAATAATGATTTAAATAACATGGTTTGGTTTGGTTAATGGGATGAAAATGGTTAATGAATGATTTAATGGTGGGTTGTGTGGTTAAATGTGGTTGATGATAAATAATGAAAATAATGATATGATTAAATGAAATTGTTTAGAAACATGAATATGGCCTATGGATTTTTGTGTGGTGTGATACATTTAGAAGTGGCAGCAAAAGTGATGGTGTTGTGACTTGGTTGATTTATTTGTAAACCCATAGGTTGGGATTGAGTGTTTGATATTATATATATACTTTTATATTCTTGTGATTTTTATATGCACCCCACCCATGTTTATCACCTTGTGCCGACACCCACATAGTCACGTGGGGTGATTTTACCAACATCTGGTGAGGATTATGGATGGTTGGGAACCCGCTCTTTCCCACTCTCCCTTCCAGGAGAGGTTGGTATTACACAGGTTTTGATGGCTAAAGGTCTATTAGTGCATTAGATGGTGGTTGTTATAGCCTAAGTGTTTTTGGGTGAGATGTGAATGTGCTTATGGAGAAGTGTACCAAGTGTCTTCGGGTGAGATGTGTTGTGTTCGTGCTTGTGGGGAATCGAACCTAGGTATCTTTAGGAAAGATGTGTTGTGACCATGATTATGGGGTGGTGTGGTATATGGAAGGGGTGGGAGCACCATGACGTATGATGTTGGATGTGAGAGTAGCATACTAGTGTGAAAATATTGTGGGGTACCCTTATTTATGTGATTCTTGTTATATTATATTACTTGGTTTACGTTATTTGGTGACTGTGACTTGGTGAGATTGGGATGGTTAGTATACCTTTATAGGTTCTGTTTGGTTCTGATGTTTTCTCATAGGTGCATTGGTATGCTTCTTTCACATTTGCATGAGAGACTTTGGTTTTCCTATTGAGGATACTTGTATGCTCACCCTACTCATATAATTTTTTTTCTAGTTTCCAAGAGGATTACATAGATTATATTGGACATTACTGTTTCAGATCTTTAATAGTTGTTGTGTCACTACTTTAGCTTTACTTTTGGGTATTCACTTTGGAGACTTTTATTATATCTATTTCATTTATACGAGTATTGTGGGATGGTTAGGGTTTCTTTTATATTATTTTATGTATTTTATTGTGGATAGTTCTTATTATCACCTAATATTATTTATATTATAGAGAGTAATGCCTCCTATACATGATATTTTTATACCCTTGGTGCTAGTCACAAACCTAGGGCATACTTAAGGTGGGACTTGGGATTATTATATCTCTCCCCTAATTGTGTTATCTTTATAGGTATGGGTTCATGATAGTTTTTAACTACATGGATAAGTTTCATGTTCTTAACTTATAATATAAATTAATAACATGTGATGTATTTATTGACTCAGGCAGTCTTTTTTAGAGAATCAAGAAAAGATGAGTTGGTTATACTAGATTCATATGTTTCATGTCTATTGGAAAATTGATATCATGTAAAAAATTATTATACAGTTATAAATATTATGTATATGATACATATTTTGGTTTACATGTTCACGTAGAGATATAAGTATGTTTTATAGAGATCACACCAAACCCCTAAGTTTCTTGAGTAGCACCAATTCTTTTCTAGAGGCTGCTCTTTTTGTACAAATTTAAAAATGGGATTTCATAGTTATTTTCAACAATGATAAGCCCTGTAGGGTCATGCAGTTATGTCCTTGGATAAGTATAATGTTTTGGATAAAGTTTTTTTTTTCAAAATGAGTAGAGTATGATGAAAACCCATATCCAAAAGAAGTTAGATGGGTTCAAAAAAAGTTGTGAAGTTTTTTTCATAAAGTCCTTATGGGATTTTGGTGAAAGTTGGAGATTGTTGGATGTTCACTAAAACATACATGTATTAGATTCATTTACACATGAATATGATGCATGATACATATATATATATATAGTTTAAATTTTACATATGCATATGATGCATGTATTTTTCATGCATTTGATGTATAGATATAATATATATATGTGATATATATATATATATTATTTATCTCCCCCAAATGGTTTATTAATTATTTTAAATACATTATGAATGGATTAAATGATTTTCATTAAATTTTTTGAAGACATTCAATGAATTATACCCAATAGACTGAAATGCATATATTTTGTTATGAAGTGGGAGCATTAGGCTTTGGCTATAAAAGAGCATGAGATCATATCCTGTTGGGTGTGTGTAGTGAAATGTGTATGAGACTATGATAAAATACCTTCCTCCCAATACTAATTTTATCTAATTTAATAAGGCACTAGAAGCACTTTTATATTCAAGTATCCTCACAATACAATCATGGATACATTGGTTGGTGTACTCCCTCAAATGTAGGGTGCTTTAATTCACTGCTCCTCATGATCTTCTTCAAACATTATCTATGGAAGGAAGATATAAAATTATTATATTCATGAAATCTTGGTACTTTTTTTATTTTTTTATTTATATATTAATTTAATTAATATAGATATTCTATGTTTTGGGGTTTTCTTCCACTGAAAATGGTCAATAGATGATCATAAAAAACAATAAAAGGGAATTTTCAAGTTAAATATTTTAATCAATCATAGGAATTTTAAAGATATTCCTCATCAAATTGGTTAAAATTTATAATAACAACTTTTATGTGCATGGATTTAGAAGGGTAAAGAATCGGGTTAATAAATTCCTCACCAATCCATCCCAAGTAGTGATGGAATGAGGTGGGAGACTTCGAATCCATTCTCTTGATTTGTATTTTAATGAAAAATAAAATAATTAAAGTATTACCATGTCCATTGAGATATTGTTGAATTTAAATGTGTCACATAGTTCAATAAAAATCCCTATTTAATCATTCATATCTTCATGAAACATTCTAGAGAATTGAATTGAATTTGAGATCATTTGGATTATTGTCGTATTTATTTGGAATTGATTTTTAGTGACTAGAGGAATTAGGATACTCAGTATAATCCCCACAAAATAGTGTATTCTGAAATCCTTGAGTTTATTCATATCTGGTGGTCCACGTGGTACTCATCTAATCATGGAGTGTCTTTCTTGTCTATCCACGCCATCTTCTTGGTTATTTTTATACTTTCAAATTGTTCTCTCCAACTTAGGATCTTATACAAGTTAGTCGACTTTTTATTTATCATGAGTAGAGTAATTGTGCATTATATTATGTCTTGAAACCATGGTGGGACAAGACCAAGTATAAAATAAGGAGAAAAATAAAAAAAATGAACTATTTATAATTAATCTAAGCATTATCGATAACCATCCTCGACAATGGCTCTAGAAATTGGACCAGTTTGGAGGGTATCGTTATTTCCCTACAAGGATAATCAGATTTAATAATTTATTATTTTACTCGAACTATCACTACTAAATTATTAAATTAAGTATATAGAAAGTTTTAGGTTTAACCCAAGTGATTATTTCAAAAATACTTATGATGAATTAAAAATTATTGATTAATTTTTGAAGAGAAATAGAGAGAGAAAAATTGAAATGAAATCAGATGAGAAGACATGCCAAGATCAATAATTTTTTTGTTTTGTCTAGCCACATGAATAATAAAATTATATTAATTTTATACCTATTTAAAAACATTTTTCATGTTAATTCCTTTACTATTGTTTCTTTTATTTCACTTATTTCTATGTTTTATTTACCTACTAAGTTAGTTGAGTTTATATCAGAAATTTTGATTTCGTTCGGTTCATAATATCCAAAATAGGTTTAGTACATTGATCATGGTCAAAGGGATCATGGTTTCATCATATCTAGAATATTAAATATATTATAATCCAAAAAATTATAAATTAAACATACTTTTAGAACCATCCATGTATGGTCATCATGAAAAATGATTTATATTATTTCATGGAGATGGTAGTCTGTACGTACGTGTGAACGGTGTCTCTATCTCTCTATTTGGTGACAAGGGAATGAAATAGATAACAATTTATTTTTATAGAATAATAATAATATTATAAATATCATACTTATTCATTATATGGATTTTTATGACCAATCATGTAAATAGGAAATGAAAAATGAATCGCATCACTTCATAGTGGTGGTTGTCCACATGTGCACATGAGAAAGGTTATCATTTTCCAATGGATTGAAGGGTAAGACAGTAAGTAATATATTATCTTCCATAAATAATAATTATATTATAAATATCATATATATTTATTTCATCCTTAATTTTAAACAACCATATAGTTTTTTTGTAACGTACCAACCCAGGTTCCACTGAAACTAGTTCCCCAAGCTGGTTCTCCATATGACCTTAAGTGTGAATCCTCATACACTAGATGCTACTAATTAGTAGTGAGGGTATTAGATGATTCTATAAAGATAAAATACCAATATATCAAAGTATGCAATAGAAATATAAATAACCAAGAATCATACACATCATATTACACATAAAGAATAAATCAATTGAACATGCTATAAGAAATTGAGATGTAATAAAAGCCCGAATAGCCATGCCATACATACAACATCGATCGACCACTAAAAAAATACCATATATAAAATAAACAACTGAAAATAAGTACATAAGTACCTATAAAATCACTGATAAAATCCTAATCAAATCATTCTATTCCATCTTTGTTATCCATCCCATCCATGAAAAACTCAACATGGGCCTCAGCCCAACCCCATGTCTGTAATAATATGTGAGAGCTACCCGGGTTCCCAAATGAAATGGTGGCCCAAGTAGGGTGTGAGTAAAACTCATTGTTCCATAACCAATGGTGTATAAATTAATACCATTAAAAACAATAGTGTATGCAAATGTTTGTAGGTTCAATAAATAAATAAGACAATAAAAAATGTTTCACCAATAAACATTTATCATTTTCCTTTTAATCATTTGGGTTATATCGGTTCACCCCAACAACCAAGCCAACATTGGTTGTACTGAGATTTAAAGACATATATCGTAGGGGTTACACTATTTATTTCACAAAGGGGGAATTCATTTATCAATTACTTTATTACATTGTACCTCTAAGCATTAGTTTGGGTACTCATCTAGGGATTGGAAACGTCATGTCTAACCATCCCAATCATATATAATACTATTAGTTCCTAGAACATTAGTCTAGAACCTATACCATGTACGAGGAACACCATTTCCAACATCCTAATAACCAATATGGAACACCATTCCCATTCCCTTGGATTCATGATCATTAGTTCATCTTCCAAAAACTATAGCACATTAAGGCACATGGAGAATCAGTTTGTCCCACACAAATCCATAGATTAGGAACATCATGTACAACATCCTAATCCATATATAATACTATTAGTTCATTTATAATTAGTATATAACCTATAACATGGATTATAAATTCCATGTCTAACATCTTAATCTATTATATAATCAGTCATTTCTATTATTCAAGGTTCAACATGCTTAACCTTTTAAACATATCAACTTCAATAGTTCACCACCATTCATTTATCAATATTCATTACACTTTATTGTTTCATCAATACCAAGGTCCCAAAGAGACTTAAAAACAAATAAAATGCCTCAACAAGGACCAAACAATTCACATGTCATAAAAAAACTAAAACTAAACATCCTCATTTTTCATTTTTGAATCCATCTCTTTTAAACTTGAGTTTTTCTCTTTGAAAATAAAACAAGAATAAATACCTTCTTTTTTCATAAAAATCATCACAAGATCCCTTTAAGGAATTTTCCCCCAAGATAAACAACCAAACTCTCATTTCTATCAACATTTGAAATCCATTTAAAAACCCTTTAAAATCAACTTGAGGTCAAAACCCCATTTCAAAACAACATCTATTTTAAAACATGGTTTTACCCAGTTGGAAAACACAACCAAATAAAAAACCAAAGCACACCATTTAATCTTTTAAAAAGGAATCATAGTATTTTAAAAAAAAATCATCATCTAAAACATTCCATTTTTCAAAAGTGGAACACCCCTTGGATGGTCATAGGTTCGATCCACAACACCCCATACCCAACAAGATCTGCAGAAGGTCTAAGGAAACAAAATAAATCACTAGTCCTTAAACTAAAACCAAGGGGAAACACCAACACACAAGGGATATAAGTAACATACCATATACACATGAAAAAAAATATTTAGACTATGGGTAAATCTCTTAGACCACCTACCTCATTAATGATTCTTTCCAAAAAAATCTAAATCTTGATGGCCTTTCCAAGGCCCATCCAAGCTTCTTTCAAACTCTTCAACATCCAAAAGAGATAGAAAAATCATCCAAGCTCCAACCACATGCCAATATTAAAAAATAAATTAATTATAACAACTATAGTTAATTAAGGTATTAAACCCCAACTCAGAATACTTTATGAAAACTCATCGGGTGCTCAAATATTATCGAAACTACAAGAAACCACCATAGGAGGTCCACAATGGACTCCTGAATCCATTCCTAGAAAAATACCAAAGAGTCAATAACATTTCAAAACTTAATTAAATAAAAACAGTAGGTAAAACCTAAGAAAATTTACCATGAACACATACCTTAATGAAACTTCATGCAATGACATGTGGAATCCATCTCATGAACTCCTCTACATAATCCAACCAAAAGTCCTATCATCCTTGGGTGATTCCACTATACTCTGGTGGAATTAGAATCAAACCTCTATACTCAGACATCCAAAATTAGAAGAAACCAAGAAAGGGAGAAAGGGTAGGAGTAAAATAATTGATATCAGCTTAAAAACTGACAAAACACCATGAACACACCCAAAATAGAAGGGTGGGAGGAGGAAGAGGGTTAGGAACCCCTGGTTCATGAACACCAAAAAGGTGGAGGAAGAGGGTGGAGTGATTAAAAATATGAAGTGGTATTCTGATAATTTTCCCTTTTTAAATAAAATCTAGGAAGCCATACATTTTGGTTGCATGGAACAAACCATGATGTTGGAACTATCCAAGACAAACCACCCACACAGTTTTGACATATGATAACCAAAACATGTTCCAACCATTCCACACCCTACTATAATAAGGAACATGGTTTTTCTAAAACCATGTGCAGACCATGCACCATGTCTCAGACCCTCCTCGAACTCACAAGGTATCTCTTTTTGGCTGGAACGGTTTATCCCAAACCATGCTCAAACCATGAAACTCAACCATGATTAGTTTAAAATGTTTTAAAAACCTCTTGAGAAACAAGGTGTCGATAGTTTCTCGTAAACCATGTACACTAAACTATTCACCCTGACTAAAAATCACTAAAACATCAAATATTAACCTGAAGCTTCTGATTCTCATCTGAACACTCGAGAAACCTCTCGCACCTCATTCTTTTCCTCAAAACAACACTTTGATTCATTCCAACTCTTAGATTTATATTCTGATACTCAACTCAAAATTTGACATGTCCTGTAAATGAAAAGTCAATTTTATTCTAAAATTTTCGGTTCATACAGATGCAGTATATTGAAACCTCCTAAACATAATACTCCCCCCAAAGAAGTCTTGATGGTCATCCATTCACACAACCTAACCTATGTTAGTTTCCAGTTATCACCAATAGCAACATTCAACGTCTGAAGACCTAAAACACTACCAGGGTACACCCTTTAACTCAAGGCACTCAACCAGACAAAACCTGAACCAACACCCATTATCAAACTCAAAACACCAAGATGGAACTTACCTAATCCCATACATACAAATCACTGATCATGTCACTGTCTGAACACTTGTCAAATCCATGGTTCTCTCCCCATAGGCTTCATATTATAACCACCAACTCTGATTCTTAGCAACTCCTCCATTAGAAAATCTCAAAAGTTCCACTAAATCATACTCCCAAGACACACCCTACATGATTCCCAAATTACCACTCCCAACACTCATGAGAATACTGAATCAAAACCATTATCTATCCTCGTCATCAAAAAACAACCAAGGTGGATGCATACCAGCAGCCCAAAGGTGAACTAAGAACAAACTAGATTTTCCTCAATTAGATAGTCTAAAATCAGAATCTCGCTTGTTTCACATCTAACCCAAGTCAATCTATCCCTGGTTGACTCATTCTAAAAGTGCCCAACTCCCAATATCAGCACGTTGCTACCTCACCTCATCACAATTCCTTCACACCTGAAGTAATTCTATGATTATTTAAACATTCCCACTAGATCCCATACCCAACTCCCAGTGAGATTCCACAATCTGGTCCTCTACTCACCCAAACCCATCAGCATTCCCTACCATACACATCGATGAACCTCTAAAATAATCCCCTCAAATTACTTTTCATAACCACCTTAAGCACAAATCCAACTCTTGACTCGATCATCCACTGCAACTACTTTCCTTCTAGCATACCCTATGGAAATTAGGTGCACAACTCATTAGTTCCTCACTGAAATCACAATACCACCATGACTAATCCATGTCCAGTTCTACATACCTATGACCCTTCCAGCACAAGGGTCTCACTTCTATGTCTATCATGTCACTCCCCACCATGGGAGTGTCAGAATAACCTCATTCAAACAATTAAAACCACTATGGTCCATGCTCCAACCACTAATAACCTAATAATTGTCCATGGTCATCTTTCTATCACTAGAGAAACAAAACAAACATAAACTATCACCCATACTCATCTCCCAAGAACGGTACCTGTGGTACTCGCCAACATCCAAACCACCACAAGGACTTACTCATAGACATTAAATAGTGAACTTACCACCATACAGCTCCACCTACACCGCTCCATGAGCACCACCTCCTCATAGGCCCTTCATCAAACAAAAAATTTATTTAGCTATCTAGATATAAATCCAAATATCTCTCAGTATACCCAGGATGATATCAATATATTGGTCATGATTGTCTCTAGGATAAGAGTAAATTGATATATCATCAATGAATAAGTCTACCACTCATCCATTATTGATGTCACCTCTCACTATAGGGTAATTTCAATCCCATCCAAAGATATTAGGACTCCCTAATTGTAAGCATCACAACATGACCACATCATTTCTCATCATACTCATGGTTTCCTACTTAACCCAAGCATCTTGGTGCATGCTCTCACACCATCTAATCTATAAATCAATGACACAGTATGTCACAATAACTCATGCCTCAAAAATCCCAATAATTATCAACTATTACACACTCTTTGTTACCCAACCATAGAACCTATTTACAACCTCATAAAGTCATGTATTATGAAAATTTGACTCGTGGGACTTATCTAGTATCCATGCCTACCCTGCATTCCCATCTCACCCAAGTAAGGTCACCCTTGGTTCTTTCCAAAACCAAAAGAAACTCACCATGACCAAACCATTTGCACAACCACTCAAAACCTGAGCATCACTCGAAAATCCTACTAAGATCATTTACACTCCACCCACATTCTTAAATATGAATCCATAGATAATAAGGCTAAGAACCTCACCAATACTACCCTCTAAAACCAAATATACTACCAAAGAGTCTTCATATCTAGTGTTTTCCACCCCAAGGAAACCAGAAACCTTTGTGTGTCTCATGCTATAAACATGTCAGGTCTATCTCACTTGTATGATCATCACCTAAAGAAAACCTTCACTTATGGTCTAGTTTAAATCCAACAAGAACATCATACCTTCATAACTGTAATCTGATAGAGGCACCCAAATAATCTTGTCCCTCTTGAAAATAATCACAATACTAAAACACTATCAATCAAGTGCTCTTTATCAAAACCAAAGGAATCCTATGTTCCAAAACTCTATACAAGGACGCACCCTTTATGCACTATTTTAAAAATTCCAAAACATCCATCTTTACCTCATGTTCCTAAAATCATAGATAACCTAGATGAAATCTCTCATGGGTCACCCTCAAAATCCACACTGAACCACTACCTAAACTGGAGTCGCATCAAAAGTCACTAGGTCTAACCACCCAAGTTCTACACCATCTCGCAAAAGGCCAAAACTCGTGGGGAATCAAACATGCACTCGTCTCATCATCATACAAAATAATCGAGTCAAAACACCCTTATATAGGATCTCAAACCATAAAGGATAAATATACCAACCAACTTCCCACAACTAGGTAACCCATCCTCTCTGAGCATCTTCACATAACACTGCCCCTGGAGGTCTCGAACATGCAACCAACCTCACACTAAAACAATCCACAAGGGTCCAAAAATTATACAACCATACCACATTGACCCATTAGGGTTACTACACCAACTATTCTTAATGGACACACCATGGTCCTCATGGTTGAGTATCTCACTATAAACCCACATAACCTACCATTAGAATAAAATCCATAAAATCACACACTAGCAGGCCTATAACATGTGGATTCTACGTGCCTAACATGATGCACGAGACACCTCTTTCCTCTATATACCAAGAGTCAAAATCAAGACACAATCCTCTTGTAAATGGTCCAAGATCTAGAAATCCATCATAATATATCAAATACAAAAAAAAATTGCATCAATTAAAGAAAAAATTA
This sequence comes from Viscum album, assembly GCA_963277665.1. NCBI lineage: Eukaryota > Viridiplantae > Streptophyta > Magnoliopsida > Santalales > Viscaceae > Viscum > Viscum album. The sequence continues at coordinate 177,245,989 of OY728138.1, forward strand.
TATGCAACTGTAACCACACAAACCAAAATAGCAATCCAAACCCCTGGTAACCTAGACTTCCAACCAGAACAATGTTTCTGATGCACCAGCCATATATCCATCAGAAGATATAACATGTTCCTACATCTATTTTATACCAAGTCCCAAATAGTAAAATAAAAAAGGAAATTAAATACCTTTAATACCACTTCATAATGTCTCAACCCAAGTGCCACTAAAACCGGTGCCCTGAGCCGATTATACACATGGCCTCAAGCATGCCTCCTCATATGCCAGAGGCTACCGACTAATAATTGGGGTCTAAGATGGTATTATGAGGATATTATACCCCAATATCAGAGTGCATAGTAATTTTATAAATAAACAAGCATCATACACATCAGAGTATATAGAAATAATAAATCAACAAGACATGTTGTAATAAAATGAAATGTAATAAAGGCCCGAACAGCCGTGTCATACATACAATATCGATCACCCATTATTCCAATACCATACATAAAATGGAAAACTAAAATTAAGTACATCATTCCCTATTTAATCACCAATATTAACCTTATAAAATCCCCCAATACTATCTTATTTATCTAACCTAATCATGTAAAACTCAACAAGGGACTCAACCCAAACCTATGCTTTCAATAACATGTGAGAGATTCTCGGGTACCCAAGGGAAATAGAGGCCTGAGTAGGGTGTGATTACAACTCAGTGGGCCAACACCAATAGTGTCTAAAACAATACCAATTATTAAAATAGTTCATATAGATATATACATGTGTGCTAAATAAATAAGAGAGTAAAAAAATATGTTTCACCATTAAACATTTACCATTATCATTTTAATCATTTGGTTTTGACTTGGCCACCCAATCAACCAAGATTAGTCTGTCTATGCTGAGAGTATAATTCATATACCATAGGGGTCACAATATTTAAGTTACAAGGGTGGAATTAATTTATCAATTACTTCAATACAGTGTACCTTAGAGCAAAACTCCGTGTACTCAACCAGTGATTCAGAATTCCATGTCTAACCATCCCAATCATATATAATACTATTGTGCCTCAAGAATTAGTCTAGAACCTACACCAAGGATGAGTAATTCCATGTCTAAAATCCTAATTATCGATATAGAATTCCATGTTCATACCCTATGAGTCATGAGCGTCAGTCTATCCTCTGAAAACTATGGTGCATTAGGGTGCCTCCAGCATCAATTTATCCCACCCAAATCTATAGATGAGGAACACCATGTCCATCATCCTAATCCATATATAATACTAGTGTTTCCTTGATCATTAGTCTAGAACTTATACCATTGATGATTAAATCCATGTCCAACATCCTTATCCATTACATAATTAGTCATTTACATTATTCAAGGTTACACATGCTTAACCTTTTTAACATATTAACATCAATGGTACACCGCCATTCATTTATCAATATTAATTACCCTTTATCTTTTCATTAATATCAAGGCCGAAACATTCCTTCAAAACTAAAAACATGCCTCAAGAAGGGCCAACCCTTTTCACATGTCATAAAAATACCAAATCCAAAAAACCTCATTTAACATTTTTGAATCAACCTCTTTTAAACATGATTATTTACCATTAAAAACCAAAAAAAGTCCCGAGACCTTCATTTTCTATCAAAACCATCACAGGATCCCTTTATATAATTTTTACCCAAGAGAAAGAACCACGCTCTCATTTCTATCAATATTATAATTCTATTTAAAACCCCTCGAAAATAAACTTGAGGTCAACACCCCATTTAAAAACAACATCTATTTTAAAACATAGATTTTCCCCCTTGTAAAACATAACTAAATAAAAAAATCACACCATTTAATAATGTAAAAAAGGCCTCATAGAATTTTTACAAAACTCATCATCTAAATCATTCTAGTTTTCAAATGTGTCACAACCCATGGATAATCATAGGTCTGATATCACAACACCCTGAATCCAACAAGATCCGAAGAAGGTCTAAGGTAACAAAAAACCCTAAGACATGAACATGACCTAAGGGGAAACCCCGCCATAAAAGGTCTCTTAGGAACATACTACATACACATGCAAAAAAATTATTTATACTATGGGTAAAGCTATTAGACCACCTACCTCATAAAAGAATCTTTTTGTAAAATATCCAATCCTAAAATACTTTCCAAGGCTTTTTTAAGCCTCATCCAAAATCTTCAACATCCAAACAAGTTATACACAACCATCCAAGCTCAACCCTCACACCAGGAATAAATAATTAACTAATTATAAAAACTATAATTAATTAATACATTATACCCCAACTCAGAATATCTCCAAAAAACTCATCAGTAACTCACCTCTCATTGAAACTCTAAGAAATTACCATGGGAAGTCCACAACAGACTCCCTACACCATTTCAATAAAAATAACTAGTAGGTGATACCATTTCAACACTTAATTTAATCAAAAATTTAGGAAAAACCTAATAAAATTTACCGTGAACACATACCTTGATGAAATACAATGCAACGATTTGTGGAATTCATATAGGGATCTCCTCTACACAATCCAACCAAAAGACCCATCATCCTTGGCCGATTCCACCATGCTCTAATGGAATCAGAATCAAATCCCTAAAATAAGACATTTTAAATTAGAAGAAACCAATAAAATGGAGAAATAGGGGAGGAAAAAAAGGAATCTCACCTTAAATGCTGAAGAAACACCAAGAACACACCCTAAATCAAAGGGTGGAAGGAGTAATAGGGTTACGAACCCCATAGTTCATGCACACCAACAAGGGTGAGGAAGAGGGTGGAGTGGCTAAAAATCATGAGGGGGTATTTTTTTCATTTCCCCTTTTTTAATGAAATTTGGGTAGCCACACGGTTTGGAAACATTGTTTGGCCACATGGTTTACCAAAACACATGCCAACTATATGGTTGGAATTGTCCAAGACAAACCACCCATATGGTTTGGTTGTATGGTTGGCCAAACCATTCACTAACCATACCAAACCCCACTATAATAAGGTTAAATATTTTTATAAAATTGTGCATAATCCATTCACCATGCATTGGACCCTCCAAAAACTCACACAATCTCTCCTTTTGGATCGCACGATTTACCCTAAATCATGATCAAACCATGAAACTCAACTATGATCAGTTCAAAATGAACTAAAAACCTATTGAGTATCAAGGTGTCACATGTTTTCTCCTAAACCATGCATACTAAACCATACACCTTGACCATAAATCCATAAAACTTTGAATCTTAACCCAAAGCCTCTGAAACTCATTTGAACAGCCAATCTACCTATGGAGCCTCAATCTTTTCCTCAAAATAACACTTTGAGGAATTCCAACACTCAAATTTACATTCTGAGACTAAAATAAAATTTTAACCCTTACTATAAATGAAAATTCAAATTCATTCTGAAATTTTCAGTTCGTATGGATGTGGGATCTTATAGTGTTGGTGAAAAATGAATTTCATCTCCATTTATAGACAGTAGTCCATACATACACATAATTGATGTTTTCATTTTCCATATTATGAAAATGAGATAGAAAATAGATATAAAATTAATATAAAAGTATATTTTTATATTAAATATACTTATTTAAATATGTTAAGATGGTTATTCAAGATATAATGGAGGTTTAAGAATAATTGAACTTTAAAAAGATCAGTAATAATATATACCTCATCTTTTGGTAACCTCATTTGGCTTACAATTTAAGCCTTATTTGAGTGGAAATTTGGTGAGACCATGTCCTATAAGATGTGGGGAATGATTTTGGAATGGTATTAGTCAATATAAGTGTCTCATTATGTGTTTATAAGAGAGGATAGGAGGTTCCCTTTTATAAGTGAGGTGGGTGGAAAACTTGAAAATATTATGAACATTAAAATATAATAAAGTCACGCTCAGGGGAAAGTGGCTCAAAATGTGATAAATTCCAAAGATGGGATGATATATTTTCAAAATCCATTCAAACTCTAATATTCAGACAATTTTTTAGGCTATTTTAACCATTATCTCTTTAGTTTAACCCCCTTGTTATTCCTTTTTAACTCTTACTGTAGTGATTAGTATTTTCTATGGTTACTATTGATTATAGCCAAAAATTAAATTACCCTCATTACCTAATATTAATTATGTTGATTCAAAATATTTAATCTACTTTTTATGATTCAAATTGTAGAATTCCATAAAATTAGTTTAAATATAAGTGCATAAAATGCAATTAAAACATTTTTTAGAACAAATGTGTTTTTAAGTATAAAAATAAACTTATACCAAAATAAAATATAATGGTGTTTCCTATATAATTATTTAGATTATTATTAATAAAATTTATCTTATTTTAAATTTAAAACATTTCCAAAATACAATGAAACTTTTGAATTTCTTTATTTAAAGAAAAAAATTATAGCTTTCCAAAAATCAGCATTTTCACTATTCACTCAAAAATCAATCTTTTTAGAAAAATCCAAAAAATCACTTTGACATAATTATGAAATTTTGATTTAAAAATTTATTTCCATTTTATAAAATACAATTTATAAAAGTTGAGTAAATTAATCATAATATCTAAACACAAAATTCTATAAAAACATTTCTGAAGAAAATATATTTTGGAAGTATAAAATGATTTTTTTTCTCATTCATTAGATAATAACCACAATTAAATGAATTTTAAGTCATTTTATTGGAAATATAATATAATAATTTCATTAGAATCATTAATAAATATTAATTAATTAAATATATTTAGATAAAAATTACATTGAACACATAAAAATAGTTTTATGAAAAATATATATCATTTAACATCAAACTATTTTATCTTCATTTCTAACCAATTGATCATAAATGTATGATTAGTTATTCATTTTATAATGGCAACATGTTCAACATATATTTAATAATAGGATTATTCATATTCATACTCCCAAACCAAAAACTATTTTATAATGGTTATATTTAAATAATAATATTTTTAAAGTGTGTTCTTATTCATTTAAGATCAGTGTTGTGTATACTACACACTATCAAACATAGTATTATTTAAATAACATACATTTTAAAATCATAGGTTTTTATATTTTCAATTATTATTTCATAGAGATTATAAGGATGTGATTTAGAACACTTCTACATCCTATAATAATTTTTATTAAACACTGAATAATTCCAAATGTGGTATCAAAGCAATACATGTTTTAAATTTTTTTAAAATGTGTTTATGAAATGAAGAATTCCTAAAAATAGAGAATCGCATTTAACATCTCCATTCCAAATCCTAATTGTAACCATGTCATAGTGGCCCCTTTAAGAACCAACATGGCATGTTGTTATGACATGGTGAAAATGGGGTTACTATTTTGGAAACACCGCACTAAGTTATATAGTGTGGTGGAGGATATTTCAAACTCATTATGTGTTTAGAGTTAACACATGTGAAACAGGCATCCAAGGATAAGCAGTGGGTGAGGTGAAACTTATTTTTTGGACATAACTCTTATCTATTGATTTAACCATGCACCATGTCTTTATCGATGTCGTAATGCCTCTCATTTTCTGTCAAAATGACCACCATATTTACACCATGGCATGGAATAAGCCATGGTGCACCTTAAAGTGGTTAAAAATAATTTTTTCATTTTAAAATATAATTATTTATAAAAAAAATATAAGTAATAGAGAAAATATATTTGGGATATTTATTTATTTAAAAAATTCAATAAATTAATAAAATGTAAATTTTTATGATTAATTAACTAAATGTTTTGGGAAAATTTTATTTTAAATAATTTATTAATATTAAGTGTTAATATTAAGATTACTTCTTTTGAAACTTATATGGAAATTATTATAATTTTAATATAAAAAGGTTTATATGAAATTTCATAAGAGAATTTGATAAAGAGTTTATAATTTACAAAATATGGTTAAAATATAAAACTGTTTATATTTTGAATTATTAATTATTCATAATTAACTAATTTAAAATAGTTTAAATTAAAATAACCTTATTTTGGATATTATTTAAGCCTCATTAAAATTATTTTGATGAAATAACATGATCAAAGTTTTAAATGATGTTAATTATATGAAATTTAATTTATTTAAAAGAGTTTAAATAATATAAAATGGATTGAAAATTGTTTATATTTCATGAAATATAATTTTTAAATGAAATTACATATAAATATTAATATAAAGAGTTCATATTTGATTGAGTATAAAAGTTTTATATTCAAAAATTATGGAATGTCTGTAATGATTAGCTAATGTATAAAATGTTTATATCTAGATTTTGTTTATGAATTGTTCATAAATGGTCATCACATGTTTAAATACTTGAATTTTTCATTTATTTAAAACAATATACCCTTCTTTATTAATAACTATAAATTTTTTATATTATGAATTTGTAAAATTTAGTTTAATTATTAAATTGATTCTAGGAGATAGAGAATTTTATTTCATACTAGGTACTAATCTAGAAAATTTAGTTTTTATCTAACTTGAACTCAGTTTGTAATTGAAGTTATTAGCTTGAATTTAGTTTTTGAGTGTATTTTTTGCATATTATGTGTTAAAAATATCATGAATTGAATTATATATTGATTAAAGTATCCTTAGGAAAATGTACTTGGGGTTGGACTACCTACTAGTCTAGAAACTTATGCCTTGTCAAGAAAGGTGAATAGGGTTGACTATCTATCATTTGGGCTTACTAATGTGAATATTATCAATCTCATATAAATATAAAATTTTACATTAAGTGTCCACATACTTTATGAATAAAATAAATTTGGAATATGTATGAATATTTTGAGATCCTATATTTGGGTGAGTAACACAAACTTATGGGTCATGTAAAGAGTTACACATCAATATATAGTGAACATATTTCTTTGGTAGAGGGAATAGGATTCTAAAACTAAATCATCATAAGATTTCATACACAAGGTAATAACATGAGATAAAATGGTGAGATTAAATCTCCTTTAAATATTAAGTGTTATATTTCTTAAAAAGTGACACTTTTCAAGACCTTTATCATTTATCTAGGTAGGTCATGATAAAGATAGGTTCCCCATGATTATTTTTTGTAAAGAAATCAAGGATGGGTAACTCTGGATCATCCTTGGGTAGGTCAAGCTAAATTTGGGTTCCCCTAGATTTTTATTTTTTTGGCCTATTCTTGGCACTTGTTTTGGGTTGCACTAGTTAGGAGAACCTAATAGGATTAGGTTATCAAAGCAATATATTTGAGTATATCTATATAATGAATTTGGATAATGATTTATCGACTCAACCATCTAAGAATCATAACTATTATGATTGGGATGATTCCTTATGTAAATAATTAAAAATGGTAGAAATTATTAAGTTACCTTGAGATTAGTGAAATATAGATCTTTCTCCACTAATGGATATGATGTTTCATAAAAAGGGTTCATCATTTTAGTGGGAGATCATGTAATATAATTCCTTATTAAATTTTTAATAAACCATGATACTCGTCTGATAAAAGCTTCTATTGTAGATAAATGGAATCATCATAATCTAACTTTACCTTGAGATAAATATTATAAAATGAGAAACATAATGGTAGTAAATTCCTCAACTAGTATTGGAATTTGAGAATAGTTTTCAAATAATATGGAAAGTTTTATGTGTTGGAACAACCTCTTCCTAAGAAACCAAATAGTAAATCTATTCAATAAAAAGGATTTAGATTCCTATAATAATTATCTAAAAAATCCCATAAAGTTTCCACACTCATGATTTTTACCATGGAGTATAAGTTTCAAAATCAACATGAGACCCTATATGATTATCAAATGATAGAAACCCTAAAAAGGCTTTATCATTAAAAATCCATGAATAAATGGTATAAGGTGACAAATCCTATTTTTTGATTAAAAACAATGTAAGGAACCTTATTTTACACTCATGTACTCAATAATATTATTTATTACAATGATTTTGATGGGCTAGGTTCACCTATTCAGATTGAATTGGCCACATATTTCATTATTCAATCACTTTCGAAAAGTTTTCAATAGTTTTTTGTGAATTATAATATGAATGGACTCTTTAAACCTTTACTTGAACACATAAATATGTTGATTATTGCTAAGTAGTATATGGGATGTTCAATATTGAGTACCATATTGATGGTAATTTAAGAGAAAGGTAAAGGTTTTGTCCAAAAGGGGGAAAAGAGGTCACAGAGAGTCCACACTACTAGCTAAGCAAAAGAAGAAGAAAGAAGGACAATGTTTTAATTGTGGAAAATTTTCCATTAGAGAAGAAATTGTTTAGATTACCTGAAAGGTTTCAAGATTCATATTGGAGAGTCTGCATTGGGTATAAATATTATAGAATTTAATTTTATTATTCTGATAGTTATATGATATCAACTGTATGTACTAAAAAACTATAATTATAGAGGATGTAAAAAGATGAGAAAGAATTGAAAATTAGATCTTAATGTTTTCAAGTAATGTAGAAAATGAGTTTCTACATTGAAGACTTAGATACTTCAAAGAGTGGATAAACTAATTATAAATGTGTATTTTTATCTCATTTTTTCTCTACAGAAGAGAAAGTAAACAATAGTTATCTGAATGAAATGAGATGTTTTTTCTTGATATAAATAGTTATGATTTGTTTAATTTCATAACATGCTTTAAAGTAGACTATAAATGGCTTGTTTTGATTATAAAATTCATAATATTGTCATTTATGAAAATTTTCTAAAAATGTGAATGGATCCAAGAAAAAATTATCCATTGTTATCATATTTTATAGTATATATGTACTAGACATTTGATTTTTATGTGTTGTATTGATAGAAAAAGTGGGTAAAAGTTAAAACTCGGAGAATAAAAATTAGTTAAAGAGTTCAATAGTGTTTCTTTAAGGAGCTAGTTAAGGTCATTGAATACTAGGGTTATTAGGAGGGAGGGATAATATATTATATTTGATTGAATTATCTAGAATTCATAGAGAAGTTTAGAAAACTACATGTAATGTCCATGTTAGCTGTAGGTTTTATAGAAATAAATTATTTAATTTTAAAGGGTTTGCGATACCAAGTGTACATTTTACAAGTTTTGTAAATATACAAGAGTTCAAAATCAAAGGAATAATTAAAAGCGATTGTAGTTTATATTATTCTAATGAAGTAAAATAATTACTATATAAAATATTTGAATATAAAGGAATGTGTCAAGTTCTGATGTGATGTGTATGCTCATATCATTTCTATTTTGTGATATGGGAAATTTTTAAATAACAAAAAGTTTTTATGAATAACATGATATGATTAATTATATATACGTGGTTTATGATTCATAGAATTCTATGAAATATTTTGAATATGAAAAAATGTTAAAAAATTATCTAGGATAAATTGTTTATTCTAATGTTTTTTAAAATATTAGGTAATGTGGTCCCTTCACACATCAATGTTATATTTTAATAAAAAACTTATTTTCAAAAGATATTGTTCCAAACACATAGAATTTAATATAGTAATAGTATTTTATTTGTCAAATATTCTTATTAAATGGAAATAAGTGTTATTTCATAAACATAAATAAGTTTTTTATTTTATCAAGATATTATATAAATATTATAGTGTATAAGAGAATAGTGGGAGTATGTTTTAACTTATAGAAGTTTGAGGTTAACAAATAAAAGATAATACCAAACCATGCTTAAGGTGATCTTTCACTTGATATCCTAAAATAGTTTAGGGTATGTTGGTAAAATAAGTAATATAAATAGTTATATTATTTATCATATATTTTAAGTAAAATTTTTATGGAATATGGTTCTAATAATGATGATGATGAACTTATAAAGACATTTAAGTACACGGTAGAAGTTGACAACATAACATTTGATGTTATGAAGTTAAGGAGTATAAAAATGTTTAAAGAGTTGGATGTTACGAATTTGAATCCTAAATGTCACCATTATTCATATTTTCTTACTTCATTGGTGTAATTCACTAAAATATTTTAGTGGGAGGGTTTTATTAGATGGTCACATAGTAATGTGGTGAGAATTATATATGATGTAATGAGTTTAAAAACCCCATGAAAGTGCGGCATGCATAAGGTTGACCTGACAATTTATCATATATGATTTGATAGATAGGAGCCTATGTTGGGTTTATTAAATATTCTTAAAAGAGTTCTAAAGGTATAAAATGTATCATATTAGAGGAAATATCCACTTTATCATTCTTTCATTTTGGCTACATAAATGTATATATAGATATACATTTTATAAAGTGTAAAGATAAATGACCTCTCAAATTATGACTTTCAGTTATCCCTAATCTATGTTTATAATGGATTATTATAGGTTATAATGAAATTTTTAGGTTAGTGTGATTAGTATTATTATATAGAGATATAAAATATACTCATGATTCAAAAAAAAATTGCACTAAATGACCCACTAAGTATACCACATGTAGTGTTATACACAATTTCATTGGTGTACTATGGGTGCATGGATCATATTTTGGTTCCCACTACCTAAGTTTTGTGAGATACCAAAAATGAGAACTGTCATACTTTGATACCCTACTTACGAAAGTCTAAATGTTAAATTCGCTAATCAATGGGTGGTTGAGTTGGTTATTGGTCATGTTTTCTATTGGAACTCAACTATATATGGAATTTTTACTCTTATATGATGAGTATGACATATGGACCTCGATTGAGATAGACTATGGAGTGTGTGACCATTCGTAAAAAGTATATATGATGTTCTTATCTATTTTTATAATTGATATTTTATGTGATCATTCATTCAAATGAATTACATGTGATGTATTCATCGACCAAGTCAATCTATACTCAGAGAACCATTAATGTATGAGTTATATGGGATTGACATGCTTCATATCCCATATCACTCAATATCCTAGATAAAGGGAAATATATAAGAATATATGTTTGAATATGAGACAAACTAGTGGAAATGGGAATATAGATACATGTGTTTGATATAGATAATGACAAACCCCTTTATAGATTAAGTAGCATTGATACTTTTATAGAGGCTTCTCTTTACATAAATTTATAAATCTGGAGATTCATATTTTTTTCAAAGTTATAAAACATTGTGGGGTCACACTTTGTGGTTGAATAACTATGGATTGATTTATGCTTAGAGAGATACTCTAAAAGTGTTTTATAGTAAATCCAAAATAATTTTGGATGGTTATTCATAAGTTATTGAATATGATGTGATATAAGGTGAAATTAATGATAAATTTCCTAAAGTTTTTTGTAAGATATCCAAAAGCAGTTTTTTATTTGATTTCATAAGCTATTGTATATGATACAGTATAAGGTGGAATGAAACAAAGTCTTTTAGGCATTAGTGTAAGTGGAATATTGATATAAATATTCCCTAAATCCATATGCATGAGATGCATATTATTTTTGAGCCAAAAAATGCATATGATGCATGACTATATTATATTTCATGGTATATGCGTTACAATATGATCAATGAATTGAGCATCTAAACTCTTACACATAGCTATCATTTAAGTAACTATTTCATAAGATTAAATATATGGGGGAATTGCAATCATGTGATGCATGAATTTGACAAAGCATTAACTCATGTGTTGTAACACATTATTTAATGCAAGAAACTATCAAGGATAATCCTCTTGGATATATAAATAAACTTATATGTGTTGAAAGTGGTGTGTGTTTTTTTGTAAGCGTGAGTTCTTGAAGCCTTTCCCAAATTCCTCATCACTTAAAGATCTATTATTATTATTCCTTAGCACACCATGGGTGAAGGAAAGTTCTTATTATACGATGTCATATTTAGGTGAAACCTATAGATACCTCTGAAGGTGGGAGACCTTTAGCTTCCACTTTGTGATATTCATAAAACACATCAAACCAAGTCTAAGGTGAGGTATATGCATCCTCAATGAAAGGTACACTCATTTTAAAGGTTATTCATATCAAATGTGTACACAATTTTCACTTATTCTTTCATGGAGGTCATGATCATGAGATTTGGATTGCACCTACTTATTCTAAAAATCAAAATTAGACCCCTATGAATACAAACAGAATGATGGATTGAATTATATTATTTTTAACTTTTTACAATCATTGTTGATGCATCTATACTTGAGAACAACCAAGATCCACTGATGTGTTTTTTATAGATTATAAGGTGATTAGAAAAAATCAATTATTTAGATTATGTGAAACTGATTATGAGATGAGAACACTTATTCAAGAAAGTAAGAAAATAAGTAAAAGGAGACCAATAATTAATATGTTTCAGATCATGTTGATCTTATGTTCATGATGATAACACTAAACTAGGAAGGATTTATTACTAAAGTAATAGAACAATAAATTCAAACATAGATACAAGAAAGAAAATACCATAAAAATGTAACATTCCAACCCAAACTACTGGGTCTGAGTTGGAGTTCCACATAACCCCATACACACCTCCCTATAAGAAAGAGGCTATCAAATAGATGTGAGGGTCTGAGTCCATTAGTGGAGACACTATACCCATAGTATCATATAATATTATCTATAATAAAGCAATAAATAATATATAATATAGTTAGAGTAAACATGTGAAACTGAGTAAATGGAATACTTGTCATGTAAATAAAAAATCTCCCAATGTGGTAAGCCTATATAGATTAATAAAATAAAATAAATAAAAATATTACTATGGGATCCTCCAGTGTCCATCCAGGTCTACTACTAGATCTATTCTCTTCTACTTAGTTATCCACCATAGGTTCATTTCCCTTCATCAGATCCCTTATAAAATCTACAAGTGCATTGAAATGCTTGAGTATGGTGTGAATTAAAAACTCAATAAGACACCACTAATTCATCTTTAACCTACCATGATCAATTATAAAAAGTGAATTCCATACTAATAATAAATTCATCACAAAATAAAAATAAAATCTAAAACTGAGTGATCATGTGCTAATCATGCAGCCTCAAACCCCCAACCGTACCCTCTTTAGATCTATGCTAAAATGGTAATAGAAGATATTGATAATAAAAAACTATCCCCTATATAGTATCCTCACAGAGACATGTGAACATGCTACCTAGCATCCTCTATCCATCAAGTATGTAAGGATTCCTTGTTTCCTCTAATTATGAACTAGGATACCTTAAGGGTATGATACTTGGAAAATGGTAGGGTACCTTGAGTGAATCCTCAACATGGTCTCCATGGATACCTCGTAACACCATCCTGTGATCAGGTCCCTCATCACTATCATATCATGTCAATTTCACTCCCCTACTAAGGGATAAATCAGGTCATGGTGGACCACCAATCTCAAGTGCCAATAAAAAACACCAAGTCATGGTAACACACGTATAGGGAGAAGTATACAAGGAAGGCATAACATGTCATCATGAGTATATATTAAAACACATAACATCATTTGATAACAATAAAACATGTCAATATGCTATTTTAGTATCACTCATGGAATCACATATCTCAACGGGTCTCACAGGCTACACCCAAACCCACATGTGATTATAAACAAGAATGGTTGTCAATTATACCAACATAAATAATCATTATGGAAACAAGTGTAAATGTGAGTCCAATAAGGTAATGAACTTCCTATATCAAGTAATCAGTTCCCACACCAAGGTCTATTGGAGGTGTCATTAAACGAACCATGTTAACACACCATCCGGGACACGATCACCTATCATGGTCTCCTAGAATCAATTCTAATCAAACATGAAAAGGGTTCTATAGATGTTTTAAAGAAATAATTTAAAGGGGTAGAACCAATTATCACTTATGTTTTATTTTCATCAAGGAGTTCTAAAGATCGGCCCAAGAAGGGAGGAGGAGTTATACTAAAAAAATTCAGGGTCTCCACAACATAAGGAATGGGGCTCTGACATAGTGGTGTGTTGTAAAAAACCACTACAGCATAGGGTGTAACACCATGGTGTAGGGGGAGTGATGGTAGAATACCACCATAACACATGGGATGTCCACCATAGTGTGAAGGTGCATCAAACAAACCCACCATGAAGTAAGCAAATGGTTTTAGAATGGACCACTCTGCAACATAAACCACTACAGCCAAGGGATTGGGTCTATGGAATGGAGTTGATTATATAGTCCTTCAAAGCTCTGTTTCAATGGCCAATAATGGAGAGGTAATGTTTTTTTAAGGTTTGGATTGATGTTTAAACCTTTATTGAAGACTTATACATTGAATGAAGTCTCCTCATTAATTAAAAATTCATTCCATGAATGAAATCAAAAATAGATTTCATTTATGGACATAACTCCTGAGGACCAAGCATAATAGACTTTGTAATGGTATTAATACCCTAAATAACATAGTTAGACCAGTGTATATATAAACTATTTATGTAGTGTGGAAAACATTATATGGTGTAGCCTCCTTAATTTATTCCTCTATGGTGATAGCTACAACATAGCCCCTATTCTTCCATACACCATAATGCATCCACCTATGCTATGGTGTAGCCATCCCTTTACAATATGGTCCTATGTGATATGGTGGAGCCACCTTAGTTTTGTCAACAAGCTTTATAAAACAACCTATAATCCTTTGAAAACTTCCCAAATACCTTCATCCTTAACCACACAAGGCCTAACTTGAAATAAATAAGAAAAACAAGTATTTTCCAAAACATGGATCAACCCAAAAAAGGAGGAAAAATGAATTTTATTAAAGAATAATCATTTTAGGGATTTGCAATTCTACCACTCTTAAAGACTTATCATCCTTGATAATTATCTCTAGGGTTCCTTTTCAAAAAACCTAGGCCACTATACTCAAACACTAGCCTGTCATTCTTAAGTCTCCTGATAGATCTGTTCATGCTTCCATTGAATCCATACAAGTAGTACCATCTTCCCTTGAAGAAATTTATCACTCTGGTCTACTATCTAATCTAAAATATCCTTATATGATTCATTAGGATCTATCTCAACATCCTCACAATTGATAACATGCATAGGTTTGGGTATGTACCTATGAAGCTGTGACACATGAAACACATAGTGCATACCTTAGTAATGGGAAGGAAGGTAAAAATAGTATTTCATTGTCCTAACATGCTTAGT
This sequence comes from Viscum album, assembly GCA_963277665.1. Classification (NCBI taxonomy): domain Eukaryota; kingdom Viridiplantae; phylum Streptophyta; class Magnoliopsida; order Santalales; family Viscaceae; genus Viscum; species Viscum album. The sequence continues at coordinate 177,261,185 of OY728138.1, forward strand.
GATCTTAAAGGGTCCCACAAAATGAGGTTTTATCTTTCCTTTATTCCTAAAACATTTTTTCTCTAACTGAGTTGTTACTCTAAAGAAAACAAGATTACCCATAGTGAAATCCAAAGGTATCCTCTTATGGATAGTATAAGATATATGTATTCTCTAATTGGTGATCAACCTCTTCTGAATCATATACACTCTCTTAAAGGTCTTAGGAACTATACTAGGCCCCATAACTACTACTTCACCCACCTCATGACAATAGAGAGATGAATGACATGGACAGCTATAAAGAGCCTCATAAGGTTCCATATGAATCAAATCCTAATAACTGTTGGTGTACACAAACTCAACAAAGGAAATATGATCGTCCCAAACTCCACCAAAGACAAGAATACAAACTCAAATAATATCCTCCAATATGCGTATAGTCTACTTAAATTTTTTGTCTATCTGAAGATGGTACACTATGCTCAAACTTAGATGATTCCCTAGGGTCTTGTGCAAGACCTACCAAAATAGTGATGTAAAACATGTGTCTTTGTATAATAAAATTATAAAGGGAACCACATGAATGTGTATAGTCCCTTGGACATAGATCTTTCCTGAATCATCTACTAAGTGAGTCTCTCTGATCAGCAAAAAGTGAGTGACTTTAGTCACCTAATCGATAACCACCTAGACAATGTCATGGATCCTTGAGGTCCTAGGTAACCCCATAAAAAAGTCTATCGTGACATACTCTAACTTCTACATGGGCATTGTAAGTGGCTATAGAAACCCACCAAGATGCTAGCACTCATCCTTCACCCTCTAGTTGGTAAGGCATTGGGAGATGAATCCAGTAATGTCCCTCTTCATCCCTGTCTAACAAAACTATTGCCTAAAGTCATGGTACATCTTCATTGATCTAGGATGTACTAACCATTTATATGTATGTTAATCCCTCATCATATAATCTTTAATAGGATTAGGGGTTTCTAATATCACTTTTACCATAATCACATCATCATCTCTCAAATACCACCCGGGTATCGAATCACCTCTAGCTAGTTATTCCCTCATCACAACACACTTTGAGTCTAACTCTTATCCAACCTTCACCTGGTCCATAAGAGATTATGTGACTACTAAGGGATAAAAAGTTACAGAGCCCTATTCCTTTGAATCATATATCCTCCAGTTGGTCAATAAGCTCATCAAGTGCCACTGCTCCTCGAATGTCCGCTCACAAATATATTTCTAAGCCTGCATCATATGGCTATGAGAATCTAAGAAGAAATTACCTTTACCTAGTGCATAATCCATCTCTAATTAAAACATATATAGATACTCAACCTAAAACATATGTCTCGGGTTCAAGTCCCTCGGTGTTAAGATATAGAGAAGTTTCTTATGGTTTGTGTAAACAAAACAAAAATCTCACTGGATAGGTATTATCACCAACAATTTAGGGAATGAACCATATTCGTTATCCCCAAGTCATGTGTAGGGTATTTCCACTCATGGGGTAATATCTAATGAGATCCATGGGCTACTACCTTTTATCCCTACATTAGTACCTCTCCCAAACCAATGCATGTTGCATCACATTACATGTTGTAACCTATCCCTAACTCTGGTAGTGTTAGTGATAGAGTTGTCATCAACCTTCTATTTAGCTTAAGGAAATCATATTGAAATTGATTTGACCATTGTAAATTCACTAACTTTTTCATCACTGATTCCATGGATCCAAATAATTAGGATAAGTATTGGATAAACCATCAGTAATATCCTGCTAATCCCAGAAGTCTCCAAATCTCAAAAAAATTATGGGGACAGGTCTTAGTCATGACTATCTCAACTTTATCTACGTACATGGATATACTAATCTCATAAAACATATGTCTAAGTAAATTAACCTTTTAATCCATAAGTTACACTTTTAAAACTTTCTATAAATCTGATGTGTTCAAAGCATACTCAGGACTATCCCTAGGTTCCTGGTATGCTATTATGGTGTTGGTGAGTAGATGAAGATTCCATCAAAAAAACTATTACAAATGAGTCTAATTATGGGTGGAATATTTTTTTCAGTAGGTCCATAAACACTTTTGTTGCATTCTTCAGTCCGAATGGAATCACTAATCACTCATACAGTCCATACCTTCTCTGAAACTTCATATTCAGAATTCCCTCCTCTCTAAATCATAACTGGTGATATCCTGATTGAAGATATATCTTAAAGAACCACTAGGATCCCCATAATTGATTGAAAAGAACATATATCATGGGTAATGTACATTAGTACTTCACCTTCACCTAGTTGAGCTTCTGGTAATCATTGTAGAGACTACCATATGTCTTCTTGGTGAACAACATAGGTTCACCCCATAGTTAAGTACTTGTCATGATAAATCCCTTCCACTCTAAGTCATCCAACTGTACCTTGATCTCTTTCAAATTGTTCGGTTCCATATGATAAGGGGGTATCGAAATGGGTTGTGTACCTAGTATGATATCCAACTCAAATTTAACTCCTCTATCGGGAGGGATTCTTATAAAGTCCTATAGAAAGATGTCCTGATAGATATCCACAACTGGTGGGAGAAGTGAGGGGGTTGTCACTAATCCTATAAAAATATCCAATCCCACCATATATTCTATGATCATCCCAAGATGACCCAAGTCTAGTCCAACTCTATCTTCTCCAAGTTCTCGCTATCTGATTATTACAAACTTCTCTCCCTTTAGTAAAGTGAATGATACATGACTCTGATATAAATATATGTGTTCTTGAAGGCTATTCATCCAATCCATAATGAGGATCACATCAAAGGTCATCATATCTAGAATAATGAACTCCCAAAGATGTCTATAACCAGTGAAAACTATAATACAATCTGGTCATCACTGAAGATGGTCCACTTTCATGACCAATTGTATATCAAGGGAGACTAATTTATAGGATAACCTAACTAGTAGGTCAAGTCCAATAACTAATTGAGTAGATTTAAAAGAATGGGAAGAACTAGTGTCAAACAAAGTAGTAGATGAGGTGGATGTTATCAAGTCCATACCTTGAACAGTAGATGGACCCTCTCTTCTATCTGTTGGAACCTATTCCACATCATACACATGGCCAAACTTAGTTCTACAGATATATCCCTAAGGTGTATTGCCAGTCCAATTCCACTGTTAAGAACTCTAGATGTACCTATGGATATTTTTTATGGTTGTCTCCACCTCCTAGCTGAAGTTCTGGCATAAAACTTTTGGAGGTTTCCTATCTTTCCACATTGTCAGCATTGGCTCTGTGTCACTATGCACACCCGACTATAATGTATAAAATTCCCACAGTTGAAGCACTATGGGTCACATTTAGAAGGAACCAAATATACTGATCTCTAATGCACTTACATGCCACTAATCTATTGTGTTTCTCTATCCTTCCTATTTTTTCCATTATAAGAGGTACTTATGGTTAGAGGAGGAGGTCATTCTACTCAAGTAGTGAAGGGTATAAAAAGATAAATTGTTCATCCATCCTCAAGAATCCTCTTGATAGTCAGGTCCTTCCTTATAAACATTGAGTACGAAACTCTAGACCTACTATCTAAGGTCGGGTCAAAGTCTGATTTCAAAATTCATAGCCTTCTAATCCCCATTACTAGACATAATTAGTGAAAAGTAGAGTATCTTAGTAAAATGAGTGGATTATGCTGATACCTTTATGGATCCTTACTTCAATTCCATGAACTCATATTCTTGGTCAAGATTTAGCATGTTAGGGAAGAAATATTCATAAAACAAGTCCTTGAAAGTATCTTGGGTGAGACCCTCGTGTCATCTGTCCTAACCAATAACTTCTTACAAACTTATGGCAAGTACCTACAGCATGAATTCTTCCATATTCACCTTTATATATGTCAATGTATTGATGAGGTTAAAGATTTTATCAATGATTTTCATCCATTCCTCAACATCTGGTGGTCCAACTATTCTTTTAAAGGGTGGAGGATGTTGGATCTAGAATTCTCTAGCATAAACAACCATGAATTTCGGTGGCAGATAGTAAGGAACCACTACCTGCACCACTAGGGTGGGTGTGGGAACATGCTCTAGAGAAGCTTTCTCAGTCAGCGGTCCCACCAAACGTCTATGAGGTGGAATCGTTTTCAACATAAGGGACATTAAGAACATAAAAATATCTTAACCAATATATGGGATCACACAAGGTTCTCCAAGGATTCTACACTTAACCCAAGGTATACACCTCCTAGCACTAACCCTAATCTATATCCTTGTATATTAGCCACCATCATCATATATATATATACTAACACAATAGTATTATATCGTTAACTAATTAATTACAATAATAATATATCATAACATCATGGAAACATAGATATATCATACATGAGAAACTATCCTGAACATATAGCACAACCAAGGAATTTAATTATAGAATTACTATACAACACATCAATAGGTGTATGTATATATTTGTGTGTTTCATGTGAACCTTCATGCCTAGTAATGATGCATGAATGCATATGAAATCTCACAAATCATATATCAACACCCTATATATCACCCAAGGTGAATTTAATCAATAGTAATAGAAAAACATAATTTCCTCATGTTATGGAAACTTGGAGGTCCACTATACTATGCTAGCCAGACACTATCATGGTTCCACTGCTCAATTCTTAACCATATTATCTCATCTAAACCCTATCCAAAATTAAGTAAAAGATAATAAATGAGTTATTAAGTCACACTCTAATAGAATTTTGTAACATTCTAACTCAAACCACTGGGTCTGAGTTGGAGTGACACATGACCTCATGTATACCTCCTCATACGCAAAAGGTTTTCGACTAGCAGTAAGGGTCTGATTCTATCAGTGGGGAGACTATAACCTCAGTATCGCATTATATGATCAATAATAAAAAAATAAACAATATAATAGATAATCAAATTAAACATGCATAAACTAAGTAAATAGAATACATGTCATGTAAATAAAATAGCTCCTAATGTGGAAAGCCTATCTAGAGTAATAAAATAAAATAAATAATAAAATAACTATGGGATCCCTTGGAGTTAATATAGATACACTACAAGACTTATCCTCTTATACTCATCTATCCACCATAGGTCCCTTTCCCTTCATCAGATCCCCCATGAAATCTTCAAGCACATCGAAATACCCGAGTAGGGTGTGAGTACAAGATTCGATAGTACAGAACCAATAGATCCTTAACCTAATGTTCTCAAGTATAACAAATTCATTCCATAATAATAATAATTTTTTTATGGAATAAACCTAAAATCCAAAATTGAGTGTTCAAGTACTAACTAAGATTACACAAACCCCCAGATGTGCCTACTTTATCTCAATGATGGAAGGATAATAGAAGATCTCTATAATAATGAAACTAGACCTTATATGGCGTCCTCATATAGTCATGTGAATATGCTACCTGGAACCCTATAGTTTTGAACTAGGACACCCCAAGGGAATGATACTCAGAAAGTGCTAAGATACCTTGAGTGTATCCTCAACATGGTCTCCATGGATACCTCTTACCTCCACCCTATGCTTAGATACCTCATCATTATCATATCATGTAAATTTAACTCCCCCTATAAGGGATAAATAATTTCATGATGGTCCACCTATCTCAAGTACCAATAAAAACCACCAAGGAATGGTAACGCACATATAGGGTGAAGCATACAAGGAAGTCTTAGCTTATCCTCATGAGTATATAGCAGTACACGTAGCAGCATGTAATCACAATTAAACATGGAAAAAAGATATTGTAGTATGACTTGTGGAATAACATATCTCAATGAGTCTCACAGACTACACACACTCACATGTGATCACAATAAAGTATGTTTATCAATTATGCTAACACAAATAATCATTATGGGAAACAAGTGTAAGTGCAAGCCCAAGAAGGTAAGAAACTTCTTACCTCAACTCATTGATGTCCACATCAAGGTATATTGGAGGTTTTGATAACCAAACCACATTTTCACACTAATTAGGACATGATCACCCTTCAAGGAAACCTAGAACCAGTTCCAATCAAATATGAAAAATACTTCTAGAGAATGCTTGAAAAAACGATTAAAAGTGGTAGAACCAATTCTCACCCAGGGTCTATCATCATCAAGTAGTTCTCAAACATGGTCCAATAATGGAGGAGTGCTATCAAAAAATTTGGGGGTCTTCATGGCACAAGGCAAGTGATATGATCACTATTGGAAAATTTCCCTATACCCACGGTTCAAAACTGTGGGTATAGCCCCCAAAACCGAAGGTATAGGCTATACCCAGGGTTTTGGGAACCATGGGCTGGAACGGCGTCGGGATAGGGGGTCGGGCTATACCCATGGTTTATAGAAACTGTGGGGATAGGATTGCCACAGTGTGGTAGGTGTGTGGCCACGCTGGCACAGCGTTGACCCCACGGTTCTCAAACCGTGGGGGATTTAATCTTCAAAAAAGTCGCCAGGGGGTTTCGAACCCCAGCCTCGCGCTGCGCCTGGCGAACGCGCCCAACCAACAGACCACCCGAGCTATGACTTCAATCTGTTATATATACATGTATCTGCTAATATATATTAATATGCAGTATTAAAATTCCAAAAAAACGTTGGGCGTGTTTCGAACTCGTACTTCACGCAGAGTCTTGCGTCCGCACCCCAACAACCAACCAACCGAGCTGTGATTTATATTTGTTATATATACATACATCTCTTTATATATATAAATATAATCCACGTGGGTATTTAAATTCAAAAAACATAGCCGAAGGGATTTGAACCGGCAACCTATAGCAGACGCGTAGAACGGTTTACCAACCGATCTACTGAATTTTTTATATTATATATTTACATTTACGTAAATATATTAATCTAAATCGTGAATAAATTCCTCCCTACAAAATTTTATCTATGTCCTGCCTAATTTTATTTTCCCGCCATAACGCGAGAAATTTATACCCACGGTTCTGGAGAACCGTGGGTATAGGTCTTCAAAAAAATCCCAATACCCACGGTTTTGATGAACCGTCGGTATAGGTCTTCGAAAAATACCCTATACCCACGGTTTTCTCAAAAACTCTGGGTATAGGTCTTAAAATAAAACTATACCCACGGTTCTAGAAAAACGTGGGTATAGGTTCACATACTATCCCTATACCCACAGTTTTTTGCAAAACCATGTGTATAGACCTATTTTCCAGTAGTGGATGTAGTGGTGTACTGGAGACAAAAACTAAGGTGTAGGGTGTAACATAACATCATAGGGGGCGAACTGGGAGTAGACTACCATGAGATAGGGTCCTACCACCATGGTGAAAAGGTGAAATATAATAACACACCATGGTTCAGGGAAATGGTTACAGCATGGAATCACTCTACAATGTGAACAACTACATTGTAGGGATTGGGTCTGCAATGTGAAGTTGATTCTAAATTCCTTCATAGCTTTGTGTAGATGGCCTACCATGTATAGGGAATGATATTTGTAGGGTTGGATCCATGTTTTAAGCCTCATTTAAGACTATTGAAAATAAATGAATTCTCCCCATCAATTCAAAATGAATTCCCTAAAGGAAATCCAAAAGGAATTTCATTTATGGACATAACTCTCATGGACCAATCATAACAAACTTTTCAATAGGTTTAATACCTTGAACACCATAGTTGGACCAACATAAATAGAAACTATTTCTTTAGCATGGATAAAGTTTCTATAGCGTAGCCTCTTCAATCCATTCCTCTATGGTCACTACTAAAGAACAACCCCTATTCCTCCATAAACTATAGTTTATCCACCAATACTATGATATATCCATTACTTTTAGGTGTGGTCCTGTGCACTATGGTGAATCCACCCTATTTTTTGTATAAAAATTCCCAAAACAAACCTTAATCCTTTAAAAACTTCTCAAATCCCTTCATCCTTAACCAAACATGGACTAACGTGAAATTAAGAGGGAAAAAAGTCTTTTCTGAAACATGGATCAACCCAAAAAAGGAAGAAAATAATACATTTATTAAAGAAAAATATTTTTAGGGATTTATAGAAACTATCTGAGTTGGAAATCCAAGATAAAACCAATGGTGATGATGAACTCCATCGTGATATTTTAGCGTAATCCACTCCTAAACAAACTCATGCATACACACATTCATAAATAATATAATAAAAGAATACAATAAGTAAATTACTTATAGTTTTTGATATCTTTATTTAAATACAGTTACAGTTGGAAGGATAAATCTGTAGAAACCATGCTTATTCATGGATCACCTAGCCCTGGTTCCTTACTGAAGTCTCCACTGAATCTCCATTAAATGAGTGATCTGGTTATAGGGAGTCAAAAATTTATGCACTGGGAAGAATCCAATAGGGGCCAGGACCTCATCTATCCTTCTTTGTTTTAAAATATTGAATTAAAATAGAGGTTTTGTTTCTTTATTATTCAAATAGAATAAATGAAAAATATGAGATTCAACCAAATGTAAAAGGAGGTAGCTAATGCGCAATGATGGTGCCCAAGAGAAGTGAAAGGTGGTGTAGGAAAGGCTCATGGGATGGAAACACATAGACAACCTAAATGAAAGAGGTCATTCAAATAGCGTGAACAATGTATCTAGAAGGGACACATAGAATCATTCCAATAGTTGTGGGGAATAAATGTGGTCGAGCCCAATGAAGTGAAGACACGAGGATCAACCAGGGACCATTGGATTGAAAGTAATCAATGGTACTAAAATATCCCTTTAATAATAAGGAAATCAAAATGACGATGTCTAGATAAAGAAAAAATTAAAAATATATAAAAAATATATAAAAAATACAATTATAAGTAAATAGAACCCATGAAATCCATGAAAAATGAATATAAAATTCGAATTAAAAAGTCATAATTCATGTGAAATAATAATAAATCTCCACCTTGAAATTTAAAAATGAAAAACATTTTACTGATGATGTTCTTGCAACCACTATCACAGAAATGTGACCAAGTTCATAACATCTAAACAATTCCTAAATTTAGATAGGGGTACATATTTAGTAATTTTATCAACGAGATTATCCCCATTGTGTATCTTGGTGACACAAAATATCCCATATTCAATTATATCCCTAACAAAGTGAATCCTAATATTTATATGCTTTGATCTACCATGACCAATATAGTTTGCAGACAAATGTAAAGAAGATTGACTATCATGGTGTAAAACTACACTAGAAGCAGATAAAGAAAATTAGTTAATAAGGCCTTTTAAACAAATATATTCTTTAATACATTTAGTTAAAGTAATATATTCGGCCTAGGTGGTGAATAGGAAAAAAACTAATTGCATGTTATAATTCCACAAAATGTGGCCACCATAAAAAAGGAAAACAAAACCAGTTGTTGAATTATGGGTGTCTATATTAATAAAATAATTAGAATATATAAGATCTAAAATGTCATAATTATATTTATCATTTTTACCAAATCTAATGAATAATTCATAAGAAATTGAAACATACCTAAGGATCCATTTCAGAGTGTTCTAGCATGGTTTCCCAGGTTTTCCCAATAAACCTTCTCAAGGTACACATGATAAAAGGAATATCTAATCTAGAACAAACTATTTCATACATGATACTTCCAACTACATTAGCGTGAGGAATATTACCCATGAAATTTACCACAATTTAACTAATAGGGTATTGGTTTAGGGGAAAATTGAAGTGCTAGCCCAGGGGGATGATAACTTGTTTAATGTTCTCAAACAAGTATCATTTTAAAATCATTTTGAGATAATCCTATTGGGTGAAATACAAGGTTTTATCCTTTCTATGTCTAATTATTTCTATTCCTAGAATTTATTTTTCATTCCCTAAACCTTTTATTTCAAAAAAAGAATTCAGTTGTGATTTCACATGGAAAATTAATCTTGTTTTTAATATAACAAGAATGTTATCAACATATAAAATAAGGTAAATAATATCATTCTTAACATGCTTGAAATAAATATTTGCATTGAATTTTCTTCTGTTAAAACCTTTTTTAGTCATAAAAGAATCAATATGTTTGTACAATTATCTTGAATATTTTTTCAGACCATATAGTTTTTTTTTAAAAGACAAACTTGGTTGATTTTATAATTATTTGAAAAATCTTCAAGAGGCCTAATGAAAAAATTTTCATTGAACTTTCCTTGAAAAAAAGGAATTTTTAACATCTAAAGACTCTATATGTAAATCATTTTTAGCAGAAAAAGTAAGCATAATATGAATAGATTTATATATAATAACTAAGGAAAAAATATCACTATAGTCAACCCCTTTACATTGAGGGTATCCATTGGTAACTAATCTACCTTTATACATCCAGAATGTACTGAAGGCCTTTTCTTAATATTATTATGGATAATCCCCCTTTTAAGGGTTGAAGGGGAACCCGTACATGATCTGTAGGCCCAAGGCACAAGGCCCGACAAACCCGCAATACATGACCCGAAGGCCCAGAGGCATATCATGCCCAATACATGACCCGTAGGCCCATCCCACATGAACTGCCCCTCCCCAGCTTTCTGCATCATTGATCACCTAGCTCCCACCTTGCATTGATGATCGGATAGCATTGCCCCGTGCAAATATGCACGGTGCCTGGTCCCGATGGCGGCTGTCATACCCTCTCATTCTTCCAATCCAGTTAGCTCTGTATCTGGTGGCTGCTACTCATGTTTCTATGATCCTCTTCTGGGGCCTGTTCTGTGTGAACTGGGCTACTCTATGGTCTACGTGACCCGAAGGCCCTGTGGCCCGAAGACCATTGATGACCCAAAGGCCCTGGAGACCCATATTCCCAAACCGGTGGCCCGAAGGCCCAAATCAGGTGAATAGTTCTGGCTGCTACAGTACCGAATAGTAATTGCTACAATACTGCTACAGTAACCCGGAAATTCGCCTCCACCCGGTTATCTTCTTTCTTCTTAATGATACACTTATAACTAATTACCTTTTAATTTAATGGTTTGGTCATTATAGCCCACATCGTATTCTTAATAAGAGAATTTATCTCATCGTTCATGGAATCCTACCACTATCGGGATCCAATGGACTTTAAAACTTGGTTAAAGGTTTATGGTTAATCATTGTTCATGTTTTGAGCAACATTAAAAGCATACACAGTCATGTTAGCATTGATGAACTGAATAGAGGGTTTAATAATACTCCCTAATCAGTCTCAAGTAAATTGGTATTCCATGAGGTCACACTCCTCAGGTTCTAGTTTAGAACTAAAATTGGGATTTGGTTTATTTTGGTTCTATAGGAGAGGAATGATATGGTCAGTTTTAGGTTCTGAGAGGAATCTAGACTAAAAATGAATTCTAAAACCAAATTTTGGGGTGTACTAGTTTCACCAGACTCAAAAATATTCCCTTTTGGTATACATGTCTCATGAAACAAAACATTGTGGCTGATATTTCAATTTTGATATCCAACTTTATCTATCAATAAATTATTTCCATTAACACTTTCCGGATAACCAAAAATGATACACTTGATATCCCTAGGTTCCATATTATCATTCATAGAATGTGAATAAGTTTTGGATCCAAAAACACTAAGGTGAGTTAGACTAGGTGGATTTTCTATCCAGAGTAGGTGTTTTGAAATCATTATCAAAGGATAGGAAATGGTGCACTTGGTATACTGCTATAGTGGAAGCCTCATCCCAAAAGGACTTAGGAAAATAATATTAAGAAAATATATATATAACTCTTTATAAGACTATTAAATTTATTATCTCTACTAGTTTTGGGGTTTCAAAAATAGTTTAATACCTAAATAATCCCTCAGAGTTATAAAAATCAACAAATTTAGTGGAAAAATACTCCAAACGATTATTAGTTATTAACACCTTCTACTTCTTACTAGACTCATTTTCTACATTATATTTAAAATTCTTAAATTTTTTAAATGTATCATACTTTTTTTAGTATATAAATCCAAACCTTGCAAGAGAAATCATCTATAAATGTGATAAAGTAATATCCTGCACCATGAGAGGCAGTGCTAGTGAGACCCCAAAGGTCATAGTTCTCACATTTAAGAGGGATTATAGATTTTTGTAATGAATTGATAAAAACATACCTTCTTGGACTTACTATACACAAAGTCCCCATAGAAAGTTAGGATACTAATATTTACATCAGTCAATAGGACTTTCTTCCTAAGATCATTAGGACCCTTGGCACTAATGTGATTTATTCTCTTATACCAAAGGGAGGTATGGTCTAATGCTGGTAAATGAGTAACATTAAGTTGTTTCATGTGAGTCATACCTTCTAGAACATAAATACCATTTGAGAGTGTTCCTTTTATCATAGTAAGGGGACCATGAGAAATTATTAGACTACCACAACCAGGCCTAAAGGTATATACCTTTTTGGTCTAAAATGCCTAAGTAAATGAGGTTTCTTTTAAGATCAGGTACCCATAAAACCTCCACCATAGTTTTAACCAGACTATCATGAAGTTATAGAGACCCAAAACTTATACCCATAATGTGACAACTCTTATTATTTCCTAGGTAAACATTACCATATTCACTCTCCCTTAATTCAATGAAACACTCCCTATTCAGACACATATGAAATGAGCATCCTAAATTCAGGATCCATTCCTCAGAGGCACGATGATCATAAACACACATCAGATGTATTGAAATCTTGTTCAACTAATAAAAAATAATTATTATGATTTTAATTATAGACATTCTTCTTATTAAGTCATTTTCTTTTCATGTGTTTAGGTTGTTTGTAATGGAAGAATTTAAACACCCTATTCTTAGAATAATTATTCGTGGATTTAAACCTCTACTTTCTAGATTGAATTATCTTTATCTTATTATCCTTATGTTCACTCATGACTCTAACATTAAAATCCTTGACCTTGCTCTAAATAATTCCTTTATTTTGAAGTTATTTAGCTTACAAAGTAGACTTAACCTCTTCTAGTGTTAGAGAATCCCTACCATAAATCATCAAGTGCTTAATTGAAGTGTAAGACTCATCCAATAATGTTAATAGATTTATAAACCAGTCCTCATCATCTATTTTAATATCTATGTTATAAAGATCTAATAGAATTCAATTTAAATCATCAATATGAGTCCTAACTACAGTTCCAGGCCACATCTTTAAGGTGTAAAGTCTCATTTTCTTGTATAATCTTCTAACTGAAGACTTAATCATATACATGGCTTATAATTTGGACTAGATATCAGTAGAATAATACTCAAAGGCTACTTACCTAAGAACTTTATCACCTATAGATAACAAAATAATACTACATGGTTACTTATGAATGTCATCATAGATATCAGCAAAAGTAGTACCATTATTTCTATCAGGGGAAAGAGTGGTAACCTTTTTCTTAGGTCCATCAAGAGCATCTAGAAATTTATTATTATCCAATAAATCATTAATCTCAATTATACATAGGTTAAAATCATTTAATTCATCAAACTTTTCTATTTCAAACTTTATAGACCCCATTATAACATTTTAGATAACTTTAATATCAATTGTTAAGGGCAGTGTTGATATGGTTGTCCTTAAGAATAACCAAGATCCAATGATTCATTTTTTATGGGTTATGAGGTGATTAGAATTTTTTTTTATTTATAAAATGTGTAAATGATTACAATATAAACTCTCTTATCGAAGAAAGTAGAAAAAGGGGTAAAAGGGGACCAAGAATTAATGTGCTTTGGATTGTGTTGATTCTATGTACATAGTGAGAAAACCACACCATAAAATATTTATTACTAAAGGAATAGAATAAGAAATACAGACTTGGATGTAAGAAATAAAATATTAGAGAAACTATCTGTGGAGGTCGACTAATCTAAAACCAATTATTGTGATGAACTTTGTCACCATAAGTTGGTATCACCCACTCAAGGATGGACTCATGCATGTGCGCATTCATAAAGGATGCAACTGTAGAATACAAGAATTAAATCACTTATAGTTCTATATTTCTTTACCAAAATACGGTTATGATTGGAAGGATAAATCTACAACAACCATGCTTGTGTAAGGATCATCCAGCTCTGGTTCTAGGATATAGTCTCTACTAAATCTCTATCGAATGAGTGATCCAGTTATAGGGATTCGGCACTTTGTGTACTAGGAAGTATCCAATAGGGGTTTGGATCTTAGCTCTCCTTCCTTCCAAAATCACTCAAGAAACCATAAGGTTTATTTATTTATTATTTATATAGAATCAGTGTGAATTAGGGGATCAAGATGAATGCTGAAGGAGGAAGCTGACATGTAATGTTGATTCCTAGAAAAAGAAATGGGTGTTGTAGGAAAGGATCACTATATAGAGATATGTGGATGGAAAATGAGAGAGCTCATTTGAATAATGTAAATTACATAGCTATTAGGGACACATGAAATCATGCCAATAGTTGTAGGGCATAAATAATGATTGATCCCAATGATGTGAAGAAACACACAGCGATCGTGGAGGGACCATTGGATCAAAAATGATCAATGGTCATGAAACACCCCTTTAATAATAAGGAAATAAAAATTCCTATGCCTAATTAAACCAAAAATTAAGAATATAAATAAAACTCAAAAAAATAAAATTGCACATAAAAAACACCCAACCAATCCATGAAAAATGTATATAGAATTTGAATTGCAATATTACAATGTTAATGACAAAATAACATAACTCAACATTGTATATTGTTTCTTTTCATGATATTGTTTCCTCTGATTATAGTTTAAGTTATGTATCATATGTGAATGAGTGATTCCATCCTTTTTTTGATTTTTTTTTTTTGATTTTTTTGTTTTATTTTTCTATAATCTACTAATATATATAGTTATGGGGCTGATAATGGGTTAGGTATCAATGTAATCTAGTGTATTCAAATCCTATTCTATTTTTTTTAAACTTTATTTTTTTTTATAATGATTCAATTTTTAAAATTCATTATCTTAACCCCACCCTGTTATATTTTTAAAATTACTATTTAATTGCTATAATCCTTTTAAATACTAACTTAAAATTTTCAAAATCCATTTATAAATCTAATTTTAATGGATCTCAAATTAAATAAATATATTTTATATTGTTATCAAAATTTAAAAATATATAGTTATAGAATTAATAATAATTAATTTATTGAATTAAAATTTAGAATTAATTTAAAAATATAATATGGATTTAATTGAAAATAAATTCATAAATATTACCATTTTACAATTATTTAAAAATATATAGTAAATAGATTAATAATAATTAAATTAATCAGGTTCAAGTTTAAACTATACTATGATCATAGGACTCTATTATGATCATAGGAGTTTCAAAGGTAGGTTGTGGTATCATGAGAACAAATCTAGTTATATTTATCTTAGAAAGTATCATCAAATACAAGAAGGAAGATTAGCCTATGAGAATGAACCCAAAGTAATCGAGTTATGGAAGAAAGCCCAGGAAACTCATGAAAAGATCAAATAGTTGAAAATAGAAATCATTCATACTAAATCTCAGCTTTGACAATCCAAGTGGTTGGTCAAAAACCAAGAAATAACTCTAAGAGACTCAAAATGTGAAGTATTTTTATTTGAACATTAAAATATAAAAGGAATAGGATCTAGTATTGAACCAAATATTTGAGATATTTAGAAAAGTATTGAAGGAAAAAAGCTTTAGGGGAAGCTTCTAATCATCCAGGATCCAATATCTTTAATATAAATCCACCCAGAGATATAGACAGAGTAATTATATCAGGGTGATATACTATAAAAAATTATTCTTGACCATTAGTAGGAAAATCTCAAGAGTATCAGGAAGAGGTCTTGATTATTCCCCAGAGTATCCAGGAATACCAAAAACATATCCATCGTATTATTACTCAGGATAAATGGGAGCTTTGAGACATAGAATGTGTCTCCAAATACCTAAATGAAAAACTCAAGAAAGTATAAGACCTATAATATATACTTGAAGAAAATACGAATAAGAAAGAGAACAAATCATTTACCACTAGAAGACTCGGTGTTAAACCTTGGGAAGCTAATCCAATATGAAAGGAAATCAACCAAAAACCAATCCTTTGGGAGTGATAAAAATAATCATTTAGGGATTTGTTTCAGAAGAACAATATGGAATCTAATCCCTCATATCCCAACTATGTTTAGGAAGAATATAAGCAATGAAAGATGTGTTCATAAGGTGTTCCACAACATGGGATGATCCTTAAGTTGGATTTTGAAAAGGATCCAAGAGCTTTCATAGATGAATGGGCTATAGAACTTCAATATTATATGTTATTAGTTGGTTTATAGCTGAGGACCATAGATAGTGCACTCAATTTCATAAGAGCTACCTTGAGAGGAAATGCAGGGTAATTTTGGGATATGTTGTTAAGACACTCAGAAGTGAGAACAGATATCCAATAATATGTCACATTCACAATTGAGGTTATACCAGTGGTATTTGATTTCCTCAAACAAGAATTTTTTGGAAATTCACTAGTTGATTGGGATATAGAATTGGTAGAAAAAGATAAAACAACTTTAACTAAGATCCAAATCTATGACATTTTCTATTTTGAAGAATATATTTGTGAGTTTCAGTATTAGTATTATCCTCTTGGACTTGAAGATCAATCATATGCTACAGAATTATTTATTTATAATCTTCTAGGAAGTTAGCCTGAAGTAGTTTAATAATATTTGAAGAATCATTCTTCTTAAAGTGTAGTCTTGCAAGATAGTTTGGTAGTTAGATTATAAACAATAAGGTGGGTAATAAGACTTTATTGTATGTAGATTCATGTCATGAATGATGTAAGAAATATTCCATATATGAGTTCTTCTTGTTTTTCAAATGTATTGGGTGTTGTATGAAGATATGGGTGTGGTCCAACGAATTAGGATCTTGGAAAAACCCAACAATAGTCATTTATAACACAATATCAAGATAGACAGTGTGAACGAAAGAGATCACACAAGAAATTTTGGAAAATATTTGGTAAAAGGAAATCATCAAGTAGTTTTTTAGGTGGAAATCCAGAAAAATATAAGATATATCTTAATCCAAATATAATATAGAAGGATTTAAAAGAAAAATTTAAGGAAAATTTGAGAATTATTCTAGATTACCTAAAGTAAAATATTTATCTAGTTGTGATTATTGTTGGTTCTTCAGGAAGAAAGGTCACAGAGTTGAAACATTCCCATATAAAAATATAAGAAGATTAAGAATCAAGGAATAATTGAAGGAAGATTCACTAGAAATATTATTTGAGCCTATCTGGGAGAAGATATATACTTGGAAGATGAGAGTTTATATTCATTATATTTAGAGTACTTAGAGGTGGAATAATCCAACTCATGTGAGGAATAAGGAAATAATCCTAACACAATTTTAATCTAGCTTCGAATAGCCATGATTCGAGTAGGGGCTAGTACACTAAAAGACTCTATAGATCCATTAATTCTAGATGATATAGAAGGTGATCTATTGCATTATTCAGAAACTAAAATCCATTTAGATGGAATAGATTATTAAAAATGAAAGATTTATATAGTTGATTAGTTTGAGGTGTACCAAAATTATTGGATACCATACATATAAATGAACAAGATATTCAAGGGTAGAGAGATAGTTGAGGTCTATTAAACAGATGGAGGATTATTTACAATGTCATTATAAAAACCAAAAAGGGTTAGTAAGTATATCTGGCAAAATTCCAAGTATGTGCATTTTGGAATAATCCAAATTGAAGTAAATCCTCTTGTTATAAAATAACAAGATATAATATTCCTAATTATAGTATTAGATGACATTTTAGCTAATTTCTCCATTTCATTATTAAAATAAATATGGGAAAATATTCATGTAGGAGAATATTTAGTGAAATTAATAATGTATTTTCATATATTACTCGTGTACATAAGTGTTATTAGAACTTTAGAAGTTAATATTAACATGAGAAACTGGAAGAAGATGTTGGGATGTCCACTTGATATAATATGTGTCATAGTAATTTCTAATATTTATGTAAATTTCTACAATACTATAAGACTAGATCTAAGAAAGGGTATAGTGAGGTTTATATATCTTTTCCAAGATTAAATTACATCAATTATAGAAATAAAAAACATTTTTGGTAAACCCTAATAGGATAACAAGGCCTGGATAATGGGTTTCACCAGATCTATATGAAGAATAAAGGTAGAATCTACTTCTTCTAGATGTGGCTAAAGAAGTCCAAAATAAATTTATCATCTCTAAGATCAAAGAAGGTGAAGATAATATTCGGTATTAAGGAAAAAAATATGTTAGATTATATTTAAAAATTAATGATCTAAAATTAGGAATACTTGAGAACCCTTTAGAGAGTCCAAGGATCTCAATTGGGAAAGATGAAGTCACTTCAGAAAAATTGCCTAGAACATCAATTTCTAGAAGGATTGTCAAATAAAAGAATTTTCAATTACATATCTATGATGATGAAGAATATCATATAGTATATATGGGTTCATCATTACTCAATGAAAATATAGAATAATGGGATACATTATTAAAGCTATGTATTGGTGGAACTGCATGTACTTCCTTGGTTGATACAGGATGTACCTTCTCCTTCACAAGAATATAATTTTTAGGAGTAACCTGGGAATCCATAGATTTGTAAGTTATATTTGGTGACAATGTAACTATTTTGATTCAGGAAGTAGAAAAGGGTGTTCATATTAAACTCAATGGGAGAATATTTGTACATTAGATGATCTTATTTATTCATCAATTTCCACGTGAATTATTGATTGGAAATCAATTCCTTAGTAGATATCAAACTCTAACAATATTTATGAAATTAATTGTCCTTAATAATTACTTGATTCCAAATACTTCTAAAAAACCAAAATAGTCCTAAAAAAGAATGTATTTACTCACAAAGTGGAAAACTATCTTGATGAGGATAAAGAATACCATATAAATATTAAGTAGTGGAAATAACTATTTGGATTGAAAGTTTTGAGAATAAATTAAGAATAATAATTGGACAAGATAAAAGATTATTTGTCAAAACATTAGTCAAATGACCCTATGAAATTTTGTAAAAAGGTAATGATAAAGACTAAAATAACCCGTAAAGATCTCAGTATGATGATTAGTTTTAAGGGAATTTCTTATCTAGATTGAATGGTTAAGGATTTTTAGAAATAGTTTCTTTAATTAATTAGTATTTTATTGATCAGGTATAGTGAATGTCCTTATAGGAGTGCAGAATTAATGGTAATGAATCATGTTGATAAGCAGCATTGTAAATCCAAAATGGTTATTGATTGTCGTGATATTAATTATTACACAAATGATGATATATATAATCTTCTTAATTATGAGTCTTGGATAATTAAGATTAGGAATGAAAATACAATAGTATATTCTAAGTTTGATCTCAAGTTAGGATAGTGGGAGTTTAAGATAAAAATATGAGGCCATACCATTAATGGCATTTATAATTCCAGTTGTTTTGTTTGAATGGAAAGTTATACCATTTGAACTCAAGAATTCCCCTAGGAATATTCTAGAGGATAATGGACAAGGAATTAAGTATATTATCATAGTTTATGGTGTTTTATATTGATGATGTACTAGTATTTATTAAAAATATAGAAAAACATATCAGAAATTTACAATAGATGGCTGAAGTGTTTAGAGAAGAATGGATGATACTTTCTAAAAGAAAGATTATTTGGATGCAACCAAATATAGAATTCTTGGGATTATAAATCCAAATAAGTAGATAGAATATTTAACCACTTATTGTAGAAAATATAGAAGAATTATCTAATGAGCTTATAGATTGTAATTAGATGCAATTGTTTCTTGGTATATTAATTTATTCTAGTGCATACATTAGATATTTATAAAAAATATTAGTTCCAATTCAGAAAAAAAAAATTATCTAGTAAAGTACATGAAAATTTGATAGAAAAATATTGTAAAGTAATCATAATTCTAAAGAAGAAAGTTCAGAACCTCCCAGAATTGGAATACCCATATGTGAGTGAAGATCAACTTATTTTATAAATGGATGCATCAGAATCAGCATGGGGATTCATCCTAAAGATAAGTAAAAAACATGATGAAATTATTAGTAGATACTATAGAATATGTTTTAATGGGATATAAAAAAATTAACATGTGCATGAATGATAATTACTTATTTTCCTTAAAGGAGTTAGGGATACTGATATTTTCTTAGGAAATTGTCATTATAATAACAAATAGTTCTTATGTAAATAATATCATGAAAATAAAATTAAAAAGGTTTACCCAAGCTCAATTAGTGTGATGGGGAATTAATTTCAATACTATAACTTTAATATAGAAATTATTAAAGGAAAAGATAATGTCATTCCATATGAACTAACATGATACTTCAACTCCTGTAGGTGAAATGGAATAAGGTAATAGATAAAGGTGATTTTTAGTTTTCATTGATAATAATTTTGTGGAAGAATTCATAGTTATCAAGAAAATTAATGAAATATTCCATAAAATAAAAGGGATTCTAGTAGATAATCTCATTAATAAGTAATAATATTTATCCAGTAAGGTTGAAAGATCATACATCATAGGTTATTCAAATAGAAAGGTTGAAAAATAATGGAATGTTTCAAAAGGATCCAAAGACATTAAGTCTACAGATAAAATCCATATTGATTTATTTTTATGAGGTTAAAAAGGCCATTACAACACTCAATGTGTGTAAAATCTGATAAACTAGAAGGATCATAAGAACTAGAGGATAGAAATATTGGGAATATCTAAAGGAAAAGAAAATATTTTTTCTGAGAGATGGTCTGATCAAGTAGAAGAAGAACTTAAAAAGAAGTATAATTTTCATAAATAACTTTAATGATAGAACATTCAATAAGAAAAAGATCAAGAATGTATGGATGATGATATAGATGAGGATTCAAATCTATTAAATTAAATATAGAAATATTTGCAAAGGATTCAAAATATTTCAAGGAATAAATCCATGAAAACCTATAATATAATCCATAAAAATAAGGATGATTGGATATTCAATAGGGTTCAGAACCATGTTCTAGACATACTTGAATAATATAAATACCTTATGGAGGATCATAAGAAGATAGATGAAGATCTGATCAGTATGATCATCACTGAAGAGATCCATATGAAGTTCAACTTTCTAAAATTCTTGAAAAAATTCATAATATTAAAGAAATAAGTGTGGAAGAATATCTAGTTATAAAAATGTTTTTGAGTATTTCATGAATATAGATTCTAAATATCCATATACTAGACACAATATTAGAACCAAAAGGTTCATTGAGTTCTAGAAAGCTTTAAAAATGGGAGTAGTGTAATTCTTGGGATTTAATAAGATAAGTTCTGCATTTAATTGGGTACCACAGATAGTGAAGATGGTTCTGAAAAATGAATATATGAGTTTTATGTGCTGGGTTACACACATTGAACCTATCAAATTAATAGACATATTGGTATTACTATGGAATATGTACCTAGGACACTGGACTAAAGGACCTTTCCAAAAATCATTCAAGGAATTGCAGTTTAGTGATTAAGACTGGATAAAATTAAATTTGAATAAAAGACATTACTAACATATCCATATCACAGGGAGTGTTTATCTAATTGAATCAAAATTTATGAGTAAATAATGCATATTCATTTTATGAGATAATTTTATAGTCTCTATCAACTCAAGTGACATGAAAACTATAGAGATAGAACATCTAGCATATTTTTCAGTAGAGGCAGAAATGATTCTTGATGAACTCAAGATATGGAAGGGACATAAAGAAGATATCTTTATTATTGGAGAACAGATCCAATGTTCCATAAAAGAATTAATGCATATGAAGGATTTGGATAAATAGGTCTCATTTGTGGATATGATCAATGCTCTGTATAGCTTTGAAGGGTTCTTAGTGCTGATCCAAATAGGTGTTATATCTAGAATGGATGGTCAGATCAAATTAAACATGTCAATTATATAGTTTTTTTATGTGTGAAATGTGTAGTGGAATTTTCACTATTGTGCACTCCACATTTTACTTTTTCTTTGTCATAATTTTGAACTGTAAGTGGATGTAGATTCATCTTCTCATGAAATCTAACCCCAGAGACCTATATAAGGGACATCTGACCCATTTTTTTTTAGGATATATTTTTGGAATAAAAAATAGTATGATTTTAGATATTATCTCTCTATTTCCTTTATCATCCTTTATGTTCTTTATGTGAAACGATTCCAACTAGGATCTTGGCATTCAAAGATAGGTAGTCCCATTATATCTTTTCATGGTTATTTTTGTGTTTTCATGCTTATAGGCATGTTTTTGAAGACTTTCAAGATTCCCAAAGTGGAAGTCCCTATGAGACCTTCATAGAAGACTCATCACCATAAGTGGTATGAAAGTGTGGGGGAGAAGCCATCCATAACACTACTTAGGAATGCTTTTTTGTAGCAACTTTTGAATTCCATGGTTAAAGGACTCTATTGTGTGTAGATTCATTTAGAAGTTGGGTTTCCATATTTATCATAACAAATTGAGTTATATTATGATTAGAAAGTATTTTAAAATTCCAAAATCTATATTATCTTATGAGAATGAACCCGAAGTAATCTATTTAGGGAATAAATACCATAAAACTCGTGAAAAGATTGAAGAGTTGAAAGTAGAAATCAGGTATACTGAATCTCATATTTGACTAACAAAGTGGTTGGTTGAAAACCTAGAAAGAAATCTAGGATATCCTTAAGGTGAATTATTTTTCTTCGAACATTAAAATGTGGTAGTAAGAGGATTTGGTGTTGGGCCAAATATTCAATATATTTGGAAAAGTTTTAAAGGAAAAGCTTCAAGGGAAGATTCCAACCGGCTAGAAGATGTTATCTCGAATATGAATCCACCCAATGATATAGATAGAGAAATTATATCAAGAATATATATTATAGAAGATTATGTTGTGTTATTAGTAAGAAAATCTCAAGAATATTAGGAGGAGGTCTTGATTATTCCCCAGAGAATCCAATAATAACAGTTTTAAATCCCTGATATTATTACTCAAGAGAAATGGGATCGTGGAGAAATAGAATGTGTCTCCAAAACCTAAATGAAAAGATCACTAAAGTAGAAGACCTGTAATATAAACTCAAATAAAAGAAGAAGAAGAAGAAGAAGAAAGAGATACAAGCATCTCCCACTAGAGGACTTGGTTTTTAACCTTGCGAAGACAATCCAATAAGGTAGACGATCACCCAAAAACCAATACCTTGGGAATGATAGAAAGGATCATTCAAGGATTTATTTGGTAAGATCAATAGGGAATATAATCCCTAATATCCTAGGTATATTCATGAATAATATAGATCATGGAAGACACATATATAAGGTGTTCCACAACATGAGACAATCCCTAAGTTTTATTGAAAAAAGGATCCTGGAGCAGCCATATATTAATGGTCTCTAGACCTTTGATATTATATGTTATCAGTTGGTTTATAGTCATGGACCATAGATAGTGCACCCAATTTTATAAGAGATACCTTGAGAGGAAATTCATGGCAATTTTGGGATATGATATTAAGAAACTAAAAAGTTAAATGGATATCTAATAATATGTCACATTACCAATTGAGGTTATACAAATAGTAATTGATTTCCTTAAATAAGTATTTATTGGAAATCCACTGGTCGATTGGGATGGAGAATTGGTATAAAAACTAAAATATATTTAACCAAGATCTAAATCTATGACATGTGCTATTTTGAAGAATATTGTTGTGAGTTTCAGCATTTTAATTATCTTCTTGGACCAAAATATGAAGCATATTCTCTAGAAGTCTTTATCTAAAAACATCTATGCAGTTGGACTGAAATAGTTCAACAAGACTTGAAAACTCATATTTCTCAAAGTACATACTTATAGGATACTTTGGGAGTTCAAATATAAACAATAAAGAAGGAAATATAACTTTATTTTATATAGAGGCGTGTCTTGAAGGATGTAATAAATATTCTATATATGATTTATTCGTGTTTCCCAAAGTTAGAGGGTGTTGTAGGAAGGTATGGGTGTGGTCCAACCATGAAGAAGCTTGGGAAAGCCCAATAAAGGTCATTAGGAATGAATTGTAAATATGGACAATGTGAGATAAATAGGTCACACAAAAAAAATTGGTAATTGGAAATCATTAAGTAGTTTTTCAGGTAGAAAGCTAGAAAAATCTAAGAGATATCTTAGACCAAATATAATCTAGAAGGATGTAAGAGAAAAATTTAAGGAAAAATATCATAATTATCCCAGATTATCTAAAGGAAAATCTCTATCTAGTTTTTATTTTTATTGGTTTATTGGGAATAAAGGTCAAATAGATGAAAATTTCTCAAATACAGGAAAAATAAGAGGAAGTCTTAAGGAAATAATGATGGAAGATTCATCAGAAATATTATTTGAGACAATCTGGGGAGAAGATATAGACTCAAATGAGGAGAGTTTATATTAATTATATTAAAACTACTCAAAGGTGGAAGAATCCAACTTAGCTGATAAAGAAGGAAATAATCCCAACAAAATTTTAAGACATCTTTTAATATCCATGATTCGAGCATGGGATAGTGCACCAAAAGTCTCTTAAGAGCTAATAGAGCTAGATGAGATGGAATATTATCTAGTTCATTCTTCGAAAAAAGTAAAATCCATTTAAATGGAAGATATTTTAAAGAATTTAAGATTCATAGAGTTGACTGTTTTGAGGTATACTAAAATTATTGGGTACTGTATAGAGAAATTAAAAATATCTTTGAGGATGAAGAGGCAGTTGAAGTTTATAAAACAGATAGAAGATTATTTATAATTCCTTTGTTAAAACCAAAATGGGTTAGTAAGTATATCTATAAAAATTCCAAGTATATAAATTTTGTAATAATCTAGATTATAGTATATCCTATTTTTAGAAAAGGACATGATCTACCAGTCTTAATTACAGTAGTAGATGGACTTTTAGCTAATTTCTCTGATGCATTATTAAGAGCAGCATGAGAAAATCTGCATGCAGGAGCAGATTGAGTGAAAGTGATCCTGTATTTTCATATAATTCTCATGGAAAGAATAATTATTAGAACTTTATAATATAATATTAACATGATTATCTAGAAGAAGATGTTGGTGTGTCCACCCAACATAAGATGTGTATAAGTAATTACTCACCTTTATATAAAGTTCTATAATATTGGAATATCATCTCTAAGGAATAGTGTGAAGAGATTTATAAATATTTTCCAAGAATAATGAATATAAATTAGGCTAATGATACCATAGGTGGGAAACTACAAGAGGTTAACATGGCCTAGAGAATTGGGTTTCACTGGATCTAGAGGAAGAATGAAGACATAAGCCACTTATTCCCGGTATGATTAAACAAGCCAGAAATAAACTTGTCATATTTGATATTAGAAAAGATGGAGATGATATTAAGTTAGAAGGATCAATACTAGAAAGATTAGATTTGAAAATTGATGATATGAAATTAGAAATAATTGAAACCCCTTTAGAGAATATAAGGATATCAGTTGGAAAATATGAAATCACTTTAGAAGAAGCGCCTAGAACATCATTTTACATAAGGATAGTCAGATAAAGGACTATTAGATTACCTGTATATGAGTATTAAGAATATCATTCAAGATATATGGGATCATCATTACTTATTGAAAATATAGAATAATGGGATACATTGGTAAAGATAAGTATTGTTAGAACTGCATGTACTACCATGTTTGATATAGGATGTACCTTATCTTGCATAAGAATATAATTTTAAAGAGTAACCATGGAATTCATAGAGTTTCAAGTTACAATTGGTAAAAATGAAATAATTTTTCTTCATTAATTAGAAAAGGATGTCCAGATTCAACTCAATTGGAGAATATTTTTAGATTATATGCTTTGAGTTATTCCTCAATTTTCATATGACTTCTTCATTGGAAATAGATTCTTTGTAAGATGTTATCCTATAATGATATTTTCAGAAGGGATTGTCCTCAATAATTATTTAATTCCAAATTCTTTTGGAAAATATATAATGGTTCTGAAAAATCATGTATCTACTATCAATGTGAAAAAATATCCATATGTGGATAAAACATTCCATAGAAAGATCGAGAAATAGAAATAACTGGTTGGATTAAAAGTTTTGAGGATAAATTAAGAAGAATCAGTGGCCAAGATAAGAGATTATTTATCAGAAAATTAGTGAGAGAACCCTATAAAATTGTGGTAAAGTGAAATGGTAGAGGCTATAATCACCCTTAAAGATCCCAATATGGTGATAAAAAGTAAGGGAATTGACTATCTATATGTAATGGTTAATTAGTTTGAGAAACAAATTCCAGAATTAATTAGTCTTGGATTAATCATGCATAGTGAAATTCCACACAATAGTGCAGTTTTCATGGAAATGAATCATACTGAGAAGCAATGTGGTAAAGGAAGGATGCTTATCGATTATTATGATCTTAATTATGACATAAAAAATTATGGCTACAATCTTCCTAATCTAGAGTCTTTGAGAATTAGTATTATGAATGAAAATCCAATGGTATATTCTAAGTTTGATCAAAAGTTAGGATATTGGTATATTAAAATCAAAGAGGAGGATATACCATTAACAACATTTACAATTCCAATTGGTTTGTTTGAATGATTATTTATACCATTTGAACTCAAGAAACCCCCATAAATATTCTAAAGGATAAAGTACAATAAATTCATTATATTATCACAGTTCGTAGTGGACTATATTGATGATGTTATTGTATTTAGTAAACATACATAAGAACATATCAAGAATTTACAACAAGTGGTTTAATTTTTCATAGAAAAAGGGATGATACTTTCAAAAATAAAGATCATTTGGATGCAATAAATGATATAATTATTAGGATTATAGATCCAAGTAATTAGACAAAAGCTTCAACCACATATTGCAGAGAAGAAAGAAGATTTACCTAATCAGCTTATAGATCATAAAAAGATACAAGTGTTTCTTGGTAGATTAATTTATTCTAGATCATACATTAGATATTTAGTAAAAATATCAATTCCAATCAGAAAAAGTATCTAGTAAAGTAACTTGGAATTGGATAGAAGAAGATTTTGAAGTAATCGTTATTCTTAAGTAAAAATCTAAAAACCTACCAGAATTAGAATACCTGGATGAGAGTGAAGATAAACTTATTTTAGAAATGAATAAATCAGACTCAGTATAGGTATGCATCCTAAATATAAGGAAAAACTATGATGAAAGTATCATTAGATACTAGAGTTGATGTTTTAATGGGATAGAAAATAATTATCAAGTCCATGAATGAGAAGTGCTTGCAGTCCTTAAATGAATTAGTGTAACGCCCTGACCCCAGTTTCCCAGAGTCAATGCATTATTACATAACATTGGCATGATACAAGTAATCATGTCCCGAAAGAGCGATTAGTTTAGTAGCCTTATAAGTACTAGATACATACCTAAGTTTTACATTATATCATGAGATTAAAACAAAAACAAAATTTTGTCCCCTTTGAACACACTTATATCCCTTATCCTATCCCTACAGGTCAACCATAAAATACTTCTTCACATCCTGGGAAAATAAAACATAGAAAGGGTTGAGCTCAGATGCTCAGTAAGGATAACAATATAGCAGAAACTATCATCAATAAGCGTAAACATTTAAGGTAATGTATAAGACTAAAACATAATCCTTTTAAATTTAAAACTTCAGGATAATATGGAAAATATAAATCAATTAAAGTCATTTACTTATTCACATGGATATTCTACTAGTTGAATAAAATCACATGCAATATCAATAACCAATTTCATAATGATGGAATGCATAATGCCAGACTTCATAACCACATATTCAAGGCCTCGTGCCAAGATTAAAAATAAGATTTTGTCAAGGACTTGTGAAAAGAAACTAGTTTGTCTCATGAGACCTACCAATGCATCAAGGAGCTATAACAGGCTCCACCAGTCACTTACTAAGTCCAATGCATTCCTCATATGAAAAGGTTTAAACATAACATAAACATTCGTATTAAAACTAGCATACGAAATTTCAATACTTTATCCATAAACCATGAATGGTATAAAAATAACACATCCACAGTCAAACATATCACAAAAACTTCAATACAATATGGAATATTTGTATCATAATAAGTCATCTTTAAACATTTTAAAATCTATCAAAGGATATTGACATGGATGAAATGAAAACTATTTGAAAGAAATAACTCTTTCTATTTTGAAACCATTTAAAAGTAACATAATTATAAAAGAAAACATTTATTTTTTTAAATATTATTGTAACCTTGTAAGGTAAGCTTCGAAGGTGTTATAACAGCAGAAAATAGCCACACCCACCGTATAAGTTAAAAAAACATTCTTTCCTTAATTTTGTCAAAAAGGTCATAAAGGACCTTGTTTGGAAAATGACGGAAAGATTCCTTTATAAAAAACTTATAAAAACTAAAACAAGGGTATAAATGACTTTAACCCATAGTCTAGGAAATGGTAAAAAATATTTTGAAATACATTTTTAAGAAACACAGATGTGGGTGATAAAGAGGTCCCAGTAGATACTCACGTATAAACAACCTCGGATAATAAAGAGATTGTAGAATTAACAATTACCATGTAATTTTCCTTGTTCGATGGTAAGTTGACATTATGTATAATAGTTAACTAATTGAAATTAAATTATACAATAACCACATACATAAATATGATATCATATACGATCTTCTAATATTGCTTTGTTAATAATATTTCAGTAGTGTCATCATTTTGGGTGTTAACTGATTCGTTATATAGGTTTTGTTATGTAAGTCATGTTTGTTATGAATAATATGTATTTTATTCATATATAGAATGATATTAAGTTCTTAAAAATTATTTTTTAATCATAAAATTAAATTTATTCTTGAATAGTTATGATGGGGAATGAATTTCATTGCGTTCGTGGAGATAGTAATCCGTACATATACATGAGCGACAATACCATTCTATTGATTGTGAAATCATATGTAATTAGATAGTATATCATATATACATAATTTTTAACATTTTATATTTATTATTTACATCAGTTATACTCATTATTATACCCATCCAAATAATCAAGTGTTTGAATAACAAACTACACCACAACGTGGAGACGGTAAGTCGTACGTACGCATGTATGGTGATTTGTCATTCATAGGATGGATATAATAATGAATATGGTTGTAAAATATTTATAATAACATAACATTATGCATAAGGTATTGGAGTTATTATTTTGGTATGGAAATAACAAAGAAATTGGAAGTGGAAGAAGAAAAGAACTTTGAAAGAGGTGGTGAAATTATTACCTCTTCTTCGGGTGTTTCCTTTTGATTTGATCAAAAGGGGTCTTCAGGTTGCCTTTATGATCAAATTTGTCACGACCCGCCCTCGGGGTCCGTGCCGTGACTACCCCAAGCCCGCCTTCCATAGGCCAGGGGCTGGCGACTAGCACCAAGGCGTAAATCCCGGTAAAAAGGGAAGGCATTGCCTTTGAAAAGTAACAAACACCACAGAGTAAGCAAGCGGAAAGTAAACACTAAACAAAGCAGAGTACAACTGAAAGTGCGGAAAAGTAAATGGGCCAGAATACAAACCCAAACTAAAAGTAAAGTACAACTCGAAAGGGAAAACAGCAACTGAAAAGTAAAAGCCGCTACACCGAGCTGTCCACTGGAAATCCCACCTGAAGGGTGGGTACAGATAGCTCCTCTGCTCCACGGGTCCCGCCGTCCGCTCCGTGCACGTCCCGCCCAGTGGTCCACCTCCGGGTACCGTCCCGCTCTGCAAGCCTCAGCTAAGGTCAACGTTGTCCGTCGTCTGCAACCAACACAACGTAGTGCGGGCAAAGCCCGTGCAGGGGTGAGTATAAGATACTCAGTAGGGACCCCGAGACCCCTGAAGGTCTCTCAAATCCACAAAGGATAAACCACGAAGAAAAGTACAATAACGAAGTAACAACCGACACTGCTTAGGTATATGCCCATACATATACCTAAGTCATCAATTCAAATACGCTCCAACCTCCGAGCTCAAGTACAACTCAGTCCACACAGGATAGTAAACGTATTCCACACAGGAAAGCAAAACGTAATCCACACAGGATTGCTCAACACAATCCACACAGGAAAGCAATAGGATTCAGCTCACACAGGTATACTTCTTCAAGGACGATAAAGATGATCACTGATCCATCTAAGTCGTCGGACCCATGAAGGATCGATAGGTAACTAACCCCCGCAATGACCCACACAGGATCGGGCCCACACAGGACCTATAGGCGCTGGCTCACACAGAACCGCTGAGCGCAAGGACCCACACAGGATCGGGCCCACACAGGACCTGTAGCACTGATCCACGTAGGATCGCTGAGTGCTGATGTCGTCGTCGTCGAATCCACACAGGATCTCTGTACTGTCGTCGTCGCAGTCACAGTAGCAGTAGTAGTCGTAGCAGTAGAACAGTCGCAGCCAGCACTAGGGTTCCCGCACATAGCAAGCTCGTTCGGAGGGTCCGCTCCACGAGCCGAGAGGCTGATACATCAACTGTCACGAAGACCAGGGTTGATGTATCCAAAAGTTCCGTATCGTCAACAGGAACTCAACGCAACAGACGGCGCGTCGATCGGACACCCGGTCTGAGAGTTATTGGCATTTTCGTCTCCGGGGCCCGGTTGGTTTTTAAGGCAAAACCAACCCGACCGTACTCCACCTGCGTCCAAACCTCGGGCGGAGTATTCCAAAAGATCCGTCTCACTAAGAGGAACACAACGCGACTGACGGCGCGTCAATCGGACGTTCGAAGCTCAAGATATGAGCGTTTCCGCTCTGAAGGCCCGGTTGGTTTCGTGAATGAACCAACCCGGACGAACTCAAAGTAAACCGAAACCTTGAGTGCAATATACCGAAACGACCGTCTCGATCCAAGGATCGCGTTGCCGCAGACGGTTTGTCATTCGGAGGTTTGATGCTCAAGATATGGCCCAAAAACCAGAACTGGTTCGAAACGGGGGGGTCCGGGTCCGGGCCGACCCGGCCCGACCCCCCCCCCCCCCCCCCGGGGCGGCGCGGCGGCGCGGCGGCGCGGCGGCGCGGGGAGCCGCGGCGGCTGGCGCCGCACATGGTCGGCACGCGGGGGGCAAGCCCCCGCTGATTGGGAAGCGGCGCGGCCTTTGTGCCGCGCCATTTGCAGATAACGGCCCCCGCACGTGGGGGCCGGCTGGAAACAAACCGGGGGGCCGGCTGCCCCCCTCTCTTAAAAGAACCGCCCCCCTCATAAATAGGGGGGTTTTGTGTGTTGGCCGGGGGAATTAATTCCCCCGGTTTAATGCCTTCCGGCCGGCCAGCTGGCCGGCCGGTTTTCTCCAACGGACCGGAAAATTCCGGTCCCCCCCCTTCGGCTTCCGACGCCGGCGGCCCGGCCGCCGGTCTTCTCTTCCCGCCGCGGCCCGGATCCGGCCGCGGTCTCCTCGTCCCGCTGCAGCCCGGAACCGGCCGCGGTGTTCGTCATCCGGCGCGGTGCGACGGCACCGCGCCCCTTTGTCGTGCCTTGATTCCTTTCAACGCGGCGCGACGGCGTCGCGTTCTTGAAGATTCTTCCTCGGCGTGGCGCGATGGCACCGCGTAAAATATTTGCACGATTATCCGCGTGGTGCGACGGCACCACGCCACTTGCTTTGCACGATTATCCGCGTGGTGCGACGGCACCACGCCACTTGCTTCCACCCGCAAGAATAAACAAGAACGATGGAGGGGGTTCGGCCATGTTCGTGCGGTCTGGCCCCCTCACGTTAAAATAATAACGCAACTTTAAATAATTCAAGCCACACGTTAGACTTGTTAAAATCACGATCAAGAATAAAATAATTAAACCAAAAAGAGATCAACAACCCCTACCTCGGGTATAAGGTTCGAAGATTTGTCTACGTTCCGCGGAAGACGACGTCGCGGAGGTTGGGCGTCGCGGTCGTCGTTCGTCAAATCCGTTGACGAAGGGATGTGTCCGATGCGATACGTCGTTGGCGAAACTTCTCAAGTCGACGAAGGAAAACCGAGGAGGAAGCAGTGTCTCCCTTTCTTTGACGTGGAGAGAAGATAGAACGGCGTGTCGGTGTTCTTTGCGTTCTTCAAGGAGGAAGACGAAGTTCTTCAAAGTGTAGAACTCTTCTTCTCTCAAATCTCCACACAACACAGCAACCCCCAAAATAAAATAAGCTGCACCTTATTTTATTTTCACTTTGCCAACCTTTCAAAATTCAAAAGTTGAATTCATTACATTAATTAAATGAAGAGATAAGTTGGCAAGAATTAAAGTAGGGGAGAGTCACAAAATTTAAGAGGGGGTTTAGAGGGGTTAGGGAATTTGAAAAGGTGGGGGCTCGTGTGGGCCCCACCTCCCTCATAACCACACATGGGAAGTTGGGTGGTTGTGGGCCCCACCAACAACTTCCCATGAGAGAGTCTAACCACCACGAATAAAATAAAATTCAAACAAAATTTTATTTTACTTATCTTTTAATCCCCAAAAATAACTTTCAACCCGCAACAAACGCAACTCCCGAAAAGGTCTCTTTAAGCGAATATCGGCGCTGCGAGTTCATCGGTGCCCTCGGATTTCAACTCCGAGCACCGGATCAAAAGTTAGGAAAACCTGCTCGTTCGTTCACTGAACGTACCCGAGCCAAACTTCAGAAATTGATTCCGGGCACTCCGGGCCTCGGAATCAGGTGCCGTCTGAAACCGCGCTCTTGTAAAATTCTAAAGAAAATTAAGAAAAAATTTCCCTTGAATTTTACGGGTCTTTACATTACTCTCACCTCAGGGCTTTACGTCCCCGTAAAGATACATCAAAAACTAGGGAAACAAATGAGGGTACTGAGCACGCATCTGAGCCTCCCGCTCCCATGTGCTCTCCTGGAGATTCCCGTGCTGCCATCTGATGCGCACGAGAGGAATCGATCGCCCACGCAGGACCCGCTCCTGTCGATCCTCTATCTCCACCGGAACCTCCGTAAAAGTCGCCCCATCGTCAACGTCAAGCTCCCCATGATCAATGATGTGTGTCGGGTCGTGCACGTATCTCCTCAGCTGGGATACGTGGAAAACGTCGTGCACCCGGTGAAACTGAGGTGGTAGAGCCAGGCGATAAGCCACCTCGCCAACCCTGCTGGGGACCTGGAAGGGTCCGATGAAGCCCGGAGATAACTTGCCGCCTCGGCCAAATCTCCGAATACCACGTCGAGGTGAGACCCGCAAGAAGACGTGGTCGCCATCCTCGAACTCTAGTGGCCTCCGCCTCCTGTCAGCATAAGACTTCTGTCGGCTCTGAGCTGTCCTCATCCGCTCCTGGATGACCTGGACCTTCTCTGTCGTGGCCTGGACCATCTCCGGTCCCACCAGTGCTGACTCTCCAGGGTCTGTCCAGCACAAAGGAGATCTACAAGGTCGGCCGTACAACGCCTCATACGGTGCCATCCCGATGGTGGAGTGGTAGCTGTTGTTGTACGCAAACTCCACCAAGGGTAGGTGGTCCTCCCAGCTTCGACCAAAGTCGAGGACACATGCGCGGAGCATGTCCTCGAGTGTCTGAATGGTCCTCTCCGTCTGACCATCCGTCTGAGGGTGAAAAGCGGTGCTAAGACGTAGCTGCGTCCCGAACGCCTCCTGTAACCCCTTCCAAAGCCAGGAAGTAAAGCGGGCATCTCGATCGGAGACGATAGATGATGGCACGCCGTGGAGCAACACAATCTCCTGAACGTAGAGACGTCCCAAGCTCTCTACTGAGCCCTGCTCTCTGATGGGTAAGAAGTGTGCCGACTTGGTGAGTCGGTCAACAATCACCCAGATGGAGTCGTGACCTCTGGAAGTGCGTGGAAGTCCAGTCACGAAGTCCATAGATATGCCGTCCCACTTCCACTCCGGAACCTCCAAGGGCTGTACCAAGCCCGCTGGTACCTGATGCTCTGCCTTCACCTGCTGGCAGGTGAGGCATCGAGAAACGAACTCCGCTACTGCCTTCTTCATGCCCGGCCACCAATGCTGTCGTCTGATGTCCTGGTACATCTTTGCCACTCCAGGATGTACCGCTAAAGGAGAAGTGTGAAACTCCCTCAGCACTTCCTCTCGCAAAGTGACTGGTACCATGGTACGTCCTCTGAAAAGGATGTCGTGCTATGCTCCAAGGGAGAAACCATCAGGTGCCTGTCCCGAGGATATCTGTGCACGCCGTGTCTCACAGTCAGCGTCCTCACGCTGTGCCTCCTTCACCCGCTGTAGTAGTGGAGGAGTGACTGTGAGAGACTGAAGAAAGGCTACTCCATCTCTATCCACGAAGGATATCTGCAAAGAGGCTAGCTGCTCCGTCGCCTCCTCAAGTAGCTGAATGCCCGTCCTCCTGCTGAGGGCATCGGCTACTACGTTCCCCTTCCCAGGAGTATAGACTATCTCAAAGTCATAGTCCTGGAGGAACTCGAGCCATCGTCGCTGTCTCAGGTTCAGGTCCTTCTGCGAGAAGATATACCTGAGACTCTGATGATCGGAAAAGACTGTAAAGCGCTCGCCCATTAGATAGTGTCGCCATGTCTTCAGAGCGAAGACCACTGCTGCTAACTCCAGGTCATGGGTAGCGTAGTTCTGCTCATGAGGCCTCAACTGACGTGATCCATAGGCGATCACGGCCCGCTCCTGCATCAGAACACATCCGAGTCTGGTCCCTGATGCATCGCAGTAGACTACGTACCCTACTCCCTCTTCAGGCAACCTCAAGATAGGTGCGCTAGTCAATCTCTGCCTCAGCTCCTGGAAGCTCTGCTGACATCTGTCTGTCCATACGAAGGGTTTCCCCTTCTTCGTCAAAGCTGTGAGTGATGCCGCGACTCTATAGAAGTCTGGCACGAATCTCCGATAGTATCCAGCTAGTCCCAAGAAACTTCGAACCTCAGTCACGCTCCTGGGTGGCTCCCATGCTAACACAGCCTCAATCTTCGCGGGATCCACTGCAACTCCCGCCTCAGAGATAACGTGTCCCAAAAAGTGGACCTCACGTATCCAGAACTGGCACTTCGAGAGCTTACCATAAAGCTGGTGCTCTCGGAGTGTGTCAAGAAAAACTCGCAAGTGATAGGTGTGCTCCTCCTCAGTCGTAGAGTAAATCAGAATGTCGTCGATGAAGACCACGACAAACCGATCGAGGTATGGCTGAAAGATCCTGTTAATGAGAGCCATGAACACTGCTGGAGAATTGGTTACACCGAAAGGCATAACCAAGAACTCATAATGGCCATACCGACATCTGAAGGCCGTCTTCTGCACATCCTCGTCTCTGAATCTGAGCTGATGATAGCCTGACCTGAGGTCTATCTTTGAAAACCACCGTGCTCCCTTGAGCTGATCAAAGAGGTCATCAATCATTGGTAGCGGATACTTGTTCCTCACTGTCACCTGGTTCAGGCGACGATAGTCAACACAAAGTCGCAAGCTCCCGTCCGCCTTCTTGGCGAACAATATCGAGGAAGCCCAGGGTGAAACACTGGGTCGGATGAACCCCTTGTCCTGCAAGTCCTCCAACTGTACCCGTAGCTCTCGAAGCTCGGCGGGGGCCATCCGATATGCTGGAGTGGATATCGGGGCTGTCCCGGGGTACAAGTCAATATAAAAGTCTACCTCTCTGCGAGGAGGTAGCCCTGGAACGTCGTCGGGAAAAACGTCCGCAAACTGATCCACCACTGCAGGAAAACCAGGACTCCGCACGTCAACTGCTCCAAGGATGAGGCTAGCCAACTGATGAGTGATGGGCTGTCCTCTCCTCCGCGGAAGTCCATCTTGTGCTGCTAAGGCTCCCTTCTCGCCGGTGAAGGTGAACCTGCTCCCGTCGGTGCGTACACATCGCACCTTGCGCCTAAAACAGTCAATCTGTGCATGGACCGTAGATAGCCAATCCATGCCCAAGATGACGTCGTAAGGCCTCGACGCTGCTACAAGAAGATCCCAGCCGAAGCTCTCGCCTCCTAGAGTAAGCTCACACTGCCGGCACCAGTGCGTAATCATCGAGTCTGCTCCCGTAGGAGTCTCTAGCCGTAAGGATCGAGCCAACGGCTCTGTCGGAATCTCCGAGCTCCGAACAAGGGCAGCGGCTATGAAAGAGTGACTCGCTCCTGTGTCTATAAGAACTGCAGCAAGGGTGGAATAGACACAGATAGTACCTCGAATCATCTCGGGTGCACCGTGGTCGTAGGCCTCTGCTGCCTGGAGCTGTGCCTGTCGCTGCCCGCCAGCTCCCTGTGGTCGGGGTGGACCTCCTGGTGGTGGTGGTGGCAGAGCCTCAAAGCGTCGCCCTCCACCGGCTGCTCGTCCAGCTCCTCTGCCTCGTCCGCCTCCTCCCTGCGGACCGCCACGGTCGACCCTCTGCCTCTGCCTCGGTGGTCCATCAACTGACTGCTGCTCCTCGGCACGGCGGGTCGGGCAGTCGCGAGCCATGTGGCCCTGCCCGCCGCACGAGTAGCACTGTCTGCCTCTCGTAAGACTGGCTCCGCGTTGTGTGCCCCGCACTGCTGAGCCAGTGCCCTGAGATTGTCTGCCCGAAGGTCTGGTCTGCCTGGACCCCTGAGTCATCCATCGACTGCCTGCTGCAGATGACTCTGCCACGTGCCGCCCCGCGGTGGGTCTCTGTGCTGGTGTAGACTCAGCAAGGAATCTCTCGATCAGAAGGGCCCACTCCAGTACTCCTGTCTGAGTCGGTATGCTGAGGGAGATCAACGATGCCCTGATCTCGTGTATCAAACCCTGCTCGAAGGTCCTGGCCCGGAAGAATGGGTCCCGTACCATGTCGGTCGAGTAGCGCGAGAGATCGGTAAATCTCGCCGAGTACTGAGCGACCGTCATGCTGCCCTGCCGCAGCTGAAGAAGCTCCTGGATACGCACCGCACGAAGGGTGGCTGGGACGAAGTCCGAGCGGAAGAGGCTCTCAAAGTCCGTCCAAAGTAGGGATGCCTCATCGTGCACCTGGAGCATCAAGCTCCACCATCGTCCTGCTGCTGCGTGTAGTAGGCTCGCAGTGAGGATCACCATGAGGTCTGCTGGTGTCCTCACTAGCCTAAACACTCGAACCACTGCCTCCAGCCAGTCCTCTGCTGCCTGGGGATCCGTCTCCCCGCGAAACCTGGGCGGTCGCTGGCGCTGAAACTCATGCAGTGCGCTGAGGCGACGTGCATCGTCAGCAGCTGCTGCTGGAAGCATCGGGGGATCGGCGGGTAAAGCTACTGCCGGTGCCACTACTGGAAAAGGGCCCTGCACCGAGGCCTCGTCGCTCGGTGGGCTGTCGTCTCGCTCGACTCTCGGAACCCTAGCTGGCTGCCGTCGTGGGGCCATCCTGAAAAGGAAACAGGTGCGCCACGGTTAGAACAGTATACCTGGTGAGCTGATATAAGTAATCACAAAGAAAACTTTAAAACACACACGCAATCAATTTTTTCGTGCATTAAGTCGGAAATCAGAAGTCAGGGTCCTGGTGTACGGTTACGTCGGCCGCCGCACCAACACTGGACTCCCTGGACTGATAACCACACTCAATACGCTAAACATTATTGCTTCACATAGAAAAGATCAGAGTTCGTGGTAGAACCGAACTCCTCTGATACCAATTTGTCACGACCCGCCCTCGGGGTCCGTGCCGTGACTACCCCAAGCCCGCCTTCCATAGGCCAGGGGCTGGCGACTAGCACCAAGGCGTAAATCCCGGTAAAAAGGGAAGGCATTGCCTTTGAAAAGTAACAAACACCACAGAGTAAGCAAGCGGAAAGTAAACACTAAACAAAGCAGAGTACAACTGAAAGTGCGGAAAAGTAAATGGGCCAGAATACAAACCCAAACTAAAATTAAAGTACAACTCGAAAGGGAAAACAGCAACTGAAAAGTAAAATCCGCTACACCGAGCTGTCCACTGGAAATCCCACCTGAAGGGTGGGTACAGATAGCTCCTCTACTCCACGGGTCCCGCCGTCCGCTCCGTGCACGTCCCGCCCAGTGGTCCACCTCCGGGTACCGTCCCGCTCTGCAAGCCTCAGCTAAGGTCAACGCTGTCCGTCGTCTGCAACCAACACAACGTAGTGTGGGAAAAGCCCGTGCAGGGGTGAGTATAAGATACTCAGTAGGGACCCCGAGACCCCTGAAGGTCTCTCAAATCCACAAAGGATAAACCACGAAGAAAAGTACAATAACGAAGTAACAACCGACACTGCTTAGGTATATGCCCATACATATACCTAAGTCATCAATTCAAATACGTTCCAACCTCCGAGCCCAAGTACAACTCAGTCCACACAGGATAGTAAACGTATTCCACACAGGAAAGCAAAACGTAATCCACACAAGATTGCTCAACACAATCCACACAGGAAAGCAATAGGATTCAGCTCACACAGGTATACTTCTTCAAGGACGATAAAGATGATCACTGATCCATCTAAGTCGTCGGACCCACGAAGGATCGATAGGTAACTAACCCCCACAATGACCCACATAGGATTGGGCCCACACAGGACCTGTAGGCGCTGGCTCACACAGAACCGCTGAGCGCAAGGACCCACACAGGATCGGGCCCACACAGGACCTGTAGCACTGATCCACGTAGGATCGCTGAGTGCTGATGTCGTCGTCGTCGAATCCACACAGGATCTCTGTACTGTCGTCGTCGCAGTCACAGTAGCAGTAGTAGTCGTAGCAGTAGAACAGTCGCAGCCAGCACTAGGGTTCCCGCACATAGCAAGCTCGTTCGGAGGGTCCGCTCCACGAGCCGAGAGGCTGATACATCAACTGTCACGAAGACCAGAGTTGATGTATCCAAAAGTTTTGTATCGTCAACAGGAACTCAACGCAACAGACGGCGCGTCGATCGGACACCCGGTCTGAGAGTTATTGGCATTTTCGTCTCCGGGGCCCGGTTGGTTTTTAAGGCAAAACCAACCGGACCGTACTCCACCTACGTCCAAAACTCGGGCGGAGTATGCCAAAAGATCCGTCTCACTAAGAGGAACACAACGCGACTGACGGCGCGTCAATCGGACGTTCGAAGCTCAAGATATGAGCGTTTCCGCTCTGAAGGCCCGGTTGGTTTCGTGAATGAACCAACCCGGCCGAACTCAAAGTAAACCGAAACCTTGAGTGCGATATACCGAAACGACCGTCTCAATCCAAGGATCGTGTTGCCGCAGACGGTTCGTCATTCGGAGGTCTGAGGCTCAAGATATGGCCCAAAAACCAGAACTGGTTCGAAACGGGGGGGTCCGGGTCCGGGCCGACCCGGCCCGACCCCCCCCCCCCCCCCGGGGCGGCCGGCGGCGGCGCGGGGAGCCGCGGCGGCTGGCGCCGCACATGGTCGGCACGCGGGGGGCAAGCCCCCGCTGATTGGGAAGCGGCGCGGCCTTTGTGCCGCGCCATTTGCAGATAACGGCCCCCGCACGTGGGGGCCGGCTGGAAACAAACCGGGGGGCCGGCTGCCCCCCTCTCTTCAAAGAACCGCCCCCTCATAAAGAGGGGGGTTTTGTGTGTTGGCCGG
Source organism: Viscum album (assembly GCA_963277665.1). Lineage (NCBI taxonomy): Eukaryota > Viridiplantae > Streptophyta > Magnoliopsida > Santalales > Viscaceae > Viscum > Viscum album. The sequence continues at coordinate 177,300,961 of OY728138.1, forward strand.
GGGAATTAATTCCCCCGGTTTAATGCCTTCCGGCCGGCCAGCTGGCCGGCCGGTTTTCTCCAACGGACCGGAAAATTCCGGTCCCCCCCTTCGGCTTCCGACGCCGGCGGCCCGGCCACCGGTCTTCTCTTCCCGCCGCGGCCCGGATCCGGCCGTGGTCTCCTCGTCCCACCGCGGCCCGGAACCGTCCGCGGTGTTCGTCATCCGGCGCGGTGCGACGGCACCGCGCCCCTTTGCCGTGCCTTGATTCCTTTCAACGCGGCGCGACGGCGTCGCGTTCTTGAAGATTCTTCCTCGGCGTGGCGCGACGGCACCGCGTAAAATATTTGCACGATTATCCGCGTGGTGCGACGACACCACGCCACTTGCTTTGCACGATTATCCGCGTGGTGCGACGGCACCACGCCACTTGCTTCCACCCGCAAGAATAAACAAGAACGATGGAGGGGGTTCGGCCGTGTTCGTGCGGTCCGGCCCCCTCACGTTAAAATAATAACGCAACTTTAAATAATTCAAGCCACACGTTAGACTTGTTAAAATCACGATCAAGAATAAAATAATTAAACCAAAAAGAGATCAACAACCCCTACCTCGGGTATAAGGTTCGAAGATTTGTCTACGTTCCGCGGAAGACGACGTCGCGGAGGTCGGGCGTCGCGGTCGTCGTTCGTCAAATCCGTTGACGAAGGGATGCGTCCGATGAGATACGTCGTTGGCGAAACTTCTCAAGTCGACGAAGGAAAACCGAGGAGGAAGCGGTGTCTCCCTTTCTTTGACGTGGAGAGAAGATAGAACGGCGTGTCGGTGTTCTTCGCGTTCTTCAAGGAGGAAGACGAAGTTCTTCAAAGTGTAGAACTCTTCTTCTCTCAAATCTCCACACAACACAGCAACCCCCAAAATAAAATAAGCTACACCTTATTTTATTTTCACTTTGCCAACCTTTCAAAATTCAAAAGTTGAATTCATTACATTAATTAAATGAAGAGATAAGTTGGCAAGAATTAAAGTAGGGGAGAGTCACAAAATTTAAGAGGGGGTTTAGAGGGGTTAGGGAATTTGAAAAGGTGGGGGCTCGTGTGGGCCCCACCTCCCTCATAACCACACATGGGAAGTTGGGTGGTTGTGGGCCCCACCAAAAACTTCCCATGAGAGAGTCTAACCACCACGAATAAAATAAAATTCAAACAAAATTTTATTTTACTTATCTTTTAATCCCCAAAAATAACTTTCAACCCGCAACAAACACAACTCCTGAAAAGGTCTCTTTAAGCGAATATCGGCGCTGCGAGTTCATCGGTGCCCTCGGATTTCAACTCCGAGCACCGGATCAAAAGTTAGGAAAACCCGCTCGTTCGTTCACTGAACGTACCCGAGCCAAACTTCAGAAATTGATTCCGGGCACTCCGGGCCTCGGAATCAAGTGCCGTCTGAAACCGCGCTCTTGTAAAATTCTAAAGAAAATTAAGAAAAAATTTCCCTTGAATTTTACGGGTCTTTACAAAATTAAGGCCTATATGTATAATTGAGGTTATTTGGGAGGATATTTGAGCAGGGTTTGGCCAATCCAAATGGCTTTGGAGGTGTTAAATTTAGAGAAGGGGAAGTACCCTTTTATAAGAGAGGTGAGGGTCACTTTAGGAAAATCTTGAAATATTATTTTATCATACAATAATATTCGGTTTATAATGGCTCTAAAAGGATTTATTTCAACTATAAGGTGGTTATGGGTCTAAAACCTCTCAACAAATAAGTTTTAGATAGGTTTAGGTTACCATATTAACATTATATTTTAGATTTAACTCTTAGTTAAATAGTTTAACTTTTACCATGCATTCTTGTATTATTATAATAAATGGTTAATAAACTTACTATAAAAGCCAAGAGAACCCCAATTGGTTCATTATTGATATATCTAACCTTATCTAAGTCCTTTGGCTAAACCTTATATTTTTAGTAATATTATATCAATTAATAATATAGTATTTTTTTTAAAAACTCATTTATGTCAATTTTGACACTATTTGGTATTTTGTTTTTGTGAAAGTCATAAAAACATTATTACTTTAAAAAAATTATTTAATCAACCCTAAAATTTAATATTAACTTATAAAATTTATTAAATTTATCAAAAGTCTCAATTTATATTTATTTGTATATTTATAATATCAATTATTTTAATTTTCATTAATAAGGTAATTATTGCATCATCGTTGTCTCGTAAATAAATTTAAATATTTAATATATAAAAATTATAAATAAAATACCATTATGTATGAAATATTTTTAAATTTATAATTAATTTTTATAGTCAAATTTATCTTATGTGTAACCCTATATTAAAAATGTTTTAGTTATGAAAATTTGAATTTAACACTTTTAACTCTTCTTTAAATAAAATAATAATAAATGTCTTAATCTTATCCAAGTGGACCAAAAGGATAATATTTTATTTATAAGTTTGATTTTGGTCGAAATAAACTTATCCAATAGAATTAGGACATGTGTTAGGATAATAATAATATCATTTTTACCTTTAATTACCCAATTTACTTTTAACTGTGGTAAATAAAAGTCAAAAGTTACTATTCTACAAAAATTATTTTCATACCATTGAACCACATTTTACATACTAATGTCAACCGTGTCTCTCTGATTTTTGAAATTCAATTCATATAAGTGTTAAAATTACATTTTATGCAAATTTGCAAATGCACCTAGAAGGTGGGTAAAAGACGGTAAAAAGTTCAATAAAATTTTATATATCTAATATTATTATAAAATGACTCCAATAAATTACATTGAACATATATAGGTATTATGTATCTATTTTTACCTAATATAAATTTAAATAAAATAAATAATTATTTAAATAAAAAGTCGGTTTTAAACAATAACACAGTGTTTTTCACTATTCATCAAAAATTGAAAGTTTTCAGAAAAATACCAAAAATTCACCCTAAGATAATTTTGATATTCCAAATACAAAAATGAAGTCCATTTGGAAAAATAAAATTTATAAAATTTCAAAAAGTGGGTATTACTATTCATAACAGCTAGTTTGATTGGTCGTGGTGTGTTAAAACTCCAAATTGTGTACAATGCAAGCTATTGCATTATTCAAAGGGAAATGTACCATGGAAGCTTGGGGTGTTACATTCTCCACTCCTTAAAATAATTTCTTCCTCAAAATTTCTAGAATACTACTGCATAAAAATATTCGGGTGGTTCTTCATCATAGGTTCCTCAGGTTCCCATGTTGCCTCTTCCATCTTATGGTTTCTCCATAGAACTTTCACCATATGAGTTGTTCAGTTTCTCAACACTTGTTCTCTAGTATCAAGAATCATGAAAGGATCTTCACAATAAGATAGATCGGGTTCTAGTTATATTTCTTCATAGGTGAGTACATGCATTTAGTCAGGCATGTATTTTCTCAACAGTGATATGTGGAACACATTAGGAACATTGGAGAGACTTGGCGGCATTTCTAAACGTTAAAGTTATAAATCCAATTAATTCTATAATTTCAAAAGGTCCAATATACCCAGGACGTAATTTTCCCTTCTTATTGAATTGTATAACACCCTTTCATGGATATACCTTGAAGAAAACATGATATCCTACTTGAAATTCCAAATCTTTCCTTTAGTTATCAGCATAGATATTTTGCCTAATTTTAGATTCTTTGATGTGGGTTTAGATAATCTTAACCTTTTCCATTTTTTCCTCAACAAGTTATGGGCCTACGAGTTTTCCTTCACAAACATCATCCCAAAAAGTTGGTGTGTGACATCTCTTTCTGTATAATGGTTCATATGGTTCCATCTGAATACTTGAATGGAAGCTATTTTTCTAGGAAAATTCTACCAGAGGTAAATATTGATCTCACATGCCTTCAAAATCAAGTGAGAAAGATCTCAACATCTCTTTTAAGGTTTGAATATTCCTTTCTAATTGTCCATCAGTTTGAGGATGGTAGGCAGTGCTCAAACGAAGTTCCGTATCCAAGGCCTTCTGAAGACTTTTCTAGAATTTTGATGTAAAATGAGGATAATGATCAGAAACAATTGATAGGGGTACTTCATGAATTCTTACAACTTCATTAATATATAGTCTTTCTAGACGTTCAAGTGGTAAATCTTCTCTTATAGAAAGAAAATGTGCTGACTTGGTAAGAACATCAATAATGACCCATATTGCATCATTCCTTCTAGGAGTCTTTGGTAGCCCCATGACAAAGTCCATCGTAATATCATCCCATTTACACTCAGGTATGGGAATATGTTTCATAACTCATCTAGGATGTTGTCTTCTAGCTTTCACTTGTTGACAAACCATACATCTTGACACATAATCAGCAATCTCTCTCTTTATGTTGTCCCACCAAAAATGTTCCTTCAAATATCTATAAATCTTAGTGCTACCAGGGTGTATAGATAAATTGGAGCTATGAGAATCATCCAACAATTCCCTTTTTAGATCAGGAATATCGGGAACACAAAGTCTCTTCCCAAATTTCAAAATTCCATCTTCATATACGAAGTCACTCAATCTCCCATCATTCCCAGATTTAATCTTCTTTTGAAACTCCTCATCATCAGTCTGAGAACTCTTTATCCTTTCTAGTAAAGATGGTTTGGAAACCATTTGAAAAAGTATTGATGTTTCACCTTCCATGGTTATTCCCATATCCATCTTTACTAGATCCATGAAAATAGGATCCCTTTAAACTCTCATCTTGTTCAAAACTCCATGATCCTTTCTGATCAAAGCATCTACCACCTTATTTTCCTTCCCCAGGTGGTAGTGTACAGTGAAATCATAATCCTTGAGTAGTTAAATCCATCATATTTGCTTCATGTTGAGTTCTTTTTGTGAGAAAATATACTTCAAACTCTTGTGATCAGTATAAATCTCGTATTTTTCACCATAGAGATATTGTCTCTGTATTTTTAGAGCAAATATTAAAACTGCTAACTCAAGATCATGAGTGGGATAGTTTTTATCATGATTTTTTAGCTATCGTGATGCATATGAAATAACTCTATCATTCTGTATAAAGACACAACCAAGTCCTTTCTTTGATGCATTACTATAAATAACAAACCCATCATTCCCTAATGGTAGAGTCAAGATAGAAGCATTGACTAATCTTCTCTTCAGTTCTTCAAAACATTTTTCACACTCTTTTTTTCAAACAAATTTAACCCCTTTACGTGTGATCTTGGTTAATGGCTTTTCCAATCAGGCAAAATTATGGACAAAATGCTGATAATAACTTGTTAAACCAATAAAACTGTGTACCTTAGTTATACTCATTGGTGATGGCCATTCTTGGATTGCCTTGGTCTTTGAAGGATTGATAGATATTACATACTTAGATACAATATGGCCAAGAAAAGAAATTTCCTGAAGATAGAATTCACACTTGCTAAAATTCCCATATAATTCATTTCTTCTGAGGGTTTTCATAATAGTACGCAAGTAATTTTCATGATCTTCGTAGATTTTTGAGTATACCAAGATATCATCAATAAATACCACTAAAAAGTCATCAAGATATTCCTTGAAAACTCTATTCATTAGATCCATGAAAATAGAGGGTGCATTAGTCAGTCCAAAAGGCATTACTATAAACTTGTAATGCCCATACCTGGTTTGAAATGCTGTTTTTGGAATGTCCCCCTTCTTCACACACAACTGATGATATTCAGATTGAAGTTCAATATTTGAAAAATATTGATCTCCACGAAGTTGATCGAATAAATCATTAATGCGAGGTAGGGGATACTTGTTCTTTATTGTTACAGCATTGATCTCACTGTAGTCAATGCACAACCTCATAGATCTGTCTTTCTTCTTAACAAAAAGAATAGGGGCTCCCCATAGAGAAACACTAGGGTGAATAAATATTTTATTACTAAATTACTATAGTTTTTTCTTTAGTTACACTAATTCCACAGTGTCCATTCTATAAGAGGTCTTCGATATGGGCCTTGAACCAAGAATTAAATCAATAGAAAACTCAATTTCTCATTTTAGAGAATCTCCAGGTAAATCCTCTAGAAACATGTCAACGTATTCTTGCACAATAGTTACATCCTCTATTTGAACATTCCTTTCCTCACCCATAGTTATTTCAATATATTTCTCCCCAATAATTGAATTTAGTAGATCTACTGGGGGTAGATCTAGATAAGAATCAGGTGGTGACATTTCTGCTCTAAAGATATGGTACTTCTTATCATCATCAAAAATTGTAACCTCCTTCTTCTTACAATAAATCTTCACATCATGGTACAAAATCTAATCCATATAGAGGATTATATCAAATTCAATCATGGGTATGATGATGAGATCAACAGATAAAGAATATTTATATGCCCTAATGGGGACTGATTCACAAAACATTGTTGCAATGATACTTCCCTTAAGAGTTTTGACTGACAACTTCATTGTTAAATCAAATTGGAAATATCTAATTTTTTTAGCAAACTGGGAAGATATGAAATAATGTGATGATCCAGAATCAAATAAATCATTGGATACACTTGAGGAAACCCTTAAATTACCTTCCACTATGTCATTCGGAGCTTCAACCTCAGCAGTAGTGATCGCATAAGCTTGGCCTTTCTCCCTTGGCCTTTTCTGAGGTAAGTTTCCTTGGCGCTTAGGACATTAATTTTCATAATGTCCCATTTATCTACAATTGTATCATTCAAAATTTACAATGTCTTTCTTTCCCTTGCAATCAAAAGCTTGGTGGATTTTTTCACCACACTTGTAACAGATTCCCATTCCCTTCAGGAAAGTACCAGGGTGTTTATTCCCACATTTATCATAGGATGGATATTCAACTTTTTTCTTCTTCCCCTTATTTCCATTTCCAAAGTGTTCAGCAGATATCTTATTCTCTTGCTTTTCTTTAAAGTTGTAAGACTTAGAGAATTATTTTTTTGTCTTGATTGCGCATGAGACTATATCTTTGTACGATGATAAGGATTGTGAGACTAATGCTCGATAGAGAAATGGTTTTAACCCATCAAAGAATTGATCAATCTTACTCCTTGTGTTGCGTATATAATTTTTTGCATGCCTTTCTAACCTTTTAAAGTTATCCTCATACTTTGCGATATTCTTATCCTCTTTTTGCCTCAGACTCAGAAATTGTATTTCCATATTCGCTCGATGGTTACAAGGAAATTATATTTCTATAAAAATCTCTTTAAACTCCCTCCATTCCATATTTGGTACTTCTTCATCCTACTTTGTGTTTTGAATTAATGACCCCCATTGATCTGCATCTCCTGTGAGGTGATAAACTGCCATGACAACTTTTTCCATTTCACTACTCCCCAAAACATGAAATATTTTCTCTAAGGAACTTATCCATTGCTCAGCTACAAATGGATTTGTAGTCCCATTTCACTTTGGTGATTGTTGCCTCATGAATCGGTCTAACATTGATCCTCCGCATTGTGGATTAGGGTTCTTCATATAGGTAAGGTTATTATTTATAACTTGATTGAGTTGTCTCAGTATGGTGATAATCTGATCAGCACCAGTTTCATCACCAGCTCCACTATAATTATATTGAGTTGGAGGGAAATCCCTACATGGATTACGTGCATTGATATGGTTTCCATTCCTTCTACTGGGCGCCATTTCTAAATAATGGAATACATTAGATTAGTTTATGAATCGCAATACATAATTCCAAACTTATAAAACACTTAACATAAATTGAACAGTTTATGGATATAATCCATAATAATAAAAATGTTTTCTTTGAGGAGATATATACTCATAAATCCTTCATAATGGTTTGTAAAGAAAATTTTAATTATCCTAAGCATATCCCCCAGGAGTGTCGTAACAAAGAGTGTAGCAAGGCCCGTTGTCGTGTACTGGGATACCCCAGGTCAAGCCCGGAACTCCTTGTCGGAGTTTTCACTCCTAGGTATATCTATTACAGATCCGCCTCTACCTGCTCATATCTAGATGGGGATGTATTTCTTGAAAAATACACAAAATCTATACATTACCAAAACTCTAGGAAGTTATTCTATACTAATCCTAAAATTCTATCTTAGATTAATGTTCTCTAATCAGAGTTTTTCTAAATCTAGCTTCCAAGGTTTGTACTAAACTTACTCCGATACAAACTGTAATGCCCCGACCCCGGTTACCCATAATCAATGCATTATTATATAACATTGGCATGATACAAGGAATCATGTCCCGAAAGACTGGTCAGTATAGTAGCCTTTGAAGTACTAGATACATACATAAGTTTTACATTATATCATGAGAAAAAAACAACAACAACATTTTCCCCTTTGAAAACACTTATATCCTTTAGCCTATCCCTTCATTTCAACCATAAAATACTTCTTCGCATACTGGGAGAAATAAAACATATAAAGGGGTCAGCTCAGATGCTCAGTAAGGATAACAATATAGCGGAAACTTGCATAAATAAGCATAAACATTTAAGGCAATGTATTAGACTAAAACATAAGCCTTCTAAATTTAAAACTTCAGCATAATATGGAAAATATAAATCAATTAATACCATTTACTTATTTTCATGGATATTATACTAGTCAAATAATCACAATCAATATCAATAACCAATTTCATAATGATGGAATGCATAATTCTAGACTTCATAACCACATAGTTAAGGCCTCGTACCAAGACTACAAATAAGATTTTTTCAAGGCCTTATTCTAAGACACTAGTTTTTCTCATGAGACCTACTGATGCATCGAGGAGCTATATCAGGCTCCACCTGTCACTTACTATGTCCAATGCATTCCTCATATGAAAAGGTTTAAACATAACATAAACATTCATATTAAAACTAGCATACGAAATGTCAATACTTTATCCATAAACCATGAATGGTATAAAAATAACACATCTACGGTCAAACATACCACAAAACCTTCAATAAAATATGGAATATTTGTATCATAATAATTCAACTTCAAACAAGTTTAAAATCCATCAAAGGATGTTGACATAGATGAAATGAAAACTATTTGAAAGAAATGCCTCTTTCTATTTTGAAACCATTTAAAAGTCACATAATTATAAAATAAAACATTTATTTTGGAAATTTTATTATAATATTGCAAGGGAAGCTTTGAAGGTGTTATAATGGTGGAAAATAGTTGCACCCGCCGTATAAGTTAAAAAAACATTCTTTCCTTAATTTTGTCAAAAAGTTCATAAAGGACCTTGTTTGGAAAACGATGGAAAGATTACTTTACAAAAATATTATAAAAAGTAAAACAAGGGTATAAATGAATTTAAACCATAGTCTAGTAAATAGTAAAAATGTTTTCAAATACATTTTTAAGAAACACGTATGTGGATGATAAAGAGGTCACAGTAGATACTCACGTATAAACAACCTTAGATAATGAAGAGATTGTAGAATTAACCCTTACCTTGTAATTTTCCTTGGTCGAGGGTATGTTAACATCATATATAATAGTTAAATAATTGTTATTAAATTATACAAGAACCACATACATAAATATTATATCATATATGATCTTCTAATATTGCTTTGCTAATAATATTTCAACAGTCTCATCGTTTCAGGTGTTAACTGATTCGTTTTATATGTTTTGTTACATAAGTCATGTTTGTTATGGATAAGATGTATTTGATTCATATTCAAAATGATATTAAGTCCTTAAACATTATTTTTTAATCATAAAATTAAATTTATTCTTGAATATTTACAATGGGGAATGAATCTCATCGCGTTCGTGGAGACGATAATCCATACGTACGCACAAGCGACAATGTCATTCTATTGATGATGAAATCGTATGTAATTGGATGGTATATCATATATACAGAATTATTAATATGTTATATTTATTATTTACATAAGTTATACTCATTATTATACCCATCTAAATAATGAAGTATTTGAATAACAAACTACACCACGACGTGGAGACGGTAAGTCATACGTACGCACATATGATGATTTGTCATTCATATGATGGATAAAATAATGAATATGGTTGTACAATATTTATAATAACATCATATTATTTATAAGGTACTGGATTTATTATTTTTTTATGGAAACAACAAGGAAAGAGGAAGTGGAAGAAGAAAAGAATTTTGAAAGAGGTGGTGAAATTATTACCTCTTCTTCGAGTGTTTTCTTTTGATTTGATCAAAAGGGCTCCATAGGTTGTCTTTATGATCAAATTAAGGCCTATAGGTAGAATTTAGGGTTTTTAGGAGGATATTTGATCAAGTTTTGGATGATCCAAATGGATTTGGAGATGTAAAATTAAGATAAGGGGAAGTACCCATTTATAAGAGAGGTGAGGGTCACTTTAGAAAAACCTTGAAATATTATTTTATTATACAATCATATTTAGTTTATAATGGCTCCAAAAGTATTTATTTCAAGGATAAGGTAGGGATGGGTTGAAAAACTCTCAACCAATAGGTTTTATAGAGGTTTAGGTCACTATAATAACCTTATCTTTTAGATTTAACTCTTAGTTAAATAGTTTAACTTTTACTATGTATTCTTGTATTATTATAATAAATGGTTAATAAACTTACTATAAATAGACAAGGGAACCCCAAGTGGTTCATTATTGATATATATAACATTATATAAGTACTTTGGCCGAACCTTATATTTTTAGGAATATTATATAAATTAATAATATAGTATTTGTTTAAAAACTCATTTATGTCAATTTTGACACTATTTGGTATTTTGTTTTTGTAAAAGTCATAAAAACATTATTACTTCGAAAAAAATTATTTAATAAAACCTAAAATGTCATATTAACCTATAAAATTAGTTTAATTCATCAAAATTCTCCATTTACATGTATTTGGATATTTATAATATCAATTATTTTAATATTTCATTAATAAGGTAATTACTGCATCATCATTGTCTCATAAATAAATTCAATTATTTAATGTATAAAAATTATAAATAAAATACCATTATGTAGAAAATAGTTTTATATTTATAATTAATATTTATAGTCTAATTTATCTTATGTGTAACCCTATATTAAAAATGTTTTAATTATGGAAATTTGAATTTAACACTTTTAACTCTTCTTTAAATAAAATAATAATAAATGTCTTAATCTAATCCAAGTGGACCAAAAGGATCATATTTTATTCCTAAAGTTTATTTTGGTCGAAATAAACTTATCCAATAGAATTATGACATGTGTTAGGGTAATAATAATATCATTTTTACCTTTAATTACACTATTTACTTTTAACCGTGGTAAATAAAAGTCAAAAGTTACTATTCATCAAAAATTATTTTCATCTCATTGAACCACATTTTACTTACTGATTTCAACCATTTATCTCAGATTTTTGAAATTCAATTCATAGAAGCGGAAAAAATAGGATTTATGTAAATTTGCAAATGCGCCTAGAAGGTGGGTAAAAGATAGTAAACTGTTCAATAAAATTTTATATATCTAATATTATTATAAAATGAATCCAATGAATTATATTGAACAAATATAGGTATTATATATCTATTTTTACCTAATATAAATTTAAATAAAATTACTAATTATTTAAATAAAAAGCTGGTTTTAAACAATAACGCAGTGTTTTTCACTATTCATCTAAAATTGAAAGTTTTCAGAAAAATACTAAAAAATCACCCTAAGCTAATTTTGATATACCGAATCCAAAAATGAAGTCCATTTTAAAAAAATAAAATTTATAAAATTTTAAAAACTGGGTATTACTATTCATAACAGCTAGTTTGATTGGTTGTGATGTGTTAAAACTCCAAGTTACGTACAATGAAAGTTATTGCATTATTCAAAGGGAAACGTGTCATGGAAGCTTGTGGTGTTACAATTAGGGATAATGAGATTTTCATAGGAAAACATTTCACTATAAGAACAGAAATCTCTTATATAAATAATTTCATGAAAATCAAATTAAAAAGTTTTACCTAGGCACGATTAGTGCGATGGAGGAATGAATTGAAATACTATAACTTTAATATACAAAATATTTAAGGAAAATATAATGTTATTCAAGATGAACTGATACACTACATTGACTCTTGAATGTGTTATGGAAGAAGGTAGTAGATCAAGGAAATTTCTAGTTTTCATTGATAATAATTTGGTGGTATAATTCCTAATTATCAAGGTAATGAGAAACATATGCCATAAAAGAAAAGGGGTCTATCAGAGAATCTTCTTCATAATAAAGGATATTCATCCAGTAAGTTTGAAAGATTAGAAAACATATTTTCTTTAACTAGGAAGTCTTAAAAACTAGAAAATATTTCAAAAAGATCCCAATATAGTAATTCTAAGGAAAAAAGCTATATTGAATTCTTTGTATGTGTCCAGAAAGGCCATTACAGCACTCAATGCATGGGAAATACGAGAAACCTAAAGGCTCAAATGAACCAGTGGATAGAAACAGGGGGAATATATAAAGGAAAATAGAAGAATGTTTCTAAGAACTGGGATGATCAAGTAGAATAAGAACTTGAAATGTAGCAGAAGGTTCATAAAGAACTTCATCGATAGAACATTCAACAGGGACAAGTTCAAGAAATTATATATGATAAGCTAGATGAGGATACAAATATAGAAAAGTAAATCTCGAAATATTTGGAAAGGATAACAAATATTTTAAAAAATAAATCCATATATATCTATAATCTAATCTAGAAAAATAAGGATAATCAGATATTTAATAGGGGTATGAACCATGTTCTAGAAAATTTCGAATAATCCAAATAACTTGTGTAGGGTTATAAGAAGATATATCAAGATATGATCAACATGATCATCACTGAAGAGATCCAACAAAAGGTTCAAGTTTTTGTCCTTCTTGATAAAGTTAATAAGATCTACGAAAAAGGTGTGGAAGAATATTAAGTCCTAATAAGGGTTTGAAGGATGTTAGGAATAGGTATTACAAATCTCCATATACCAAACACAACATTAAAACTAGAAGATTTCATTGAGTTTTAGAAGGATTTCAGAATGGGAGTAGTAAAATTCTTGGGATTTAATAAGATAAATTCCATAATTATTTTGGTACCAAAGATAGTGAAGATGGTTCTAAACAATGAATATCCAAGTTTTATATTGTGGGTTTCATGAATCAAGCCTATCAAATTAGAAGATAGATTGGTTGTACTATGGAACTTGTACCTAGGACACTAGACTAAAGGAACTATCCAGAAAACGTTCAAGGAATCCGAATTTAGTGATGATGACTGTCTAGAATTCAGTTTGAATAAAATTAATTATGAATATATCTCTATCGTATAGAGTTTTTATCTTATTTAATCAAAATTAGTGATAAAATATTTCATATTCTTTATAGGTGACAATGTTCTAGTCGCTATCAACTCAAGAGACTTAAAAACTTTAGATATGACACATATGATAGATTTCATGGTGGAGGCAAACATGATTATTGATGAAATAAAGACATGGAAGGGACATAAATAATATATATTAATTATCAAAGACTAGATACAACACAACATCAAGTAATTGATGGAGATGAAGGAGTCAGGGAAATAGGTCTTAGTTGGAAAGATGATCGATGTTTTGTGTGACATGGAAGGGTTTTAGGCACTAATTCATACATGCATCATATTTGGCATGGATGATCAGATCAAATCAAACATGTTAATTATGTAGTTTGTTTTTATGTGTGAAATGTGTGGTGGAATTTTCATGTCTATTCACTCCACCTTTTTTTTATTTTGATTTGGATTTTTCTTTTTCAGTAGTGTGCATTTTAAGTGGATGTAGAGTCAACTTCTTAAGAAAGTTGAGCCCATAGGCCTATATAAGGGACCTCCAACACATTTTCCTGGGGATATGTATTTCAAATATAAATTAGTATAATTTCATACATTCTCTCTCTAGTTTCTTTCTCATACTTTATGATCTTAATGAAAAATGATTCTAAGTATGATCTTTTGAGTGAAGATAGATAGTCCCCTTATCCCTTTTCATGGATATTTTTGGGTTGTCATGCTTTTAGGTACACTTTTTGCAACCTTTTTAGATTCCAAAAGTGGGAGTACCCAGGATACCTTCGTCAAAGACTCATCACCACTAGTGGAATTAGAGCGTGGGGGAGAATCCATCCAGAGCACTGCTTTGGCAGATTTTGTAGTAGCAACTTTTGAATTCAATGGTTAAATGAATCTATTGTGTTTAGAGGTGTTTATAATTAAGGTTTCAATATTAAAGGATTAAATCCATATATATTTAGATTATAAAGTATCATAAAATTCCAGAATCCATATTAGCCTATGATAACAATCCTAAAGTAATCATGTTAGGGAAAAAATACTAAGAAACTTGTGAAAGGATCGAAGAGTTGAAAGCATAAATTAGGTGTACTGAATCTCAACTTTTACAAGCCAAGTGTTTGGTCAAAAACCTTGAAATAACTCTAGGATATCTATAAGGTGAATTATTTTTCTTCAAATATTAAAATATGGAAGGAATAGGATCTGTTGTTGTACCAAATATTCAAGATATTTGGAAAAGGATTGAATAAAAATATTTAAGGGAAGATTCCAATCTTCCAGGATCCACTATCTATGATATGAATCCACCAAGTGATACAAATAGAGGGATTGTATTCCCTATTTATCTTCTAAAACAAATACTAAACTATCTATTCCATTGTTCCCAAGGGATTGGTTTATGGGTGATCACCTGCCATATAGGTTGTGAAAGACACATCTAGAAGGTATTCCACAACATGGGATGATCCTTAAGTTTTATTGAAAAAAAGATCCTAGAGTATCCATTGAAGAATGGGCTCTAGAACTTTGATATTATATGGTATCAATTGGTTTATAGTCATGGAACATAAATAGTGCACTCAATTTCACTAAAGCTAGCTTAAGAGGAAATGAAGGGAGATTTTGGATATACTATTAAGACACTCAGAAGTGAGAATGGATATCCAAGCATATGTCACATTCTTAATCAAGGTTATACTAGTAGTATCTAATTTTATTAAATAATAATTTGAGGAAAAATTTATGGGTTGATCGGGATGGAGAATTGGTAGAAAAATCTAGAACAACTTTAACCAAGATCCAAATATGTGACATGTGTTATTTTGAAAAATATCTTTGTAAGTTTCAGCATTGGGATTATATTCTTGGACCAAGATATCAATCATATGATCTAGAGGCATTTATATAGAAACTTCCAAGTAGATTACTTGAAATAGTTTAACAATCCTTGAAGAGTCTTTCTCAAATTTCGGAATTGCAGGATACTTTGGTTGTTTGAGAAGAAACAATTAGGCAGGTAAAAAGAATCTATTTCATGTAGATTCATGTACTCTAGGATTTAATTAATATTCTATATACGATTTATTCTTATTTCCCAAAGTTATAAGGTGTTACAGGAAGATACGGGTGTGGTCCAACAAATTAGGATCTTGTAAAACCCAGTAAAGGTCATTTAGAACATAATGTCAATATTTCTAATGTGAATGAATGAGATCAAACAAGAAATTCTAGAAAAAAATTAGTAAAATGAAATCATCAAGTAGGTTTTCAGGTAGAAATTAAAAAAAATATATAAATAATATCTTAGACTAAATAGAATCTAAAAGGATGTAAGAGAAAAAATTAAGGAAAAATATGGAAAGTATCCCAAATGTTCTCAAGAAAAATATCTATTCAATTTTAATTTTTGTTGGTTCTATGGGAAGAAAGGTCATAGATCTGACACATTCCTAGATGTAGACAGAAGAAGAGGGAGTATCAAGGTAATAATGATGGAAGATTCATCAGAAATATTATTTGATCCTATCTCGGGAGAAGATATAAACTTGGATGATGACAGTTTGTATTCATTATATTCAGAGTACTCATAGTTGGAATAATCCATCTTAGATGAGGAAGAAGTAAATAATCCCAAAACTATTTTAATAAATCTTTGAATAACCGTGATTCAAGTAGGGGATAGTACATTAAAAGACTCTCCAGATCTTGTAAAGCTATATGAGATGGAAGGTGATCTAGTATATTCTTCATATTATGAAATTACACCAGATGGAATAGATTCTCAATAATAGAATATGAAAAAGTTTATTGGTCTGAGGTGTACCAAAATTCTTTGGTACCATACAGATAAATGATTAAGATCTTTAAGGATGAAGAGATGTTTAATGTCTATGAAATAGATAGAGGATTATTTAAATTTCCTTTGCTAAAACCAAAACAAGTTAGTAAGGATATCCAAAAAATTCCAAGTATGTAAATTTTGGAATAATTCATATTGGACCAAATCCTATTATCAAAAAAAAAGGAAATATCTATTGCAGTAGTAGATGTCATTTTAGATAATTTTTTAAATGCATTATTAGGAGGATCACAAGAAAATGTGAATTCATGAGAATATTGGATGAAATTGATCCTGGATTTTCATATAATAATCATGTAAAAAAATGTTAGTTTAACTTTAAGAAGTTAATATTGACATGACAAACTAGAAGAAGATGTTGGGATGTCAACCCAATAGAAGGTGTGTCATAGTAATTACTCATCTTTGTGTAAAGATATACAATATTATAAGACCAGATCTAAGGAATGGTGTGGAGATATTTAAACATTTTTTTCAAGATAAATGAAAATAAATTAAACCATTGACACCACGAGTGGTAAACCCCAAGAGGCTAACATGGTCTAGAGAATGGGATTCACCAGATCCAGAGGAAGAATGATGGAAGAAGCTACTTCTTACATATGTGATTAAACAATTCATAAATAAACTTGTTATCTCTAATATCAGTGAAGATAGAGATGATATTAGGTTATAAGGATCAAGACCAGGTATATTATATTTGAAAATTAAAGATCCCAAATCAAGAAATACTTGAAAAACCTTTTGATAATACATGGATCTCAATTGGAAAAGATGAAGGTACTTTATCAAAATAACCTAGAACATCAGTTTCTAAAAGGATAGTCAGAAAAAGGACTATTTGATTTCCTATATATGAGGATGAATAATCTAGTGTAGGATATATGTGATCATCATTACATGGTGAATAGATATAAGAATGGGATACATTATTAATGCTAAGTATTTTTGGAACTGCGTGTGTTGCCCTAGTTGATATAAGATGTACCTTATCTTGCATAAGAATACAATTTTCAGGAGTAACCTAGGAATAAATAGAGTTGCAAGTTACAATTGGTAAAAATGAAATAGTTGTGATTCAGTAAGCAGCAAAGGATATCCATATTGAACTTAATGGTAAGATATTTTTAGAGCAAATTATTTTCTTTATTCCTCAATTTCCATATTAATTCAGATTAGAAATCGATTCCTTAGAATATATCATCCTATAATGATATTTTTAGAAGTAATTTTCCTCAATAATTATTTAACTGCAACTAATTTTTGAAAAAAAATAGAATGGTTCCAAAAAATCAAGTATCTACTATCAAAGTGGAAAACTATTAGATGAGGATAGATGATACCATATAAATATTGATCAGTGGAAAGAACTGGTTGGATTGAATGTTATGAGGATAAATTAAGAAGAAGTATTGACCAAGATAAGTGATTTTTTATCATAAAATTGATCATTAAACACTCTAAAATTATGGTAAAAAGTGACATCGGTGGCTATAATCACCCTTAAATATCCTAGTATGGTGATCAAAAGTAAGTGAATTTTATATCCATAAGGAATGGTTAAGGAGTTTGAGAAATAAATTCTAGAATTAATTAGTCTTGGGTTGATCAGGCATAGTGAAATACCTCACAGGATTGCAGTATTCTTGGTAATGAATTGTGTTGAGAAGCAGTGTGGTAAAACTAAAATGGTTATCAATTACCATGATCTTAATTAGTCCATAAAATATGATAGATATAGTCTTTTTAATTATGAGGATTTGAGAAATAGGATTAGGAATGAAAATATAATGGTATATTCGAAGTTTGATCTCAAGTAAGGATATTGGTAGATTAAGATCAAAGAGGAGGCTATACCATTAATAGTATTTATAACTCTATTTGGTTTGTTCTAATGTATAGTTATTCCATTTGGATTCAATAATACCTTAGGAATATTCTAGATGATAATGGAAAAGTCATTTGTTAGATTATCATGGTTCATGGAGGTCTACATTGATGATGTTCTTCTATTTAGTAAAAATATAGAATAATATATCAGGAATTTATAGTAGGTGGTTGTAGTGTTCAAAGAATAAGGGATGATACTTTCAAAAAGAAAAAACATTTGGATGCAACCAAAGATTGAATTCTTGGGATTATAGATCCAAGGAAGTATATGGAAGTGTTAATCGCATATTTTAGAGAAGCTAGAAACTTCACCTGATAAGCTTATAGATCATAAGAATATACAAGTATTTCTTAGTATATTATGTTATGTCAGAGCATACATTAAAGATTTAACAAAAATCTTAGTTCCAATTCAGAAAAAAAAGTATCTAGTAAAGTACCCCAGAATTGGACATGAGGATATTTTGAAGTAATCATAATTCTAAATCATAAATCTTAGAACCTCCCATAATTGAAATACCCATATGGGAGTTAATATAAACTTATTTTAAAAATAGATGCATCAGAATCAGCATGAGGATTTATCTTAAAGATAAGGAAAAACTTGATGAAAGTATCACTAGATACCGAAGTGTATGTTTTAATAGAACATAAAAGAATTATCCTTACCATGAATGATAATTTATTTTAGTCCTTGATGGAATTTGGGATAATGATCTTTTCTTAGGAAAAGCATTCACTGTAAGAATAGATAGTTCTTATATAAATAATTTCATGAAAAACAAGTTAAAAATGTTTACCTTGGCACAATTAGTGTGATTGATGAATGAATTGCAATACTATAACTTTAATATATAAAATATTAAAGGAAGAGATAATCACATTCCAGATGCATTAATTCCCTACTTTGAATCTTGTAGGTGCAATGGCACAACTTAGTAGATCAAGGCAATGTCTAGTTTTCAGTGATAATCATTATGTGGTAGAATTCCCAGTTATCAAGTCAATGAATGACAGATTCTAGAAAAAAAGGGATTCTAGCAGAGAATCTCATTTATAAGAAATAATCTTTATCCAGTAAGGTTAAAATATCAAAAAACATAAGTTCTTTAACCTGAAAGGATGAAAATCTAATAAACATTTCAAAATGATTGCAAGAAAGCATGTATAAGGAAAAAATCCATATTGAATTATTTGTATGTGGTCAGAAAGGCCATGAAAACAGTCGATGTGTAGAAAATTTGAGAAACCAGAAGATTTAAAAGAACCAGGGGATAAAAATAGGAGGAATCTCTAAAGGAATAGTGAGGATTGTTTCTAAGAGATTGTTTGATCAAGTAGAATAAGAACTTAAAAATAGTATAAGTTTTAGAAGGAAATTCATCGACAAAACGTTAAGTAATAACAAGATCAACAAACTCTGGATAACGAGCTAGATGAGGAGCCAAATCCAGTAATAGAAATCTAGAAATATTTTCAAATAGTTCCAAACATTTCAAGGAATAAATCAAAAACTATCTATAATCTAATATAGAAAAATAAGGATGGTCATATAATCAATATGAGTCTAAAACATGTTCTAGACATGCTCAGGGAATTTAATGACCATATATAGGACTATAAGAAGATATATCTGGATATGATCAGTATGATCATCACTGAAGAGATCGGCAGAAGGTTCAATTTTATGGTCTTCTGAAAAAATTTAAAAAGATAAATAAATGGTTGTGGAATAATATCTAGTCCTAAAATGGTTTTGGAGGATGTTAGGAAGAGGGATTCCAAAGATCCACATACCATACATGACATTAGAACCATAAGAGTTCATCGAATTCTAGAAATCTTTCAGAATGGGAGTGGTACAATTCTTGGGATTTAAGAAAATAAATTCCAAATTTAATTAGGTACCACAGATGATGAAGACAATTCTGAATAATACATGTCCAAGTTTTTTGTGGTGGGTTTTACACATCAAACCTATCATATTAGTATACAAATTGGTCATTTTGAATAATACATATCCAAGTTTATAATGTTAATTATTATACATAATGTTTAATGTTACTTAATTAATATTCTATTTTTAATTACTTAAGTTTACTATTTTTTTAAGTAAAAAATTTGGTTCATCCTTATGTAGGCACCCTGACTAAACCTCAACCACATAGGGGACCCATTGAGTCATCCTTGTGGGAAGGCCCGCTATAGGAAGCCCCATAAGAAGGATTTGGTAACCAGTTCGCATAGTATATGCTTAACACATGTGCGTTCATGTATAAGCCCCCCAGAGCATTCTCGTAGGCGTATGGGTAGTCTAGGTCTCCAACTAGGCTATAGGCCCATGTGTTTATTATGTAAACTTGTGATGATCCCTAGTAACCATCTCGAATCAAGGATTAACACGGATTGATTGATATATCATTGCTTTTTTGTGTCTCCAAATCAATGTGGGATGCTGTTTTGAGTTTCTCTGTTCATTCAAGTTCAAAACTCAGATATAATCATGGCCATTGGATCTTTTATATCTCATCCATTTGATCTATTTTTTAAGTCTCATCTGTTCTTATTTAAACTATTATACCTCTAAGTTCAAAATTAAATCTTCTTATTCAACTATATGCTTGTTCTCTAGTTTATTAGTGTTCTTCAGTATGTTAGTTCATTTGACCCGTCTTTCTTTCATAATTCACCCACACTAATCGTTTCATTTAAGTTTATTATACTAGTTTTACATCTCTTCTTGTTTGGTCTCAATATCTTTTTCACATAATTTTTATTTGAGTTTTTACAGTAATATTTTCTTCTCCTTCTTTGGGGTCTTACATAATCTCTCTATTAAAATAGTTTGAAGCTCTATCCTTTGTTGGTTTCTCAATGATGACACTGTTTGACATCAAAGGTGAGTTGGTTCACTGTTGGACAACAACAGTGAGTCACGAGTCACTATCAGAATCAATAGTGAGTCGAATTACTGTCAGACACCAACGATGAGTCGAGTCACCATTGGACATTGATGGTGAGTCAAGTAATTTTTGTACTTCAATGATGGATTATTTATACCCACCATTTTTTATTTCTTTCTGATGTATAGAATCTTGGAAAAATATCTTCAAGCTCCAACATGAGCTCTTCTTCCTTCTTTGTTTAGTTGTAGTAGTCATTTCTTTATATTTGAAGATGTTCTTTTTTAAGATTATTCTTCTATTATTCATTCTTTATTATCCTATTGTTTGGAAATTTGATTCATGAATCATCATTGGACATCCAATGGTAGAAAATTTTCTTTATTGCTTTTTATGATCCTTAGATTTCTCAGTGGAATGAAATTGCTTTTATTTTGGTTGGATTTCATTATTTTTTCTATTTAAATTCAATAGTAGAATCTAGTTTGTTTTACAACTGTAGAAAATTTAGTAACCGCTCTCTGTTTTTAGAGGAAGTTCATGAGTCACCTCTCTCTGTTTTTAGTGGTAGAAAAGATGATCCACCATTATTTAAAAAAAATGTTTCTAAAATTTTTTATTTCTTATTCCAATTTTTGTTATTAAAATGATCTATTTGTTAAAAGTTTTATTATTTTATGTTGAAATAAAATTATAGATTATTTAAAAATAATTATAACATTATTTTATGAACATTTATTCATTTAGATTGAAGTTCATGAAATCCTCTATTTTAATAGAGTTTTTTCTATTAGTATAATCTAAAAGATTATATTTTTATTTCCATTAATTTATAATTTTCAATTATTTGCATTTTTTATATTTAACATATTAATTATTTTATATTAATATTTTAATGAAAAATTATAAAGCTCGTATGTTCTATGTTTTTCAGGGTGGATTTAACAAATAAATGCAATGGTCATATTATTTTATTTTTATTCCTTAATAATTTTCATGAAGATATTTGACACGGACACGCTCCTAGAGGATATTTTATTTAATTATTCAAGGGATATATTCATGGAATAAAAACATATTCTAATGCATATCAATTGATAGAACTTGTAATAGAACTTGTGATACATCATCAACATTCTTACTACTCTCAATTATTCATGAACTTTTGTGACTTATGTACTCTTTTTGTGATCATATAAGGACTTAAACTTTGACATTTGTTTCTTCAAAGTGATCAATTATTGTCAAGCTTCAACATATTCAACATTTTTTATCATCTTTTAATGTCCCTATATTTGTTTTATTTTTGTAATATTTATATTTCTGTTTGTAATTTTTCGTGTCTGGTTTATTATTTTCCCCATCAAAAGAAATTCTTGATTTCTCTAGTTATTCCACCACAAAAAAGGAAGTCAGGGTTGTTGAGTCCTGATCAGAATTCAGGTAAATAGACTATGTTGGTCTCCTATATCAAGACTAGGTTGTTACTCTGGGTTATTTAAATGGTGGTGTCCGTAAACAAGGTTCTCACACCTTTAAAAGTGATGTTCTTAGTTGGTACTAGTCTCCTCAAGGAGAAGAGGAGATTGGGGAGTGGATCAGGATATTTATGATCTGAACCATTATAAATCCTTATGTTCTTTTAATTTATATCCACTTTAACTCATCTCAAGAACACTACACTCACTACAAATTAATATTTAATAAACTCTAATTGTTTTTGTCATTAATTTTTAAAATTTCTATTCAACACCCCCCTCTAGTCATAATTTCCATCAATAATGATCTATAAATTGGTACCAGAGATGGTCTTTGATAGGTTAGTTATTGTTTGTTTTAATCTGATACCAAATAATTGATACCAGCGCTAGGTCAATAGCTATGTGATTCTAATATCAAAAAATTGATATCAAAATCTTGTATTTAATAGGTTAGACTTTATGTTTCTTATTTTTAACTATGTGTTAACCCATCATCCTAGACATAACATTATAAGTAACAAAAGATAATATTTCTTTTATGATGTCTAGTGTCAATGCCAATGATGGATGAATTCCACAGAAACCCCCATTAATTGGTGGGAGTGACTATGTCTATTGTAAAGACAAAATGAAATCCTACTTGAAATAACTGAGTGTGGAACACTAGACCATCATGGATAATCCATATGATCAACCCAATGTTTATTCAAAGACTTTGTTAGGAAATGACATGGTAAAATATGTTTTGAATTACAAACTTAAAAGTATTTTGTTTTGTGCTATTAGTAGAAGTGTATATATCCATGTCTCATCTTGTAAGATAGCCCATGACATATGAAGGATGTTGTAAGTAACTCATCATGGGACTAAAAATATTAATAGAACCAAGTTAGGAATGATCCAATAAGAATAATAGGACTTCAGGATGGGAGATGAAGAATCTATAAACCAAATGTTTCATCAGTTCATAATTATAACCAATGGTATGAGTGCTCTTGGATAAGTATTGGACAATAAAACTCAAGTGGAAAGAGTACTGAGATATCTTTCAAAGATATGGCATGAAAAGACGATTTCCATCGACGAGATTAATAATTTTAAGGAGTATAATTTAGATTAACTAATAGTCTCTCTATTACAGTATGAGTTGGAGATAGACAAATATTGCTGATGAGGAGTCTACTAGAAGAAAAGGTATTGAATTTAAATCTAATGTTATTGATAACTAAAATGAATCTGAATCTAAGTACCAAAAAATTTACAAGTAGATGTCTTACTTCAATAAAAATCTTTTTAAGTTCATGAAAAACAAAGGTGGAAAGAGGTAGTTCAAGAGGAAGTCTAAAAATGACTATGATAAGGGTAATACTACTACCAATAATGATGTTTCAGAATTAATCTATTATGAATGCAGGAAGAAAGATCACATAAGTAATAACTTCCCTAAACTCAAATATCCAAATAAATACAAAGATAAAATAATAAAATAAAAACAATATTTGTTTGGAGGTTGGAATTTCTCAAATAGTTCTCACTCAAGTGGTGATTTTGAAAGTGAACAAGAGGCGGTAAATATTGCCATGATGGGTATTAAATGTGACGTAAATGATTATCTCTTTACTCATTTAATAACTCCTGGAAATTTTTATCATAATGCTTTATTTGGAAATGAAACTAAATTTTTTTATGACTCATGTTCTGATTTTGAATCTAAAAATTACAAAGTTAAGCAACTACTTAAAGAAAATAAATAATTAAATAATGATGGAGTTAAAATAATTGAAAAGTATGATGAATTTAAAATTAAGAATAATAAGTTGATTAAAGAAAATGAGAAAATGAAAAGGGAATGTGATAATATAAAAATTTATATTTCCCAAAATGATGAATCTAAAGAGGATTATAATTCTGAATTGCTAAAACTAAATGATGAAAATGAAAGGATTAAAAAATTTCTAGAAGTTAATGATAAAGATAAATATAAAACATTCAATTTAGTTTTAGATGATCTAACTAAAGTAGAAAATGATATTAAGAAATTAAAGCAAGAAAATAATAAATTAAGAGACATAGCTTCTTGATCTAATGAAATGGTCTTCACAGATTTAGAAACTCTTCAAAAGGAGAATATGAATTTGAAAAAATAAATTTGTTAATATTAAAAGTTATTTATATAATTTTGTTAAAGGAAAATAACAATATGATAAGATTATGTCTTTAATGATATTAAACACCAATAATAATGGATTTGGATACACTAGTATAACTCCATATTTAAATAAGATTATCTTTGTTAAAATCTCAAAAGTAATCATTTCAAGTATATTTTAAATGCAGAATGAAAGGGTATTATGCCAATGAGTATTCATTGAAATTTAAAATGTATTTTGGGCATACTAGAACATTAATTTATAATGATTTACTTTCTAAAAAACCCACTAATAAATTCTTTATATCAATTTGGGTGCCTAAGTTTTCTGCTACTAATCCAGTTGGATTCAAGTTTCATGGTTACCAAAAAAGTCTGTTGGATTGTTTAAATTTATGAAATCTACCTTAGAAGTCTTAATGAATCATGGTACTTATATAGTTGCTACTTTAGGTACATGATAGATGATATTTAAAAATTTCTTTCATTTAATTCATGTGATGGTGATCTTGTCACATTTGGAGATAACTCTAAGGATCATATTAAAGGTATTAATGAAGTTGGTTTTTCTAAAATAGTTATTATTTCAATGTTATTATGTTCACTTGTTTTAAAGAATAATATTATAAGTTTATCACAATTATGTGATGATGTGTTAAATATTATATTTGAAAATGATAAGTTCACAGTTCTAAAAAATAAATTAGTTTTTTTAAATAGAAAATAAAATGTATAGACGGTTGAATTTTTTGATCTAACCAAACAAAAGGTTAAGTGTCTGAAAGTTGTAGAAGCATATGAAATTTTGTGGCATATGAGACTTGGGGATGAAAATTTTAGATTGTTTCACAAACTATCAAAGGATGAATAGGTTCTTTAACTACCCAAGCTACATACAAGTAAGTACTTCATGTGTGATTCCTATTTAAAAGGTAAATGTCACAAGGAAATATTTAAATCTATAAATGATGTTAGTACTACAATATGTTTATAATTATTACATCTTGAATTTTTTGGACCTATATAACCCATTAATTTTTTTGTTAAAAAGTATTTTTTTAATTGTATATGATTACAGTATATTCTTATAGATTTATTTCTTATCCCATAAAAATGAAACATTCTCCAAATTTTGTACTTTCTGTAAGCTTATTCAAAATTTCAAAAATCCTTCATTAATATCTATCATAAGTGATATAGGTGGTGAATTTATGAATTTAGAATTTGATAAATTTTGTAAATCAAATAGTTATAAACATCATTTCTCGTCCCCTAGGACACCACAACAAAATGATGTGGTAGAAAGAAAGATCATATCGATTAAAGAAATGTCTAGGTTGATGCTAATGGAATTTAGTGTACCTAAATACTTTTGGGAAGAAGCATTAAATAAAGATTTCCATGTTTTAAATATATTTTAAATTAGACCTTTCCAAAATAAGATCCCTTATGAACTTTTCAAATGTTTTAAACTTAAAGATGGTTCTTTCAGGGTCTTTAGCTGTAAAGTGTTTGTCTTAGATACAAAAGATAATTTAGGAAAATTTGACCCTAAATCAAATAAAGGGGTATTTTTAGGATATTTAAATAATAGTAAATATTATAGAGTTTACAATTAGAAAACTTTATTTGTTGAAGAATCTGTGCATGCTATGTTTAATGAAAACATTTTTAATAAGAAGGATTATGAATCATTCAATGAAAATGATGAGTTTGGAGAATTTAACTTTGATGAATATAATGTAAAAGATATGATAATTCATTAGTTGAGGGGGATACTATCTCTTCTCAAACTAATCCAAAGGAATGTAAAACTCTTAAAGATCACCCTATTGAAAATTTAATTGGTAATATAGAATCTGTTATTCAATCTAGAAAATTTGTTTTACTATACTGTAACGACCCAAAGTTTCATTAATGGAAAATCCCTCTTGATCCAGTTAAATGTTTCTTTATGAAAAATGTTTTTATAAGATGTCAACTTATTTAAGTTTTACGTTAAGATTTGTGACCGTTACTTTTATAGCCGTTGAACAGTGATCATCTGGGTAGTTTAAATATAAGTCTTTAACGAACCAATTTTCTACTCAGACAAAGGAAGCGATGGCCTCATCCAGTAGAATTGCCCCTTAAGAAGCCCATTTGTCGGAGCTCGGAAAGGAGGTGGCGTCTTTGGGCTTTGCCCTTGACCAAGCCCAAGCTGAGCTTCATCAAGTCAAGCTCGAACGTGATCGTCTACGGGAAAAATGGAAGTTGATAGAGATTACCACTCGAGCGATGTTATCCGAGCAACCCCAAGAGTCTGTCACCATCGTACACATTACCCTTAGGTCTTATGCGGCTATTTTAAGGGGTTATGTAACAAATAAGTAGCACCATGTTCATGTACATTATTTTTGTATATAATAATGAATATAATTTCTAGTCATTTTTGATGCATTGTAATTAGTTTTTAAAGTACAAATGATGTTTTTAGTTATTATTTAATTAAGAATTATATTTTATTAAATTAAAGGATTTTTGAATTAAATAATATTTTAATAAAATATTATTATTAATATTAAATTAATTTTTATTAAATATAAATGATCTTATAATTTTATGAATGCAATTAAAATTTTTATTAAGGTTTGAAAGCCATTTCTGTCAAAACCCGTGAATTTTTTATAAATGTCGGTTTTTATTTTAAAAGTGAAAATTCACATATTTAGAAAATTATTTAGATAAAATAAATATTATTTTTGGAATCAGGACGTCGAAATTATCCAACGATGAATTTTTCATAATTTTCTGAGACAGTCAAATTTTTGGGTAAAAATTAAACACCATTTAAATATATAATGTGTTTTATGACATCATAATGACCCAATGGTGATGTAATAAAATACCATAATCCTTATGTTCGGCCAATATGTGTTTTATCAATAAAATAATGAGGTTTTGGGTTTGTTTGACTCACTTTTCAAAGCATTAATGGAGCCCTCAAGACTTATTCAACACTTTGCCTTTTTAAATTAATTTCCATGGGAGTGTGACTCACCTCCACATAAGCAACCCTAATTTTTTAATAAGTTCGGACCTTGGACTTGTAAAATATTGTTTTCCTCTTCCCTTTTCCAGAAACCATGGGAAAATACCATGGGATGGTTTGTGGTTTGGATTATTTTAATATAAGGGGTCCCAAACCTAAATAATAAAGAATTCTCTCACCTTTCCTATATAAACCCACCCAAGCTCCCACTTCCTCCTCACCAAAAGCCCTTTAAGTTCGTCCAAACTCTGACCTACTCTCTCTAGAATCCTCTCAAGGTGCCCCAAGCTCCCAAGAAGCCTCTCACAAGCCTCTCTCTAGCCTTTGGAAGCACACTTCCAAGTAAGGGTTTTTCTTCCTTTCTCATTTTTGTCAATTTTCTTTAAGTTGTATTGCCCTTTTAATTTAATTTATGAATGTTGGGGTATGGTTTCGCACCTCTCCCATACTGCCCTCTTATTGTTTGAATGATGGGAGACCCCTTTCTCTCTCATTAAATGCCTCCCATGTACACCCGTTACTATGCCGAAATTCCGAAAGGAACCTTTTTCTCCTCTTCTATATTCAAGCAATACTTTTGTATCATGAATCTAAATTCCTTTTCAATTGGTGGGACATGTATCTATATGACCTTATTACTGTCCATTACATGTAAATATGATGAGGAACCCCTTTCTCTCTCATCAGCCTTTTTTTATGAATTCTTATGTCACGCCGTTACGCTGCCGAAATCACACCGATTTTCTAAGCCAATATCATTGTGTAGTGAATACCATGCCCATTTCTCCATCAAGGGTATTCACCTTTATGCACGTTTACTTATTGATTGTAAAGTTTCATGTATGAATTCCACATTCCTTTATCATGGAATAAATGATTATGTTTTATGAATCCATGTTTTATGATCCATGTGGCACACTTATGCATGAAATGAAATGTTTAAGAAGGGTGCGCCCTTTATAGCGCTCCAATGCATTGGGTAAAGTATAGTATCATGATACGTCATGTGCAATGAGTGTTTACTCATGCTAATTCAAGTGCAACGAGGGTTTACTCGTGCTTCAAGTGCAATGAGGGTTTACTCATGCTCCATGTGCAATGAGCCTTGGCTCATGCTAATTCAATGTTAAGTGTTGTTGCCACATTTCCATGTTATGATTATCATGCTTTATCATGCCTTTATGTTCATGTCTCTCTTATGCTCTATTGATATGCCTATTGCCTAACATGTATTGTACTCCTCATGTTATTCATTGTGTACTCCCTTACTGGGCTTTATAGCTCACCCTTTTCTTATGCATGTCCTCAGGTTATCCCATGCAATGCTAAGTACGAAGGAATGTAGTGGTCATGTAAAGGAAGTTTTCAATAAGGATGTTGTATTTCAAGTTTAAAGTTTTTATGTAATGGTCCTAAGCCCCAAAGACACTAAACCTCTCGATCTTATTTGTTGTATCAAGTGAAGTTTTATGTAATAAAGCATGTTTAAGTTGTAATAAAAAGCAGGGTTGTCATATATACTCTACCAATTCTACTTTTGTTGTTGACTTTGTTACTATCAATGTTGAAAATTATTTAATGATTCAACTTGGATTAAATCTATTCATGATAAATTAAATCAATTTTGGAGGAATAAAGTGTGGGATTTTTTTGTTTTTCCAAAAGATAAACCTATTATAGGAACTAAATGGATTTTATATAATAAACTTGATGAAGCTGGAAACATAGTTAAAAATAAAGAAATACTAGTAGCTCAAAGTTATTATTAGGAAGATGAAATTGAATTTGAAGATTATTTTTCACTTGTTACTATGATGGAAGTAATTAGAATTCTATTAGCCTTTAATAGTTTTCAAAACATCAAATTATTTCAAATGGATGTAAATATTTCCTTTTTAAATGGAATTATTTCAGAGGAAGTCTATGTTAGAAAACCCCCTAGATTTGAAAATGATAATTTTCCAAATCATGTTTTTAAGATTAATAAAGCCTTATATGGTCTTAAACAATCTCCAAGACCTCAATATGAGAGGCTAACACAATTTTTAATACAAAATGAATTTGCTAAAGGTAAGGTTGATCCCAAAAAAATTATAAAAATAGTTTAAAATGATATATTGGTTATAAATATATATGTTAATGATATAATATTTTGATCAAAAATTTATTCTTTGTGTGATGATTTTTCTAAGTTAATGACAAGTGAATTTGACATGATATTAATGGGAGAAATAAAATTTTTCCTTGGTTAAAAAATTAATCAAAGGAAAATGGTAATTTATTAAATCAAGCTAAGTATATTTAAGAACATGTAAAGATATTTGGACTTGATTCTAGTAAAATTATGAAAATTACAATGAGTGAAAATTCCAAATTTGACTTAGATGGATCTGGTAAGTTAGTTGATATTAAACTGTATAGAGGCATGATAGGAGACCTATTATATCTTACTGCATCTAGACCGAACATCATGTTCTCAGTTTTCTTGTGTGCTAGGTTTCATTCAAACCCCAAAAAAGTCACCTTAAAGATGTTAAAAGAGTAATTAGATGTATCAAGGGTATTTTTTGTATTGGGTTGTTCTATTTTATGAGAATTATTTTGATTTATTACATTACATTGATTTTAAATTTGAAGGTTGCAGACTTGACCATAAAATCACTACATGTATGTGTCAATTTTTAGGAAAAATATAAATTTAATGGAGCTCTAAAAACCAACTTTCAGTAGCACTGTCAACAGCTAAGGCTGAATATTTTGATACTGCTAGTTATTCATAGAGTATTTCGATAAAACGAACTTTGTATGATTTCAATATCAATTTTGATAAAATTACTATTTACTATGATAACTAAAGTGATATTTAAATTTATAAAAAAACTCTTCAACACTCAATAACTAAACACATATATGTAATATTTCACTTATTACGGGATCATGTAAATAAAGGTTATATATGCTTAGAATTTGTTCCTACTGAGAAACAGTTAGCTGAAATTTTCAAAAAACCCTTTGATGTTGTTAAATTTTATAAGTTGAGATTTGAATTGGATATGTTAGAATCTTAATATCTCTGTTAGTGTAATCACTATCCTTAATTTTTTTTTTACATATGTTCTGTAATTGAATGTTATTTACTATTTTGATTAAATGGTAATTAGATCATACTGTTTAAAAATGGTATGTTAAAATATTACTCTTCCTTAATTCTTTCTTTCATTGAATATTATAATTAAATATTACTCTAATTATATTTAACTAATTTTTTTCTATTAAGGAGTTTCAATTTTTTTTAAAGGGAGTCTCTTTTATATATTATTTTTAATGTATTTTTTGATAAATTTCAAAAAGGGTGATATTTTTATTGAAACTTTAATAAATGTTTTGTTTTGTAATTTACAAAAAGGGGTAGTTTATTAGTATTTGAAAGTGTTTTAATAATTTATCACTATTATTTATTTTGATTAATTACTCTCCATTAAAATTTTATTAAATTCTCAAGTTTATTAAATTTTCAAGTGTTTTAATTAATTAATAATTTTTTAATTACAAGTTTTAGAAATAATTATGTAATTGTTTTTATAATTTTAATTATTATACTTAATTTTTTATGTTACATAATGATTGTTCTATTTTAAATTACTTCAGTTTAATTTTTTAAGTAAAAATTTTGGGCCAACCTTAGAGAGGCACCCTCGCTAGTCCTCAAACACATAGGGGGCCCATTGGGTCAACCACGTGGGAAGACCCACCACAAGAAGCTCCATAAGGAGGCTTTAGTAACCAATATGCATTATGCATGCTTAACTCATGCAGGCCTGTGTATGAGGGCACAGAGCATGCCCATAGGATCGTGGGTGGGCTAGGTCACCCGCTAAACCATAGGCCTATGTGTACAATGTGTAAACCAGCATTGATCCCTGTTAGATCACTTGAACTGAGGATCAGTGTGGATTGATTGATATATCATTGCTTCATCGTATCTCTAACCTGATGTGGGATACTATTTTAAGTTTCACTATTCATATGAGTTAAAAAATCAGATATAATCACGGATATTGAATCTTTTATATCTCATCCGTTCAATCTATTTTGAAGTCTCGCATGTTCTTATTTGAACTCATATGCCTTTAAGTTCAAAATTTAGTTTTCTTCTTCAGACATCTTCTCGTTCTCCAGTAAACAGGTGTTCTTTAGCATGTCAGTTCATTCGACTCCTCTTGCTTACATATTTCACTCACACTACTCATTTCATTTAAGGTTGTTGTACTAGTTTGACATATCTTTTAGTTTGGTCTTGGTATCTTATTCTCATATTTTTCATTCAAGTTTTTATAGTAATCTATTCTTCTTCTTCTTCAGGGTATTATGTCATCTCTCTTTTTGACTGGTTTGAAGATCTATCCATTGTTGGTTTCTTGATGGTGACAGTATTGGACATCAATGGTGAGTCGAGTCACCATTTGAAATCAATGGTGAGTCACAAGTCACCGTCGGAATCAACAGTGAGTCAAGTCACTATCGGACGCTAACGGTGAGTCGAGTCATCTTCAGACAACAATAATGGTTTATTCATACCCACCATTTGTTATTTCTTTTTTCTATAAAGAATCTTGGAAAAATATCTTCATGATCCAAATGGAGCTCTTATCCCTTCTTCATTCGGTTACAATAGTTATTTCTTTCTGTTTGAAATTGTTCTTATTTTTTTAAGATTATTCTTCTATTATCCATTCTTTATCATCCTTTTGTTTAGAAATGTGATTCATGAGTCATATTTGGACATCCAATGGCAGTAAATTTTATTTATTTCTTCTCTCTAGCCTTTGATTATTCAATGGAATGAAATTACTTTTATTTTGGTTGGATTTAATTTTTTTTATTTTAAGTTCAACCATAGCATCTGATCTACTTTTCAATGGTAGAAAATTGAGTCACTGCTTTCTATCTTCAATGGTAAGTAATGATTCACCGCTCTCTGTTTTCATGGGTAGCAAAAATAATCCACCGTTAGTTTTTTTTTTCTAAAAATTTTTATTTCTTATTTCAATTTTTGTTATTAAAATGGTTTCTTTGTTAAAAGTTATATTATTTTATGTTGAAATAAAATTTTAGATTATGTAAAAATAATTACAACATCATTTTATGAACATTTATTCATGCATATTGAAGTTCATTCCATAATCTATTTTACTACAGTTTTTGTTGTTTGTATAACCTAAAAGATTATATTTTTATTTAAATTGTTTTATAATTATTAATTGTTTACAATTTTTATATTTAATATATTAATTTTTTTATATTAATATTTTAATGAAGAATTATAAATATCATATGTTATATGTTTTTTAATGCACATTTAGCAAACAAAGGTAGAGGTCATATTATTTTATTGTTACTCTTTAACAAGTGTTATGAAAATATTGGACATAGTAATGCTCATAGAGGATCTTTGATTTAATTATCTGGGAGATATCTTCAAGGAATAAAAACATATACCAGTGCTAATCATTAGATAGAACTTGTGATACATCTTCTATATTCTTGTTTCTCTCAATTGTTTATGAACTTCTACAAATTCTGTACTCTTGTTGTGATCACAGAAGGACTTCAACTTTGACATTTGTTCCTTCCAAGTGATCAACAATCATCAAAATTCAACGTCTTCGTCATTTTTGATTATCTGCTAATTTCCATGTTTTTTTATTTTTGTAATTTTTATCTTTATGTTTTCAATTCTTCATGTATGGTTTATGATTTTCCATATCAAAAGAAAGTCTTTATTTCTCTGAAAAGTAATTTAGGGTTGTGACTCTCGATCAAAAATCGTGTAAATAGACTAGGTTTGTCTTCTATATCAAGACTAGGTTATGACTTTGGGTTGTTTAAAAGGTAGTTTCTGTAAACCAAGTTTCCACACCTTTAAAAGTGAGATTTTTAGTGGGTATAGGTCTTATTAAGGAGAAGAAGAAATCTATGAGTGGACTAGGATATTTGTGATCCAAACCACTATAAATCCTCATGTTATTTAAATTTATTTCTATTGAAACTCAACTTAAGAACACTGCAATCACTACAGATTAATATTTAATAAATATTGATTTTTTTCCATTAATTTTTAAAATGACTATTCACCCCCCTCTAGTCATAATTTTCATCAATAATGATCCAACAGTACTATAAAACTTGTTCCCAGGACACTAGAATAAAGGACCTACCTAGAAAGAATTTGAGGAATTGCAGTTTAGTGATGAAGACTAACTAGAATCTAGTTTGAATACAATTCATTACGAATGTATCCAGATCACACAAAGTGTTTATCTAATCGAATAAAAATCGACAAGTATTGCATATTATTTATAGGAGACGATGTGTTATTCTTTATCAACTTAGGAAACATGAAAACAGTATAGATGACACATATTACAGATTCATGGTGGATACAGACATAATTCTTGATGAACTCAAGACATGAAAGAAACATAAAGAAGATATCTTTATTGTTCGAGACTAGATCCAACATGCCATCAATGAATTGATGGATATGGAGGAGTCATAAGAAGAGATCTCATTTGATGAGATGTTCGATGATCTATATGACTTGGAAGGGTTCTAGGTGCTGATCCAGACATGCGTCATATTCGACATGAATGATCAGATCTAATAAGACATGCTAATTATGTTGTTTATTTTTAAGTGTGAAATGTGCAGTGAAAGTTTCACGATGGTGCACTCCACCTTTTACTTTTTCTTTTTTAGAGGTGTTCACTGTAAGTGGATGTAGAGTTAGCTTCTCAAGAAAACTGAGCTCAAAGTCCTTTATAAGGTACTTTTAACCCATTTGTTCAAGATGTTTTTGGAATTAAAACCAACACAATTTCATAACACTCTCTTTCGAGTTCTTTTCTCAACCGTTGTGTTCTTCATGTGAAATTATTCCAAGTGTGATCCTATGACTTGAAGATAGGTAGCCTACTTATCCATTTTCATGGATATTTTTGTGGTTCTATGCATGTAGGCACATTTTGCAAGGTTTCTAGATTACCAAAGAGGAAGTACCTAGGAGACCTTCATCACAAACTTATCACCACTAGTGACGAATCTTCTTGAACCCTAATCAAAAAAAAATTCCATAAACATCTATTTTAATGATACTAAATCGGATTGGATAGTCTTGCAATCATAGACTTTTTGATTTTTTTTATAACATAATATCCCTTATCTTTCTTTTATGTGTCAAATCCACATCAATTTTCTTATATGTGTCTCCCTCCCCATCCATTATGCTCACCCTCCCTACATCCCCTCCCAAATTCCTCCCCCCACAACCCCAAAAAATATCTCCCCTCCCCGCCCTCCCCTCCCCTCCACTTCCAATTCCCCATCTCCCTCCCCAAATCCCCTCTCTACCTCTGCCTCCCTAACTCCCCCTCTCTACACCTCTGCTCATTCTTCCTCCACATCGTCACAAACCCACAATCGCCTCCTCGTTGGATCCACCTCAAATGACTATCAATCCCATCTCATCCTCCCTTTACACCATCCTCCACCTCTCATCCCCATATCCTCCTCTTCGTCTCCTCCACTCCCTCTGCCTTGCCTCCCTACTGCCACGAATACCCCTCTCCACCACACATCCCTGCTTCAGCCATGCATCCTTGCCTTGCCGCTACAGATCCGTTTTTCCACCATCCCCCCCCTGACACCTCGTCGCCTTCGCCTTTGCATCCCCACCTATGCCTCTACCTCACTGCATCTGTCATGTTGCCTCTACCTACTTCTCTAACCCCCCTTGCCTTCTTTTCCCCACCCCATCCAATATCCCATCATCTGCCCCCTCATCTCCATCTCTATCTCCCCCCCCATTTAGGGTTTCGTCAACCCCTTAGATCTCAACTTTCTATCAAATATAGGGGTTCAGTCATGATTGTAGTGATTTTCGATAGGATTTCTAGCATCCAATCTACGCAACTAACCTCACTTATCACCCTTCATTTATTAACATTTATCCAAGTGTTCTTCCTTCTCTCAGTAGGTTCTCATATGTCGAGAGATATGTTCATACATCGAAGTTTTCATTCATGAAGGTCAGTGTTCATATATGAAGGCTAGAAAGTTCATTACTCTATCTAGGTTTACTCTAATTTATGATATCCTATTTTAGACATCCATCCCCCAAAATTGATTTCTTCTATTTTTATTACATTGATTTATAATCTCCTCTTATTTTCTCCATCAATTTATTTTACCATCATTCATATTTTTAAATGTTCATATTTTTTACTAGAGTTTATATTTTTACTGATTCATATTTTTACAGGTTTATATTTTTTAATAGGTTCATTTTTTTACCTGGGTTCATATTTTCATAAGTTTATATTTTTTTACAGAGAGACTCATAGTTTAGAATCAACCTATCCATTTGTCTTATAGGTATGTATTTTACAGGTTAATTCATTTTACAACAATTCATATATTTGAAGGTTAATATTTTTTATAGGTTCATATTTTTTTACAAGGGTTAATATTTTTACAAGCTCATATTTTTTACTGGGATTTATATGTTTACAAGTTCATATATATTATCATGGTTTATATATATGTGAGTTAATTCTTTTTAAAGGTTCATATTTTTATCCAATTTGTATGTATTTTTTTTCATACATGTACATAATTTTTTTCACACATGTGAATATTTTTATATCATAGAGGCACGTAGTTTTTTTTATACAAGTCCTTATTTTTTAAGTTTAGCAGAGTAGTTTATTTCTTTTTATAATTGATTCCACTTCAATATATTGGTCCATACTTTTTATAGGTGAATATTTCTGATAGGTATATGTTTTTTAAGTTTATCAAAGTAGCTCATATTCTTTATAGGTTCATATTTTTTTCACATCATGTAAAATAATAAAAAGACAAAACTAGTGGTTCCTTTGACATGTGATTTACAAATATGAGTATTCCCCCACTCCAGATTGTTTTTTGTCCCTTTCATGTACTAACGCATTGTAAGAATTCTCAATTAGGTCAAACATTTTCTTTATTTTACTATTTCTTCTCAAATCAACCGATATTATTAATTCTCTTAAATTCTCTGGATTATATATGTTAATCCATTTGATTTCAAAATAACATTTGTATTATCAAGCATGCATAAAAATTTCATTATTTTGATATTATTTTACCCTTTCTTACTTTCACTAGATTCAAATGATGTGAAATGGTTCTATCTTCTGCTGTTTAAAATCAATCATGAATGATAAGTATTTAATTTGAAAAAAAAAATATTTTTCTTTGGGATTCAGTTACACAAACCGTTAAATGAGTTTTTCCTTGGTTTAATAATTTTATGATAAACTCTCATTTCACCCATGCGTTCGAAAGGGGATGTGTTATGGTCAACAAGATATATTTTTCTTCATGTCATCAACTCATTGACCATGATGAATATAGATGCTTCTTTCATCATTCACTAGTTTTATTTTTATTACTTTCTCACTGGTCATGTTCCTCCAACATTAAAGCTTAAGTTCCACTATTGGTGATTTATCAGATCACTCACATTTTGTTAAACTTACACCACTCTAATAATTCATTCATGTAGTGTGGTTCCTTTATCATAATTTCCTAGTTCAATTGAAGGGTTAATCGGGAGATTTAGTAGTAATGAATTCACATTTCTCTTTGGTTTGAAAAAATGTATGATTCCTTTGAGTTTTTGTGATTAATGGTTTATAAACATTCTTCTGCATTAGCTTTGGATTTTCATTGGATTTTAACTTCAATTTGGTTTTATATATCATATTTTATCACTAATTTTATTATCATTTCACATGTTTATATTTCTAATTATATTCTTTAATTCACTCATTTTGAACCATAAAACCCAGTTATTATATTACATGTTGACAACTACGATGCATGTGTTATTGTGCCTATTCATTCGCAACTTCCTAAATTTCATTCATCCATTTCAATTGCATGGTTTATTTTTAAATTTCTTAGTTGATTACCTTGTTTTATTCCCCCAAATTCTCCTTACTCAGTGCACCCTCACCCAATCCCATCTAATTCCCATTAATCCCCTAGATTATTACCAAAAATTATTTTATACTCTCCAAATTGTGTTTGAGTTGAATGTGATTGAGGTTATAAAATTACAGAACACCCATTTTGAGTGATATTTTATATTTTAAAGCAACTCATTATATTTTTAATTTCATGCTTGAATTGAGATTTATTTAGAATTAACTACCCATGTCTATTGCTTGCATTTTCCAACTACATTTTTTTATGCTTGGTTGGTGAATGTTTGATCTTCATTGGATGAATTTCCAATTTAGTTGATGGTGTTTCATCATCCACCATTTTTGACATTACAAAGCCTCAAATTAAAGTAATTAGGATTCCTTTGACTGTATAGCTAGCACATTAAAATTGAAATTTAATTATTCGTTTAATTAATTATTCAAATGATAACAAGAATAAATTTCTAATTATTGCAGAATATATTTCACTGGATTTAGTATAATATAACTATAAACATTGTTAATGTAACCTTACCCTATAAAATCATGCTTTCCTTAACCCATGGAATCAGAATCAAAATTATTGTATACTAATATCCCTCTTACACCATCATAGTATGTTTATAAAAAAATGGTGTTAATTTATTTATTTTTTTCTTAATTTTGATTAATTTATTTATATTTCATTCTAAAGTCTTTAATTCTTTTCAATTTTATATGTTTTTAGGAAATCAATCCAAATTTGTTTGAAAATCAAACATTGGATCTCTAGTTTTTTTATTGCATTGGTCGATTACAGGTCAATTTCCAATTGAATTTTTTTGCATTTATCTTCGGTCACTGATTCTAAATGAATTAGAAATAAACGTATCACAATATATCATCTTGGTAAAAATGTCTAATGAGGAAGAAATTAATTTTTTTTTGTTTATTCTCTTGGTGGACAAGTTATAACTTTGGTCCATTTTGATTCATGGGTTCTATATTTTATTGCTTCATAACTTCATTTTATGGCTTCACCTTCAGTCCATTTTAATTCATGAGTTTAAATTTTTATGGCTTCACCTAGATTTTTGTGTTACACATGTGTTTAATTCCATTAAACATCAGCTGGCCTCATAATGATAATGTTATGTGTGACAAAACTTATGGATTCACCTGGTTGTTGATGATGATTTTTAAAACGTGGTGTCAGATGGTAGTTTCTCTATAATTTTATTCATAATAGTGAAAATATATACATTTTTGTGATTCATTTATCATTTAAAGACATTAGGAATTAGTGAAGCGAGTGGTTATTCAATACATTCTTGATCCTTCCCTTCCAAGTTGCGAGTTCTTAATCTATCATCAAACTGCAAGAGTTACCCATCCTATCTTCGAAGTAAACCTTACATCTGTGTTTATACAATTTTTCCTCAATTTTAAACATGTAACACATAATACATTTTAATTTTTATACAGGTGCATTTTGTTATGAATTTTAGTTATTTCAAGTGAAATATTCCATATAATTATGCAAATGATTTATAGATATGACTTAAATCATTCTAAGAATTATGTAATTTAATTTTTCTTACAATTCAAAATGATCGCATTTTAAATTATTAATATTTTATGCATAGGTTCTGTCTGTGTTTCAACTACATATGTTCAAGCTAGTAACATACTCAAGTGAAAATTACATATGTTCTGTGGGTTTCAATTGCATATGTTTTGTGTGTTTCAATTATATATCTTCAAACCGGTAATGTATTCAGGTGACAGCTGACAATAGCCCCCATGAATATTAGTTACAAATTTGATATTGTATATTACATTATGCTTCATTACCTTCAATCATTTTAACTTCTTTCATGACTATTTATAGGTAATAATCACTATCCCATTCATGCACAAGTAATGAAAAAACTAAATATTTCTATAATTTCTTGTAAACTAACAATATTCGGTTTTTATAGGAGTTAGAAATGCTAAAACTTCATAGTACAATATTGGGACAACTGACTTGGGAGAAAAAATCTTCCTTGGTTATATTACTTGATGGTACATACCCCATTACTCTACACTCTAATAGTATATTTATATTTTCCATTCATTCTACAAAATCCTGTAATTACAGTATGTATAATGCTTTAGTGAGAGCATGTACACCTTTATGGATATTTATACAGTTACATTTATACAGTTACATGATCACATTACAGGTAATAAATCTACATGTATATGGATAATTGTATAGTAACATGAATACACTTCATTTACTACAACTACACCTCCATGCATTTTTTATAGTATGCATTTATACTTAGCATGACACAACGAGAGACTGTTGTATAGTTTTTCTCAAAGAAGTCTTCCGTATTAATTACTTTATGCATAAGGCTTATCTTCGAGGAATTATAGTATGCATTATGCACGTGTTGAACTTTTCATTAATAAATATTAAACTATGAACACCAATTTATTTATGTATAAGAAAAAATTGTTTGAGTATCTTATCAGTAAATTAATTGAGCTATTATACCAATTAATTTTTTAATTTTCATCATTATTATTCTATTTGAATTTAATTAAATGTTCAGGTTTTTCTATTTCTTAAATGCCAGAACTCTATTCTAAAATCTATGTTTCGTAGATTATAACACTTTTAGTTTCTAAACTCCTTCCAATTCATCATCTTTTGATGATGCTGATGATTTCAAATTCCATAACTCCATTATAAATCTGGGATTTCATAGAATCTGTAGTGTTTATCATGAAAAAAAATAAGTTCCGTCGATTTTTTATTCCACGATTTTTATGATTCAGTTGATCACTGTGAATCTCCTCGTGGAAATCCTTTTTCAGGTTATAAATTCTCAATCCCATTAAAATCTGAAATATATTGTTCTTGTCCTGTTTGTGACTCGAAAAGTAAAAAAAATGATTGGTGTGCCCATCAATTTCCTGGGCTTCTTCCTCCAACAATCTTCACCAATTATCTTTAGGTTAGCCAGTGTAAATGTTTCTCAAATTCTCATACTTCTAGAATTATTTCATTGTTCAGTCATCGATTTCCATAGTTGTTTACTCTATCACATTTACCTATTACTCTTTGTTCAATCATCTTGTTTGGGTTCTGTTAGAACTATTTCTATTTGTAAACATTTTATGCTATCTATATTATAATACTCAGTATTGAAATTATATCTTTTTCGAAATTGAGACTTTAGAAAACATTGAGATGACTGGCTGGAAATCATTGGTTAATTTTCACCCGAACAGGTACACATACGGGTCAACATATGCGAAGAGTAAGGAACTATTTGATCTGTTCAAAACCAAATCCTATATTTAAAGGTGCTACCAGTCAACCCTCCAGATCTGTCTCTATTTCGGCCACTGGGGTTTCCTCCTTCCTCCTCCGTTTTATTTTTCACCGACCAAGATCATCTTATGCAGATTCGATCATGCTTTGGTATGGCTTGACCAACTGGTGTTCTTTGTTCTGGGGAGTTCTCTCTGACTCACGCCCTCTCTCCCATATATTTTTGTTGAGTTCCATTTTATTTTATGAAAAATAGGACCATAGAAATGGGAGGAGATCAGAAGAAGAGACCCAAGCATGCTTGCAATTTATGCGGTCAGAGTTTTCCTTTTGGAAAATTATTGGGTGGCTATATGAGGTACCGCATGATGTATGGAGATTCACCCAAAGAAGAAGGAAAGGGAAAGCCCCATCGTGAAAGCGTTTACAATAGACAGGGAGGAAGAAGCTGGATGAAGAGGAACCCAGTGTTATTTAGGCTCAAGGTTAATCACAAGAAAACAAAGAAGGCACCAACTGGTTCAATGTCTATTGATGCGCAGTGTAAACATTGTGGCATAGAGGTCCACTCATGGAGGGCTCTCTTTGGCCACATGGGATGTTGCTTTGTTTCAATGGGGGTTTCCAATACATCTATCTGTGATTACATGTTGTGTGGTGCGCAAGAAAACCCTGTTGATGACTTGTTAGAGGAAGATAGAGTGGAAGGGAATGTTGCTGGGCTGGATAAGAGCATTTCCTCCTCCTCGATTGTTTGTGATATAGGAGTGGATGATGCTTTGTGTTTGTTGATGTTGTTAAGGGACATTGGTGATTGGGGCACTTCTAAATCTGCTCCAATGTATTGGGGCTATAATTCCATGGATTTTAAGGATTCAAAAGCTCTTCTATTTGAGCATTGTAATGAGTCCATGAGAAATAATGAATTTGTGTTTGAAGAGAGCATTGTTGATACCAGGCTGGGAAAGGATCTGAGCAGATCCCAATTCATTGAAACTGGCAAAGGGAATCCCTTGAATAGTGAGAGAGGAGCTGCTCAATCCAATGAAACTTTCTTAAAAATAGATTTGATTCATACCACTACGGAAAGTTGTTCTTGTAGTTTTGTAATCACATACAACTCTATGCATACTTTATGCATACATTGATTTAATTTATGTACAAATGTGCACATAAAAATACATATCTATAATTATATAGAATGATTCCATTTACATGCGTCTCTGTGAGGGTGACACAAGTTCCGTAGATTGTCACCACATTTTTTTGAGTGTGAATGAATTTTTTTATAAACAACACGGCTGCCTACATTGGGCGCGCGCACTCACGAGGAAGCTTACAGTATGAGGCTGAATCTGCTTCGGAGCGGTAATCTCTTCATGGCTGCACCTCTGAGATGTTGGAGTATTGCTACATTACGCACTTATTCTCTTCCTGCTTCCCAGTTTGAAGGAGTTGTTTCCATGGTGCAAGGAGCTTCAGGTGGCCTTGGACTCGAGTTTGTATGTATTTGCGGCCCCTGTCGTAAATTGCGCAGTGTGCTGTCAGTCGCCACCGACTTTAATGCGTCTGTGTTATTGATACCGAATCTTGGGATTAAATTCCTGGAGCTGCACAAATTTCGTCCTGTCTGAGATGAATGAGTTGAAAAGTGGGATAATGAACTCGGTTGAGACTCGATGTTTCAATACGGACCTCCTTGTTAATCTTAATTCAGCAGCTAAAGGATTTGTGCAGTCTTAGCCGTCGGTTTAATTTTATAAATGGCTGCCCTCGTTTTTTGTGCCATTCTTGTCCTATTATTACGAGATTAGGTGCAATTATTTAGATGTTTTATCACATAAGAAGCAAAGCAATACTCTATCCTGAACCTTGGAAAATGATAACCCTAACCGTCTCTTCAACTATTTGAGGCCTGCTATATGGGTTTGTTTCCTCTATCTCAGTTTTATTAGGGCTCTATCTTCTGTTTAAGTGTCACTGCCTTTAATTGAAATTAGATTTTGACACTGGTTCATCTAACAATTCTTACCATGATTTTCACAATCATTTTCTCTGACTTATTCTCTGATCGTGTCTTCAGCGATCCTTCATTTTTTTCCCTGGCCCTGCTAACTTGCTTCATACCTCACGTAGGTTAAGCAACTCCTTGAGAAAAGAGGGAATGGTCATGTCATTGCTACTTGTCGTAACCCTACTGGTGCCGTAGGTTTGCTTGATCTGAAAACTAAATTCACCAATCGCCTCGAGATTTTACAGTTGGATTTGACCATTGAAAGCACCATAGAGGTCTCTCCTCTCTCCACTGTCTGAAGTAAGATTGTCATATTTTAAACGATGAAGGACGATCTCAGCCGCACTAAGTATATTCTTTTTTGTTGTGGTTGCTGCATGTTAAATTTTTTTGTTTCAGGCAACAGCAAAGACCATACAACAAAGATATGGCTTTTTAAATATCCTCATTAATGCATCCGGTGTTCTTTCCATACCAAATTTTCTACAACCAGGTATAGCTGTTTGGTTTTTTTGGGAATTTACGTCATTCATTAAAGACATTGACTTAACCCCAGTGCATCTCCATTATGTTCATGCCTAAAAAAACACCCACAGCGCTCAGCTGTGGGTTTTCCTTGTAATGGTGCAGTGTCGGTTCACTGTTAATTCTGCTTCTCTACTCACCAAAGGAGAAGATTATAGATGGGTTTTGATTGAATTTAGTAGCCAGAAGAAATTTCCTCTCCATTTGTGTCCATTTTGTCAATTAAAGATTGATTCTCAAATGTCAGGAAAATAAAATTATATTTTTTATCAGAATGTCTCTTCTATGTAGTCTTGAACTTCAAATGGTGCAAGCTATCTTCTAATGAATCTTATTTTGTAAGAATGGAACCTCCATTTGAGAGTGTTTCTCAGGCCCTGTCAAAATTCTTCCTTAGATATTGAGCTGTCTTTATTGTGGATTTTGGTAGCACCTACGTCTGAAAATAATTCAATGCCATTTCATGTCCAGTGCAGAAAAAACATTGAACAAACTGGAGAAATCTGCTTTGTTGCTTGCTTACGAGGTTAATGCAGTTGGACCCATTTTAGTCATTAAGGTATTCCATAATTTGCACTCTGCTTCTAGATGCTTATACATGAACAGATACC
This sequence comes from Viscum album, assembly GCA_963277665.1. Lineage (NCBI taxonomy): Eukaryota > Viridiplantae > Streptophyta > Magnoliopsida > Santalales > Viscaceae > Viscum > Viscum album. The sequence continues at coordinate 177,345,108 of OY728138.1, forward strand.
AAGCCTCAAATTGTTGTGGCTCAGCATGGTTTCCATGCCAAACATTTGTGTTCTAATGCTGGAATTCAAAATCAATAATGATGATGATGATCCACTGTTTTGACCTAAGAAGAAGATTGTATTAGTGTTTTGAACCCTTGCGGATTGGCACAGTTAACATGCCAAACATTTCTGTGTAAAAGCTGGAATTATAAATAATGATAACTATTATGATGATGATGATCTTCTTTTAGCACATCTGGCCTCTTCTCAAGGCTGGTGGTGGTGGTGGGAAAGAAAGGGACGTTGCAGTAGCAGCCAGTTTAAGTGCTAGGGTGGGGTCTATTGGGGACAACCGATTAGGAGGATGGCATGCATATAGAACGTCCAAAGCTGCGCTTAATCAATGTATGATTTCTCGATACAAATGAACCGATTTCAGTTGTCATTTAGGGCCAAGGTAGTGGTTTCCATTTACAAGTCTGGTTTTGCATCTGAACTAGGTATTTTTGTTTTTGTCAGTGACCAAAACTGTATCAGTGGAGTTTGCACAGAAGAAGTATCCTGTAGTTTGCCTTTTGTTGCATCCAGGAACGGTGGACACTGTGCTTTCAAAGCCATTTCAGAGAAATGTTCCAGAAAGCAAGCTTTTTACTACAGAGTTCTCAGTGCAGAAGCTGTTGACCATCATCGACAATGCTACTGTCAATGATAATGGTAAATTCTTCGCCTGGGATGGCCAGGAAATTCCATGGTGATGCATCGTCATTCTTTTCCGGACTAATATCCTCTCCATGGCATGATCTAAAGGTGGAGAGCCTGTGGACAAGGTTAATGGGTTCTAGTGGGATCCAATAATCTGTGTGTTGGCACGATTTCCTCCCTTGGATGACCATAGTCCTGACCATGAAGAGGATATCCATCCTTCTTTCTATTCATAAATGTGAATGATATCGTAGTTTCGGTGCTTGGATTATGCACACAAGCATCATAAAGTTCAAACAGCATGTGGGCTCTCGCTGTTTTACATGGATTGTTGTCTATTCATCATTTGAGCAGGGTTTCTAGAATTGTGAACGTAGGGGACAATCTGGAGCCTTCCTGCTTTTTTGGGTACAGAGTTGGGGTTTATTATTCGTTTTTGTTTGCTGTGCTGTATCCTGATATAATCAAAGGATTCTCCCTACTCAAGTTGGTATGATTTCATGCTGGGGTGTGCATGATTAACCTAACCGATCAAAACTGACTGAATCAAACTGATTTAAACTGGTAAAATTCTGTTTAAATTGGTTGATCTGTTTAAATCGGTTAATGGAAATTGTATAAATTGATTTTTCAGTTTGGTTCAGTTTTGGCAACCTTAACCATTCTTAACAGTTTTTTGTCGAAGCAAAACAAATAAATGATACATATAAATCATTGTTGAAAGTTTTAGTGTTTATTTTTATATGATTTAAATTGAATATACTTTGAATCATTATTGATTTTTTTATTATAATGAATATATGTGATGTTTAAGTGGATATAAGTCATCAAACCACCTTGAATGTGTCCCCACATTATTAAATCTCTTTGAATCTTGTCTATGTCGTTGGATTGGTTGTTTATCGAACTATTTCCTTTATTTTAATATTGAGTATCATTTTTCTAGCAATCTTTTTCTATTGTCTATTTTATTGGGATATTTGCATTGTCTTAGAAACCTTGACTTTGAAAGTTGAGGGTTTTATCATTTTTTTTATTAATCCTGAGTTCAAACCGGGGAGAGGGAGGGCCTTTGCTAAACAATCCCACAATGGTCCTCCACGAAGCATACCATGCGAAGATGCTTCGCAAAGCACTCCAACGAAGGCCCCTTGCGATGCTCCCCTTCGCGAAGTGCATACGCGGCCACCCCTCGGTGACTTGTCTACGCAGACACCCCTCTTCGAGTCGCCTATGCGGATACCCCTTCGTGAGACTCGTATGCATACACCACTACGTGAAAGGGCCTTTCGTGGACCACTTATGCGGGCACCCCTTTGTGAATTATCGCAGCGAAACACCTTATGTGGGTGTCGCTCTGCGAGTCACCTGTGCAGAAGGTCCTATGTGAAGACCCCCTACGCGGAAACCCATCGGTTCATACCCTAGGGGGCTTCGCCCCTGCTCCCCTAGTCGAGATTAGTGTTGGGTTGGGTCATAGACCTTTGGCTTGGTCTATTCACTTTCATCACTGACCTCCATTGAAAATTCAGAGTCGCACCACAAACTCTTCGGACTGAGTCACATCGAATTTGGGCTGCAATTCGTACAAGCCCAACCTTCACACCATCAATATATTGAGTCTAGATACTCCTGGTTTATCTCATATATTTCGAGTTGAGATACTTCTTTTGGTTTCATCACATGGCTTGAGTTGAGAGACTCCTCTTGACTTCCTCATTGATTGTCTCATCCTCATACTTTCATCAATGAGTCAGACATACCATATATGAGCATCCTCCTAGGTGTAAGCCCGAAAACTTGTTTTCACTTGAGTTACCCAACAGGCCAGACATCTACATGGGCAACCTCGATGCATAAACTATGCTTAGTCTCCCATTGTCGCCCCTTTTACTGCACATGTATCCCACCTGGGCCTCTTACTAGGTATAAACCTCAACAGTATCTTCTCTTGTCTAGTTACCAACGAACAGGTTGAACTGAAATGGCAGCCTAGTGCATAAGCCACATTCAATCTCCATGTTGTGCGTTCTCATGCAATATGACTGATCTTCTATAATATCTTGTTTCTCACACTGATCACGATTTACGTGAGTTTAGAGGTTTTAGTTGATCGTTTTGTAAGCAAGATTGGGGCACATCATAGTTTAAATCAAAGAGCACTTAGAAGTCATAGTTGAAGGTACTGGGGCGCGCAGTGGAAACTAGTGGGCCGGAGATTTAAAATTTTGCCACCGGTATTCGACATAACATCGTCATCGTCGACGAAGCACAACCCCGGTAAGGCTTGAGAATCACGCGTGAAGAAATTTAAGCACAAAAATAAACCATAAATACTTTGTTCGATTTGAAGCCACACGTTCGTTCACCGTTCGTCGCCGATGATTGTTGCTCGAAGAATCCGAATCCGAATTCATCTAGATCATCCATACACCCTTCAAAAATCTGTGGGAGCGTCGATTGTTGAATTCTGGGTGATAGCACTGAGATTCGACGTCGCTTTCAACGTTCCAACGATCACCCCATCGATTTACCTTCGATGCACGAGGGGAGCTCGATTCGATCATCTGGATCAAGAGCTTCTTTAGAAAGCGGGAGAGGAGAGAGAAGCTGAGCTCGCTATGAATAGTCATAAGCGAGAGCCACTCATCTCCTATTTATAGCGTGTTATCAAATTACTCGGAAAAGGCTCCTGATCCCCAAATATTTAAGACATTATATACATGATATATTATAACTACTGTATTGAATCATGAATATCATTTATATTTTTATCAATTTCTTGTAATAAATATATTACGTGATAAAACTTGAGTCATTAACTCAACTTGTTGCTCTCGTAAATATTAAATAAACCTTAAATATTTTAAACTAATATTCATTTATATAATACTTTTCATGTATTTACTTTAAAAATTGTAAATACATTTAATGAATAAATTCAATGCCAATTATTCTTAACTTGAATAATATAAATTTATTTATTCCTTTGGTGATCGTGTACCCTTAAACATATCCCGTATCCCAGTGGTTGAGCCTACCATGTCCTATATACCTATTCACCAGAATATGACAGATTTTTGAATACACTATTATGTGCGATCCTCTAGGTTTTTATCTCGATAACAGTGAATATTATTTACAGACAAAAAACGGAATCTAGCAACCCATTACGACCTTAAAAAGATAAATAGTCATAGCAACGACAACCAACCTACGAACGCGTACTGTGCAATATAATCTTTTTATCTTTAGATGTCTCATAAATCAGGATGCACACCCATATTATTGTCTTTTCTGACTTTTTTTGTTGATTTAACTGAACAAATTTACCCTCGACTACCATGGTCATAGATTTATAAAGGTACTACTATCCTAATCAACATGATCCGATATATATTGCTTTCTTAACTCGGGAACGACAAATTCTTTATTGACCATTCAACCAATGTCATACCACCAATGACGCACCCAACAAAAGCTATATCGCAACAATTTCATTATCATGGTTTTTTTCTTTGCATCAAAGTACACTATCAAATGACACACATTGATAATTATATCAAGTCAAGAGACCAATACACATGTCCGTAAATAGGAACATCCAATGACACCCAAAACATGTGGTGTTCCTATTGACGAGTATGTCCACATGATCTCAATTACTAGAGATCACTGAGTGTGGACTTCATGAGAAGAAGTTTCAATGCTTATGAGCCCCCAACACCTGATAGTCAAACATCAACTGTGTCCAATCAGTATGATGTATCTAGACCATAAAACATATATTTAAGATTCGTACCATAGTATCTTGAGGTTTTCATTGTAGCTGAGATCTGTTATAACCTTTTGATACGACAATTAATCTATGGACATTACCATTATATAGTGGATGCAGAAATGTCTACACTATAACGGTAAGTGAACATCATGCATATCTCATTGTATACATGGAATGATAATCTAAAAGTATTTATAAAGTCGGGTCCATGACACCCACTTTTACAGCACTCCCACCTGCATTAGAGCCAACTTGTTAACCATCCTTGTTAGCTCTCACATGATTACGATCATGTTTCTACTGAGTCATGTCTTTAGTTGCTGGGTTTGCCACGTTTTTGCTGCGTGACTATTCTGCTATATGGGATCTCATCTCCTCGAGTAAAACTTCTCAAGAGATGCTATCCTTGAGTATATCCCTTTTTGTCCACTGTCAAGACTTGTTATCTTGGCTAGCAAGAGTATCATAATTTACATTATGATAATACTTTTCTTACTAGGTGCGATTTCAAGAACCGGAACAAACCGTTGCATATTTAACACTGCTTCTTAGCTGCCTTAGAAGCTGCAATGTACTCAGTATTTGTAGATATGACTACCACTGGCTTGAATGAGCTTGTCTTGCTCATTACCTTAGCCTAACTGTGATATTATATCATATTGATCTAAGGAAGACTAGTTTGTGCTCCTTCAAAAACCAGTATCCCTTCCCCACATTCTAAGTACATATCCCTTGTGCTTCTTCAAGTACAATTGGATAGTTCTGCCTTCCCTCTTGTAGTTCTCCTAGATATAATTGATATTTGCCTATTATAAAGTATATTGTGACAATATCAATTCTTGTACATATCATGACATACAAGATTGGTCAATCGCTAAATCGTATGAAATTCCACTCACCACGTTAATCTCCTCCTATGTCCCAGACATGTCTACCTAGAGAGATATATGACATGTGACACTGATAACAATTCTCTATCGAATTGTTCCAACTTGTATTTTTTAATACCATGTCAGTATATGTATGATTGACTAAGTTTAAGCCACCGTTTGATTTACCTCAGTAGATCATGTTCCCTCTAACTTAGGTTGATACTTTAAGTCAATCACTAGAGAATTACTTTCATCCTGGTCTTAACTAACTGTAAGACCAAGAGTTGTTTTTCATATGTTACTAAACATATTTCACTTGGGAAACCATGATGCTCCCACTAACCTTTGGTAGACACATGACAAAAATTCATTCCAAATGAATATTCTATGATTTAGTTACTTTAATTTAGAATTGGATTTCAGTAATTTGCACCCTTATTTGCATTTTGTGATGTCACCATCGTTTTCTGGTTGCGGCGTATAGACACATTTCACAGAAGTTGGTCTTGACATCCAATGCTCAATATAATGATCATAGAAATTAGCCCTGAAAAGTAAAATTCTAATGGATTTTGACATAACAATATGGTGTAACCAATCGAGCCTTATTGGTTATACTATTGTTATAAAGACCCGACCCCATTTGCTCGGAGCTGGTGCCTTAATTCATTACATTGACATGATTACAAGAAAGTTGTATCCCGAAGGAATGAATAGTTTAATAGTTTTAGAAAACCAGATACATACATAAGTTTAACATGACAACTTAAAAGGAAATACAATATAGAAACTCCTTTGACAACATTCATAACTCCTAGGCTATCCTTGCATGCCATTCATAATATACCTCTTCATGTCCTGGGAAAATAAAACATAAGAAATAAGTGAGCTCAAATGCTCAATAAGGGTAAGCAATACAACCGAAGATATCATAAACATAAACATTAGGCATGATAAATAACTAAAAACACATGCCTTTAAAAATAAACTTGAACACATTATGACAGGAATATGAGCTGAATAAATAAAGTCATAATAAAGCATAATCATGAGTATTCTACTAGTCGAATAACCACATGAACTTTCAATTACTAGTTTCATAATGAGGGAATGCATAATGTCGGACATCATAACCATACCGTCACGGCCTTGTGCCAAGACCATAGATAACCATTTTGTCAAGGTTTTGTGCAAAGACCGTAGTTTGTCTCATGAGACCTACCGATGCATCGAGAGACTACAACGGACCCCACCCGTCACTTATTAAGTCCAATGCATTCCTCATATGAATGAAGATAAATATAAACAACATATACATTCACATCGAAACTAACATGTAAATACATTTCCTTGAACATTAAGAATAAACACTAACCATTCCGAGTAAATTGGTGAATGATTTTAAGACAGTACATCCACAGTTAAACTATTCATAAACCATTCAATTAAATATGGTAGATGATATCATACATAAGAATCAACAAGAGTGTTGAAATAGATGAAGATACTCTTATAAAATCATCGAGTAATTCTTGAGACAAATACTCTTTTACTTTGAAAAGAAGAGTTCTTTTAGAAAAGTCTTTGTATAAAATCAGAAGTGATGTAAGATAGTATTTCCATAATAAAATGAGTGATTTTAGAAAGATAATGGTTGCTAAAGAAAAATTATAGAGTACCTTTGAAAATAGGTAAGAATTTGAGAAATTTCCTTTAATCGAGCTTGTATTTTTGGAAGAATTTTTGAAAGATCCTTTTAAAACATATAACTCCCTATAAATAAAAGTAGGATTCTGGTTGATACACATATATAAAACTTTCCCACATAATATATGAGGAGTATATACGAATAAATAAGAATTTAATTGAGGCAAGTTTAGAATAAGAGTAACCCGAATGAAAATGGAGGTTCGGGTATAAAACCCTTACCTAAGTCCGATGGTGTTCTTCACTTGATCTTAGTGTCCTGAACAACCAAATTAAATTCATTAATTAGTATGTACATAACCTCTTCTTTATGTAATTGATTTAGTGTAGCCTTATTGAGTTCATTCACGACCTTCTTGCTGAGGTTAAAAGGTTCAATTTTATTGTTTGAGAGCGTTTTCTTCCTTGGTATTCATGACCAGTTTACTTATATACATGTAAGGATAAACATGTAAGATGAGAATGGTTGTCCAGAATAGAAGTTGTATTTTATTTGTTAACATCCAGAAGATTACATGGTTATAAAATTCATTAGGTTATTATGAGTGAAGATGAATCATTATATAAAACTTTAATGATAACTGTTTGAGTTAATTGGCGGTTTTTTTTGATAACGAACTCATTTTGATTTATAAATTAATATCATGTGTAAAAAGATTCCAGAACCTTACATAAGTTATAATACATATATTATAGTTTGGTTCAACCATCAAAATGGTTTCATGATTAGAATTGAAGACGGTAATAGAAATTGAAAACCCGTCGTCCTTGAATGTGATAAATTAACACATCTCGGATGATATTTTCATTTTTAGTATAAAAGAAGGGGAAAGTAGAGATGATGAATTATTCCACTATTATAACAAACATTTTAGTACATGTAAGTTACTGGAGTTATCAAAACATTGGGATGAAAGGAGGTGGTGAAAGAAAAAGAAAAGAAAGGAACTCGAAGTAAAAGAAAAGTTGAGAAATCTCTTATGAAAATTCGACACCATAACGACATCACTTAAAAATTTATAAAATATTTTGATTAGAGAATAAGAGGTCTCTCATCATTCTTACATAATATGGATAGTAAGGGGAACATGGAATGACACATCCCAACATAAACCAATTGAAATTAAAAGAGAGTAACATAAAAAGAGTGCTTGAAAAAGAGAAGGCTGATAGATTCCCTTACCTTGTAGAGTAACTCCTAAAACATGAAGGTTGAGACATTGAGGGCTTGAGGACACCTTGTGAGGACTTCTAGGGAGGTAAAACTACCAGAGTTTCGAGAATGATGAATTTGGAATGAAAAAAACGAAGGAATGAGTGAGTATTTATAGTAAAAGAGAGAGTTTTTTTTTATTAATTTCAAAGGACACCTCATTAGTGATATTTTCATAATTACGAGCTTGTCTATGGTATTTTCCCATGGTATTGGACACTTGGGACACCTCATATCATATTTTATTACCCAAGAGTCGGCCAACATTATTACATCATGATTACATCATTAATGATATCATTAAACATACTGAAAACTCAAAACTATATTTTTACTATTAACAAAAAACTAAAGTATTTTATAAAATTCTCATAAATTTAGTGTAACCTTATATCGACGATATGAATTAAAAAAATGTCATTTATTTTATCATAATAATTCTCTAAGTATGAAACTTTTAACTTTTATCTATGAAAATAATTATTTATTAAAAATAATAGCGGACATAAAATGCATACTAAAATGCATATTAAAATTTTCGACACTTAAAAAAAAGATTATTTTTATCATTTGTAATTAAAGAAGAATGTTTTGATACGACTATTTTATTATTATAAACATTAATAAAACCTTAGTTTGATATAATAATTTAAATCTCTTTGAAATGTATAATTTTTACTTGAAAAATCAATTTATCAAATTCGTCGTATTTTTAAGAAAAACTAAACTCAAACCAGAAATGATGGAACAAAAAATTTATTTATAATTTTTTAGATAAGGTTACTACTCCATTGATCATATTACTATTCATAAGGGTAAATTACTATTCACAAAAATGTAAGTTGATCCTATCAGACTCTAAATATCTTACTGATCACAATTGTGTATGTCAGTTTTTCGAAATTCAAATCACAGGGGTGAAAAAATTATGTTTACTGGCTAGGTTATAACAAAGTGATGTTTTGTAGAGACTCAGTGTTTCTTGCATTCAATATTAAATTTATTTATAAATCATTGCGGTGTTACATTCTCCCCCCTTACAAAATTTTGTCCTCGAAATTATCTGAATGTTACCTCATAAAAAGATTTGGGTTGTTCTTCATCATAAGCTCCTCAGGCTCTCATATTGCCTCTTCAATTTTATGATCTTTCCAAAGTACTTTTATCAGTCGTGTCATTCGATTCCTCAACACTTATTCATTAGTGTCTAGAATCTGGATATGCTATTCACAGTAAGATAAGTCAGGTTCCAGTTCTATACCTTCAGAAGTGAGAACATGCGTTGGGTCTGACATGTACTTTCTCAATAATGAGACATGAAACACATTTTTTACCTTAGAAAGGTAAATACTGATCCCACATATCTTAAAAATCAAGTAAGCATGATCTCAATATGTCTTCTAAAGTTTGAATCATCCTTTCTGATTGCTCGTCAGTTTGAGGGTGATAAACAGTACTCAAACGAAGCTCAGTATCCAAAGATTTCTGAATACTTTTCCAGAATTTTGATGTAAATCGAGGATTGCGATTAGTCACTATTGAAAGAGGTGCTCCATGGAGTCTTACAACTTCATTGATATAGAGCCATGCAAGATGCTCTAGTGGAAAATCTTTCCTTATAGCAAATGTGCAGATTTCGTAAGTTGATCCATAATTACCCATATTGCATCATTCTTGGAGTTTTGGGCAATCCAAAGACAAAATCCATGGAGATGTCATCCCATTTCCATGTAGGAATAGATATAGGATGCATGACTCATCTAGTTAGTTGTCTTTCAACCTTCACTTATTGACATACTAAATATCTTGATACATAATCAGCAATTTTCTACTTCATGTTGTCCCATTAGAAATGTTCCTTCAAACCTCTATACATTTTAGTACTACTAGGGTGTATAGGGAAATTTGAGCTATGAACATCATCCAATAACTCCCTTTTCAGCTCGGGTATAGAGGGAGCACATAGCCTCTTACCAAATTTCAGAATTTCATCTTCACATACGAAGTCAACCAACTTCCCATCTTTCACAACATTAATTTTCTTTTGAAGGTTCTCATCATCAAGTTGAGAGCTTGTAATCCTTTCTAATAAAGATGGTTGGGCAACCAATTGAAAAAGTAATGATGTTTCACCTTCTTTGATAATTCCCATGTCCATCCTTATTAAATCCATGAATACAAGATCCCTTTTAATCCTCATTTTGTTTAAAACTTCACGATCCTTCCTACTCAATGCATCAACTATCTTATTTTCCATTCATGGGTGGTAGTATATGAAAAAATCATAATCCTTGAGTAGTTCGAGCCATCGCATTTGCCTCATGTTGAGTTCTTTCTGTGAGAAGATATACTTCAGATTTTTGTGATCTGTATATATCTCACATCTTTCACCATAGAGATAGTGTCTCTATATTTTTAGAGAAAAGATCACAATAGCTATCTCAAGATCATGAGTATGATATTTTTTTTCGTGAATTTTTAACTGCTTTGATGCATAGACAATAACTCTATCATTCTTCATAAGAACACAACCAAGTCCTTTCTTTGATGCATCACTATAGATCGCAAACCCATCATTCCCTGATGGTAGAATCGGGATCAGAACATTCACTAATCTTTTCTTCAATTCTTCGAAACATTTCTCACATTCTTTTGTTCATACGAACTTAACCCCTTTACGTGTAAGCTTGGTCATTGAGTTGGCTAAATGGGTGAAGTTCTGAACGAAATGCCGATAATAACCTGCTAAACCAATAAAACTACACACCTCAGTTATGTTCGTTGGGGTAAGCCATTCTTGCACAACCTTTGTCTTTGCAGGATCAATAGACATTCCATCTTTAGAGATAATGTGGCCAAGAAAGGAAACTGATTGAAGCCAAAATTCATACTTCCTAAACTTCCCATATAATTCATTTATTCTAAGAGTCTTCAAAATAGTGCACAAATGATTTTCATGATCTTCGTAGCTTTTGAAGTATACTTAGATATCATTAATAAATACCACCACAAATTCATCAAGATATTCCTTGAAAACTTTATTCATTAGATCCATAAAAATAGAGGGTGCATTAGTCAGTCCAAAATACATTACTGTAAACTCTTAATTCCCATACTTGGTTTGAGATGCTGTCTTCGGAATATCTTCCTTCCTCACTCGCAACTGATGATATCCAGATCGAAGGTCAATCTTCAAAAAATATTGGGTTCCATGAAGTTGATCAAATAAATCATCAATGTGAGGTAGGAGATACTTTTTATTATTATTATAACATTGATCTTCCTGTAGTCAATGCACAACCTTATAGATTCATCTTTCTTCTTAACGAAAAGAACATAGGCTCTCCATAAAGAATCACTAAGGTGAATAAATCGTTTATTACTCAGTTCCTCTTGTTGTTTCTTCAGTTCTACTAATTTTACAGTGGTCATTCTATATGGAGTCTTTGATATACTTCTTGAACCAGGAATTAAATCAATAGAGAATTCAACTTCCCGCTCTAGAGGATGTCTAGGTAAATCCTTCAGAAAAACATCAATATATTCTTGCACATTAGGTACATCCTCAATTTGAATATTTCTTTCCTCACCCATAGATATTGCATTCTCATTATCACCAAGGATTGCATTAAGTAGAGCTATTGGGGGTGGATCTAGATAAGAGCCAGATGATGATGTTTATGCTCTAAAGATAAGAGATTCTACATCGTTCTAAAAAATTATAACCTCTTTCTTCTTGCAATAGATTTTCACATCATGATTCGAAAGCTAATCCATAACGAGGATTATATGAAAGTAAATCATGGGTATGATAATAAAATCAGTAGATAAAGCACAGTTATATACCATAATGGGGACTGACTGACACATCTTTATTGCAATGATACTTTCTTTAGGAGTTTTGACTGACAACTCCCTTATTAAATCAAATTGTAAGTATCTAATTTTCCTGGAAAATTGGGAAGATATGAAAGAATGTGATGATTTATAATCAAATAAATCATTGAATTAGTTTGAGGAAACAATTAAAGTGCCTGCCACAACATCATTAGGGACTTCAATATCAGTAGTTATGATCGCATAAGCTTGACCTTGCTCCCTTGGTCTTTTTTGGGGAACGCTTCCTTGAAGCCTAGGAAAATCATTTGCATAATGTCTCCTCTACTTGCAATTGTAGCATTGAACATTGATAACTTTTTTCTTTCCCTTAAAATCTCGGGATAGATGGCCTTTTTCTCCACACTTGTAACAAACACCCATACCATTCAAGAAAGTACCAAAGTGTGTCTTCCCACAATTATCACAGGGTGAAAGGTCAAATCTTACATTCTTCCCTGTTTCCTCATTTACTTTTCTAGATTTTTCAGCAACCCTCTTCTTCTCTTGATTTCCCTTAAAATCATAAGACTTAGAGAATTCGTTTTCTGTCTCGATGACACTTTTTACTATATCTTTATTTGATGAGAAACTTTGGGAGACTAGATCTCTTCAGAGGAATCATTTTAAACCATAAAATAATTGGTCAATCTTGCTCCTTCGATTGCGTATGTAGTCCACGACATGTCTTGCTAACCTTGTGAAGTTATCTTCATACTTTGCAACATTCTTATCCTCTTTTTGCCTCATATTCAGAAACCACCTTTCTATATCTGTTCATTATTCACGAGGGAAGTATTTTTCTAAGAATATTTCCTTAAAATCCTTTAATTACATTTATTCTATTTCTTCCTCCACTTTTGTGTTTTGGATTGAAGACCACCATTGATCCACATCTCCTGATAGTTGATAAACTGCCATGATAACCTTATCTCTTTCGTTACATCCCAAACTGAGAAATATCTTCTCTAATGAACTTATCCACTGCTCTGCTATGAATGAGTTTGTAGTCTCATTAAATGATGGAGGCTATTGTCACATAAAGCAGTCTAACATAACCTCTCATGTTATGGATCCGGATGATCCATACAGGTAAGGTTATTATTCATAACCTGAGTCAGCTGCCCCAATATAGTTATAAGTTACTCAACACCAATCACACACCAGAGCCAATATCATTATCTTGCATCGGAGGGAAATCCTTACATAGGACACACACGTTCATGCAGTTTTCATTCCTTCCACTAGGCTCCATTTCTAAATAATGACATACACTAGATTAGGTTATGAATCATAATATATAATCTCAATATAGAAAAATACTTAATATAAATTTAAATTCTATACATAGCTAATCTCATAATCATAAAAATGGTTTCTTTGAGGAAAATTTACATTTAATTCATTCACAATGGTTTGTAAAGAAAATGTGAATTATCCTAAGCATATCCCATGAGAGTGTCAAACCTGGTACACAGTAAGGTCCGTTGTCGTGTACTAGGATACCCTGGGTCAAGCCCGAAACTCCTTGTCAGAGTTATTACTCCTAGGTATATCTTTTTCAGAACCACGTCCACTTGTAGAATCTAGACATAGATGCATTTGATAGAAATATCCACATAATCTATTCTTTATCAAAATTCCATGACATTCTTTTATGTTTATCCTCAAAGTCTATCTTAGGGTTTTGTTTCCTTATCTACGTTTTCTAAATATAGTTTCCAAGTTTTCTACTAAACTTCCTTTGATATCAACTATAAAGACCCAACCCCAATTGCTCGAAGTTAGTGCCATAATTCATTACATTGAAATGATTACAAGAAAGTTGTATCCCGAATAAACAATTAGTTTAGTAGTTTTGGAAAACCAGATACATACACATGTTCAACATTACAACTTAAAAGGAAATACAATATAGAAACTCACTTGACAACATTCATAACTCCTAGGTTATGTCTGCATGTCATTCATAATATACCATTTCATGTCTTGGGAACATTAAACATAAGAAAGGGGTGAACTCAAATGTTTAGAAAGGGTAAGAAATACAACAAAAGATATCATAAACATAAACATTAGGCATGGTTAGTAACTAAAAACATATGCCTTTAAAAATAAACTTGAACACATAATGGTAGGAATAAGAGTTGAATAAATAAATCCATAATAAAGCATAATCATGAGTGTTTTACTAGTCGAATAACCACACGAACATTCAATTACTAGTTTTATAATGAGAGAATACACAATGCTGGACATCATAACCATACCGTCAAAGGCTTGTGCCAAGACTATAAATAACCATTTTGTCAAGGCCTTACGCCAAGACCGTAGTTTGTCTAATGAGAACTACCAATGCATTGAGGAGATATAACGATCTCCACCTGTCACTTACTAAGTCCAATGCATTCCTCATATGAATGAGGATAAACATTAACAACATATACATTTATATTAAAACTAACATGTAAATAACTTTTCCCAAACATTAAGCATAAATACTAACCATTCAAAGTAAATTGGTGAATGGTTTTAAGATAGTACATCCATGGTCAAAATAATCATAAACCATTCAATTAAATATTTTAGATGATATCATATATAAGAATCAACAAGATTGTTGAAATAGATGAAGATACTCTTATAAAATCATCGAGTAATTCTTGAGATAAATACTCTTTTACTTTGAAAAGAAGGGTTCTTTTAAAAAAGTATTTGTATAAAACCATAAGTGAAGTAACATAGTATTTCCATAATAAAATGAGTTATTTTAGAAATATAATTTCTTCTAAAAGAATATTATAGAGTGCCCTTGAAAATAGGTAAGAATTTGAGAAATTCCCTTGAACCAGGCTTGTATTTCGGGAAGAATTTTTGAAAAATCCGTTTAAAACATATAACTCACCATAAATGAAAGTAGGATTATGGTTAGTACACATATATAGAACATTATCATATAATATATGAGTAGTACATATGAATAAATAAGAATTTAATTGAGATAAATAGAGAATAAGAGTAACCCGAATGAAAATGGAAGTTCGGGTAGAAAACTCTTACCTTAAGTCTGATAACGTTCTTCACATGATCTTAGTATCCAAGATAACCAAATTAAATTAATTAATTAATATTTCAATAACCTCTTTTTTATGTAATTGATTTAGTATAGCCTTATTAAGTTCATTCATGGCCTTCTTGATGGGTTTAAGAGGTTCAATTTTATTGTTTGGAGGCGTTTTCTTCCTTGGTATTCATGACTAGTTTACTTATATATATGTAAGGATAAACATGTAAGATAAGAATGGTTGTCCAGAATAGAATTTTTATTTTATTTTTTAACATCTATAAGATTACATGGTTATAAAATTCATTCGGTTTTTGGGAGTGAAGATGAATCATTATATAAAACTTTAATGATAATTTTTTGGGTTAATTGGCGGGTTTTATTCACAACGAACTCATTTTGATTTATAAATTAATACCATGTGTAAAAAGATTTCAAACATAAGTTATAATACATATATTATATTTTGGTTCAACCATCAAAATGGTTTTATGACTAGAATTGAAGACGATAATAGGAATTGAAAACCTATCGTCCTTGAATATGATAAATTAACACATCTTAGATGGTGTTTTCATTTCTAGTATAAAAGAAGGGAAAATGACAGATGATGATGAATTATTTCACTATCATAAAAACATTATAGTATGGTACTGGAGTTATCATATCATTTGGATGAAATGAGGTGAGGAAAGAAAAATAAAATAAAGGAACTCTAAATAAAAGAAAAATTGAGAAATCTCTTACGAAAATTCGGCAGCCTAACAACGTTACTTAAAAATTCATAAAACATTTTGATGAGAGAAAAAGGGGTATATAATCATTATTACATAATATTTACATTAAGAGGAATATCTAATAACATATCCCAACATAATCCAATTGAAATTAAAAGAGAGTCACATAAAAAAGAGTGCTTGAAAAAGAGAAGGGTGGTAGATTCCCTTACCTTGTAGAGTAACTCTTAAAACTTGAAGGTTGAGACCTTGGGGGCTTGAAGACACCTTTTAAGGACTCCTAGGGAGATAAAACTACCAGTGATTTGATGATGATGAATTTGTAATGAAAGAAAATAAAGGAATGAGTGAGTATTTATAGTAAAAGAGAGAGTTTTTTATTAATTTCAAAGGACACCTTATTAGTGGTATTTTCAAAACCATGGGCTTTACCATGATATTTGCCTATGTTATTGGCCACTTGGTACACCTAATATCATATTTTATTACCCAAGAGTCTACCAGAATTATTACATCATGATTACATCATTAATGACATCATTAAACATACTGAAAACTCAAAACTGTATTTTTACTATTCACAAAAAACTAAAGTATTTTATAAAATTCTCATAAATTCAGCGTAACCTTATATCGACATTATGAATTAAAAAATGAAATTTATTTTATCATAATAATTCTCTATGTTTTAAAATTTTAACTTTTATCTATGAAAATAATTATTTATTAAAAATAATAACAGATATAAAATCCATACTAAAATGCATTGTAAAAATTTCAACACTTAAAAAAAATATTTTATCATTTGTAATTAAATAAGAGTGTTTTGATAAGACTATTTCATTATTATAAACATTAATAAAATCTTAGTTTGATATAATACTTTAAATCTCTCTGAAATGTACAATTTTTACTTGAAAAATCAATTTATCAAATTCATCATATTTTTAAGAAAAACTAAACTCAAAACTAAAATGATGGAACAACAAATTTATTTATACTTTCTTAGGAAAGGTTACTACTCCATTGATTATATTACTATTCATAAGGGTAAATTTCTATTCACAAAAAATATAAGTTGATCCTAAATATCTTACTGATCACAACCGTGTATGTCAGCTTTTTGAAATTCAAATCACATGGGTGGAAAAATTGTGTTTACCGGCTAGGTTATAACAAAGTGATGTTTTGTAGAGACTCAGTGTTTCATGCATTAAATATTAAATTTATTGATAAATTTTTAGGGTGTTACACTTATACCATCCATGTATAATCTCATTTGAATACCCACCACAATATTCAAATTAATAAGCCCCTTTCACTTTAATACATGGAATCCACTATTGAATTTTAATTGATTTTTTCAATATTAGCTTATTTTTGTATACTACTTATAGGAATTATTATTCTCACTAAATAATGTATCACCAATCACAGTGAATATTAAAACCCTTAAAATGGTTTTATCTTTCCTACACAGTACGTGTCTCTGGAACATTTCTCTTCCACACCTCTTATAGAACTCGTTTATATGTCAACTACTTATTCATCTCTAACATTGAATAAACCCAAGTCAATATAGCTCTCACTATATCAAATAGAGATGTTCACCCTTATACAGAAATATAGTCTATAACTTGACTATATACTTCTATCATAGAGACTTCTGTAATATCTTAATGGACTTTTAGGATAATTACTATAGATGCACTTTGTGTTTTTCCTTGATGCAAGTTTGTTTATATCCTCAATAAACTCTTTGCATCTAAACACATGTTCTTATGACAATGGATTTCCATCATAATACAACTGTTATGAAATTAATTTGTCATTATAGTTGTCATATGGCTATGGGATAACACCGTTATTTGCAATGCATGTATTGAAAAATAATGGAAGTATCTGCAATGAATATGTGTCAACATTGATACACCTTTCACTAACATCATACCTCTGATGTGTATAATAAAATGTGAATTTAGGAATTACTCCACGCTATATTTTATTTATCAATATTAATATATAATACTCATCATCGATCCTCTTTATTAGCATCATAGCCCTGATGTGGATAAGGTAATGTGCGTTTAGGAAATACTCCACACTACATTATATTGGTCAATGAAAGCTTGGTCAAGATATTCTTTGGTATGCCAACCCAAAACACCTTATATCTTCTGACCATGCATATACAATACTTCACTTTCACATTACTTAAATACTTAAAGGAATCTAATATAGTATATTTACCACTAGCTTACCCTTGGAATAGTTCATCCTCTCTAACCGAACTAATTATGAAAGCTTTGTTACATAACTTTATTTCTAAATGTTTATTTGTCTAAACTAAATAAGTATATACATCAATAATACCTAAGGTGTTTAGCTCCATTGAGACTAAATATCATACTGGGTATATCCTTAACATCAACTTTTAGTTTTTCTTGAAAAATAATTATCTTTCCACAACTGGGTAAATAAGTCTTACATCTTATATTCATCATGTATTGTCTATATCCAAGTAAGATCATATCATGTATTGTTTATGATTCACGTATCACTGAACTATTATTTGAGTATTTGACACTACAAACAACATTCATTCTGAAACTTAGAATAATGTTTCATTGTTTCCAAAGAACACATGAGATAAATGTTTGGTTATACTCAATAAGAGTTCTATAAGAATCATTCACTTGGAAATATAGAAGTCGTGTACTTCTCACCACTGACTTAGGCACTACCCTTTCTCAACCACTTAGAGAATACACCTTACTTATAGTAATATTTTTATACTTACTTGGTTACTGTATTTGGATACACATATGTGATAAACATATTGTATGTAATACCAAACAAGTAAAACTGAAATATTACAAACAATGATGAGTATTCGCTGAAGAAGAAGTGAATACTTTCTTATTCAATTCAGTTCATTCCATTTATCTTCCATAGAATTATTTCAATATATGTGAAGCAAATAACCTCTTGTTTTGATACCTTTCTTCTTTGAAGGGTGTTGTGAAGGTGACTTTGTCATGACACTTTCCATTGACCTTTTCACCTTATTTTTCAATTTTTTCACCTTAAGAACTAAGTAAGAATCTTATTTTAGTGTTCTTATTGCTTAGAAAACCTTACCCAGAGGGTAACAAAGCATTTTTCTCCAAAATTTTAATTTTTTAATCTTAAACAAAATTAGAGAATTTGGGTGTAAATGATATTAGAATTGGATGTTTTGAAATATCAAGATCTTCCTTTCATACTTACATGTAAATAGTTCAATTATTACCAATTCATATCTCGCTTCACTTTTTCCTTGCAAGCTTCTAGGAGATGAGACATCATGTAAAATCATTCATGTCTCAATGTTGTATCCAGAACTCACATTCGACATTGATGATAACATTATGAAAAAACCATCATATGCGCAACACATAAGTCTCCTGTAAGAATTTTTAACACCCTCGCTTCCTAAGGTAACTCAACAAGTATAGGTAACACCAACACCTTGAATTTCCTATATAGTAGTATTGTGTGCAAGTACCTATACAACTCTTTGGAAACTCATCCTAGATAGGACATTAAATTTTTTCAATAAATATCATAGTATGTATTGTGATATTACATTCTATTTTCTACAAAAATAAAATCTAGCAGATTAATACTTTTATCTTGATGACTGATTTAGACATTATTGATTAATTAATTAAATCATTAAATGTCTCCCACTATTTTATTGAATTCTTGGAACCCTCTATACTAGAATTAGAATACTATGTTGATTGAGTATTCTAGTGGAAAAGATCCTTGAACCTCTCCTCATAGTTTACAAGATATGGCTACGACACTACTTAGAGAGTTCAAGGTAGATGTTTGACTGAACAACCACATTAACTCGCGACTCTTCGATCTGTTGAGTGAAGTATCATCTTCTAAAATCATAAACTTGATTTACACAATGCTTTTCCTCTAAAGTGATATCAAGTTAGCTATGACTAATCCTTAACTACCAACTTTAGCCAAGTCAACTCATCGTTCTTATAAGAACTCCCAAGTTGTAGGAGACACCCTCAATTATGGATGACCTAGCACCCCGAACATCTAGTTGTGTTCAAATTTAAAAGACAGATGAAATTTGCGACTTAATATTTCTTTGAGCATTTTATTATTATTACATGTTGAAATAAAATCATTTTTTTATCTCATAAGCACATACTATGCGATCACACTCACAAATGATCATGCAATAAATAGAAAACATTCATCGCATTAGATCTTAATTTTATCTATGCATACTTGTTTATTATTCTATGTTATCACGTGTAATACTACATAGACATAAAACAATAAACCATGCATAAATAAAATGACGATGTGATCAAGAATCTATACTAATGGTTGATCCATTGAGTGAATAATGGATCAACCTAAACCCTAGTATAAACTCCTTGAGTCACGTCGCTTGCGACTCGAGATGTAGCGCTCACCCATCCAATGCATCAAACTCATGTCTAGTGTCACCATACTTCGGCATGAAGTACATATTTGATCGTCTTCATCATTATACAACAATACTCGCACATAGGCGGCGGCAGGGGGGGTCTCAGGAGTAAAAAAATACAACTGATAAATTGGACTTGCATGCCCTTATACATATAATGATGTTTAGATGACTCAAATCGTCATTTAATAAACTAACTATTACACAAAAGCATTGGAATAATTTAATAAATAAGTTTTATACATGAATTGGTCGGTCCACGACTCATGATCAATCGATACACATTAAACTTGTATATTTAAAATTGAATGCATAAAGAAAATAAAAATTGTATTAAATTATTTTTTAGGGTGAATTTATTGAATTAAATATTCACTCTTATTTATAATTCAATATTTACGTCATTTGGTCCCAAAATTAATTTTATTTTATTACTAAAATTAAATCAATAAATCAATTAATTTAATGCCTAACTTAAATTAATTCATCTCAGAGTATAAAATAAGTTTTAAACCAAAAATTAATATTTAATTGATTTAATTTAATGCATCCATGTAAACTGCATAACACACGTCCGTACCACACGACACTAAATTACATGGACCGATCCTGCCATACAACCTTAAACTTTGTATCTTGAATTATATGGGTTTTGATTCCTATTAACTAGGATATGTAGGACATCTCTATGAGGTTCAATCCCAACATCCTCAAACATACATTTTATGCGATGAGCATAAGATGACCCATTATGCATAAAGTCAAGATTATCCTTTTGGATTTCCTCATCTACCTTGAGTTGAGATACTTCTCTTGGTTTTATCAAATGTCTCAGGTTGAGATACTCCTCTTGATAATTAAAAAAACTTTATATTTTTCCTTCTTCATCTAGTTACCAATAAATAGAAGGTGAACATCTTTATTTGGGCCTCCTGCTAGGTGTTAGCCCAAACCATACTTTCTTTTGTTTAGTTACTAACAAATTGGATGGCACTGAAAGGGCTGCTCATTCATTGGTCTCACACTAGCCATTGCTAGAAACCTTTATCTTAGGCTTTGATTCCACGTGATGTTAAACTACTTGGAAGTTTTCCTTGTCACACAATCTTAAAAATTATGACATGTTTCGTTAAATGACATCAAATTGTGTGAGTTTTGATTCCCTTCACAGGGATACATAGGAAGTCCCTTTCGGCTCGATCCTAATACTATAATAGTTACCACATTTTTGGATGGTGATAAATTCCAGAGTGTCAACTATGGCTATAAACCCTACCATAACTAATTAATAAGGGAAATATGGAGATCCTATGATGTATGTTGGTGTTCCCATCGATACATGGTTTCGATCAGATTGTTGACATAGGGTTAACCAACCCCATACTTGGATTTGATAAGGATTCATGAAAATGTCTTAAATATATAATAGAGTCCTGAATTAAAAAATAATTCCCCATAAAAGTGTGAGATGATCATGACCTCCCATCCTCTCGACCACATGCATTCCAAAGCTTCACTGGTAAGAAAACCCCAATGATCGCCTACCTTTGGAAAGTAGTCCCTCAACAAATTTTGTGTCGAACCGTCACAGATGTGGAAGTGTGGAAGATTTTTTTTGTTGGAAACACACCCCCATCTCAATGCCTCAGCTCCATATATATGCCTTGGGGATGCATCTCGAGCCTCCCAATAATTTAATCATACATTTGTAACATACATGTAAATGGTGTTTGGTTACAACACTTGTAACCTTCTCTTGATTAAACTCCCCTATAAATTTCATCTTATGAAATTTTTAATGATAATGATAACTAATATGGAAGAGATTCAAACATTAACCACTTAACGTTTGACTGCCTTGATCAATCCTAGAGTGCAATATGGATTGTAAAATACGATTCATAATACCTTAGGATATATGTAATCATACAGTATGATTAGCATAGGCATAAAATATATAATATCTCTATATCATATTAAATGATATACCCAAAGGCATAAAAAATGCATTTTATACCATGAATGTCGTACCATACGACATCATCATAACATACACTATGATATAGCCTTAAACACATCATATGTATCAATGGATTTAGGGAATATCTCTATCAATCACCCACTTGCACTGAAGTCTGATAGATTTTGTTTCATTTCACCCTATATTGTATCATATACAATAACTCGTGAAATCATTTCCAAACATTCTTTTGGATATCTCCAAAACACTCTTGGGAATCTATCATCAATTTCATCATGTATCATATCATCTGAAACACCTTGTGAACATTTATCCAAAACTCTTTTTGGATAAACTCAAACACTTTTAGCACAGTTATTTGAGTTTCTTAAAATTCAATCCACATCTAGTCAATCACAAAGTATGATACCATGAGACTTTGTAGCCTTGACAATAAATATGAATTCTCAAATTCATAAATGTAAGAAAAGAGTGACCTTTAGAAAAACATCAATGATACTCAAGCTACAAATGGATCTGGCGTGATCTCCATCAAACACATGTACCTCTATACATGTATCCACTAGTTATATCCTATACAAGCATGCATAATCATATAATCTATTTTTTCAAGAAATCAAGTGGCCATGAGATATGGAGTATGAAAATCCCATATAGCCACCTCATACATTCTTGATTCTCTGATTATAGATTGATCAAGTTAGTGAATAAATCATGTGATTCATTTAATGAAGATAAACACATTACATGCCCTTTAGCCAAGTAGATAAACACATCAGATGCACCTTATCTGGGAATACACTTTCTTAGTCTATCTCAATCAATGGTCCAAATGTCATACTCGTCATACAAGAGGATAAATCTCATATTGTTTAAACTTCAACCAATGACATGATTGAGAACATACCTAATCACCCACTGATTAGCTAAGCCCCAAATCTTGTGTAAGAAAGGTATCAAATTTTGAAGGTTCTCATGATAAATGTCCTCCAACATCAGGTATGAGGATTCAATATGAAACATGCATCCCTAGTATACCAAATGCATAATGTATAACACTTTATTTGGCATACTTGATGGGCTATCCAATGCATAAACCTTGTTTTGTGCCTCATGAGTGAGAATATTTTGTATCTATATATGAAATTCCACTCCGGTCAATCTTAACATTTCATCACAACCTATAATACCCCATGATGAACATCGGCTAGAGATAACTCAAAGTTGTACATTAAGAGCTCAATTATCATTTTACATTATGTGATATATGCAACCAACATGAAAGAATACTAAATTGGATATTTTCTTTTATATAACATGAGACATTTAATATTCTTAAAATCCTTTAAGAATAATAACAAAGCCATAAATAAGCATCAGTCTAATAATATCCCATATGAAATTCCACAAAAGAGACCTTATGTTTTCTGAAATCTTTGGGTTTTGTTAAACTCATTACATCTCTATATAATTCACATCACATATTTATGTGACCATCTGATAAAACTCTCCCACTAAATTCTTTAGTGAGTAAAATCTATGAAGAAAGCTTGTTTGAATAATGAAGATACTTAGGAATCATATTATCAATGTTCAACTCTTAGAACATAGTATTCAAACACCTTTACTTCACAACATCTCATCACGAACCAACCCAGGTACCCTAGTAACCCGATAACTGAGCTGGTCCTGAAATAGCCCGAAGGGTTTTCCCAATCCCCATGGGTCAACAACTAACACTTGTAATCATACAAACTGAAAGCGAGAATGGTTTTTTCCAAAAACATTGATGAAGAAAAAATAAGCAAGACAATATGCATATCAAAGGAAACTCCACTGGGAGTAATGTACCAGAAGTAAAACAAGCATTTAAATCCCAAAGTACTACAACCTATGTACCAAATAGAGAAAACAACCCACATCTCTAAGGAAACAACTAACCAAGTCCAAGGTTCAGCAACTGAATCCAACTCCAAGAGATCCTTTCCCCTTGCTCAAACTTGGAAGAAAATAATGTACAAATACCCGAAGGTATAAGTAGGGTGTGAGCCAAAGACCAGTATAATTTCACCAAAGATTCCATAATAAGATGTTAATATAAAATTAACCAATTATGTGCTTTCAATTTTAAAAAATAGTTTTGAAATTTACAAAATCGTATTTAAACAAATCATGATTTACAATTTAAAAGATGGAAATACATTAACAATTCATGCTTCACATTTCAATTGATGGAAATACTTTTCAAAAGATGGAATTTACCTTCAATCAAAGGGTGATTTACAAAATAGCACTTTTTTCAAAATGGATTAATTAAATAAATTTATATAAAATAGTTTATATAAATTTACCAAGCATGTAAAATAGTTTCCAACAATGTAATATATATATAATTTAAATACAAACAAGTGAAAAACATGGTCATGTGACAAGTAGGTATGATAGTTCTAGGTTATAAGGACCCAACACTATGAATATAGAAAAGTATATACATACATCCCTTGATCCAAGGCCAAGAGGATTCATCACCATCGCCTAGGGAATGCGATTCACTGATATGATGTTTTAGAAGGTTGTAAGTTGTGAAGTGTTGTCCAATATAACACACTAACTACCTAAGGCTTGAATTTTCTCTAGTACAAAACAACAATGAACAATTTATTTTAAGATTGCTTAAAATACAATTAAATCTCACACTCCATTTCAATATGCCAATTTTCCATTTAAAAACCATAATGGGATTTTAATAAAAAACACACCTTTTTAAAAATATAAAACCACTAAGTTTCTATAAAAACCATTTTTAGACATTTTTCATAAACAAGGATTTGAAACCAAGTCATGCAATTTCACAATCTATTACACAATTTAATACAACAATTTAATTTTCAAACAATTCCATCAATTTGGTCACAAATCCACAATTCACTGGAATTTGGGGTATTCACAAATTTTCCATCAAATCAATTTATACAATTAAATTCATCAATTTAATTGATTCAATTTCCATCAAAAACCAAAATTTAAATTAAACAATTTAAATCTCACTAATTTCCAATTCCATGCCAAAAAACCCATTTTACTTTAAAACCCCAATTCACCGGAATTGGGTTATTCCCACAACCAATTAAAATACATATAATCCAAATCCAAATAATTTCATTTAAATTTAAATAGTTTAAATTTAAACAAAGAAATTAGGGTTAATATAATTTGGGCATTGTAATGGAACCACCTATCTTAGAGCAACTAGATCTTGAAGCGTCAAACCCTAATTGGGATTTTTCAAGGAAGAAAAAAAAGGATCTAGGAGAGACAAGAATTAAAGATAGGTTTAGATCTATGATTGTGGGTATTAGATCCTCCAACTATATATGGAGACCTATAAAACCCATGGGAGAAAGAGATAGATCGTGGAAGAAAGCGGTTGGTAGGAGGAAACTAATAGGAAGAGGATTGACCGAATTCTCTTAGATTTGAATCACTTTTGGGAGGGGTTATAGAGGCCAAGAATACTCCTTGAGAGCTCTAAGGTTGGGATAAAATGATTTGGGTTGAAGGAGGTTGTCCGGGGACCTATTATAGGGGTTCAGGAATTAAAAAAACCTCTACAAACCCCATTCACATGTTTTCTTGGGAAACAATGCACAATTTGTAAAAACCGTGCGTAGGCCCTGCACCCATTATAAATGGGTTGCATGGTTTGTCCTAAGGGGACACACAACTTGACTAACTGTGTGAAATATGTGTGGAGCTCTCTATCTAAAACATTCTATTTTTATGAGAATTCTCAAGATTCTTAAATTTTTAACCCAAAACAACCCCAAATAAAAACCAATCAAAGCTCAATTAAAAGGAGGGTTTAGGAATACCAAAAAATAGTAATGTGATGTTACAAAATCCCCATCATAGAAACTTTCTTTCCCCAGAAAGCCTACGAAGAAGCCTCCATGTAAAAAAGATGAGGCCACTGCTCTCTCATCAGTGCCTCCCTCTACCACATCTAATGAGAATCAAGAACATGCTTCCATAGCACATGAACCAAAGGTATATTCCTCCCATGAAGTAACTTGGTCTTAGAATCAACAATCCTGACTAGCCGTCCAGTCATAGATAAACCAGGTTCAACATTAAGATCACGCCAACTCAGAATATGAGATGGATAAGATAAATACTTTCGAAGCTAAGATACATGAAACACATCATGTATCAAAATCAAATAAGGTGGTAGTGTCAAATGATATTCAACTTTCCCCACCTTCTCAATAACCTCAAAAGGTCTAACAAAACGAGAAGCAAGATTCCCTTGCCTATCAAGCCTTTAATGACCCAGTCGAGGTGAAACCTTCAAAAACACCTAGTCACCAACTGAGAACTCCAAAGGTCTACGATGATGATCTGAATAAGATTTATATTATCTCTATGCCATCAAAATCCTCTGAAAAATCAAATAAATATTTTTCATTATCTCTTGCACTAATCTTGGCCCGACCCAGGAACTCTCACCAATATCTGACCAACACAATGAATATTTACAAGGTCGGCCATACAAGGCCTCAAAAGAAGCCATTCTGATCACAAACTGGTAAGTATTATTATAATTAAACTCAACTAGCACCAAATGATCATCCCAATCCCCACTAAATTTGAGAACACAAGCGCATAGCATATCCTCGAGAATTTGTATAGTTCTTTATGTTTGGCCATATGATTGTGGATGGTGTGCCATAATCAAATGGACCCGAGATCCTAGTGCCTCCTGAAGTCCTCTTCAAAAGAGATACATGAACAGAGGATCCCTATCAGAGACTATACTAGATGGAACTTTGTGCAAAAAAAAAACAATCTCTTTCACATAGCGGTCTCTCAACTCCTCAACTTTGGTTGTATCACAAATGGGTATGAAGTGAATTGATTTTTCAGCCTATCAATCACAAACCATATCACATTCCTCTTTCTATGGGTATATGGAAACCCAACAACAAAGTCCATAGAGATATCATCCCACTTCCAGGTAGGGACTGGAAGTGGCTGGAGAAAACCCAAAGGTTTATAGTGCCCGGCTTGAACCTGTTGGTATATATATATCATTGAGAAATAAACTCAGAAATGTCCCATATCATATCTGACCACTAGAACTACCGCCACATGTCATAGAAAATATTTTTGGTTCCTGGGTGCACTGCCCACTATGAACTATGGAAACCCCCATCACAGTTTTTATTACTGAAGATAGTACCGCAAAACGATTCCGATAGCATAGAATTCCCTATTTATAGAACAACCACTAAGAAACTTCATCCTCATCATAAATAGATTCTATAATGCTAAAGAACTCATCATCAAGCTATTGTTCATGAAGAATCAATTTGAGAAGAGCAGTTATCAACTGAACACTAGCCAGAGAAACCTTGACCCCTTTCTCCCAAACTCCAATATGCAGATGTGCAAAGAGAGACATCAAGTTCCACTCCTTCGATGATTCTTTCATTGTATGGGTTAGAAGCTTCCTGCTCAAAACATCTGCAACGAAATTACCTTTCCCCAGGTTATAGGTGATGTCAAAGTTGAAAGATTTTAGGTATTCCACCCAATGCCTCTGGTAGATATTTAAATATTTTTGAGTGAAGATATAGCTCCAGTTCTTGTAGTTAAATTACACGATAAACCTTTTGTTCGTAAAGGTAGTGTCACCAACTCTTAAGTGCATGCATTACAACTGCAAGTTCAAGGTCGTGGGTCGGATAATTATTCTCATGTGGCCTAAGCTAATGAGATCTGTAATAAACGACATGATTAAATTTCATAAGAACACAACCCATGCCTGGACCTGATGCATCACAGAAGGCCATATAGCCATGCTCAGCCTTTGGAAGAGTCAACAACGACGAGGTAGTCAAAAGGAATTTCAACTCAACAAAAGAACTCTAAAACTTATCATTCCAAGAAAACTTCACTACATTTTAAGTTAGTGAAGTCATTGGAGAATCCAACTTTGAGAATTCCTTCACGAATCAATGATAATATCTAATTAAGCCTAAGAAGATTTGAATCTTGAAGACATTTTATGGTTTCTCCCAAGTCATAACAGCCTTCAACTTCTCAGGATCAACTTATATTCCTTGTCCTAACACCAAGAATCCTAAAAACTTCACTTCTGGGATCCAAAAATCATATTTCAAAATCTTGGCATAAAGTCGGTGATTTCTCAGTAAACTCATAACCATTCTCAAATGATGCACATGATCCTACTCGGACTTAGAGTATACGAGGATTTCATTGAAAAATAATACCATGAAATTATCAAGATATTAATGGAAAATCTTTTTCATCAAATTCATGAAAACTTTAGGAGCATTGGTTGGACCAAGGGGCATAAAAAGGTACTCATAATGATCGTACCTTCTCTGAAAGGTGGTTTTCTGAATGTCAGACTCTTTTATCCTTAACTGATGGTAACTGAAATGAACATTGATATTTGAAAACCACTTCACCCCCTTAAATTGACCAAACATATCATCAATTAGTGACAATGAATATTTTTTCTTTATGGTAACTCGATTGAGCTTTCTATAATCAACACATAGGCGAAGTAAACCATCAGCCTTATTAGAAAAGAGAACTGGCACCGCCCAAGGAGACACACTCAGGCGTATGAATCTTCTAACACCCCATGATTTCATAGAACATTATCTCCTTAAATTAATTTAATATCTTATATCACACGCAACACTGACTTGGCTTGCATTATACACAAGATTGAGTTTCTTCAAAACAACACATTAGTAGAATAATTATTTAAATGATATATTTATTTATCAATTAAATATTGTAATATGAATAGTAACAAATAAATTTTAAATTTTATTTATAATGTTTTCACATAAATAAAACATATTTATAATGAAATGTGTAAGTTTTGTTAAAATAGTTATATATTTAGAAAAACTATTTTCTTAAAAGAACAAGTTTTAATGCCCTTTTGTGAACAATAATAAAATTAATTTTAGACACCCCTAAAAATTGAATTTTGTAAAATAGACTTTATTTTTTAATTCAGAATATCAAAATTAGCTTAGGATAATTTTTTTTATTTTTCTAAAAACATTCAATTTTTGATGAATAGTGAAAAATACTGCATAGTACATAAAAACCGACTTTTTCATTTAAATAATTATTTTTAATTAAAATTTATCTTAAAGTAAAAAATGGATAAATAATACCTATATTAGTCCAATATAATTCATTGGAGTCATTTTATAATAAGATTAGATATATAACATTTTATTGAACTTTTTAACGTCTTTTACCCACCTTCTAAGCACATTTGAAAATTTGCATAAAACGTAATTTTACCGCTTCTATGAATTGAATTTCAAAAATCTGATAGAAATTGTTGTCATCATTATGTAAAATGTGGTTAAATAGGATGAAAATAATTTTTGGTGAATAATAACTTTTGAATTTTATTTACCTCAATTAAAGTTAAATAGGGTAATTAAATGTAAAAATAATATTATAATAATATAAAATTACCCCAACACATGTCCTAATTCTATTGGATAACTTTTTTTCAACCCAGATAAACCTTAGGAAAAAAATAATTATCCTCTTTGATTCACTTGGGTTTGATTAGGACATTTATTATATTTTATTTAAAGAAGAGTTAAAAGTGTTAAATTCAAATTTTAATAACTAAACTATTTTTAATATAGGGTTATATAGAAGATAAATTTAACTATAAATATTCATTAGAAATCTAAAATTATTTAATACATAATGTTATTTTATTTATAATTTTTAGACATTAAATAATTAAATTTATTTATGACACAATGATGATGTAGTAATTACCTTATTAATGAAAGATTAAAATAATTGATGTTATATACATTAAAATAAATGTAAATTGAAACTTTTAATTCTATCCACGAATTTTCTAGGTGAATATTACATGTTAGGGTTGATTCGATTTTTTTTAAGTAACCAAGTTGTGATGACTTTAACAAAAACCAAATACTAAATAGTGTCAAAATCGACATAAATGACTTAAAAAAACACTATTTTTTTGTAAATTATTTAAAAGTGTTTAAAAATATAAGGTTTAGAAAAATGAATTAGATAATGTTATATATGTCATTAATTAAACACTTTATGTTATCTTGACATTTTATAGTAACTATATTAACCATGTAGTATAAAAATATAAGAAGACATGGTAAAAGATAAACTATTGAACTAAGAGTTAAATCTAAAATATATGGTTAATATGGTGACCTAAACTTGTCTAAAACCTATTGGTTGGGAGGATATAGACCCATAACAACCTTATAATAAAAATAAATTTATTTGGAGCTATTATAAACTGAAAATAATTTTATAATAAATTAATATTTCATGCTTTTCCTAAAGTGCCCCTCACCACTCTTATAAAAGGGTACTTCCCCTTCTCTTAAATTCACACCTCCAAAGCCATTTGTCTCAGCCAAACCCTATTCAAATCTCCTAAAAACTACCCTCACATAAACCTAGAGGCCTTACTTTGATCAGAAAACCAACCTAAGGATCCCTTTTGTTCAAATAAAAAGGAAGCACCCGAAGAAGAGGTAATTATTTCACCACCTCTTTCAAAGTTCTTTTCTTCTTCAACTTCCTCTTTCTTTGTTATTCTCATACAAAAAATAATAAATACAGTACCTTAAAAAAATTATATGTTATTATAAATATGGTAAAACCATATCCTTTATTCTATTCACCCTATGAATGACAAAGTCACCATACATGCGTACGTACGACTTACCGTCTCCATGTCGTGGTGTAGTTTGTCATTCAACACTTCATTATTTGGATGGGTATAATAATGAGTATAATTGATGTAAATAATAAATATAACATGTTAATGATTCTGTATATATAATATACCATCCAATTGAATACTATTTCACCATTAATAGAATGATATTGTTGCTCGTGCGTACGTATGACTTACCATCTCCACGACGCGATGAGATTTCATTCCCCATCATAACCATTAAAGAATAATTTTCATTTGATGATTAAAAATAATGTTTAAGAACTTAATATCATTCTAGATATGAATCAAATACATCCTATCTATAACAAACATGACTTACATTACAAAACATATAAAGGAAAATGAATTAGTTAACACCCCAAAAAATGATAATACTGAAATATTATTAAAAAAAATATCAAAGGATAATATATGATATCATATTTATGTATGTGGTTATTTTATAATTTAATAAAAATGATTTAACCATTACATAGGTGGTTAAACATACCATCAACCAAAAGAAAGTACAAGTTAAGGGTTAATTTCTCAATCTCATTATTATCTGAGATTGTTTATGTGTAAGTATTTACTAGGACATATTTATCATCCATGTCCATATTTCATAAAAATGTTTTCAAAAGGAATATTTTATGGTTTTATAGAAGGGACTCTTTAAATAGACCATCATTTTAATTGTTTTAAAGATTTATTTTTCTAAATATTTTTAATTAATGTCCATGTTTTCAAAAAGATTTTAAGTATTTATTTATATGGACATGATTATTTTAAAATGTTAATTCCATTCAAAAGTTTCAAAGTGTTATGAGACACTTTGATTAAAAAATATCTCTTAAATGACTTCCTTTATAAATTGTGTGACTTTTAAATGATTTCATGAAAAAGGGATATTCCTCTCAAAGAGTTTTACTAATCATTTTCAACAATGTCAACATCCTTTATTGGATATTATTCTTGATTGAGGTTGATTTATTATAATATAATCTTCTATATTGTATTGAATGAGTTATGATATGTTTGAATGTGGATGTGATATTTTTATACCATTCATGGTTTATGGTTAAAGTATTAACATTTCGTATGCTAGTTTTAATATGAATATTTATGTTATGTTTCACCCTTTTCATATGAGGAATGTATTGGACTTAGCAAGTGACGGGTGGGGACCTCTATAGCCCCTCGATGCATTGGTAGGTCTCATGAGAGAAACTAGTATCTTGGAACAAGGTCTTTATAGAATATTTTTGAATGGTATTGGCACAAGGCCTTGACGTAGTAGTTATTATGTCCAGTGTTATGCATTCCCTCATTATGAAATTAGTTATTATATGTGATTATTAGAATATTAGAATATCCATGTGCATGTTTATTTAGTAATGTTTGATTTATTTTTTCCATATTATGTTTTAAAAGGATACTGTTTTTATTATACATCTTGCCTTAAAAGTTTATAGCTTATGCTGAATTATTTACCCTTACTAAGCATCTGAGTTCACTCCTTTCTTAAGTTTTATTTTCCCAAGATGCCAAGAAGTGCATTATGATAGATATGTAGGGTTAAGCTAGGGGAATAATGGAGTTAACAATGGATTATTTATGTTGCGTTTTATATTATAAAGTGTAATGTATCATTCATGTATGTAATCTATTTTCCAAGACTGCTAAACTGATCGGTCCTTCGGGACTTGATTCCTTGTAATCAAGCCAATGTATTAAAATAATGCACCAAATCTGGGCTTATGGGGTCGTGGCGTTACAATTGGTATTAAAGGAAGTTTAACAATAAACTTGGAAACTAGATTTAGATAAAATCTGATTATGGAACATTACCCTATGATAGACCTTGAAGATTAGTATAGAAGAACTTTATAGAATTTTGGTAATGTGGAGATTTTGTGAGTTTTCCAAGAAATACATCCATGTTTGGATACTACAAGTGGACGTGGTTTTGGAATATATGTACTTAGGAGTAACAACTATGACAAGGTGTTCCGAACCTAACTCAGGGTAACCTGGTATAGGACAATAGACCTTACTATGCACCTGGTTTTACACTCCTGGGGCATATGCTTAGGATAATTCACATTTTCTTTACAAACCATTATGAAGGACTTATCAGTAAATATGTTAGAAAAGAAACCATTTTTTGATAATGAGATTAGATGTGTGAAAATATTCAATTAATGTTGAGAAATTTTCTAGTTTTTGGATTATACATTATGATATGATCTAACCTAGTGTATGTCGTCATTTAGAAATGTCACTAAATAGAAAGAATGAGAACTCCAACAACACACATGATCCAAAGAGTAAGAAGGATCATATATTTTATGGTCTTAAGCCAACATTTAGAAGGGAAATATTCTCCCACATATTCTCATCATATAAAGAAATAGTATCATGTGTTAATAAGATAAGTAATAAATTCTCTGAGTCTTATGGCTTTGAAGGGAAGCAAGAGAAGAAGAGGATGACAGAGAAAAAGATAGATAAAGGTATAAAGGTAAAGAAGGATTTTACCACATGTTATAATTTTGGAAAAAATCACATTAGTAAATACTTGAAGGGAATGAGAGTTTGTTATAAGTGTGGAGAAAAATGACACCAAGTTAGTGATTGCAATGGTAAGAAAAAGGTTTCAAATGTACAATGATTCATCTGCGAGGAGTTGGGACACTATGCAAATCAATGTCCCAATCATCAGAGTATACCCCAAATGATGCTATTGGATAATAATAAAGTTATGATACTACCCTGGATGAAGATGAATGATTAGTGTTTTTATGTTTTTATTAAAGAATTGTGTCATTTGAGTATTGTATTAATAATGTAAAAGTTATAAGAATTATAGAGTATATAAAGATTTTACTATAGTACTATTTCATTAAGGATTTGAGATTGTATGGTACTAAGAAAAGAGAATCAATGAAAAATTAAAACTTTTGGAAAATATATGGTTGAAGGAAAGGTAAACCTTAAAATGGTCCTAATATTGAGGTAGTGATTTTGGAATAAGAGATGATTGATTTAGGGAAATTATATTGGATATTATTGACTACCTTGGAACTAATTAATTGTTTTTTTTATTTTATCATTGTTGGAGTTTACAACATTTTTGGATATAAGGAGTATATATAGTATTCTATAATGAATATGGGAGTATGAATGTATTCAATAAGGTTTTATGGTAATTTAGGGTGTTAACATGTTTTAAGAGAATACATGATGATGGTATTCACATGTTATTATGTGAAAAAAGAGATCTTCATTATGTTTACCTACCATATAAATTTTTGGACTGTGAGTTTGGACACAAGTATTTTGGATAAGTCTAAAAGTTGGAATTGAGTAAAATAAGCACTTGATATTTTTTTGAGGATAAAGTATAATTTATTGGATAATTTGACCTAACCTTTTAGATTTCAGTAAAAATATAGAGGATTAAGTAAATACTTGTGGACCTTATGATTTATCAAATGTGATTCATGTGTAAGAAATCATTTTTGAATATTCATTTCCTAGTGAAAGGGATGAAGTGAAAATAGATCTAAGCACAACCTAATGATGATATTATGATTATGACAGGTAATGAATTCAAGTATGTTTTCTTGAGTTCTTATCTTGATAGTAAATTAATCCCTCCTATTAAAAAAATTATATAAAAAATGTGTTATCCTAATACCTTATGTTTTTTTGAACTGATGATATTTTAAATCATCATAGATTTATTTTTTAGGCCCTTAATTTTCCATTTATTGTTCACTTGTTTGTGATTGATGACCTCAATCACTCCCTATAAATATTTATGTTTTTCCTCCAATTATGTGTCTATAATTTCTACCAATGTTCTCCTATTATAAATCCTAATTTTTTGGTGACTTTTTATTTACCTTTCCCTCTTATTAAGACTAAATTTTATTAACCCTATTTCCAATGTGGGTTTTCCAGAAAGGTATTTTCTATTTTCAACCTTTTATTTTCAAAGAACAATTTCAAATTGCGAGGACACAATTTATTGAAGGAGGGGATAATGTAACACCCATTTATTTCATAGTATGTTATCTCTTTAAAGTAATTTAATAGCTTATATTACACGCAACACTGAATTGGTTTGCATTATACGCAAGATTGAGTTTCTACAAAACAACAGATTAGTATTATAATTATTTAAACTATATATTTATTTATCAATTAAATATTGTAATATGAATAGTAAAAAATAAAATTTAAATATTATTTATAATGTTTTCACATAAATAAAACATATTAATAATGAAATGTATAAGTTTTGTTAAAATAGTTATATATTTAGAAAAACTAATTTCTTAAAAGAACAACTTTTTTATGTCCATTTGTGAACAATAATAAAATTAATTTTAGATACCCATAAAAATTGAATTTTGTAAAATAGACTTCATTTTCGAATTCAGAATATCAAAATTAGATTAGGATGAATTTTTGGTATTTTTCTGAAAATATTCAAATTTTGATGAATAGTGAAAAATACTACATAGTACATAAAAACAAACTTTTTTCATTTAAATAATTATTTTTAATTAAAATGTATAATAAAGTCAAAATAGATATATAATGCCTATATTAGTCTAATATAAGTCATTGGAGTCATTTTATAATAAGATTAGATATATAAAGTTTTATTAAACTTTTTAACGTCTTTGACCCACCTTCTAGGCACATTTTCAATTTTTCATAAAATGTAATTTTACCACTTATGTGAATTGAATTTCAAAAATGCGATAGACATGGTTGTAATTAGTTAGTAAAATGTGGTTTAATAGGAAAAACAATAATTTTTGGTGAATGGTAACTTTTGAATTTTATTTACTGCAGTTAAAGGTAAACAAGGTAATTAAAGGTAAAAATAATATTATAATAATACAAAAATTACCCCAAACATGTCATAATTATATTTTATAAGTGTTTTTATACCAAAATAAACCTTAGGAAAAAAAATATGATCCTATTTTATCAACTTGGGTTAGATTAGGACATTTATTATATTTTATTTAAAGAGGAGTTAAAAGTGTTAAATTCAAATTTTAATAACTAAACCATTTTTAATATAGGGTTATACATAAGATAAATTATAATATAAATATTCATTATAAATATAAAATTATTTCCTAAATCATATTATGTTATTTATATTTTTTAGAAATTAAATAATTAAATTTATTTATTACACAATGATAATGCAGTAATTACATTATCAATGAAAAATTAAAATAATTGATATTATAAATATTAAAATAAATGTAAAATGAAACTTTTGATTCCATAAACGAATTTTATAGGTGAATATTACTTGTTAGTATTTATTCAATGTATTTTTTTCTAAGTAATAAAGTTGTGGTGACTTTAATAAAAACCAAATACTAAATTGTATCAAAATTGACATAAACAAGTTTTTAAAACAAACACTATTTTATTAAATTATATAATAGTCCTAAAAATATAAGTTTCGGCCAAATGACTTATATAATATTATATATGTCATTAATGAACCACTTGAGGTTCTCTTGTCATTTTATAGTAACTATATTAACCATGTAGTATAAAAATACAAGAAGACATGATAAAAGTTAAACTATTTAACTAAGAGTTAAATATAAAAGATAAGGTTAATATAGTGACCTAAAATTATCTAAAACCTATTGGTTGAGCGTATTTAGACCCATAAACACGTTATCCTAGAAATAAATCCATTTGAAGATATTAGAAACTGAAAATAATTTTATAATAAATTAATATTTCAAGCTTTTCCTAAAGTTCCCCTAACCTCTCTTATAAAAGGGTACTTCCCCTTATCTTAAATTCACAACTCCAAATCCATTTGGATCAGCTGAAACCTACTCAAATATCCTCCCAACTACCCTCAATTAAACATAGAGGCATTACTTTGATCATAAAGACAACCTAAAGATCCCTTTTATTCAAATCAAAAGGAAGCACCTGAAG
The DNA here is from genome assembly GCA_963277665.1 of Viscum album. Lineage (NCBI taxonomy): Eukaryota > Viridiplantae > Streptophyta > Magnoliopsida > Santalales > Viscaceae > Viscum > Viscum album. The sequence continues at coordinate 177,382,321 of OY728138.1, forward strand.
AAGAGGTAATTATTTCACCACCTCTTTCAAAGTTCTTTTCTTCTTCCACTTCCTCTTTCTATGTTGTTTCCATAAAATAATAATAACTCCAATACCTTCTACATAATTATATGTTATTATAGATATGTTATAACCATATTATTTATTCTATCCATCCTATGAATGACAAATTCACCATACGTGCGTACGTGCGACTTACCGTATCCACGTCATGGTGTACTTTGTTATTCAATACTTAATTATTTGGATGGGTATAATAATAAGTATAATTGATTTAAATAATAAATATAACATGTTAATTATTCTTTATATATAATATACCATCCTATTTTATATGATTTCACCATCAATAGAATGATATTGTCGCTCGTGCGTATGTACGCCTTACTGTCTCCACGACGCAATGAGATTTCGGTCCCCATCATAACCATTCAAGAATAATTTTCATTTGAAGATTAAAAATAAATTTTAAGAACTTAATATCATTCTGTATATGAATCAAATACATCCTATCCATAATATACATGACTTACATAACAAAACATATAAAGGAAAGTGAATCAGTTAACACCCGAAACAATGATACTACTGAAATAATATTAACAAAGGAATATTATAGGATCATATATGATATCATATTTATGTATGTGGTTCTTGTATAATTTAATAACAATGATTTAAACATTATACAGGAGGTTAAATGTACCCTCTACCAAAGGAAAGTACAAGGTAAGGATTAATTCCTCAATCTCATTATTATACGAGAGTGTTTATGTGTAAGTATTTATTGGGAAATATTTATCATCCATATCCATGTTTCATAAAAATGTTTTCAAAAGGAATTTTTTAAGGTTTTATGTAAGGGACTCTTTAAATATATCATCATTTTAATTTTATTAAAGATTTATTTTTCTAAATCTTTTTAATTAATTTCCATGTTTTCAAAAAGATTTTAAGAATTTATTTATATAGACATGATTGTTTCAAAATTTTAATTCCATTCAAAAGTTTCAAAGTGTTATGGGACACTTTGATTAAAAAATATCTCTTAAATGTCTTCCTTTATAAATTTTGTGACTTTTAAATGATTTCATGAAAAAGGAATATTCCTATGAAAGAGTTTTACTGATCATTTTAAACTATTTCAACATCCTTTACTGGATATTATACTTGATTGAGGTTGATTTATTATAAAATAATATTCCATATTGTATTGAATAAGTTATGATATGTTTGACTGTGGAAGTTCTATTTTTATACCATTCATAGTTTATGTTTAAAGTATCAACATTTTGTATGCTAGTTTTAATACGAATGTTTATGTTATGTTTCACCCTTTTCATATGAGGAATGCATTCGACTTAGTAAGTGACGGGCGGGGCCCACTATAACCCCTCGATGCATTGGTAGGTCTCATGATACAAACTAGTGTCTTGGCATAAGGCATTGACAGAATATTTGTGAATGGTCTTGGCACAAGGCCTTGATGTAGTAGTTATTATGTCTGACATTATGCATTCCCTCGTTATGAAATTAGTTATTACATATGATTGTTCGACTAGTAGAATATCCATGTGGATGTTTATATGGTAATTTTTAATTTATTTTTTCTATATTATTTTCAAGATTATTTTTTAAAAGGATTATATTTTTATTATACATCTTTCCTTAAAATTTTGTAGCTTTATCTGAACTATTTACCCTTACTGAGCATCTTAGCTCACCCATTTCTTATGTTTTATTTTCCCAGGATTCTAAGAAGTGTATTACAGTTGATATTCATGGTTAATCTAGGGTAATAATGGAGTTCTCAAAGGATTATTTAGGTTATTTTTTATATTAGAAAGTTTAATGTATTTTTCATGTATGTAATCTATTTTACAAGACTGCTAAAATGATCGGTCCTTCGGGACTTGATTCCTTGTAATCATGCCAATGTATTCAAATAATGCACCAGATCCGGGCTTCTAGGGTTGGGGAATTACAAATATTTTCTTTAAAAGACCATCCAACTGGGAAATTAGATCTTTTAGTTCAGCTGGTGCCATGTAGTAAGAGGGAATAAAAATTGGTTGAGTACCAGGAATTAAGTCAATGGAAAACTCCACCTCCCTTACTGATGGGAAACCAAAGAAGTCAAAAGGAAACACGTCAAGAAACATGAAAAAAACTGAGGGGAGATCACCACTCAAAGATTCCCGCTCCAAATAAAAGGTAAACACCAATATTACTTTCCCTAACACTGAATATGTAGGTCCAACCCTACTCAACCTTGAGTCCCATTCTCCTTGAAAGACATGACACACACCACTGGGTGTAGTAAATGTGACCTGTTGAATATAAAAATCAATTTGGTGTTTATTGGAAATTTTCCAATCTATCCCGAAAATGACGTCAAGAGATTTAATATTGAGAACCAGAAAACTCCAAGCAAGCTCAACATCTAATAGAGATAATACACAAATGGGACTATGAAGACTATGATTTCTCTTTATACCAAGGGGTGTATTAATATCCATTTCACAAGTTAAAATCTCCATAAGAATATTTATTTGATTAACAATATAGTTTGAAATAAATGAATGAGATGAACCAATATCAAATTGAGCATTAAATAATAACAAAGCTATAATAATGGTATCTCTCATAGTCGTTGGACTCGTATCCACTTCCTCTGAAGACTCTTACACTATGTAAAGAAGCTTTGTTCCGGATGCCTATGGATGGAACCCTTTTGCACATGAAGCATCTGATTGACATCCAGTTTTAGGAGGAGATGATGATCCCATTCCACATTACAAAGTGGAATAAATATGGAAGAATCACTACATGTTCCCTTAATGTCCGTAGGATCCACAATTCTTTGGTGCCTTTGTGCAAACCCTCTTCGAATTTCATACCTTTCTACACTATTAGAAAACCAAAGGACATCTACCAGGTACTGTAGGAGGTCTATAATGAATATGTTGTCAATAATTCCTATGATAATTATCACGCTTCCAATTTCCCTTTTAGGAAATCACACTGCCACTAGGAGAGAAAAAATCTTTTAATAACCTTGACTTACCAGGTAGGTCCATTTTTACCATAAGTTCTCTATCTAAAATGTTTGTGTAAGAATAAAAATTCAGTAAGAAAAACTGAGAATGAATATCCTAACAAATTCCCAACTCGAACCTTAGAGCCTTCATTCTCTCATTCGATACTATCTCAGGTGCGAAGTGCATGAGCTCAACAAAACAGTTTGCATACTCTATCACGATCCTGTCAGTATGCTCTAGTTTGAAAAACTCAGTGGACTTGGCTAACATGATCTACTTTGGATAGAAAAATTCAGTGAAAATAACTTTGAAGTCTTTCCACTCTAAGCCCTTATGTTTCTTCACCATTACCATTGTGTCCAACCATCTCCTGCTCAGTCCTTCCAGCATGAAGGTGGAACACTTCACTTTAATTTTATCAGGTGTATCCAAGAACACAAACAAATGATCTATTATGATCAACCACTCCCCATCCTCTTGAGGATCATTTGATCCTTTGAAATTTTTCTAGATTTTGGCGAAGTAACTCTTGAGAAAAAACTTTGAGAACATCTCTATGAGGTTCCACAGTTAGATCCTGAATGATAACTGAATGTAGTGCTTGTCCCATATCTTGGATAGTGCGCATGATTACCTCTACCAGATTTGGGTCTACAAGAGGATTCACTCACTGAGGTTCAACAACAACTTCCTCCTAGATCTGATTTGGACATCTCCTATGAGGCATGATGTTACACAACATCAATAGACAATAAGGAAGAAAACATATTAACACTCAATAGAGAGACAAAAAAAATTAATCCCAACAAAGACAATGAACAAGATTTGGATTTCACTCTACCCAAATCAAAACAGGGAAAATACTAGAACTAATCCACAAGGAATCTTTTCCAAACCACCCATGGTGTCTTAAAGATCATTTTGGTGAGAGCTGGCTAGATAATCAATTGAAACTACCTCCTAAGTCTTGAAAAGATTTCACAAATGCTCACTGACTTCAAGAAAAAAGCTCAACATGGAACATTGATACTACTTTATTATAAACCAACCCAGGTACCCTGGTAACCCAATAACTGAGCTAGTATTGACATAGTCCAAAGGGAATTCTCGATCCCCATGGGTCGATGACTAGCACCTGACTTCATACAAACTGAAAGTGGGACCAGTTTATTCCACAAAAATTACAGAAGTAAAAAGAAGAAAGACAATATGCATATCAAAGGAATCTCTACTATGAGTAATCTACCAAAAGTCAAATAGGTATTTAAATCCCAAAGTACTACAACCCAAGTACCAAATAGGGGAAATATCCCAAGTCCCTAAGGAAACAACTCACAAAGTCCAAGGCTCAATAGCTGGATCCACCTCCAAGAGATCCTTTCCCCTTGCTCGAACCTGGAAGGAAATAATCTATAAACACTTAAAGGTACAAGTAGGGTGTGAGACAAAGTCCAGTATGATTTCACCAAAGATTTCATAACAAGATGAAAATATCAAATTAACCAATAATTTGCTTTCAATTTTAAAACAAATAGGTTTGACATTTATAAAACCATATTTAAACAAGTCATACTTTATAATTTAAAAGATGTAAATACATTATCAATTGAAGATTCACATTTCAATTGATGAAAATACATTTCAAAAGATGGAATATACCTTTAATCAAAGGGTTATTTAAATAATATCAATTTTCTAAAAATTGATTTATTAAACACTTTTATATAAAATAGTTTATATAAATTTACAAGGCATGTAAAGCAGTTTTGAACAATGGAATATATATATATATATATAATTTAAATAAAAACTAGCAAACAACATGGTCATGTGCCAAGTAGGTATGATAGTTCCAGGCTATAGGGACCCAACACTATGAATATGACAAAGTATGTACATACATCTCTTGAACCAAGGCCAAATGGATTCATCACCATCATCTAGGGAATGGGATGAGATGATATGATGTTTTAGAATATTGTAAGTCATGAAGTGTGGTCCAATATAACACACTAACTATCTAATTATTGCATGTTATCTAGTAAAAAACAATGATGAGAAATTTATTTTAAGTCTGTTTAAAATATAATTAAATTCCATACTCCATTTCAATATGCCATTTTCCTTTTAAAAACCATAATGATTTTTTAATAAAAAACATGCCTTTTTAAAAATATGAAACCACTGAGTTTCCATCAAAACCATTTTATCTATTTTTCATAAAAAATGATTTGAAACCAATTCATAAAATTTCACAATCCATTACACAATTTAATACAATAATTTAATTTTTAAACAATTCCATCAATTTCAACATAAACCCCTAATTCACTGGAATTGGGATTTTTCACAAATTTTTCATCAAATAAATTTATACAATTAAATACATCAATTTAATTAATTAAATTTCATTAAAAACCAAAATGTAAATTAAACAATTTAAATATAATCAATTTCTAATTCCATGCTAAAAACCCATTTTCCTTAAAAACCCCCAATTCACCAGAATTGGGTTTTTCCCACAACCAATTGAAAGCCATATAATCCAAATCCAAAAAAATTGAATTTAAATTCAAAAAATTTAAATTTCAACAAATCAATTAGGGTTAATATAATTTGGGAATCATAATAGAACCACCTATCTCATAGATGGTAGATCTCGAAGCGTTAAACCCTAATCTTGATTTGCTGAGGAAGAAAAACAACAATTGAATCTGGGAGAAATAAGAATAAAACATATGTTTAGATCCATAATAGTAAGTATTAGATCCTACAAAAACAAATGGAGATCTATAAAAACCTAGGGATAAATAGAATTATCGTGGAAGAAAGAGGCTGATAATAGGAAACTAACAAGAAGAGGATTGACCAACATTCTCATAGCTTTAGATCGCTTTCAGGAGGGGTCTAAGGGGCCAAGAATCCTCATTTGGAGCTCTAATGGTTGGGAGAAAATTATTTTCATTAAATTAAGTATGTTAGGGACCTATAACAGGGGTTCGAGAATTTTTTTAAAAATTGGATCTCTAAAAATCTCATCCGCATGGTTTCTTGGGAAATGATGTACGATTTGGAAAAACCGTGTGCTGTCCATGAACCCGTTAGAAATAAGTCACACCTTTTATACTAAGGGGATGAAATTTTTTAATAATTGTTCATAATCCATTCAAAGATATATATCTACAACTTTCCATTTTCCAATAGCCAGGCGCACGGTTTGGCAACCCGTGTGCCAACCATGTGCCAACTGTGCACTAGCCCATAATTTTCAAGATTCTTAAATTTTCAACCTGAAACAACCCCAAATGAAACCCAACCAAAGATAAATTAAAACTAGGGTTTAGTAATACATAAAAATAGTAACGGTATGTTACACATCCAATTTTACGATGTTAATAACTTCTGTTGTTTATCAATAACTCTTTCTTAGATCATCATTATCATCATCATCATTTTCAGAACTATCCATCCAAGTTTTTATTTGAGATATTTTTTGGTAACAATATTTAATCATTTACATTTTTATATACCAAAATATCCTATACTCCTTTAGGATTTAAAGTTACATTCACATTATTACAACTAAATTTCACTTTTTTACATTTCTCTTTATTGATATACCCTAAAATCTATTAAGATAAAGTTATTGGAGTTGGTGTTATAGGACCAACTATTTGTATTTGGAATTACATATATATATATATATTTGATGTTTTTGAATATAAATAAAACATATTATTACATATTGTTCATTTCTCTGCATAAATTTAATGTAATAATGTCTTAGAGTATCTGTCACATTGATAAATTCATAGCAGTTCGCCACTATGAAATGCTATGACAATATTCTTAAATATAATTTTATTGTTAGATAACATACTATTATTGGACACATATAATTTTTACTGTCAGGTGTGAGTATTTGTTATTTTAGGATACTTATTCTCACAAATTTCCCACTTGATAATCTATAAGATGAGAGATTATGAGAACATACCCACGAGTAGGAATTCAACATGTTTATTTATCAACAGATATTCCTATTCATGAGTGTGTGTAATTGTCCTTATTATTAATTCCAGTTATGACTCGCACATTTAGATGTATTTCATGAACTATGGTAATAAAATTTCATCGAGAATTTAGATACATTGGGCATGTCATGAGTGATGTGTTATTAATTAATAATTCAAGGAAGGATTTGTTCCTTCCAACTTTAAGGAAGCTGATATCTCATCCCTTTGATTGAAATAGAACCGTCACATTAAATCCTATGACCATGGTGTAACGATGCGTTTATTTCAGATAGTCAATAAAAGATGTATCAAGTATATAAGTTGATGACATATATGTGTAACATGATTGATGAAATTTTGTGACAAAGAGATTATATTATACAGTTAGTGTTTGTATGTGGTTTCCGAAGTAACAAAATCAAGTTCTTTCTCTTTTGTGTTTTGAATCGTTTCTAGATAGTAATATTAGACTTTAGGAAAGTCTATATAATGCCAATGAGAAATAATCCTTGAGGGTGAGACACTAAGTGTTTTCATTGATCTTGATTAAATTATTTTTGAATTTATTTAATGCAATAAATATTATTCTCAAGATTAAAGAATAATTTTCTTCATGTTGTATTGATTACATAAATTCAATAAATATTTATTTATCAAGTTGGAAATAAAATATATTTATTTTATTTATTGAATATTTAGTAAATATTTTTTCATTATAATGTGAATAAAATATTTATTTATGAAGAAATATTTAATAAATATTTATTTGGGTATTCAATAAATGTTGAGGAGGAAATCGTGTGGAACAAGATCACGTTCGGTGATAAATATTAATTTTCAAGATGAAAAAATAATTTTTATCATTGCGTTAGTTAGCACACACCATAAAATAAAAATAAAAATAATAATAATAATAATAATAATATTAGATGATAAGAGGTTTAATGATGACTATTATATTTTTCAAGGATCACTACACAATTAAATAATATTTTAATATAAACCATAGTTCTATAAATAAATGGTTATGTTTATTGTGTAGGGTTATTTGAGAATTGGAAATTATTGCACACAATAGAATTCTCACTATAATTATTCATTCTCTCCTCCCAAGAATGTGAAGATCAAGAGAATAATTCATTCAGACCTGAAGGATCTTGAGTGATCCAGAAAAATAACACAAGGCAATTGACCTGCCGTGCTAGCACCTTTTGTTCCATCAATGATTGTTTGAAGATCATAAGAGCACATGTGAATCACTACTATCAAGATTCTATACTTGGATACTCCCCATGAAACAAAGGTAATATGAAAAGGGTCTCAAAAGATCAACAACTCCATCAAAGAAGGATTTGTAGATCCAATATTCTTTCTTTATATCTAATATAAATTAATTATGAATTTAACATGTAAATATCATCTTTGAGTTCTGGAATTCTTTATGTCAATATTCAGTGTAAAAATTTCATTGGTCATGACTTTTATGTCATGCAAAATTTGTGAATGATCCATTAAATCTGAAAAAACCTTTTGGTTCATCACCCACCAAGGCACTTCCATTGTGCTTGGAACCTTCAAGTTGTATACGATCATGTTTTAAATTTATAATTATTTATTTAATTGTTGATCCATATGTGTAGTAATGGTTAGATATTTCATTTACAAAATATATGTTCTTTAATCCAATTTTAATTAACATTCTTTTTACATATTAATTATTGTCATTCAAAGTTTCATTTTCTTAAAAGTATAAGAACATATAAATAATGATCGAAGATACCATTAAGAAGTTCCAAAGATTCTGACCAATGAATTGGGTCACACATCATGTAGCCGAAGTACACGTCATGTACCCAAATGCATTTCACCTGGACTTACTATGTTATACACGGCATGCCAAGAAGTATTTACATGCTGTGCATTTATTGCACACTACGTGTAGATCGGGCCAACCTAGCACATGATTTATTGGATTACATGAAATGCAGCTGAAATACATGTCATGTAGTCTACATAGTTTAATGATGAAATTCATGCTAAATGTGTGGTCAAATACATGGTCAAAACCATGTGATATTGATAGCCTAAAACATTAATGAAATACACAATGTGTAGCTGACATACACAGTGTGTAGTTCATTATTTACTGTGTTTAAAATACATGTCGAATTATTCAACGGCTTACATGGACACGCAGTTAGAGGAATATGTGACAAGTAAATGGAGTACATGTCATGTTTTCCCACATATAAAAAACATGTTGAGTCTTTTGGTGGGTTGTGCGGACACACGATAAATGTGATACATAGTGTGTAGCTGGCTAGTATATGCCATGTAGTCCAATCGAGGTACACATGAAAGCCCAAAAAGTTTATCCCAAATACATAACAATCAAGCTACACAATTTTTATCTTGTAAGTACATTCCGTGTAGTCTCCCAATAATGGGTAGAATTAAATTATATAAAATAATTAATTGCAACATTAAAACTTTATTACACCGATTAACATCATATGAGTTTGACAATGTAATAATAATTTTAAAGAATTATTAAATGCTCAATTCATTTAATGTAATAATCTTGAATTATTGGTCATTCCATTTATTTTCCATGAATGTATTTATGATGGGTATCTCTAAGAGAATCTAGATGGTCATTAAGATAAAAGGGAATTACTTAATTAATTAATGCAAACATGTTTATCTTAATAATAAAGAATGAATAGAAATGAATGTTATCCAATATAATTTTGTGTATTCATTACATGTGTATGAATTTTCATGAGTTTTACCAAGATCTGTGTATGGGTTGAATCTATTTTATTTAATTTATTACACGTTTTTTCAATTATTAATTATTAAATTAAATATAATGATCTGCGAGTCATCCCTCTCATTTATTATGCAGGACCCGCATATCCAAGTTTATTTATGTAATTCCATTAAACAAATCATTTGGTTCCCCTTACCTTCATGTGAGTTATAAATACATGCAATTAAAGGAGTATCCCAAGGTGCATGAAGGTGGTTCAAGACAAAATCAAGATGATTTCAACCTAGGTGATACACAAGTGGATAGATGGAATGTTGTAACTTATTCTAAGACTGACACAATGACTTTTCACCTAGGTCATAGGTTGATTTATTGTCACCTAAATAAATCAATCATTATATAAGATGATGATAAGATTATTTATTTATTTAGGTCTTATGAATTATTTATTTTATGGATTCAAGACCACAATAAATAAATAAATGAACTAATGCGCAAATATGAAATTTAAATTAATGGATCATGTAGAAATTTTTTATCAAAGCATGGTTAATCACATAAGTAAAATCCACTTAATATTAACAAAACATGTAAATGATAAAATAAGAAATATTTATTCATAATAAATTAAAAATCCTTCAACTTAATATTGTGTTATACTAAGCATTCTGTTACTTTATTGAGAATTAAACCATAAAACAATGTGTTTACATTACCATAGTCTGGAAACTTACTTTTATCGGGGATCTTCCATGAGGGTTTTTGACTTACTTAACAAAACTTTTATTGAATTTAACGACCATATTCTATTCAATACAAATTTGGAGGTAAGTTTTGAGGAAACCCTAGTTAGGATTTCAAGTTTGGGGAGTCCACTCAATGGATAAAGTAATTGCAAGTTCGTTGTTGATAAGATCGCATATCTAAAAACCTTCTTATGGTTTTCATGGCCATAGTTTGGATCATTAAGAAGGAAAATATAAATCCTTTCCACTAGAATGTCTTCTGTGATGGGAAATTCCAAGTTCAATGGTGATGTACATTAAGAATTGATAAAATAGTGGGAGACTTAATAAAATAAAATTCATTATGTCTCACATAAATTGTAATCAATTGAAGTAATAATAATTTTTTTTATAATTATCAAATAATATTGAGTTCATAATCCATATTATCCCTATTATATATATTATAGAAAGACCATATCCTTACTAAAATTAACTTCCAGGAATGGTTCAGATGCCTCCGGGTTATGTTGCACTATAAACTAAAATCTTACATGCTAGAATTCTCACTACCTGTTTTTCCTATAAAGGAAAGAAGTGATAAATAATTCACTATCTATGATAAGTACATGAGAGATAAAGTTTATATTAAATTTTTAATGCAATAATACATGTCTATTGAACTCATGAAGTTCCATGAAAACATGAATTCTTATATAATGCTCAATCATCTTTGTGGATTATATCAAGAGAGTGCTAGACATGAAAGGTTTGAAATACCCAAGGCACTCTTTTAGAGTAAGCTTGGAGAAGGTGCACCTGTTGGACCTTATGTAGTCAAACTCATTTTCTACTTTGAGCACCTAGAGGTCATTGGTTTTAAATTTCCTAAATAACTATCCATCAATATCATTATTTCATAATTTCCTTGGAGTTTCTCCAAATGTGTTGTGAATTTAAATATGAAAAACATTGAGAAGTCTCTTCCATACCTTCTCACATTGATTCACCAAATTGAAAAAGAGATGAAGCATGAAAATCCTTTTGTCATTATGGTGAAAAAAAGAAAGGCTAGATGAAGATATATAATTCCAAATATTATTTAAGATTCCCTTTAAAGAAGAGAATAATCAAGGGACAAAAAAGGAAATATGATATTGTTTGTTTCACATGTGGCAAAAGGTCCATTGGAAGAAAAATTGAATCAAGGAAAAGAATCAAGGGGAAGCTTCAGGTGCGTTTGTTATTGAATTCAATTCATATGTTTATACATATTGGTTATTATATACAACTTTTTCTACTCATATATGTATTCAAATATAAGAACCAAGTAGATTTTGGAAAATTGACTCATAAGAGGTAAATCTACGAGAAGCTAATAGAGATAGACTGGATGTTGTGGCTATCAGGGACTACCACCTCATGTTGCTAATGAGAATGATCTTGGTTTTGAAATATTGTTATTATGTGTCATCTGTTACCAAAAAACATTATTTATGTATCCATATTTGATACATATGGATTTTATTTTCAAATTTGGGAATAAATAGTGCTTCTTTTACAAGGATAACAATTTTTATAGTAAGACATATTTAAATAATGGTCTTTATGTGTTAGATTATAAGTAATAATAATCGATAACAAAACTACTTCATATGACTCATACCACATCCAAATTTGGCATCACTAGCTAAGTCATGTAAATGAAAAACATTTGACAAAATTACATCAAGATGAATATTTATATTCATTTGAACTAAAACCACTTGGTGCATATCACACATGTTTTCAAGGTAAAGTGACCAAATCCCCACTTAGTGAAAAAGGGTTTAAAGTCCAAAGTGATTCTTGAATTAGCTCATGCCATTGTGTGTGAACCATTTCCAGTTTAAGGGGAAGGTACTCATACTTTATAACTTTAAATGGTGATTTTAGTAGATTTGGATATGTCTAATTAATGAGGTATAAGTTATATTATTTTGACAGATTCAAGTAATACAAGAATGACGTTGAGAACCAATTTGGTAATAAGATTAAGAAACATAATTCAAATAATGATGGGGAATATGTTAATCAATAATTCATTGATTATCTATGAGAGTTTGAGATTCTATCACAACTCACTCCTCCTTATATAGCTCAGTGGAATGGTGTAAGCGAAAGGTGGAACCCCACCCACCGGATATGGTGAGATTAGTGATGAGTCATGCGAGTCTTACATTTTCCTTTTGGGGATATGCATTAAAAATAGAATCATATATATTAAAATAAGTGATAACTAAATCATCAATTGTCAGTACATATCATCTTTGGTATGGAAATAAACCCATGTTATTGTATATATGAGTGCTGGGTTGCAAAAAATTTGTTAGGGAAATTTCTGGAAACAAACATTTTCCCCAAGGCACTAAGTGTATCTTTATAGGGAACCTTAAAGAAACTAAAGGATATTACCTATATGAACCAACAAAAAAATTAATTTTTGTTCCACCTTTATTTAAGAGGATCACATATCTAAAAGAGATAGTAAGAGTGAGATAGACTCTAATGAAGTCAAGACTTAATACACATAAGTGTTGGCACAAAAAAAAATCAACAAAACCCCACAGTAGAAGTTTTGAAGACACAAATATTACATAGGAGTAAAAGAAATGTCAGAGAACAAGAACAACATGGTTTTCTAGTCACTGAGGATGGTGTCTCATTATTAGTTGATACTAATGATCTGGTAACCTAAAAGGAAGCAATAAGTGAAACTAATGTTGCCAAATGAAACAAATCCATGAATTCTAAAATGGATTCCATGTGCCAAAGAAAATTTTGGATTTTGGTAGATCCTCTAGTGGATGTAAAGATTGATGGTTGTAAATGAGCATTTAAGAAGAAAATAGACATGGATGAAAAATTTTGTACTTATAAGGCATGAATGGTTGAAAATGGGTTGAAAAAATGTCAATACATATCCTATGATGAAACCTTTTCACCAGTTGTAATGTTGAAATCCATCAAAATTCTACTTTCCATTGCAGCTTACCACAAATTAGAGATTTAATAAATGGACGTCAAAACAACATTCCTTAAAAAGAACCTTTAGGAATATATCTACATGACACAAACCGAATGGTTTGTGACTCCAAAAGATTCCAACAAGTTATAAAAAATGAAAAGATCCATTTATGGATTAAAGAAAGAATCTAGATCATGAAAAATTCATTTTGATAAATCTATAACAGAATTTGGTTTCATAAAGAATGAATATGACCTTTGTATCTATAAAAGGTTTAGTGAGAGTGTGGTTGTTTTCTTAATTGTATATGTTGATGATATATAACTTATTGGAAACGAAATACCAATCTTATAGTCTATTAAGGTCTGATTGAATAAATGATTCTATATAAAGGACTTAGGCAAGATAACATATATTCTTGGGATCCAGATCCATCATGATAGACCCAAGTGGATACCCGACATAAGTCAAGGTACATATATTGATAAGATACTAAAGAGATTCAGTATAGAACAAATCCAAGAGTGGATTATTTCCAATGTCACATGATATTCATCTTTCTAGGAAAAGGTTTCCTCAGACACATAAGCAAAGATAGAGAATGAAAGGATTCCATACATGTCAGCGATTAGGTCAATCATGTATGCTATTCTATGTATTAGTCTAGATGTCGCCTATGATTTGAGTGCGGTAGGAAGATATAAATCTGACCCAGGTGACCACCATTGGATGGTAGTCAAGGCTATCCTTAAGTATCTGAGGCATACTAAGGATATTTTTCTATTCTATGGAGGATATATAGAACTAGTATCAAAGGATATGTAGATTCTAGTTTTCAAACAGATCAATATGATATGAAATCTCACATAGGATACATCTTCACTTCTAATGAAGGTGATGTGAGGTAGAAGAGATTAAATCAGATTGTGGTCATAGATTCTATAACAATGTCTGAGTATATTGCAGTTTCTATGGATTCTAAACAAGCAGTATATATATGAAACTTCTTCCAAGATCTTGATGTGGAACTTAACAATAAATATCTCATTACACTTTATTGTGATAATACTATAGTAGTGGCCCTTGAAAAGGATCCAATTTCACATCAGTGGACAAATCATATACTTAAAAAAGTAGCATCTATTGAGTGTTTTTTCTCAAAGAGGTGAAACCAAAGCGAGCAGAATATCCATGGAAGACAATGTGAAAAACCCCTTTACTTAAGTTTTAACTTAGTAGAAACATGATCATCATGTGAGGTCTAGCAGACTAAAAGTCACAGAAAATTGTCTGTAGTCCAAGTGGGAGTCTATTGGAGTTGGTGTTCTAGAACCAATTGTTTATACTTTAGATTATATATATATATATATATTCAAAGTTTTGAATATTAATAAAATATCTTATAATATACTATTTATTTTTTTTCATGACTTTGATGTAATAATATTCTAGATTATAAGTTACATTGATAAGTTCATAAAATCTCCCTTCTATGTTGAGGACCTTAAAATTATACGATGATATTCTTAAATATAATTCCATGGTCAGATAACATGATATGGTAGGACACATAGAATGTTAACTGTCAGGTGTGAAAACATGTAAGCTAATGGGACTTCTTTTTATGAAGTTCACACTTGGTAATCTCTAAGATGAAATATTATGAGAAAATATCTACCAATAGGAATTATGCATGTTTATGTGTCATCTAATATTCCTATCAGTGAGCATGTGTAATGGTTCTTAGAGTTTAAGATTATTATTAATGAATGTTATGACTCGCACACATATATGTATCTCATAAACCATGAAAATAATAGTTCATGATGAAGTTAGATATGTTGGGTGCATCATGAGTGATTTGTTATTAATTAATAAGTCAAGGAATTATTTTCCCCTTCCATATTTATGGAAATTGATATCTCAACCATTTGATTGAAATAGAACCATCACATTAAATTCCATGGCCATGGTGTAACATGTTTATTTCATATAGTTAAAGAGAGACATGTCAAGTATATGGGTTAATGACACAAATGTACCATCTTCTTGATGATATATTGCAAAAAATGAATTATATTACATAATGAGTGTTCTTATGCAGTTGTTGATGCTGTGACATTAAGTTCTTTTTATCGGGTTCTTTGATCTGTTTCTAGTCAGTAATCGTAGACTTTAGGGAAGTACACCTAATGAAAATGAGAAATAATACTAGAGGGTAACACACTAAGTGTTTCTAATAATCTTGATTAAATTCTATTTGAATTTAATTAATGGAATAAATATTATTCTCAATATCGAAGAATAATTTTATTATAGTTTTATTAATCGAATAAATTAAATAAATATTTTTTCGCCTTATTAAGAATAAAATATATTTATTTTATTTATTGAATATTCACTACTATAAAATTGGGTTTATTCAATGCTAGCTAAAAGCACTGTTAAAGACCCCCTTTTTTGGCATTAGAAAAAGTGCTGTTAAAGGGGGTCTTTAACAGCGCTACAAAAACATTGTTAAAGGGGGATCTTTATCAGTGCTTGTAAAAAAGTGCTGATAAAGGCCCCCCTTTAACATTGTTAGTAAAAAAACATTGATAAAGGGTCTCCTTTATTAGTGCTAATAGAAAAGTGCTGATAAATGGGGGCTTTATTAGTTCTAGAAGAAAAGCGCTGATGGGGGGGGGGGGTCTTTATCAGTGCTTTTTTAGAGGCACTGATAAAGATCCTCCCTTTATGAGCTCTTTTTTACCAGTGCTGATAAATGATACATTTCAAAAAATAATTATATTTCATTAAAAATAATATATAAATATATAAATATATTTATATTGATATAAATATAATATATATATTTTAAATATGTTTTAGATAAGGATACACTTAATATATATGATATTTAGTAAAAATGGATTGTAAAATAATTAAAAAAATATTTTTAATTAATAATTTCCTAATTATTGTGGATTAATATTCATTTAATAACAATTTAAAGATAAAAAAACCAAAAAATTAATAAAATAACTAAAATAAGTTAAAAACACAACACGAACTTCAAGCAATCATAACTTTTGATCCGGATGTCCATTTTAGATCTACCATATATCAAATCAAAATTTTCAATGATCTCTATGCCTTCATAACCAGGGGTACCCCAATCATGTTTTTTAGGCCAAAAGGCCTCCTAAATTGAGTTTTTAGTTGGGGTACCCCATTTTTTTTTAATATTTGATGGTTTTTAGCCTCAATTATGGGGGGGGGGTCTTATTGCCTTTTTTCTATAGAGATTGAATTTATTTTTAGGGATTACATTCATATTGATATTATGGTTCTGAAAATTTATTGTTTTTCACAATGTAGTTTTATTTATAATTAAATATGTGCATATTTTCTTATATTTTCTCATAATAAATCACTTTTATAAATACATATATCAACATATTTATGTAAATTTTTTTTTTAATATATAAAATAAATATTTATTATTCATTTTATTAAAAGTAAAAAATTACCCATTTTATTTCCCTTATAAAAATGAAATAATATGTATATATATACCTATAAAAGTAATGTTTATATATAAACATGTGTGTTTCAATAATTAACAAATATATATATATATATATTCATATATATGTAAATAAATACATATTCTAAAAATGTATTTAAAACAATATCTAGCCATTTATTTACATTATACAAATATATTTATAATGTTTATATATACATATATGTGTGTATTAATAAACAAATATATATTTATATTATATTTTAGTATATGTGAATGAATATAGTATATAATATATTTAAATAAATATAATTATATATACATCACACACACAAACATATTTTAAAATGTATATCTGGAGACTCTCGATAAATAAGGTACCTGCCGATGCCAACCTATAGTGTGTGGGCATATCCCTCTGCTCTAAATGTGTCCTTTTCCATCAACATAGGGAGGATTTTGATCACCTTTTCTTGTACTGTAAAACCATGTCCTCCCTTTGTAAATATTTTTTCAATTTATTTGAGGTGCGAACCCTGTACACTACTTCTTTCTAGGACTTCCTGCGTGTTGCTATCAGTATATAGTTCTCAAGGCAACTTAGATTCATTTTCTAGGTAGCCTGTGTAGACCTGATTCTCATTATTCGGAGAAGTTGAAACAAGGACATTCATGAGAAGAATAATTTCAATGCTCAATCCACTGTTGATGAAATTATCATGGAAGTGCAGAAAACTAACACGCTGAATGTATTAAACTGCAACAACACAATGATGGACCTTATTAGTCTTAGGAGAATGAATATTACAAGGAAATTTTGTTAACCCCATGGCACACTAGAGGTCTTATAGACTTCTCCCTTTTTTGGATGGCTTAAATGCAACACTGATGGGGAATCAAGGGGAAATCTGGGGCCTTCAAGATATGGGGCCATCTATAGAGATCGGAATGGTGATGTGGTGAAATCTCTCCATGGTCATTGTCGCCATTCCACTAACCTAAAAGAAGAAATGACTGGATTTATCAGAGCTTTCTACATTGAAAGGAAATATAATTGGAACAACATTTGGTTTGAGTGAGACTCTAATAATATTGTTCAAGCTGTTAGGATGGGAGTGGTTCAACTCTCATGGAAGATGATAGTGGGATGGGCTAATTTTCTGGATGTGCTCTCTTCAGTGAATTACATTATCACACACATCTTTCGTGAACCAAACCACCTTACTGATGGTCTTGAAAACAAGGGAGCGAATAAAGAGGTTTTCTTTTACTCTAACTCTCTACCTAGTGATATTATTCCTGTATTTCAATGAGAAAAATGTAAAATATCCTCTTTTAGACTTTTGTAATATTTCTTTAATTTTATCTAAGATCCTCTGATCTCACTCTTCTCGATTTTTTTATAAATGAATTTAAAAATAATTATATAAATATATGAATAAAAACTATATATGTATATATATATATAAACATAAATATAATTAAATATACAACAAAAAACATGGTGTAGTGGTAAAGATATAATCTTCAAAGGAGATATGTAGGGTTTGAATCTAGGTGGGTGCACATGAGGCCAGAAATTCACAAAGCGCTGATAATGGGGTGGTGGGGTGAAAAGCACTGATAAAGGGGGTGGGAGATGGGGTGCTATTAAAGGGTTATTAGAAGTGATAATAAAGGGGTTTGGCTCATAGATGTTTGAAAAAAATATAATTTCACCCCTTTTAATAGTGATTTTTTAGCGCTGTTAAAGGGGACTTTTATCATCCCTCAAAAAATAGCTATTAAAGGGGTCCTTTAACAACCCTAACAAAAGAACTATTAAAAGGGTCCATTAATAGTGCTAAAAAAGCACTGATAAATGAATGATTTATCAGTTCTTTTTTTAGTGCTAATAAATGACCCATTTATCAGTGCTTTTCTAGCACCGATAAAACCCTAGGGGTTTTAACCATGCTCTGATAGTCAATGATTTTTTGGCACTAATAAAGGCATATTCTAGCATTGTTAAATGCCTATTTTATATTAGTGATTTAATAAATATTTATTTTACAAATTGTGAATATAATAATTATTTATTAATAAATATTTAATAAATATTTATTTGGCTATTTGACAAATGTCGAGGAGGAAATTGAGTGGATCAAGACTGTGTCCATGATGAATTTTAACTTGCAAGATGGAAAAATAATATTTATCATTGTTCCAGTTAGCGCACATCATAAAATAATAACAATAATATTATTATATGGCATGAGGTTTAATGATTATTATTATATTATTTAAGGTTTGGTACGTAAGTAAATAACTTTTTAACATAAACCATAAATCAATCAATAGTTGGTCATGTCTATCGTGTATGGTTAATCGAGAATTGAGACTCATTGCGCACAACAATCTTCTATCTCAAATTACTCATTCTATCCTCTCAATAACTATAATATCAATAGAAGAACTCCTCTATGCTTGAAGGATATTGAGAAATCAGGACAAACAACATAAGATGATCGATCTGCTGTGCTAGCACACGATGTTCCATCAATGATTGTTCAAAGATCATAGGAGCACGTGTGAATCACTTGTAGAGATATTCTACACATTGATTCTCCCTACAAAACAAAGGTAATACAAAAAGGGTTTTGGATGATCAACAAATTCATCAAAGAAGGATTCTCAGATCAGTTATTCATTATTCAAATCTAATATAATTAATTATAAATTTATCATGAAAAGATCTTCTTTGAGTTACAAGATTCTATATGACAATATTCAATGGAAAATTTTTGTTGGTAATGATGTTTATATCATGAAAAATCTGAGAATGATCCATCAAATTCGACAACAACCTTTTGGTTCATCACCTACCAAGGTTCTTCTACTGCATCCAGAATCTTCAAAAGTGATATTCACTTTAAATCTTGACTGACATAATCTTTTTTTTATTGTACCCAAACTTCTTTAAGTAAAAATATAATCCCATTATCCTCTTAGAAAATATACTATCTTCAGAATATCATGCTAATATACACAAACCCATTTATGTAAAGAAATAACACTTACACTTAGTGATAAAAATTAACAAATAAATGATTACAAATAATATCATATATGATATTTTATTTGTTTGAGCATTATTATAAAGAGAATATTTTATTTTTTAAAATATTTCATTGATGGTTGGTAAGATCACATCTCTCATATTTTAAAAAACATTTGGATAAATTATTTTATCCTAGATAATTATCTTATCCTTATCTTCTTTTCAAACATGTTATAGAATTTGATGAATCATAAATAATATCTATCAAAACCAACATCTTGTATTATTTATAATAACACTTTTTTAACAATCAATTTCTCTTATCATATAAGTATAAGATGAAAAAAACATCTTTTATTTAGATTCTTTTGGGTTTGATATATTCATTTTCCTTCAAATCCATGATTTAACAACCCTTTTCTTCATCATTTGAAAAAAAATACAAGTTCCATAAATTATTTCCATGATTTTGACTCTAGTAAATTTACAACATTTATAAAACATACATTCGTTATCACATATCCTTGAAAATTGAAGAATTTATTTCTATAACACTGATACCTGATATAGGATTTTCATGAAAATTTTAAAACCCCTTCAATTATTTTGGACAATTCCATTACATATGAAATCATTTCTCCCCCTTCTTGATACCCCTCTTAGGTTTCAATAACTAGGGATATCTATTGGAAAATCCAACCTTTTCTTTTGGATTAAACCTCTACTCTATAGTATTGTCAAACCAATACAAAAACCTAAATATCACATCCCAATTTGGCATGAACCAACCCGAATAATCTGCCCATATGATACCTAAATCAATCCTGACATGACCTAAAGGGAATTATCAATCCCCATGGCTTGGAGACCAGTGACTAACTATACATAAACAACAAGAGGGAATTATTTCACCATAAGATCATCCAGATAAAAAGTAATCAATGGAAAGAAACCATAAATAGTTGGTATCCCAATACAGTCAACATGAAAAACTCTACAAGGTAGACAAGACATCAAATCAAACATCTCAAAACCAATATCATCATCATCATAAGAAACATCAATGACATCAATAAAGTATCTCCTCATAACATGTGGAAGATATACTCCACTCACAACCACTAAATCATAAAGTCCCACAATAAAGAACACCCACCACCTCCAAGTCACGATTTCCCTTTTCCTGGACCCTGAATAAGAAATTATAAAAACACTTGATGAAAAAAGTAGGGTATGAGAAACACTGGACTGGTAGGATCCCACCAAGTATTCCATATCAAGTAAACTATATATGCTCAATTTTAAATAAAAAATTCATGGTAATCTTTCACCAATCATTATAAAACATGCTTGTAAAATCTTTTCAATGATAAGAATAAAGCAGGTA
Organism: Viscum album; assembly: GCA_963277665.1. NCBI lineage: Eukaryota > Viridiplantae > Streptophyta > Magnoliopsida > Santalales > Viscaceae > Viscum > Viscum album. Next base: position 177,403,818 of record OY728138.1, read on the forward strand.
CAAAAGTGCATTTCCATAAAAAGAGGAATAAATACAAATTTATATCAAAACAAACATGAATAAATCATTTCATAAACATAGACATGTAATAATTCATTTTCAATCATAACACCATGGTAATAATGAAAAGGGTTAGTTATTTCAAGACTCAAGGATCCACACACATCTTAGTGAAATATGAATCCAGTTGTGCACACTCCCTAGATCTCAAACCTAAGAGGAATATGAGAACATCCAAATGAATAAACTCTCTAACCTCATTAAGTTTAGATATTATTGTCATCATAAATCCATTACTAAGTAGAGATAATACATGAATATAGTGGTTGTCATAGACTACCCACTTAACTACCCAAGATCCCATGTGATTCAATTCAAACAATTATACAAGTGACTATCATTCATTTCAATCAATCTCAAATAATTTCAAACAATAATTTCATTCAACCTCAAGTTCAAGTTTCAAAACATTCCATTTAATTTCAAAAAACAAAATAAAATGGTTTTCATCAAAACTCATTCCTTTCAAAATAATTTTTTTCTTTTCAAATTTATAAAACATTTCATGCCTTTATTTCCCAAGAATCATCATCAAAATAATTTTTAAAATAATTCATTTTAAGGAAAGATCATTTTCTAAAAGTTAACACTTTATTTAAAATTCCATTGTTAATGAGATTTAATCACACACCATTCTATTTTAAAACAGTTAGAAAGAGTCTCAAATCATTCTTTGCAAATCAATTTGAAATGCATTTCAAATAAAAAAAGAAACAATAGTTTCAAATTATAGAAATTTCATCAAGAAAACACATACATTAAGAATAATATCATAAAATACCCAAAAAGGGATTATAAATCAGGAATAGTCAATGAGCTATAATTAAATAAGAGAGATCCTATAAACAGAATTCCCAAATAAGAATCTCCTACTCATCATTTCTAGAACAATGAGAGAGAGAAAATACTTACCTCAATGATTCCCAAAGAAAACACAACGCCCAATGAAGATCCAAGAAAAAAATCCCAATTCTATGAAAGATCTATTAGAAACCCAATTAGATCGTATCACAAACCTTAGATCTAGCATCAACAACCCTGATCTATGGTTCTATTTAAGAAGAGAAGGGTGGATCTAGAAGAATGAAAAGAAACAAGATCTTACCTTTGGGAAACTAGATATAACACCATTATATCCCTACAAAACAATCATCATGAGGTAAATAATCTAAAAAATATCCAAGAAGAGTCTCTTTGGTTGAGATCCTACTCCAACAGGAGAATAATGGGACAATTCGGGTGAGTATCAGGTCATGAAGTCAAAATTTAGAGTAATTAATTTTTGTCACATGGTTTGACCACACAGTTTGGAAAACTTTGTACCAACTATGGTCTCCCTTCCAGGTTACTAGAATAGTTACATGGTTTGGCCACACAATTTGAGAAACTGTGCTCCAACCATGCATGATGCCACCATCCCATGACATATGGTTTCATGGTAGGCCGCACAGTTTTTACTAATCATGCACCTAACCGTGAACCATCCTTGGAAACTAAAACATAAGGTGTATAATCTCTTGGGGTGACCTATATGATTTTTCTTAGCCAACCATGCATAGGTCCAAAAACCTCTAAAAAATTCCAAAAGTATCTAAAAATGACATGAAAAGTGATCCAAACAAAATACTACAAAAACAAATGAATGAAAGTACCTGAAAGCAAGGGTCTAGATGTTACAATTCTCACCACCATAATTGATTTCATCCCCTAAAAAACTTTTTCAATATGAATGGTCCATAAAGTAATGGGAATACTACTCTCTCATCACCACCCCACACTCCCAAGTCTCATGAGAACCAAAACTATCCTTCCATAACACCCGAACCAAAGGTATTGTCTTTACATAAAGAAACTTCATCTGATAATAAAAAATCCAAACCTGTTGCTCAGTCATAGACATATCAATTTCCACAACAAGGTCCTCTCAAATCAAGACATGAGATGAGATATAAAGGCATTTCTTGATCCTCGACACATGAAATAATTTTTTAATAAAAGTCATATGAGGTGGAAAAGACAAATGGTATGCCAATTTTCCAATATCCTCAACAACCCCAAAAGGTCCCAAATATCTCGATGCTAACTTCCCCTATTTTTCAAGTCATTAGTGACCCTACAGAGAAAATAATTTCAAGAACACCTGTTCACTAACCGATAATTCTAAAGGGTGTCGACAATGATCAGCATAATATTTATATTGGATTTTCATTGTTATCATTATATAATAAATCATTTGTATCTTAAATATCATCTCTTGGATCAAGCTAGGTCCCACAAGGAAAGCTTCACCAATCTCTGACCAATAGAGAAGATTTACAAGGCCAACCATGTAAGGGCTCAAAGGGTTCCATTTTTATGAAATATTGGTAACTTTTGTTATTATAAAACTCAATCACCTTAGATGACAATCCCAAATTTCTATAAAGTCAGGAACACAAGCACACAACATATATTAAAAAATATATATTGCCTATTCCATTTGATATTTTGTCTACGGATGGTATGTTGTGCTAAATTTTACACAAGATCCCTTCACCTCCTAGAGGCCTCTCTAAAAGCAGGATGTGAACCAGGGATATATATTAGAAATAATGGAAAATAAAACACCATGAAACCTGAATATATATTGCACATATAGATTTATGAAGTCCTTAACTTTGGTGGTATCATGAATAGGAATAAAGTGAGCTGATTTGGTTAGTCATTAAATAACTACCCAAATCTCATTCTTTCAATGATAAGTGTGTGAAAATCCAACCATTAAGTCTATAAATATCTCATCCCACTTCTAAGTCGACATAGTAAAGGAATGAATCATACCCGAATTCATATTATGCTCAGTTTGATTTGATGACATATATAACAATGAGAAACAAAATTAGAAATGTATTTTTTCACACCTAAATACCTGAATTGATGCCTCATATAATAAAACATCTTCATCATTCCTGGGTGTAACTACCACGGGTAAAGATGACAATATCCCACCACATCCTTCCTTGTAGGAAACAAAACTATATCATGGTTATTGAAGAAAAGTATACCCTTTGAAGATAGTGAACATTCACTGATGGTGTCCCCACTATATAAAAATCCTTAATGTCCTGGAACTCATCATCAAGTTGTTGTTCATGGAGAATCATCTCGAGAAGAGAGGATGTCAAAAAAAAACTTTAAAAAACAACCTCAATATCATCCTTACAGACTCCAAATTACATGAAATCAAATAAATCCATGAGATTTCACTCTTATGATGATTCCTTCATGGCCTGGGATGATAGTTTCCTGCTCAGAGCATCAGAAACAATATTACCCTTTATAAGAGTGTATGAAATGTAAAATTCAAAAGATTGCAGGCACTTCACCCACAATATTTGATGGATATTTAAATCTTTTTGTGTGAAGATATAAGTTAATCTTTTGTGATCAGAGTAAATAGTAAACCTCTCTCTGAAATGGTAGTGTCACTAACTCTTAATAGAATACATCACAATTTCACATTCTAAATCATGTGTGGGATAATTATTCTCATGTGACTAAAGATGGAGGTAAACAAAAGATAACACATGACCATCTTGCAATAGAACATAACCTAGACCTGAACTTGAAGTATCACAAAAGATTACATAATGCTTCCCAACCTCAGGAAGATTCAAAAATGGAGATAAAGTCAAAAGACACTTCAAATCATCAAAATAAGTATTACACTTCGAATCCCAAATGAAATTCACTCCCTTTTGAGTGACAGCGGTCAACAGAGAAGCCAACTTAGAGAAATCTTTCATGAACCAGCGATAACACCCAACCAAACCTAAGAATCTATAAATATTAAAAACATTCCATGGTTATTACCAAGACATAAAATCTTTCACCTTTTCAAGATCAAATGAGATACCATGTTCTGAGACCATGTTTTCTAATAAATTTACTTACCAAACCTAGAATTGGCATTGAGATATCATGGAATAAATCCAGCAATTCATCAAGATATCTAGAATTGTTCTTAAATGAAGCACATGATCCTCCTCAGTCATAGAGTAAAACAAAATTCCATCCACAAATACCGCAATGAATGAGTTAGGATACTGGTGGAAAATCATATTCACTAATTCCATAAACACAACATGAGAATTGGTCAGACCGAATGACATAACAAGATACTCACAGTGACCATACCTACTCCTAGATGTGGTCTTCTAGATATTAGACACATTGATCCTAAGCTGGTGATAACCATACCAAATTTCAATCCTTGAAAACCACTTCATCACTTTTAAGTGATCAATAAAGTCATAAATATGAGGTAATGAATAATTTTTCTTGATTGCAACTCAATTTAGATTTTGGTAATAACCACATAAGATAATGGTTCCATCAGCCTTCTTGGTGAAAATAACTAGTGCTAACCATGGATACACACTGAGTCAAATGAATCCTTTGGACATCAAGTCATATAACTAATCCTTCAGTTCTTTTAGTTCAGATGGTGCCATAAAATAGAAAGTAATTGATATAGTTTGTGCACTTTACACTAAGTTGACAGAGAACTACACCTCCCTCATTAGTGAAAAACAATAAAATTATGATAGAAACACTTCCAAAAACTCAACAGATATGGTATGTAGTTTTCCACAAGAGGCTTCATTATACAGTTCAATAACACATAAGGATATCATCCTACCCTGATTCAGAAGAGGAGGTTTGGCTTGGCTAGACCTCGGGTCCCATTCTCCATGAAAAATACAAGACTCATCATCAAGGTAAGTAACAAACATCTGATGATGATAATAGTCAATTAGGGATTTATGAGCAACCAACCATTACAACCTAAGAATGACATATAGATGGTTTATATCAAGAACAAAAAATTCCCAAACATTATAGATTTTTGATAAATAGAAAACAAAACAGGGGTATTAGATTTCATTATCTCTCTTAATCCCAAGAGGCATTTCAATTTACATTACATAAGGCATGAACAGTGTAGAAAAATTTAAAAATCCTACAATACTGGTTGATATTAAAGAATGAGAGAAAAAATATCAAATAAAGTAGTTAATAAAGATAAAGGAATAATAATGATACCTCTCACTGTTTCAAGACCCTTATCAGTTCCCATTGGAGACTCATCTACTGTGCGATGAAGGTTTGTTCCTGTTGCCTATGGTAGAAACCCCCATTGTTCTTGAGGAATCTGACTGTGCCATAGATCCTCTCGGTACTGATGAGCCCATACCACTATACAAAGTGATAAAAAAATGGAAAAACTTTTGTAAAATACCTGAGAATACTCATGTGCTATAGATCTTTAGTGTCTCCATGAAATCCCACTTTGAGTTCCCATTCTTGACACATTGGAAACAAGTGAGTGGTCATTTACCAAAAACTAAAGATGATTTGGAGAGATTTTTCTATCATGTAACACCAACACTGTTTCCAATTTGATACATATTCCACTTTATATTTCCTTTAAAGGAACAACTAAAGATTCCATTAGGAGTAAGAAGAAATCCTGTCAACCCTGACTTACCATCCATGTCAATTTTTTCCATCAAAGCTCTATTAAAAACATGAACATAAGTGATATATTTTAGAATAAAGATTTGAGATCATATATCAGATTCAAGACCCATATGAAACCTTCAGGCCTTTAGCTTCTTATCTGATACTACCTTAAGGTGAAAAATGAGCACGTTTAGAAAAACGACTGGCATACCGAGGCACTATTCTATCACATTGATGAAGTTCAAGGAACTCCATGGGATTAGCCAATACCATCGAATATGGATAGAATTTACCTATGAAAAGAGTCTTGAAGTCTTTCCATTCCAAGCCCCCATTCTTCTTTTCCAGCACTATCGCATCCCACCATCTCCAAATTAGACCTTCAAGTTTGAAGGCAACAAATTTCACCTTAATGGAATCAGGCGTCTCCAAGAACTCAAAGAGTTTCTCAATATTTCACAAAAAATAATTCACATCCCAAGGATCATTGGTTCCCTATAAATATGGTGGTTTCTATGAATAAACTTATGAGAATGATCTCTACTACCATCCCTTTGAGGCACCACATTTAGTGCCTGAATGAGAATAGGTACAGATCCTTGGCCAATAGCTTGTATTGCATGCACTACAACTTCTACAAGGTTTTGGTAAAATAGAGGGTTCTCTTAATGTGTTTCATCATCAACTCTCCTAAAGTTTGACTGCATGTATTATTGGGGGCATGATACTACTCAACATCAAAAGATACAAGGAAACATTAGTATGAGACATATAAACATCAAATCTATTATTCAAAACTAAACTTGAGAAAAAAAATCTCAGACCAAATAATGGGAAAATTCTAGAATCAAATGAAACTACTCGAAGACACTTTCCCCAAAAACTCATTGAAACTTAAGGCTCGATACGATGAGAGTTGACCAAACACTCACTCATAACTTACCCCTTAAGTACTGAAAATCCCATCTCATGTCTATCAAGAATTCCCAAATTGTATAACGACATCAAAGAAGAGAGTTAAATGAATTTGATACCAATTTATCATGAAACAACCCATATAACCCACCTAGACGGTACTTGAATCAATGATAACACAACCTAAAAGGTGTTCCCAATCCCCACAAGCTGGTGACTAGCACCCATGCATCTAGAAACAAAAATAGGAAATGATTTTACTACAAGATCATCAAAATAACAAGGAAACAATAGAAATAAATTATAAACAATGAGTATTCCAATACAATAAAACTTGATAAAACCCCACAAGGTAGATTAGAAATCAAACCAAACATATCCAAACCAATAACATCATCATCATAAGAACTATTAGCAACATCAAAAAAATATCTCCTCATGACATGTGGAACACATACTCACCAAATCACAAAGTCCCGCAATCAAGGACACCAAATTTCTCCAAAAAATTCTTTCTCTTTTCATGGACTTGACATAAGAAATTCTACAAATTTTAGAAGGTAAAAGTAGGGTGTGAGAAATAATAGCCTAACAGGATCCCACCAAACATTCCATAAGCATTCCATGTCATGTAAACTAAATATGATCAATTTTAAATAAAACATGACATGGTAATATTTTCAAAAATCAATATAAAAAATTCTTATCAAATATTTTCAATGGAAATAATAAAACAGGTACAAAATTTTATTTCCATTAAAGAAGTCACAAATAATAATTTCTATCAAAATGGGAATGAATAAATCATTTCATAAACACTGGCATGTAATAAGCCATTTTTAATTATTTTCAATCATAAAACCATGGTATAATGCTTGGGGTTAGTTAGTTAAAGGCTCAAGGATATAGACAACCAAGCCTTTTACACATATTATTACATGTTTTTAAACATAAACATTCAATAAAAAACCCAAATATCACAAGGCCTAGAGTCTTTGAATGACTAGGTTTATAATACATAAAAAAACAAAAAATATTTATTTTATTCTCCATAATGAGCTCCTAAAATCCTTTCAGATCCTAAAACCACATAGGATAACCTAAGGAATATATAAACAAAATGGGTGAGCTAAAAATCTCAGTAAGATAATAAAAATGATAATAAAACATATTATATGAGTCAAAATACATGACATGATATCATAAAATACATGGATAATGAATAATCATATATAAGAATAAAATAAATAATAAATAATCATATTATTATGACAACATAAGAATGTGGAAGCAATATATAACATGACATAATCTTAAGTCAAATCTAGTTGCAAATATAACATCACATGGTGGACAGAGTCCCATCATGGATTAGGTTTACTCCATAATCCCATACATAACATCTCATGAGACAAAACAATTATCCATTGCATTGAAGTGATATCTGGGTGCACCCATCATAACATTTACATGCATATGTGTGCCACATAAGGAAATAAAACATAAGGTATAAACATAAAGATTACCCACGAAAAGAAATGGGCTGTATAACCATATCATATAGAATAACCAAATGAAACATCATAATGGATTTCATTAAAGAAGGGATTTAATCATTCTTGGACGTTCATAAGAAAAGCCCATGAATAATAATGCCCATGTGAAGTGAAAAATTGAAAAATAGTAGAAAAGTTTCCTTGAAAAATTACCTCTTAAGCGAGGATTTTGGAAAAAGGGTAAAAAATATTTAAAAAGGGTTATAACATAATAATTTCCATAAAACTAGAAATGAACTAAAATGGGTTTCTATTATAAAATGAGTTATTATAGAACAAATGAGTGGTTTAAAACATTTTAAGTAGTGGTACTTGAAATAGGTTAAGGAACAAAGAATTTTCCTTTAATTAGGTTTGTTTATAGAAAGAAATTGAGAATAGAAACTTTTAAAACATGTATATCCCTACCAATGAAAGATTAAATAAGATAGTTATATTTGTGTGGGACATATATACATAATATATAATATGTAAATAATAATATTAGAGTGATAAAGTGAGTTAAGAGAGAGAAATCATAACCCGAAATAAAGTAGGGTGGTACAGAGAGATCCCTTACCTTACTGGTTCTAGAACTGTTCGACACTTTTACTTATTGTCTTGTATAGTACAATTAGATATATTAAATAATTAATTCATAAAATTTTCCATTTATATTTGATTTAATATAATTTTACTATGTTCATTTATAACCATCTAAATGAGATATAAATTCTAATTTAATAGTTCATATGGTGTTCATTTCATGATTCCAAGGCCAGATCAATTGTGTATAATTATTAAGGTTATAATCAAATAGGAATATAACTCTAAAAGTTAAATAAAATGGTATTCACGACCTTAAAGAAATTTAAATGGTCCCAAATATCCATATGTGTTCCTAAATATTAACGATTCATTTAATAAAATGTTAATGTAATATGATTAGTTTATTTTGGAAGTTTTACCGACCCTCAAAGAGTAGTTTTATTTAATAATATGTCCATATGTTTATTAAAGAAATATGAAATAATATATATATATATAGGTCATTTTAAACCATTATAAGTGAATTTAAACCTGTTATGAAGGCGGTAATGGAAAATGAAAATGCATCATCCACAGAGGCGGTGAACCGACATAATATGGACAATGTTTTTGTTTTTTAGAATAAGAGGAGAATAGAAGAGGATATGTGATAGATTTTAAATTAGAACAATAATATTACAATATATATATATATATATATATATTACTGAGGTCATTATTCCATGTTGGATGAGGGGGTGAGGAGAAATTAGAATAAAAATAGAATTTAAAAGAGGTAGTTTGAGAATATTACATCTTGAATGTCATTTCTTAAAATACACCTTAAGGCACTTTTGTTTTTACTTTTGGTGAGACCATAACTATGAGGATGTTTAGGTGAGGTATGTTGAGATAATTGGATAATAATTAAGCAAACTCCAAGGCTTAGAAGGTGTGAGGATAAAGAGATATGAGGGGTCATATTTATAAGAGGAGAGAGGTATTTTTGAACATTATATTCATTAGTTTATTATTTTGGATCAATACTATCAATAGTATTTATTATTATGTCTATATAAAGTAAATGGTTCATGTGTGTTCAAACTAATGGGTTCTCACATCGTCCATGACTCAAATATTCATATATTTATCTTTTAACGTTAAATATCATATTTTTCCATATTTCACTATTCATAAAGAATGTAACTATTTTAGAAAAATGAAAAAAATCACCCTAACCAATTTTTAATTTTAGATTAAAAAAATTAATTTCATTTTATAGATTTTTTTTATAAATATGAAAAATTTAATTTTTAAACAAAAACCTCATTTATTTAAAAAATACCAATTTTAATATTATGATCATTTTTTTGACCCTTAAAAAACTTACTTATGGTCTCATAAAACTATATTATCATTATAATACAAAATTATATTAATTTATAAAACCATTTTATAAAAAAAATTCTTTTAAATTATTATATTTATTATAAAAGTTCAATTAAATCATTTTTGTTTTACAAAAATACAAACTCTTAATTTATTATTTTTAAAACATTTATCTACTTGTACCGTGATATAAATATATCATATATTCATTATATAAGATACCAAAATATTATTTTACATTTCCATAGTTGATGTTACTATTCTAACGGACAGGTTACTATTCCTAACGATCAGGTTACTATTCTAACATGCATGTTACTATTCTAGTAGTCAGAATTGTAAGGGTCATATGGGTTCCCTACTTCCTATATATACCCCATATTTTATTCATTTTTCATTAAATTCCATTTTATCTCAAGGTTATATATATATTTTAATTTTTCAAGATGAATATTCTATGACTAATATTTTTCTTTATTTTTACCGAGTTGTTTGTGAGTGCAATTATTCTAGTGGATTGAGAAGATCCAAATTTTCCTATTTTAGTTATTTTATTTTCTATTTTTTATCCCATCTTAATATTTTCAATTCTTATGGCTATATTTATTTTATAAATGCAATGGTAAAATTATTATAATAATATTTACTTGGTTTTATCATGCGATGTGTGTGAATTATATAATATTATACAACATAATTTTAGAATCCGGAGGGAAATTCCATTGATAATATTCTAGGACATTACATTCTTCCACCTTAAGAAAATATTTTGTAAAAATTTCAATTTATATAATAAAGTGAAAACATGCAAGGGAACTTCTTATTCATGACTTCCTCTAGTTCCCATATTTCTTACTTGTACTTATGGTTTCACTATAGTACTTTGACTAGGTGAGTTGTCTTGTTGCATATAAATCTATCTATATAGTCCAATTTATTCATTGTATGCTCTTTATAAGAGAGATCATTTTCCAGCCACACCAAATCTGAATTCAATACATTTTATGGATTTGGTATGTACTTTCTCAAGAGGGATACATAGAATACGTTATGTACTTGAGAATTGGTTGGTGGGAGTGCTGGTTGATAGGTCACAACTCTGATATGATCAAGAATCTCAAAGGGGTCGATGTACACGAGACATTGATTTCCCTTATTATAAATCTCATGACTCTCTTTCTAGAGGATATGTAGAGGAACACCGTATATCCAACCTCAAAATCCATGTCTCGTCGATGATTGTTAGAATATATCTTCTATTGACTTTGAGTATCCCTGACATGGTTCTAAATGATCTTGAAATTTTCTACAATTTCCTCTACCATTTTAGGTCCCAAAATCTTTCATTCACCAACTTCATCCCAACACGTAGATGCTCTACATATCTTCCAATAAAGGGTTTCATATGGATTCATTTGTATGCTTGAGTGAAAGCTATTATAGTATGAGAACTAGGCCATAGGAAGATACTTATACCATCCTCTTTTGAAGTCCACCAAGCATGATCTCAATATCTCTTTAAGTATCTAGATAGTCTGCTCATATTGGATTTTAGTTTGGGGGTGATAATCCATATTGAAGTTCAATTTAGTGTTTATATCATGCTGGTGACTTTTCCAAAACTTATAGGTAAATATCATATCTCAATCAGATACAGTCTATACTAGTGTTCCCTGCAGCCTCACCACTTATTTTATGTATACCCTTACAGGTTGATTGAGTAAAAATTCCTATCGAATTACAATGAAGTGATCAGTCTTTGTAAGCCGATCCACCACAACCCATATAACATTATTTCCTCAAGATGACTTAATAATATTAGTGACAAAGTTCATAGTTATGTTTTCCCATTTCAATATAGGTATGGGCAATGGTTGCATCATCTTGTTAGAATTTAGTATTTTAGTCCCCACTTATTGACATACCAAAAACTTTGATGTATATTATATGATATACTTATTCATATTGTCCCACCAAAGTGCTCTCAGAGATCTCGATACATCTTTATGCCTCCTGGGTGGATGAAGAAGGTCGAGCTATGTGCAGCATTAAAAAAATACTTTATCTTAGGATTTTATGATACACATAGTAATGACCCGAATTTTATAACTTATTCTTCATCAATTTTGACCTTGATGATTTCTCTTTCCTTATAGCTTCCACATTATTATGTATTTCTGCATCATCTCTTTGAGAATCCTTTATCTTCTCCAGAAGGGATGGTTGAAAAATCATTTGATAAATTAATGATGACGTGCCTTCCTTTATGATCCCATTGTCCACTATTTTCAGTCTAAGAAGATTGGATCCTTCTGAATTCTCATCATTAAGAAGGTTACTAGATCTTTTATACTTAGGGAATCTACCACTTTATATTCATTCCCAATATAGTAGCAGATTGAACATTTATAGTCCTTGATCATCTCTAACCATATTTGGTGACGCATATTAAGCTTATTCCTTGTGTATATATATTATAGGATCTTACAATCCATATATATCTCACACTTATCCCCATAAAGATAATGCCTCTATATTTTCAATGTGAAGATTACTATATCCAACTCCAAATTATGCGTTGGGTAGTTATACTCTTGATATTTCAACTACCTTGAGGTGTATGCTATAACTTTATCATTTTTTATTAGTATACAACACAATTCCGTTTTTGAAGCATCACTATATACCATGAAAAGTTACCCACTTATGGAGAACATGAGGACTGGTGTAGCGATAAGCCTCTTTTTCAATTACTTGAAGCTCTCTTCACATTCATCAGTTCAAAAAAACTTTACCCCCTCCGAGCCATCTTGGTTAGTGACTTTGGAAATCATGAGAAATTTCTCACAAATTATCCGTAATACCATGCTAGTCCAAGATCTCTATTACATATACTAGTTTGGGACACTCCTTAATTACCTTTGTATTATAAGGTACTATAGATATCTATTTACTGGTTATAAAATGCCTCAATAATGGTACTTATTTTATCCATAACTCACATTTAATATACTTTTCATATAGATTCTCCTTTCACAAAGTCTTTAGCATGGTGTTCAAATGCTTCTCATGCTCATATTACTTTTGAAATATATTGGAATATAATTTATAAATACTACCACTACTTTTTTGAGGTAATAACTAAAAAATCTATTCATTATGTATATAAATATTGTTGAAATATTAGTGAGTTAAAAGGGAATTACTATTAACTCATAGTGTCCATACCTTGTTTGAAATAAAATATTAGGATTATCTTCTGTTTTCACCTTTAATTGATGATATCATGACTGATGATCCACATTAGAGAAATACCGGGTCCCACATAGTTGATCGTACAAGTCATCTATCCATGGTAGAGGATAATTATTCTTTATCATGGTTTTTTTGAGCTCCCAATATTGAATTAATAGGTGCATTGAACCATCCTTTTTCTTGAAGAAGAGAACCAAAACACCCCACAGTAAAGTAATCAAGTATATAAAAACTTTTTATTGATTATATTTTAATTTCTTCTTTAGTTATTTCAAATAAATAGTGGAAATTTTGTTGGGAGTCTTGGATATGGGTATATATCCAAGTATAAGTTCAATTGAGAACTCAACCTCTTGGTCAGGAAGAATCCCCAAAAATTATTTAGGGAACACGTTAGTATAAACCCTCTCAATGGGAATGTATTCAAGCATGATCATATCCTTTTTCTTAATCATTTTAGCTATATATGATTTCTTATAAGGAAATAATATCCACACTTGAGATGAATATTCCAAAGGAGATTCATCCTCCTCTATACCCTTTTATAGAATCATAGGATGACTCAGGATGTGAAGAGTGATCTCCCTCTCTCAAAAATTAATTTTGTCTTAATATAAGGATATTTAATCCATTCCAAATATATAATAAAACTCTACTAATATAAGTAAAAAAATATTTTATGGGAGGTTTTAGTACACAAACATTGATTGGGTAGGAGTTATATACTTAGGATACAATAATTTCTCCATTTTTTTCTTATAGATATATCAACCCCTATGTTTTGAGGTGGTGTTTTAATAGTTCTAATAAACATGTAAGATATGAATTAATGTGTAAAACCATATTCAAAAAGTATTTTTGATATTTTTTAATGAATAACTAGCATACTTATCACCACATAATTTTGGGATCCACCTCATCAGTAGTGGTAACATATGCCCTTCCTTGATCTGTATGCCTTGGAGGTTGTTATTATTGATTGTCTATAACAACCCTTGGATTATGAAATTGGATTACATAATTCCCATGTTACTTGAATTTGAAGCATTTTACTGTAGTCTGATTGTTGATATAGACCTTATTTTCTTTCATCAAATTAGTGATTTTCTTCTTTTCTCTTTGTCATTGATTAGCATTATGCCCCTCTTTTCCAAATTTTAAGAATCTCTTGGTTCCCTTGAGATAATTTTTGGGATTATTATTCCCATGATTTTGACACATGGGATGTTGAATTTTCTTTCCACCATGATATTTATCAATTGATCCACCCAAATAAAACTCTATTTTAGGCCTTTTGTTTCCAAGACCACAAGACCACTAAGAGTCACCAATCTCCATATCTTCCTTAAGGGAATATTTTTCAATATCTTTATATATTTCCAAATATTTAATTACTAAATATTTGTATAGAATAATATTTAACACACTAAGTAATTAGTCTACCTTACTTTTAGTGTTGATGATAAAGCTAGAGGCGTACCGTGCAATCCTTGTGAAGTTTGTCTAATACACCCCAATAGACTCATCTTTCTTTTACTTCAGTCTAAGGAACCCCCACTCCATTTTAAAATGGAGAGTTTGATGAAATTTTTTATTGAAAAATATTTTCCTTAATCCTTCCCATTTCATGTAATCAGTTTATTCTTTGGACTTTGTGTTCTTAATTAGAGTCCACCATTGATCAGCTTCTCCTTCAAGATAATAAATATCCATCATGAATTTCTATTATTCTAAGTATTGTAGGATAGATAATATCTTCCAAATGGAGTTAATATTTGGTTATAAAATGAGGGGATCACAAGATCCACTAAATGTTGGAGGACTTTGTCACATAAAGGACTCGACAATAACTTTACCTTTCTTAGGAGAAGGAGGGAATTCCACATGATTCAAGTTATTATTCATAACTTGAGTCTGATAAACTATTACTGACATGATGTTCTCAACTCCTACTACCATAAGGATATATATACCATTAGTGAAATAATCACATTGCCTATCACATTGGTTGTTGGCATGGTTCATCCTATTTCCCACCATTAACTAAAATAAAGGGAAAAAGGTATGAGTAGACTCAAACTAAAACTTATGTAAAAAGGGTAACTATGAAAATAGAAGGAATACCTTATAAATGAAAAGTATATCCCAAATTATGAGTCTCAATGTTTTAATATATGTTATCCATGGAAATGTTTCCTATTATATTTTTTAACCTAATAATCTATTTAAGTCCTTCATAATGGTTCATAAAGACTTTGTGAATTTCCCAAAGTATATCTATTGGGAGTGTCAAACCAGATGTGCAACATGACCTATTTTCCATGAACCAGGTGATGATTGAGTTGATAATTAATGCTCCCTTTTTAGGGTTATTATATGTAGGTACAACTGTTCCAGATCCACATCCACTTGTAGTATCCAAACAAGGATGTAATTGCCTAGAAATCACTCACTCTATACTTAGCCAAAATTTCTAGATATTCCTTTATACCAAGACTTAACCCTTGAACTATCACTAAATTATTATAGTCCTAATCCCCAAAATAACTAAAAATTTATCTAATATAAAATATAGTAACCCAATCCTTTTATATACATTATTACATTATTTTTAACCTAAAAATCCAATAAACACAACCCAAAGATCATGAAGTCTAGTGTCTTTGGAAGTCTAGGTTCATAATATATAAAAAAGAAACTAAAACATAACATATCTTTTTATTCTACATAATGAGATACTAAACCCATTGTTTCTCCTAAAACATCATAGGATAACCTGAAAAATACATAAACAAAAGGGGTGAAATAAAAAGTCCAATAAGGGAATAAACATGATAATGAAACATAACATATGAGTCAGAAAGAAAAAAATTATATCATAAAATAAATGACTCATGAATAATTTTATGGATTCAATACATGAATAAAAAAGAATCATAAGATCATGAAAACATAGGAATGTGACTGCAACATATAATATGTCATAAACATAAGTCAAGGATAACTATCAAGACAACATCACATGATGGATAGAGTCCCATCATGGATTAGGTTTACTCACTAATCCCATATATAACATATCATGAGACAAAAATATTATCCAATTTATTATATCACTTTTCAGTCACACCCATAAAAACATGTACATGCATATGTGTGCCACATAAGGAAATCAAACACAATGCATAAAAATAGGGACTACCCATAGAAAGAAATGGGTTGCACAACCATTTCATATACCATAACCAGATAGAATATCATAATTTATTTCATAAAATAATGTTTTTAATAATTCTGGTACTTTAATAATCATATTACATGAAAAATTATGTCCAAGTGAAGTAAATACTTGAAAAATAACAGAGAAATCCCTTTGGAAAAGCACCTCTTAAGCAGATATTTTAGAAAAAGGGTGACAAATCTTTAAAGAGGGTTAAAAAATAATAATTTCAATAAAACCAGAAAGGAATGAAAATGGATTTCCATGTTAAAATTATTTATTTTAGAAAATTTTAGTAGTTTAAAACATTTTAAAGTGTGATACGTTAAATGGGGTAAGAAACCCTTTAACTGGGTTTGCTTCTCAAAAGAAATTGAGTAGGGAGCCTTTTAAAACATGAATATACCCATCAAATAAAGATGAATTAAGATAGTTATATATGTGTGGGACATATATATAGAATATAGAATAATTAAATAATAATATTAGAGTGAAAAAGTGAGTTAATAGAGATAAAGAATAACCCCAACGAAAATAGGGTGGTTCCGAGTGATCACTTACCACAGGTTCCAGAACTGTTATGAACATGCACTTAATGTCATATATAATATAATTAAATTAATTAATTACTTAATTCATAACCTTTTCCATAAACACACACACACACACACACACATATATATATATATAATTTTTTTTATTATATTAATTTATAACTATTTTAATGAGATATAAAGACTAATTTCATTGTTCAAAGGGCGTTCGTTTCATGATTCCAAAGCCAGATCATGCATGGATAATTATTGAATTTCTTTTCAAATGGGAATAAAACTATAGAAGTGAAATGAAATGGTATTCATGAAATTATATAAATTTAAATAGTTCCAAATATCCATATTTTTTACTAAATATAAACAATTCATTTAGTAAAACATTAATGTTATATGGTTAGTTTATTTTGGCAGTTTTACTGACCCTCACAGACTAGTTTTAATTAATATTATATCCATATGTTCATTACATAATGTGAAATAATATATAATAACCATATTTAGGTCATTTTAAACTATTATAAGTGAATTGAAACCTGACATGAAAGTAGTAATGGAAAATGAAATGTCATCATCCATGGAAGTGGTGAACCAACATAATATGGATGATATTTTCATTTTTTAGAATAAGAGGAGAAGATAAGATGATTAATGATAGATATTACATTATAAAAATAATATATATATATATATATATATATATTTGAAATTGGGGTCATAATTCCATGTTGGAAAGAGGTGGGTGATGAGAAGTTAGAAGAAAAGAATTTAAAAGAGGTAATTTGATAATATTACCTCTTGAATGTCATCTCTTAAAATACACTTTAAGACATTTTAGTTTTTCATTTAGGCGAGGAAAAAACTATGAGGAAATCTGGCTGAGGGTTGGGGAGATAATTAGACAACAATTGTACAATATTTGAGGCGTATAAGGTGTGAGGATAAGGGGTTGTGAGAGGTGGTATTAATAAGGGGAGGAGAGATGTGTTTTTGATTATTATATTCATTAGTTTATTTTTTTGGATCAAGACTACTAATAATATCTATTCTTGTGAATATATATAGTAAATAAAACATTTAATTTTTAACTAATGGGTTATTACATCATAAATGACTAAAAAATTCATGTATTTAGCTTATAATATTTAGTATCGTATTTTTCTGCATTTCACTAATCACCAAAAATTTAACTATTTTAGAAAAATATAAAAAATTTACCATAATAATTTTTTAACATGTAGATTACAAAAATGAAGTCCATTTTATGAAAATTATTTTCTAATTATTATTTTTTTAAAAATAAAATAATCATTTATTTTAAAAATCCCAATTTTAATATTATGATCAATTTTTAGACCCTTTGAAAAATTATTTAAGGTCTCAAAAAATTATATTATCATTATAATGAAACATAATATTAATTTATTAACCCATTTTAAGAAAATTAACTTTATTCTAAATCATTATATTTATTATAAAAGTATAATTAAAACATTTTTGTTTTATAAAAATAGAAACACTTAACTTATCATTTTTAAGACATTTATTTACTTATACGTTGATATAAATATATCATATTTTAATTTTATAAGATAATGAACTATTAATTTATATTTCCATAGGTATGGTTACTATTCTAATGATCATGTTTATATTTTTAAATGTCAGATTACTATTCCAACTGTCAGGTTACTATTTCAATGACCAGATTACTATTCCAACAGTCAGATTTGTAATGGCTATAGGGTTCTATACACCCTATATATATATATATATCCTATATTTCATTAATTATTCATTCGCTTATATTTTTTATCAAGTTTATATATATATATATATATATCCATTTTCAATATGACTATTGTATTTCTAATATTCTACTTCCTTTATACAGTGTTATTCACGAGTGTGGTTATTCTAGTTGATCGAGCAGTTCTAATTTTTTTTTCTATTTTAGTTATCTTATTATCTATTTTTATCTAATTTTAAAAGTTTCAATTATTATGACCATATTTATTATCTAAATGTAATGTTAAAATTATTATAAAAAAATTTAATTGGATTTATTATATGATGAATTTTCATTATATAATATTATATGACACAATTATATATTTGAGATGAAAGTTAGATTGATAAGATTATAGGTATTTATAAATGATCATCACACATCTCAATGAAATACGACTCCAGGTGTGCACACTCCCATGATCTCAGGCATATGGGGAATATGAGAACACCCCAACGAATTAACTCCCCACCAACATTATGTTTAAATATTATTGTCATCATTAATCTGTTGCTAGGTAGAGATTATACATGACTAGTGTGCTTATCCTAAAATACCCACCTAACCACTCAGACTCCCGTGTGCTTCAATTCAAACAATCATACAAGGGCTCCAAGTTCAAGTTTCCAAACATTTCATTTCATTTCAAAAACTAACATCAAATGGTTTTCATCAAAACTCATTCTTTTAAAAATAATTCAATTATTTTCAAATTCATTAAACATTTATTGCTTTCATTTCTCAAGAATAATCATTAGAATCATTCTTTAAATCATCTATTTAAATTAAAAATCATTTTTCTAAAGGCAACACTTTATTTCAAAATCTATTTTCAAAAATATTTAATCAAAAACCATGATTTTTTTTAAAAAAATTCTCAAATAAATATTTAGAAATAAATTAAAGAACCATTTTAAATTAAATAATATTTTTTTTTTCAAATGATAGTAATTTAATTAAAAAACCACCTACCTCAAGAATAATATCGTGAAACACCCAAAAAAGTATCCTTAATTTGGAAGAGATGATAGGATAAAATTAAATAAGAAGGGATCCTAGAAACCCAATTCTTAAATAGGAATCTCAAATTCATCATTTCTATAACAACGACACATAGAGAGAGAAAAATTACCTCAATGATTCCCAAAGAACACACAATGTAAAATAAATATCTAGAAAAAAATTCCAATTCCATGATGTATTTATAAGAAACCTAATTAGATCATGTCACAAACATCAGATATAGAATTGAAAACCATAGTATAAGGTTCATTTCTAGAAGAGAAGGGTGGATATATAATAAAAAATAAAAATAATGAGAAACATGATCATATATTTGAAAAGATCGATCCAAAAACATTAGATCCATTGAAAATGATCATTGATAGGTAAGAAATCTATACAATCTATAAGATGAGTCTCCTTGGTTTAGAGCCTATTCCACTGAGGGAAGAATGAGGAAATTGAGGTGAGTATTAGGTCTTAAAACAAAATTTAGAGTAATTAATTATTATCCCATGGATTTACTTCATGGTTTGAAAAACTGTGTGCCAACTATGCATCCGATTTTGGGATACTGAGAGAGATTCATGGTTTTGCCGCACATTTTAACAAACTGTGCACCAAATGTACATGGACTAATATCTCATGACACATAGTTTATGGGAGAAGGATTCATGGTTTTTACTGAACATGCATCTAACCATTCTCCACAATTTGGAACTCCAACATAAGGTGTAAGAACCCAGTTTTTGCTGCGAGAGACTTTGGAATATTCTTGATGTTATTCCAGAGCAGTGCCCTTAGACGGCGTGCGATTCCGAGCCCCGGAGTGGCCGAAATTAAATTTCAGTGCGTTCACACTGAAAACGCCAAATAAATGAAATAACTCCTAAATGGAGCTTTAGATCAAATATCTGAGTGTACAGATGGGTCGGGAATGAGGTTTTACCCTAGGAACGACATAAAACATGTTGGCGCGGGACGTTTGGACCCCTCGCCCGCTTTCGGAATGTTAAACGGATAATTAAATTAATTAATTAATTAGTTTAATGGTGAAACGCTAGTATCTATTAAACGGTAGCTCATATTGGGAAACATAGGGCACCGTTGAAGTCAGAGCGTGCCGTTTACCCTAGGAGGGGTGTAAGTTTTGCGGGCACGACCCGTCTGTGAAAAATGGCCCTAGGGGCATTTTCGTAATTTGGCGGCCTCAGGCGTTGGTTTTAATAACTTTTGAACGGGGTCTTGGATTAAAATTCTGAGACCTCTGTTGTGCTCGGGAGGTGGTGTTTACCCTAGGGGAGGCTTAACCTCGACCCCATCAGGCGTTTTGGAAGCGGGTTAATTTCTGGGTTTTAAATTAATTAAAATTTTAATTAATTTTCTTTATTTAAACACCCCTTCCCCTTCCCCCCCTCTGTTTTCCCCTGGAGAAACCCCTAATCGCCTCTTCTCCTCCACCTGTCTAGCGAGGCATGACAACTCCGACGAGGTGCAGTAATTCTGGCGGATCGACGCGAAGCTCCAGGCGAAGCCTAGCGAGGTAGGAGGTTACGTTGCGTTTTAATTCTGCATCTACCTTTGAACTCGTTTTCTAGCATCGATTTTCCAACTAATTTGAAATCAAAGCCCATGTTTGCGTAGTACATTTTATGATCTTTCCGGCACTGGTTTCGGATTTGAATTCTGAGTCCCGAGCTGCCCGCAGCAGTCCGGTGAAATTTGCGGGTTTTTCCAGTGGTTTGGAGTTTTCCGGCCGGTTCTTTGGGGTTCTGGCGGTTCGGCAGCAGTGGGAGGTGGCTGCGGCCTTGGCTCAGGCGGCGATAGGCGCAGCGGGGCGGGCTCGGATGGCGGCTGGCTCTAGGGCGTCGGTGCAGCTGGCTTCACAGCGGGCGAGCGCGGTGGGGTTGGTCGGCGGAGCGTCGGCGGTCGAGCATTGCGAGGCGCGGACGACGGGGTGGAGCGGCCAGGTGGCGTCGTCGCGGCAGTCGTCAGCTGCAGGCGCCGGGCACGGAGCACGGGTGGACCGGCCTTTGGCCGGTCGTCGCCGGAGAATACCGGGGTCTTTGGACCCCGGTTGGCAGACAGAGGACCCGCAAATGCAGGTCCTGTTCTTGACGAAGAAGAGGACCGGCCGAATGGCCGGTCAGGTTTAGTTAAAAAAAATAATAAATTAAAATAAAAAAAATATAAAAAAGGTTATAATAATAATAATAATATATTATTATTATTATTATTATAAAATGATTTATATTTTAATAAATCATAAACCGGGAGTTGGTTTCGTGAGCCGTCTGTGGCTGTGCGTGCCTCGGAATGAGAAGAATATTTTGAGATGGTTTCGGGTGATTTTAATCCCCGAGACAGGGGCCTCAGAAGCGCGACATGCCGTCAAGCGGTTGAGCGTTTTTTCAGGAATCTTGTTTTGGACGGCGCAGACACATCCGATGTCCAAATTGAGCATCGTCAGTGGCGTTGCGACCCTGGCGTTGAGCCAGAGTTTTCCAGTATGGTTTCGGGCGTTGAAGCTGGAGTTAAGGCATGGGCCCCACAACCTGTCTTTTGAGCTGTACACAGCGTTTCATAACTTCTTCATCGGGTGTCCGTTCAGGGCGTGCGAATAGTCGATCCTGGATGTTTTTCCGAGGGGATTTCAATGGTGCAATCCGCCCGCTCTAATTCGACACGATGGTGCTGGACCCACGAGGGTCGTTTGGGCGTCGATGGTGATTTTCCATCTTTATCACCGGGTGACCGTTTTGGAAAAGTTAATAGTCCATCTTGTGTACTTTTTCAAGATGATCGCAACAGTGCTATTCGTTCGTTGTGTTTCGGGACCGGGTTGCAGGTCCCATGCAGCACCGCTCGTGAGCGGTGCGCCGAAATGCATCTTTTTCTCTGGATATCCGTTGCACTCAAGTAGTAGTCTTTTTGACATGTTTTTCTGAGGATATCGCAATGGTGCGATGCGCCCAACTGTTTTCAAGGCCGAGGCTCGGGATCACGGGATGTCGTTTGGGCGTGAGGCGGTGTTGGTGACTTTTTCTTCAGATATCCATTTGAGGCGAGTAAGTATTCTATCTCCTGTGTTTTTACGCGAGGATTATAATGGTATGACCCATTTGGTTGTGCGGAGCCTCCTGAACGATCTTATTAAAGGTGGAAATAAGAAAGGTGCCCCGGTGGCGGTTATTCTACTGTGTTTGTAGCGAACCCTTGGCGTGTGATCGCGTGCACTCCCGTGTGAGTGAATTAATGCTTGAATAGATGTGGTTGGTCGTGCCTGGGCCTTTGCGTTGGAGTTGATACGTTACGCCTTCGCGTTGACGTTTAGTGTCGTGGGCACAATGGCCTTTAGGCTGGAATGTGGTATACTCTGGGGGTATACGAGAGTGCTTGGAGGTACGTGTGGTTTGTACCTAAGACTGTTTGTGCGCTTGGTTAGGGATTGACTTGGGGCCACACGTCGTGTGGTCCCCATGTGCATGCCGTGTTCTGCTTTGCGTACCTTTGACCTCTCACGACATATAGGGTCCCTCGGTTCTTGTTTGTTGACTAGTGGAGTTGAGTTTCTCCCCCCAGTTCTGTTCTCAATGGTTTAGATCAGCAGGGTTGAGTGGTTTCCCCTGGTCTTGTTCTGGAGTCAGATGGTTGCGCGATACCCACTCTGTGATCGGTTGGCCAGTGTTGTACCATTCATTAGAGATGTCCATGGCAGTTTTAGGTCTACCCTCCAGCAGGGCTGAGCAGTTTGTCGCCTTTTGACTTGTTCAGGGTTTAACCTCTAGTAGAGACTAGGTAGTGGGTCACCCGACGACTCTTGAGGGTCTACCCTCCAGCAGGGCTGGGCAGTGGGTCACCCGTCGTCTTGTTTCAGGTCTACTCTCCAGCAGGGCTGGGCAGTGGGTCACCTGTCAACTTGTTCAGGGTTTACCCTCTAGCAGAGACTAGGTAGTGGGTCACCCGATGACTCTTGAGGGTCTACCCTCCAGCAGGGCTGGGCAGTTGGTCGCCCGTCATCTCGTTCCGGGTATACCCTCCAGTAGGGCTGGGCAGTGGGTTACCCGTCAACTTCTTCCAGGTCTACCCTCCAGCAAAGCTGGGCAGTGGGTCACCTGATGAATTATTCCAGTTTTACCCTCCAGCAGGGCTGGGCAGTGGGTCTCCTGACGATGTATTAGGGTTTACCCTCCAGCAGGGCTGGGCAGTGGGTCACCCGATATCTTATTATGAATTACCCTCCAACTGGGCTGGGCAGTGGGTCACTTGTTGGTATTTCAGACTCAGTCCTTTCTACTAGGCTAGTCCGTGTCTTTCCTCCATGACTACAAGAGCGAGACCCTTGTTTGTACGGGTCAGTGATGTGACAACCTTGACTTTGAGAAGACCTCTCGACTGCGGGGCAGTGACGAGGCGTGGTTTGACTTAACCCAGAACTCTCAAGTACGAGGGGCACTTTCCCCCACCGAGCCACATCCTTGTGACGTGACCTAAAACCGTGTGGGTGAGTCAGTGCCGCCCAAAGCGGATAGTGTCGAGGTGCGGTGATTTGAGCTCCTTGACTTGCAGTTCGGGATAGACATGCGGGATGCTGGGCATCGATGGTGTTATTTCTGGGACTGTTGGCGACTCACTTTTCTTGGGCTGAGCTACGGGACGGAGATCCCCTTACGAGCTTGTTCAGGCTTCTTGACAGAGCATATATATGTATATACCTCGTACCAGTACCCACTCCTTGGGTTTTGGCTACTCTCCTTCCAGGCGAGGCGAAGACGCACAGGGTATGCCACGTGCTTTCCATGTCTAGCTTCTCATGGTTGGACGAGTCTACTCTCCTGCTATAGGTAGCGAAGACTTGACGAGAAGTTCATCTTCTCACTGTTTCCAGCTCCTTGTGTCTGGACGAGTCTACCTCCTTTCTTTTGTTGGGTTGAGCTGGACTCTCTACTGGACTCTTTACCGCACTCTCTGTTGTACTTCTGTTCTACTCCATGTTCGATCTACTGATCACCCTTCTATACCTCCTTTGTTTCTCCCTTGAGCCTTCGGGGTATCCTACTGAGTATTTTTATACTCACCCCTGCTTGGGCTTTGCCCGCACTTGGTGTGCCTTTGCAGACGACGAACATGTGGAGCATGGATTCAGAGGAGCTTAAGAGTTTGGGAGCTTGGATCACATGCGTGGTCAGAGTCGGGTTCTAGTTGGGGGATCCTTCTAGATGTTCTTCTTTTGTTTACCTATTGTCGGGTTGTGGCACTTTTCTGGTTGGGCGCGTGTTTTTCCCCTTTTCTTTTCAGTGTACTTTCAGCACTTTACTTGTACTGTTTAGAGGTCAATGCACTCTTGTGGTTTATTTATAGTAGTTTCCCTTTACTTTTGTTTTTTACTCTGCACTTTTTCATTGAGTGTGCTGTGTGTGTGTGTGTACAGGTGCTTAGTCAAAGGCCTCCCCGTGTTGTTGTGCCTTCGGCGCTGGTTGCCAGCCCCTGGCCTATAGAGGCGGGCTTGGGGTAGTTGCGGCTCAAGCCCGGGTAGGGTCAAGTCATGAAACAAGGCAATGGTTTCATGGGGATACCCGCATAGTTTTCTTTAACCATGCGCCAACTATGCACAAGCCCATAAACTTTTGAAAAATTAAAAAAGTCTCCAAAAAGTGACCTGAAAAGCGATCCAAACAAGAAAACCTAGACGAAGGAATGAATGTACCTAAAATAAACATTCAAGATGTTATAAAGTTCTTGTATCCTCAACGCTGTAAGAAAATAGGTTGACCTTTTATTGAGATCATTCACATTGTTTTAATATTTCGAACAATGATTCCATAATGAAAACCATTTTCAAATCAAGCCTTAATGGAAACCTATAGTCTCTCTAAGTATTTAAAACCTTTAATCACACTGAGTATATGAATGAAGACTATAGTTTTTGGAAATTCAAAAAATCAAGGGATATCATATTTAAAAATATCCCTGAATCATAATAAATGATATAATCATACTGATTCTTATATCATAACTTATGGTATAACCCCATCGTAGTTTATGATGGGGCCCTATTTTTACAGTAATGCATGAATTCATTTGAACAATCCTCCCATGTGGGTTACTTTAAAGTTTAATCCATTATGAATGGATTAATCAAGGCTTTACTTATATTTATTAAATGAGTTCAATGGTTACTTTAAAAAAATATAATTCACGGGTGACATTTGATGACACCTGATACAACTAATGAGTTCCTCATTCAATGAGGAGCTTTAAGGAAGTCTATATAAGTGAATGAGTTCCATCATTTTTTAGGGGTGGTGATCATCAATTTCATGAAAATATTTATAAATATATCTTCTTTTAGAACATCGTTAATCACTCTACAATTAAGGTGCTATAAAACATTTGATCATATGAGAATTCTCAGGTTGTGAAATAGGATATTTTGGATGGTGTATTCCATCAGAGGTAGGAAACATTAGTTTATTATTTTGGTGATCCACATCAAGTCTACACCATCAAATAAGAAGTTGAATGATGATTTTATCCTGATATAGGTTCATAAAATTCTTCATTATCCATGCACATTTGATTCTTGAAGATAGATCGTGCATTATATGGGTTTTTTTATCCTACCAATGATCATAATATTATCCCTTGAAACCCATAAATTGTATCAAAACAAATCACTTCAAGGATTAAACATGTTTAGTCTACTAGTTTTCGAAGAATTATTTTTCATAATTCATAAGTAATGATATTTTGAAATATGGTATGTAGAATCCTTTGTTTTTTATTTGTCGAAGAGAATGAAAATACTATATCATAATGTACAATATATCAGAAATATAAGTTTTTAAACTAAATCATATCATATGATATGTGATATCATTGAATACAATTTTATTCAGGGATTCTGAAAAATAGAGTTCTATAACATAAATATGATATCTCCCTAATAATAAAATATAATAAGCGTTATAAGATTAATTCAATCATAGTTTATGATATGAATCTAAGAATACAATATAGAGGCATATCATAGAATATGTTTTGTAGAAAGATCACCCACTCTCTAGTATCATTTAAATTTTATGACTGAATATTATCCACAAAACATGACTTGTGTTAAAAATGATATATAAAATTGTTTTTTTATTTTGAATTATAATTTTTAAATTTTTTTATAAATCATGATTATTAAGCATTATAAAATTGAATTTTTTTACTCTTAAACAAAATATGAAAAGTTTATATTGGTATCTCATGTTTAAGTAAAATAATAATGTGTTTATTTATTAATTTATACCATTATATTATTCATGTTTGTAAATTTTTTATAGAATATGAATAATGTGCATGCTTAAATATATATGATAATCACTTCCATAAGATAGAACCATGAATTACATGCTAGGTACAACCCCATGAGATTTACTTTTCATCTACACTGACCTCATTTTTTAGGGTTATAATCTTGTGAATAGTTATTGAATATAGTTTGTGTATATTAGTTGGTAAATATATTATGAATTGAATTATATCTTGAGTAAAGTCTTCTCAAGTAGAGGGACTTGGGGTTCAACTACCTACCGACCTGGAGGATTATTCCTTGTTACTAGAAAGGTGAGGGGTTGAATATCCATCTATCTGGGATTTCTCATATGGATATTGTTAATCTCATAAACCTCTATACCTTTACATGAAAATTTTATATACCTTATACATGATATGCATTTGTATATGTATGAATATGTTTGGATTTTGTTTTTAGGAGAATAAAATAATTTATGGGTTGAGTAAAGAGTTACACCTTAATGTGGCGTGAACAAATTAATTTAGTGAATGAAATAGAGTTTTTGAAAGTAAATTATTTGAAGCGTGAATACAAAAAGGAATAAAAAAAATGATAAAATTTAAGTTTACATGAGATGAAAAGGTTTTAACATGCATGATATGTATGATAAATTGTTGTTACATTTAAAAAGAAAAACTTAAAAACAAATAGTGTGAGATTATTTCTAAAGCAACACTTTTCAAGGATAAATCATTTAGTACACGTGTCCTTAACTATTAGTTTCCCATGGATTATCTTGTGTAAGGAAAATAAGTTTCAATGTGACCCTAATAATTAGTTTCCTTGTTCTTAGATTTTTCTTTGTGTTATAATGGCTAGGAAACCCTAATCCTTATAATTCTGGATAAATAAAGTTGAGTGAATCTATATAATGGATTTTTATAAAGATTTTAACTACTAAGATATCCAAGAATCATATATGATATGATTGATAAAGTTGTTGTCTACCAGATATAATCATAGCTTATTTATGTGTTACCTTGTATAAGTCATGTTCAAATACGTATCTTAGCTCACCAAATGTACATGATGTACCAATTTTAGCAGTATTACTTTAATTAAAACTCCTTAATTTATTACATAATACTAACCCATAAATATGTCTTTATTATTGATTATGGTGTACTTGATGATAATCATTTTTAGATACCTTATAGGTATGAACATTAAAAAAGTTATAGATTGATATCCATAGGTGATAAGTTTTCTCAATGAGAAGCATTTGGAGGTTTGGAATGTGAATGTTATAGAGATCAATTTCTCAAACTCCGACTCATGGTTATTAGATACTAGGTGCGCATCACACATTTGTGATAGTAGACAAAAACTAATAGATATGGAAAAACTAAAGAAGGAATAAGTAGATATTCATGTTAGTAATGGAGTAAGAGTTTCTACATTAGAATTTAACACATATGATCTAAGTATACCTAGTGGATTAGTCCTAGAATCAGAGAAGCATTATTATTTTCTCATCATAAATAGAAATTTGATTTCCATATCTTGTTTGGACAAGATTAATTTCTCAATTCATTATTAAGAATAATAGTTGTTCTATATAGTAGAATGAAATGTTTTATGAAATCAGGATTATGGTAATAACTTTATAAATTCTAGATATAAATAATCCAATTTATAACATTCAGAATAAGAAGATGAGAGTTGATTTTAATTCCACTTATATTTGACATTGTTTCCTTGGGTATATAAATGAGAAATGAATTCAAAGGCTCTATATAGATGGATTTATAGAATCATTATATTATGAATCATTTGAGAATTGTGAATCTTGTTTATTAAAAAAAATGAACAAAACAACTTTTAATTAAAAATGTGAAAGAGCTAATGGATTTTTAGATTACAAACATAGTGTTGTATGTTGACCAATGAGAACACAAGAAAGTGGTTGTTTTGGGTACTTTTTTACTTTTACCGATGAATTTAGTTATTATAGTTATATGTTTATGATGACACAAAAGTATGAAAATTTTAAAAAGTTAGAGAGTTTCAGAATGAAGTAAAAAATCAACTAGGTAGAAGTATTAAGATCCTCATATTAGATAGGGGTGATGAATATTTGATCCCGGAATTAATATATAATTTGAGGGATTGTAGAATTGTTTCACAACTCACTCATCCTAGAACACCATAATATAATTGTGTTTCTAAGAGGAGGAATCATACCATATAAGAAAGGGTTTGATCTTTGATGAGTTAATGTGATCTTTTTATTTCATCCCGAGGTTATGCTTTGGTGACTACCATATTTTTACTGAACCGTGTTCTATCTAAAATAGTCATGAATACACCATATGATATATGACATGAGAAACATCCCAATATAAATTATGAGGATTTGGGGTTGTAAAGAATATGTATGAAATTTGGATTTTGATAAACTCAAACCTAAATCAGAGAAATGATTATGCATTGGTTATCCAAAATAGATCACGCGTTATTATTTCTATAAACCTACAGAACACAAAGTGTTTATAGTTGGATATAATTTTTTACTTGATAAGGAACAATAAGTTTTTGAGTCAGTGAGAGGAATATTGAACTTGGGGAAGTTCAAGACCAATAAAAAAAAAGTGATCCTGATATGGAGGTTGAGCTAGTTCCACAAAGAGTTTTGGAAGAAGAACTCACTCATGATACACAAGAACCTAGACGATTTTATAGGATTCATCAAAAGATCATGAGATATGTATTTCAAATAACTAATGATGATAAGATAATTCCCATAGATGATGAACCTTCCACCTACATGGAGTCTATTAAGAGTTTTAATTTTGATAAATGATTAAAATCAATGGAATCTGAAATTGATTCCATGTACACTAACCATGTTTGGAACTTGTTAGATGTTATTTAATGGGAGTGACCCATAAGGTTTATGTGGGGTTTCCATAATAAAATTAACAAGGATGGTAGAGTGTCTTCCTATAAAGAATTCCTTGTGGAAAATAATTATAATAAAATTCATTGCATTGACTATGAAAAAACCTTTTCACTTATAGTGATGATAAAGTATATCACGATTTGTTAGGCATAACAACTTATTTTGAGTATGATATATATCAAATGAATTTAAAAACTATTTTAATTAATGATAATTTATCTAGGGACATGTATATGATACAAAATAAAGGTTTTGAAGCACCAAATGAGACTACTAAGGTATTCAAGCTGCAATGGTCCATTTATGGATTACATAAATCTTATCAGAGTTAAAATATATGATTTGATGATGCAATCAAAGAGTTTAGTTTCATAAAATATGAAGATGATTCTTTTATATAAAATAATATTAGTTGAATTGTTTAAGTATTTAAGATATTGTATTTTGATGACATACTATTTATCAAAAATGACATCCAAACACTTCACTCTGTGAATATGTGGTTGGTAAATGTTTTTCAATGAAATTAATGGGTGAAGAATCCTGCATATTGGGTATAAATATCTATATAGATAAACATAAGAGGCTGTTTGGACTTAGTTATAACGCTTACATTGGTTAAGTGATATAGTGATTTAGCACATAGAACTCCAAGAATGGGTTTTTACATTGTTACATGAAAAAAATCATAGGAATATTCAAGATCATTCTAAAGAGTCAGAAAGGATGGATAAAATTACTTATACGTCCACTATAGGATCTACCATGTATGCCATATTGTGTACTCAACCTCATGATTCCTATGCTATAATTACAACTAGTAGATACCAATCCAATACCAGTGCGAGTCACTATATTGATATTAAGAACATTTTTAAGTACTTAAGTAGGGAAAATGGTATATTCCTGGTCTTTGGTGGAGGGATGAACTATGTGTAAAGAGTTAAAAATATTTTAATTTCTAATCCAATAAAAATGATATGGAATATGGATCTAGTTTCATGTTTTTATTGAATGGTAGATCTATCAGTTGGAAGAGTTTCAAACAATCCACCATAGTGAACTTGACAATAGAGGTAGAGAATATCATTACTATCATGAACCAACCCAATGAGGACCACATGGATGGTGATAAGCCAAGTGTGATCACACCAAGACATCATCTAATAGGCTAGGGGTTGGTGACCAATGTCGAGTAGTCATATTCCACACATGAGAGACAATAGCATAATGTACATGTACACACAAACACATATTCAAGCCCATAAAATTATGATAAAGTAAGAAAAATGATGCCATAAATGCATTCATAACATTTATACCACACCAGAGTATAAAAATAAGTACCAGAAAGTGATAAAGGGGTCCAAATACAAGCCTGAACAAAATTTAAAAGGAGTATAACCTTCTTAAAAGGAGGTTACCACTATCAAATGCAACAATGGTATACACCTCAACATTTCTAACCTAGAACTATGCCCCACTTTCTCTCAATCCTTCCAGGACTCCATCAAAAGGTCACTAAATACACAAGACACAACATGTTTGGGTAGAGCCCATATAGGGGTGAGTATAAAAAAAACCAATAGGACACCCTCAAATCACTAAGCATAAGGCATCAAGAGTATTCATCTCATAAAAAAATTTAATAAACAAAACCTAGATATAATCATAATAGAAAACCAGTCTCAACTGGTCTCAACCAATACTACCATACATAGGATACTGATCAAGGACTATAGGTAACAATCATTCTAAGAGTACTCACTCCATGATCCATGATATCACTAGTGACACTTATATAAGAGTTAATGATCGTCTGGACCCACACAAGAAGTAATCACTAGATCTATTAAGATCTCATCATCCCAGTAGGGGATCAAACTCAACAATACTAGGGGACACCAAAAACCCCACTAGATCTTAATACTAGATAGGGGATCAATTCCCTGTGCAAGGTTGTCACACCGATACCACATACCTCACCTAGAAATGATAAAGAATCCCACCTTGGTCCTATAGGGTATGCACCAAACTCTATCCAAATACTGAACCTATTAAGGGATCACAATCCTATGACAAGGATGTAATGCCACACTATACCATCATGGTAAGGGAATAGGAAATCACACTCAAATAATGCTGTTATAAAATAAAGAAACAAAGGGTTTTGAAAACCCTTAAAGGGAGTAAAAAATGTGTACTATGGGTACATGATGTGCCTTTCCAACCTATGGTATGGTCGTGTATCATATTCTTACAAAAAATGTAAACCTCAAAATACATGGTGTGTCCTATCATAGTACACAGTAAGTAGAGTTCACTAAAACTTTTCCCTTATTGTGTGTCCGTGCCTGTGTACTTTGGGCCACACATGTGTACAACTGGCCGTGTTCGAGTGTGTGGCTATGCCCTTACACTCTAGACTTTTCTGAGTACATAGCCTAGCCCATGTATTCTAATTATGCCTATGTATCCTTTGATATACATGGTATTCTTCCATCTTGGGGTCACACAACGTGTGGCTTGGACCACATTACGTGCGATCCTTAACCTTTGAAAAAACCCTAGCACCGTAGCCAGGGGTACCATAGACATGTAACTTCATATTACATGTTGTATAACACAAGATTTCCAGAATCCCATAATTCCTTATCTATGTCTTCACCAATGACTTCGAAATCCAACCCCATTGTAAAAATCACCTAAAATCATAGATATATTTCAATTGACCATCACCATCACCGTTCTCCTAAAACTAAGCTTCGACCTGCTTGAAAATCAATCAGTGTCACCTTGAACCATCCATCGCATGTAAAACCAGGAAGAATGAGTATAACTAATCAGATTTGATACACCCTAACCATCGTACATCATCTTCTCACCCTAATCACACCCTTGATCATGAACTACAACCATGATATCAATATTTTTAGTTGAATAATGGCCGTGCAATGATCAAATACCCGATATTCATCGAAGCACAATCCAAATGAATTTACCATGATGAATGTGTGAATAAATGAGTGAGAAAAAAAAAATTTAAACATGAATAATGAACCTCAGAATTTTTTCATTTTGGCCTCAATATGTGATCATATAATAAATGAATAAAGAGGAATAAGCTATAACGAAAAAATAGATCAACTATAAAAATAAATCAACAATCGATGCATGAATCAATTATTATTTATGGAATTGATTCTTGTTTAATATGGGATAAATAAATGAGATGAATCCACATAAATAAAATCTTTTACATTGAGTTTGGACTGATCACTGATGTGGAACGTTCTTGGGTTGCCATCACTGGTGAGATCCATGAACTCCGTTGGTGTAGATGATCTATGCAGTACCGATACAATCTCCCAATATGTTGTCATCTGCCAACATCCCTCTATAGTCTCCTATCACAATCTCAGTAGTATATACTATCTTGAAGTCATAATCCTGGAGGAACTCCAACCATTGTCTCTGTCTCAAGTTAAAATCATTCTAAGAGAAGATATACTTTAGAATCTTGTGGTCTGAGTAGATAATAAACCAATCACCTATAAGGAAGTGTTTCCATATTTTCAAGGTGAGTACTACCACTTCCAAATCAAGATCATGGGTCATATAGTTATTCTCATGCGGTACCAGCTTTCTAGACCCATAAATAATCACTACCTACCTCTACATCAGAACGCAACCAAGTTCATTCCCTAATGCATCACATAATAATATATACTTGACACTATCCATTATAAATATCAAGATGGGGGAACTCTTTAATATCTACCTTAAATCCTAAAATTTCCATTTCAATCTCTATATCTACATGAATGATTCCCCTTTCAGGTCAAAGTAGTCAAAGGTGTTGATATTCTAGAGAAATCGGGCATAAATCACCTTTATTATCCTACTAACCTAAGGAATCTCTACACCTTTATCATGATCTTAGGTAGTTCCCAAGACAACACTACCTAGACCATATTCAGGTCAAATTCTACACCATTAATTGAGATGATATATTCTAGAAACAGGACCTCCTAAATCCATAACTGACACTTCGAGAGCTTATTATAAAGCTGGTGTTCTCAAAGTGTGTCTAGAACCATCCTCAAGTGTCTCATGCAATCCTCCTCGAACACCGAGTACATAATATATTATCTATGAAGGCCATTATAAAATAGTCTAAGAAAGGCTAAAAGATACATTTCACGAGTCCAATGAAAACTTACGGGGAGTTCATCATGTCAAAAGGCATCACTAAGTACTCATAGTTACTATAGAGACATCGAAATCCCATATTTAGTATATCATTATCCCGTACTCATAGCTGGTGATAGCATGATTTGAGGTCAATCTTTGACAACCATTGTGCCCTTCTCAACTGATAAAAGAGGCCACCGGTCCTCGATAGTGGACACTTTTTCTTCAAAATCACTTAGTTCATGTGCCGATAATCTACACATAACCTCAAGCTCCCATACACCTTCTTGGAGAACAACACTGAGGCTGCCCGAGGGAAAACAATAGATCTCAAAAATCCCTTCCTTTTAAAGTCCTCAAACTATACCCTCAACTCTCGAAGATATAAAGAAGCTGTAAAGACCCAAACTTTTTGAATAGTATATTAACTTACTCTTAACGATTTAATAGAGATGTTAATGGTTAATGTAGAAAGAGGAGTTGATGACTTCATCTGGTAGACTCGAACCTTATGAAGCCCACTTATCAGAGCTTGGGAAGGAGGTGGAATCTTTGGGCTTCACTTTGGACCAAGCCCAAGCTGAACTCCAGCGTGTCAAGCTTGAATGGAAACGCCTGCCGGAGAAGTTCAAGTTAGTAGAGATTACTACTAGGGAAATGTTATATGAGCCTCCCTCATATTCTCTCACCATAGCACACCTTACACTTAGGTCATATGCTTGTGTCATAAGGGGCTATGTGATGAGACTGTAGCTTCTTTGTGTAATCCCTTGGGATAAATAAATTGAGATTTCTTCCTTTAGTGATGTTTGCGAAATTTCAAATGTCCGGATAATTTTTAGATGTATTTTATTGATGAATTTTGAAAATAAGGATATTTTAAAATATTTATGTAAACCTTAAATAATTAATTATGTGTAATGATTTTCAAAAAATGGTCTTCTACAATTATGTTCAGTACGAAATTTAGAGTCTAAAAAGATCAACTTAATTTTTGATGAATAGTAAATTATAAATAGTGATTTTATTCTTAGGATTAGTAATGTGACCAAATGGATTAGTAATATCACTTAAAGAATTTATTAATATAACTTAGGCACCTTGATTAAGTAATGTGATTCAATAAAATGGTTAAATAACAGTTTCATAAATTATTAGTCAAGTATTAGTTTTTCGGGTGAATAGTGTTTTTTAATTAAAAATTAAATTAAAAATATTTAGAAAAATATTTTTATAAAATGGAGTTCATTTTTGAAATAAGAGCATTGATATTTTGTTAAGGTGAAATTTTGGTATTTTTCTGAGAAAGTTGAATTTTCGATGAATAGTGAAAATAAAGTTTTTAAGTTACGGGTGTTTAATGACATCATTAAATGATGTATTATGTATGTAATCAATATGGTCGACTTATGAATAGTACGATAAGGTATGAGGTGTCCCAAGTGGCCAATACCATGGGAAAATAACATGGGCAAGCCCATGGTTTTGCCTAAACCACCAATGAGGTACCCCTTGGTCATTAATGCCTTGTCCCCTCACTTTCCCTACAAATACCAAGCCATCCTCTCATCCTTTCGACTCCAAAATCATCATCAACGAATTTATGCTCTACTTACCTTCCAAGGAGTCCTCCCAAGGTGCCCCAAGACCTCAAGGTCCAGACCTTTGAGTTTTAAGAGTTACGTTTTAAGGTAAGGGATCCAACCTCTCTCTTTCTTTTCAAATACTCTCTTTTAAGTCATTTATTTTATGATCCATGTTATTATGTTGAAGGATGTTATTTTATATTTATCTTAATTCCCTTTTCATGTTAATATGATGATATACCCCCTATTTCTCTCATGAATACATTTTAATAATGTTTAAGTGGCGCCGTTAGGCTGCCGAATTTTTAAGGGATTCTTTCACCTTTCTCATTTTTCAAAGTTCTACTTTCATGTCAAGTATTTAAAGTTTCTTTTTTATTATGTTGGGGTATTATATCTATATATATCATACTGAAATTTTATGTTCATATGATGAGAGACCGTATTTGATCTTGTCAATTCATTTTTGTTGAAGTTTAAGTGACGCCGTTAGGCTGCCGAATCTTCATAAGAGAAATCTAATTTTTGTCTTCCTTCCATGTTTTTAATTTCAAATGGTATGTCCTTAAAATTTAATTACCATGTTCATATTTCCTTCATATTCTGTCCCTCTACTATTTTATGGGTCATTTATGAATTTTTGACCCATGTCCTCTCTCTTTTCAATGTTTTCTAAAACCTCGAAACATAGTCGTTATGCTGCAGAATTTCCGTCTCAAAATGTCTCTCTATTTTTCTAAAGTTCTTTTATTTTATTAAGTGAATACTAAAATCTCTCTATTATATATGGTTATTCACATATATACCAAAATTTTCTATTTTAAATTCTTGGATTTACATACATGAGACCCACCTTCATTTTCTGTGGGTTTTAAAGTGACACAAAGATCATGTCTTTAAAGCAGTTTTTAAAACGTTATGATTATGAAATGAAACCCATTTATTTTATGCTATATGGGTTGTTTATGAAATGATTGATGATGATATATGTGGATCACATGATAATAAAGGCGAATTTAAGGGTGCGTCCTGATAGCGCTCCAATGCATTGGGTAAAGACTTAATCTTTAGAGATGACCATTTTGACTGATACCTTGGTGAATAACCTTGGAAATTTTTATTGACACCTTGGGGATGGACCTTGGTGAAACGGAAATGATTTTATTTGTTAAATGTTTTAGCCACATCTTTAAGTTATGAAAAACATTATTTTTATTATGATAGGCCTCATGATTTATTTTTCATGCCTTAAAGTTCTTTTCATGACCTTATTGAAGTATCTCAAGTTCATATGTAAAATGTTTCTCTTGTTTCCCTTACTGGGCCTTATACTCACCCTTTCTTTTGATGTATGTCCCCAGGTTATGAGATGCAGTAATGAACCTAGGATGAACTTAAGGAGAATCCTTTCAAGTGTTTAAGAAGAATGTTTTATGTTGTTTTCATGTTTTATGTTCCTGGTTTTCAAGACACTAAGCCTTAAAGATCCTCAGTTTTGTGTAATGTAATGAAAGTTTATGTTATAAAATGTGGGATGTCATAGAAGCCATCTAGTATGATGAAATAGATATCAGGGCCATCCCATGGTGTAAGTCAATTCTAAATTCTATCTCTCAGCAAGGAGGAAATCCTGACACATCCTTATGAAAGACGTCCTCATACTCCACCACCACTATAGGGAAATGAAAGTCCATAGAATCCACTACTCCAAGGGAAATATAATCAAAATGGTGAGTAATCGGTTATATCCTGCTATTCATGAGTCCATCCTTCTCTTCTTCGGTTTCCTTTTCACCCACAAAGGAAAAACTTGATCCATCACTATGGATACATTGTATCCTATTCTTGAAATAGTCAACTAGGCTTGAACTATAGATATATTGTCCATAACCAAGATGACATCATAAGGCCTTATAACTATTAAAAAGAGATCCCATAATAAGCTATTGCCTACAAGCATCAGGTCACACTATTTACAGAAGTGTGTGATTACTGATTCACCTCATATCATAGTCTTTAAGCATAATGATCAAGCCAAGGGCTCAACTGGAATATTTTATTCATGCACTAGAGTAGTAGAAATAAAGGAGTGGCTCCCACACATGTATATTTATACGATAACTAATGTAGAATAGAAATAGATCACACCTCTAATTATGTTAGGAGGTTTGGGATCATAGGTCTCCATTGCCTACAACTATCCTCTCCCCTATTAACTATCTCTCTGAGCTTAGAATGGACCATCTTGTGGTGGTGGTTGTAATAATTAAAAAAACCTTCCACCACCTGTTACTCTACCCACCCATTTTCCACATCCTCCGCACTGTATAACTCCTTTCTCCAACCTCTTTCTCTATTTTGGAAGTCCCTCAATCATCTCCCTATCAGCTATACGATGGGTCAGATAATCCTGAGCGATATGTCTCTGAATGTCAAATGTTAAGAACTACCTCTCCCTCAGCTATTTCAAGCCATACTAAGATCCTTAAATCACTAATAATCTATCCCAGGATTTCCTCTTGAAGTTTTTCTCATGTTCGGATCCCTATGACTGCCATCAACTTCCTACTACTGAGGTCTTAGCTCCCATGTGCCCACTACTAGCACTAACTATTAGAGTTTTCTCTTCCAATAAGATATACAATAATAAGTACAATTAAAGAACTCCAACATAGGTTATAATGAAAATAAATATTACTGAATCCCTAATATCTCAATATAAGATGTAACACCCCAAGATTTCATAGTGTGTTATTTCTTCAAAATAATTCAATAACTTGCACTACACGCAACACCGAGTTCAATCGCACCATGACTTACAAAACAAGCCGTTCAAAAGAGGTTATGAATAGTATTAACTAAATTTTAAACTTTATATAATAGTTATAATTTTAGAATCCATATTATGAGTTTCTTAGACATAATGTAAGAACACATTCATTTTCAGTACTGCACTTTTATCAACTTTTAATAGTGAACCCTTTTTAAATACAATATTTTAAACTATTTGACTAAATGGGGACGTCAAAAATTTAAAATGAAACATCCCAAGCTTCCACGGTACGCTTTCCTTTGAATAATACAGTAGCGTGTGTTGTACGCAACTTCGAGTTCTAACACACACCACAACCAATCAAACTAGCCGTTATGAATAGTAATACCTACTTTTTGAAATTATATATATTTTATATTTCAAAATGGACTTCATTTTTGGATTCAGAATATCGAATTTATCCTAGGGTGAAATTTTGGAACTTTTCGGATAACTTTAATATTTTGATGAATAGTGAAAATTAATAAATTTTAATTAAAAACAACTTTTTTAATAAAAATAATTAATATTGATAAATTATGAATTTGAGTGGTTTTAAAGTATATTTAGAATATATTTTTACCATTTAATACAATGTTGGTCATTGGACATAATTTTACAATTAAACCAGACATAAACAAGTGCCAATCTTTTGATAA
This sequence comes from Viscum album, assembly GCA_963277665.1. Lineage (NCBI taxonomy): Eukaryota > Viridiplantae > Streptophyta > Magnoliopsida > Santalales > Viscaceae > Viscum > Viscum album. The sequence continues at coordinate 177,443,065 of OY728138.1, forward strand.
TTATTATCTCTTAAAAACACGCTTTTTGTTTTAACAACGAGAATTAATTTTAAATTAATTTCTGCCACTTCTGTGTTTTGAATTTGGAAAAATGGATTCCATATTTGGAATCAGGATTTTTAAATTGTGTAAATAGGTAACTTTTATTTTTAGACATTTTGAATAATTACTGCGGTAAATATTTTATTTACCATGGTTAAGGGTAAATCCGGTAAATAAGGGTTAAAAAATAATATTATAATAATACTAAATTATCCTAAAACGTGTACTAGACTTATTGGCTGATACATATTCGACCATAGGAATCTTTGGGTCAATTTTGGGACCCCATGGAGCCACTTGTAGGTGATAGGGACACTTAATTTTAATTAAGTTAAAATAAGTACAAAAATGACATAAGCACATATCTTTTAGAAAAACAATTTTTAAATAGGGTTATATATGTTGGATTTTAGACTATAAATATTCATTAGAAATATAAAAATATTTCCTAAATAATGATATTTTATTTATAATTTTTAGACTTAATTTATTTATGACACAATGATGATGCAGTAATTACCATAATAGTGAAAAGTTAAACTAATTGATATTATAAATACACAAATAAATATAATTTTAGACTTTTTATGAATTAAACTATTTTTTTAAGTTAATATGACATGTTAGGGATTATGTAATTAAATTTTTTCGAAGTAATCATTCTGTTATGAGTTTCACAAAAATCAACTATTGAATAGTATCAAAATTGACATAAAAGAGTTTTTAAAACAAATATTATATTATTAATTGATATTAAATTCTTAAAAATCTATGGTTCGTCCAAGAGACTTATATCATTATAGGTGTATCATTAATGGACCACTTGGGGGTCTTTTGGATGTATATAGTAAGTTTATTAACCATATAATATAAAAATACAAAGAGACATTGTAAAAGTGAAACTAATTAACTTAGAGTTAATACTTAAAGATATGGTTAATATAAGTACCCAAACCAGTCTAAATTCTATTGGTTGAGTTGTTTTCGACCCATCCCCACCTTAACATTTAAATAATCAACTTTAGAGACATTATAAACCGAATATGAATTTATTATAAATTAATATTTCTAGCTTTTCCAAAGGTGCCCTCACCCCTCTTATAAAAGCGCACTCCTCATTTATTCACACCTTCAAAGCCTTTTTGTTCGGCCAAAATCTGCCCAAATACTCTCCCAACTTCCCTAAATACAACCTAGAGGCCTTATTTTGATCAGAAAGCTAAACCAAGGATCCTTTTTGATCAAATCAAAAGGAAGAACCCGAAGAAGAGGTAATGATTTCACCACCCTTTTCCAAGTTCCTTTCTTCTTACACTTCTTCTTCCTTTGTTATTACCATTATAAAATATTAACTCCAGTATCATATATATATTGTGATGTTATTATAAATATGGTACAACCATATTCAGTATTCTATCCACCCTTTGAATAACATGTCACCATACGTGCGTACGTACGACTTACCGTCTCCACGTCGTGGTGTAATTGTTATTCAATATATTATTATTTGGATGGGTATAATAATGATGTGTAACTCATGTAAATAATAAATATAACATGATAATGATTCTGTATATATGATATACTATCAAATTATATATTATCTTAATATCAAAAGAATGATATTGTCGCTCGTGCGTACGTACGGACTACCATCTCCACGAACGCGATGAGATTTATTCTCCATGGTATCAATTCAACTATAATTATCATTTTCTGATTTAAAAATGATGTTTAAGGACTTGATATCATTCTGGATATGAATAATATAAAACCTATCCATTACAAACATGGCTTACATAACAAAACATATAAAAGAAAATGAGTAAGTTAACACCCGAAACAACGATAATACAAAGATATTATTAACAAAGCAATGTTAAAAGATCATATATGATATCATATGAATGCATATGATTCTTGTATAATTTAATAAAAATTATTTCACTATTATACAGGAGGTTAACCTACCCCAACCAAGGAAAAGTACAAGGTAAGGGTTATTTCACAATCTCTTCATTATCTGAGGTTGTTTATACGTAAGAATCTACTGGGATCTCTTATCATCCACATCCATGTTTCTTCAAAATGTATTTCAAAACATTTTTAATATTTACAAGAATATGGGTTAAAGTCATTTATACCCTTGTTTGACTTTTTATAAGTGGTTTATAAAGGAATATTTCCATTTCTTTCCAAACAAGTTTCTTTTTAACCTTTTCGATAGAATTAAGGTAAGAATGTTTTTTTAAACTTATACGGCGGGTGCGGTTATTTTCCGCCGTTATAAAATCGTCGAAGCTTACCTTACAAGATTATAAGAATATTTTCAAAGAAAATGTTTTATTTCATAAATATATGACTCTTAAATGATTTCAAAATAGAAATAGATATTTCTCTAAAAAGAGTTTTGATTTCATCTATGTCAACATCCTTTGATGGATTTTATGCTTGTTTGAAGTTGATTTATTATGATACAAAACTTCTATATTGTATTGAAGGTTTTGTGATAGGTTTGACTGTGGATGTTCTATTCATAGTTTACGGTGAAAGTATTGACATTTCGTATGCTAGTTTTAATACTAATTTTTATGTTATGTTTAAACCTTTTCATATGAGAATGCATTGGACTTAATATGTGACGGGTGGAGCCCGCTATAGCTCCTCGATGAATCAGTAGGTCTCATGAGACAAACTAGTGTCTTGGCACAAGGCCTTGGAAAAATCTTATTTGTAGTCTTGGCATGAGGCCTTGGCTATGTGGTTATGATAGTCTGGCATTATGCATTCCATCATTATGAAAGTGGTTTTTGATATTGCATGTGATTATTCTATTAGTAGAATATCCATGTGAATAAGTAAATGGAATTATTTCATTTTACTTTTTCCATACCATGTTTAAGTTCAAGTTTAAAAGGTTTTTGTTTTAGTTATACATTGCCTTAAAATTTTATGCTTATTTTTGAAAGTTTCCACTTTATTGTTATCCTTACTGGGCATTTGAGCTCACCCCTTTTCTATGTTTTATTTTTCCCAGGATGTGAAGAAGTAAGTTATGAATGACCTACATGGATAGTATGTGGGGATATGTGTGTGGAATATGGAGACTATGTTGTTGTAGTAGGTTTTCACTTTATGATGTAATGTAAAACTTTATGAATATATCTAGTGTTTCCAAGGCTACTAAACCAATCAGTCTTTCGAGATTTGATCTTTCTTGTGATCATGCCAACGTTATGTAATAATGCACCGACTCTGGGTAACTGGGGTCGGGGCGTTACAGTTGGTATCAGAGGGAGGTTTAGTACAAACCTTGGAAGCTAGATTTAGATAAACTCTGATTAGATCATGTAGACCTAAGATGAAATTTGAGGATTTGTATAGAAGAACTTCCTAGAATTTTGGTATTGTAGAGATTTTGTGAGTTTTCCGAGCAATACATCCCTGTCTAGATACGAGCAGGTAGAGCCGGCTCTGGAACAGATGTACCTAGGGGTAAAACCCGAAAATACCACTTTGAGCTAGACTCGAACGGGAACTGGTGCACGACAACGGGCCTTGCTGCACTCTTGGTTATGACACTCCCGGGGGATATGCTTAGGATAATTCTAATTTTCTTTACAAACCATTATGAAGGGTTTATGAGTATATAATTCCTCAAAGGAGACATTTTTATGATTATGGATTATATCCATAAACTATTTAATTTATGTTATGTGTTTTACAAGTTTGGGATTAGGTATTGTTATTCATAAACTAATCTAGTGTATTCCATTGTTTAGAAATGGCGCCCAGTAGAAGGAATGAGAACTCCAGCAATGCACACGATCCAAAGAGAAGGAAGGATCATATTTTTCATGGTCTTAAGCCAGAATTTATAAGAGAAATAGTCTCCCATGTATTATCATCATATGAAGAAATAATATCATGTGTTGATAAGATAAGTAAAGAGTTTACTGAGTTCTATGACTTTGAAGGGAAGCAAGAGAAGAAAAGGATGGAAGAGATAAAGATGGATAAAGGGAAGAGGGAAAAGAAGAATTTTCCCATATGTGATAACTGTGGGAAGAAACACCCTGGAACTTTCCTAAAAGGAATGAGAGTTTGTTATAAGTGTGGAGGAAAAGGGCACAAAGTACGTGACTGCAAGGGTAAGAAAATGGTTTCAAATGTACAATTCTTCATTTGCAAGGAGTTTGGACACTACGTAAACCAATGTCCTAGTCATCAGACTATGCAGAAAATGATGCTATTGGATAATAATCAAGTTATGATACTACCACATATGAAGAGGAATGATTAGAGTTCTTATGTTGATTATTTCAATTAAGTGTTGTATCAACAATGTACTTGTTATAATAATTATGGAGTATATAAGGATTTTACTGTAGTACTATTTCATTATGGACTTGAGATTGTGTGGAACAATGAAAAGTGGCTCAATAGCAGGTTAAATTTTTGGAAAATATATGGTTGAGAGAAAGATAAACCATAATACGGTTCTAATACCGAGGTATTGATTTTAGAATAATACATGATTATTTTGGATAAATTATATTTGATATTCTTGACTACCTTGAAACTGATTAATGATTTGTATATTACATCATTATTGGGGTTTACTACATTTTTGGATTGAAGCAGTATATCTATTATAAGGAATAAGGGATCATGAATGTAATCAATAAGGTTTTATAATAATTCAGGATGTTGCAGTGTTTTAAAAGAATATATGATGAAGGTGATCACATGTTATTAGGCGGCAAAAAAAAGGATCTTCATTGTGTTTACCTTCCTTATAAATTTTGGACTGAAGTATTTTGGTTAGTTCTAGTTTGGAATATTTTGGATTGCCATAAAAGGACAACCCGGAGGTCGGGCGGCAAACCGTCGCGTCCGGCAAGACCACGAGACTTGAACCCACAACCGAAGGGCGACAAGGGTGTATCACCTACCACTGACCCACGTGATGTCCGGGATTAAATAATGTAGTTTTTTTAAAAAGATCTGGTAGATGAATTATAAATTCATTTTTTTGGAACCCTATACGAATAGGATAAATAGAATATATATTTTTTCGTTCTATTATCTTTTAGAGTGAAAGATGAGTTTGTGGTAGAAATTAGTTAAAGGATGGAACTCTACTTTTCAAGAATATATTTTTCTTCTTCTCTTATTCTATGAAGAAATTAATTCTTATACTTTATTTAAGTAATCCTAAAACCAAAAATGTGTTATCCTAATACCCTATGTTTTGTTGAACCGATGGTATTTCAAATCATCATAGATTGATGAATTTAAGGACCTCAATTTTACACTTGTTTGTGATTAATGACCTTAATCACTACCTATAAATATTTACATTTTTCCTCTAATTATATGTCTCTAATTTCCACCAATGTTCTCCTAATAGAGATAATAATTTGGTGGTGACCCTTTCATTTATCTTTTCCCCATATTAAGACTAAATTTTAGTAACCTAATTTCCAATATGGGTTTTACCACAAACATATTTTCTATTTTCAACCTTTTATTTTCGAAGAACAATTTCAAATTGCGAGGACGCAATTTATTGAAGTAGGGGTGAATGTAACACCCCAAGATTTCATAGTGTGTGTTTTTCTTCAAAATAATTCAATAAATTTCACTACACGCAACACCAAGTTCAATCGCACCATGACTTACCAAACAAGCCGTTCAAAAGAGGTTATGAATAGTATTAACTAAATTTTAAACTTTATATAATCCTTATAATTTTAGAATCCATATTATGAGTTTCTTAGACATAATGTAAGAACAAATTCATTTTCAGTATTTCACTTTTATCAAATTTTAATAGTGAACCCTTTTTAAATACAACATTTTAAACTTTTTGACTAAATGGGGACGTCAAAAATTTAAAATGAAACATCCCAAGCTTCCAAGGTACACTTTCCTTTGAATAATACAGTAGCGTGTGTTGTACGCAACTTCGAGTTCTAACACACACCACAACCAATCAAACTTGCCGTTATGAATAGTAATACCTAATTTTTAAAATTATATATATTTTATATTTTAAAATGGACTTCATTTTTGGATTCGGAATATCGAATTTAGCCTAGGGTGAAATTTTGGAACTTTTCGGATAACTTTAATATTTTGATGAATAGTGAAAATTAATAAATTTTAATTAAAAACAACTTTTTTAATAAAAATAATTAATATTGATAAATTATGAATTTGAGTGGTTTTAAAGTATATTTAGAATATATTTTTACCATTTAATACAATGTTGGTCATTTGACATAATTTTACAATTAAACCAGACATAAACAAGTGTCAATCTTTTGATAATTATTATCTCTTAAAAACACGCTTTTTGTTTTAACAACGGGAATTAATTTTAAATTAATTTCTGCCACTTCTGTGTTTTGAATTTGTTAAAATGGATTCAATATTTGGAATCAGGATGTTCAAATTTTGTAAATAGGTAACTTTTATTTTGAGAAATTTTGAATAATTATTGCGGTAAATATTTTATTTACCATGGTTAAGGGTAAATCCGGTAAATAAGGGTCAAAAAATAATATTATAATAATACTAAATTACCCTAAAACGTGTCCTAGACTTATTGTATGATACATGTTCGACCATAGGAATCTTTGGGTCAATTTTGGGACCCCATGGAGCCACTTGTAGGTGATAGGGACACTTAATTTTAATCAAGTTAAAAAAAGTACAAAAATGACATAAGCATATATATTTTAGAAAAACAATTTTTACATAGCGTTATATATGTTGGATTTTCGACTATAAATATTCATTAGAAATATAAAAAGATTTCCTACATAATGATATTTTATTTATAATTTTTAGACTTTAAATAATTTAATTTATTTATGACACAATGATGATGCAGTAATTACCATAATAGTGAAAAATTAATATAATTGATATTATAAATACAAAAATAAATATAATTTGAGACGTTTTATGAATTACACTAATTTTTTAAGTTAATATGACATGTTAGGAATGATTGAAATAAATATTTTTTAAGTAATCATTCTGTTATGAGTTTCACAAAAATCAACTATTGAATAGTATCAAAATTGACATAAAAGAGTTTTTAAAACAAATATTATATTATTAATGGATATTAAATTCCTAAAAATCTAAGGTTTTTCAAAGAGACTTATATAATGATATTTGTATAATTAATGGACCTCTTGGGGGTCCTTTGGATGTATATAGTAAGTTTATTAACCATATAATATAAAAATACAAAGAGACATTGTAAAAGTGAAACTAATTAACTTAGAGTTAATACTTAAAGATATGGTTAATATAAGTACCCAAACCTGTATAAATTCTATTGTTTGAGTTTTTTTAGACCCATACCCACCTTAAAATTTAAATAATCAACTTTAGATCCATTAGAAACCGAATATGAATTTTTTATAAATTAATATTTCTAGCTTTTCCAAAGGTGCCCCTCACCCCTCTTATAAAAGGGCACTCCTCCTTCTCATTTATTCACACCTTCAAAGCCTTTTGGTTTGGAAAAAATCTGCCCGAATACTCTCCCAACTTCCCTCAATAAAACCTAGAGGCCTTATTTTGATCATAAATCCAACCTAAGGAGCCCTTTTGATCAAATAAAAAGGAAGAACCCGAAGAAGAGGTAATGATTTCACCACCCTTTTCCAAGTTCCTTTCTTCTTCCACTTCTTCTTCCTTTGTTATTACCATTATAAAATAATAACTCCAGTATCATATATATATTGTGATGTTATTATAAATATGGTACAACCATATTCAGTATTCTATCCACCCTTTGAATAACATGTCACCATACGTGCGTACGTACGGCTTACCGTCTCCACGTCGTGGTGTAATTGTTATTCAATATATTATTATTTGGATGGGTATAATAATGATGTGTAACTCATGTAAATAATAAATATAACATGATAATGATTCTGTATATATTATATACTATAAAATTATATATTAGTTTAATATCAAAAGAATGATATTGTCGCTCGTGCGTACGTACGGACTACCGTCTCCACGAACGTGATGAGATTCATTCTCCATCGTATCCATTCAAGTATAATTATCATTTTATGATTTAAAAATGATGTTTAAGGACTTGATATCATTTTGGATATGAATAATATACAACCTATCCATTACAAACATGGCTTACGTAACAAAACATATAAAAGAAAATGAGTAAGTTAACACCCGAAACAACGATAATACTAAGATATTATTAACAAAGCAATGTTAAAAGATCATATATGATATCATATGAATGCATATGATTATTGTATAATTTAATAAAAATTATTTCACTATTATACAGGAGGTTAACCTACCCCAACCAAGTAAAAGTACAAGGTAAGGGTTATTTCACAATCTCTTCATTATCCGAGGTTGTTTATACGTAATAATCTACTGGGATCTCTTATCATCCACATACATGTTTCTTCAAAATGAATTTCAAAACATTTTTAATATTTACAAGAATATGGGTTAAATTCATTTATACCCTTGTTTGACTTTTTATAAGTGGTTTATAAAGGAATCTTTCCGTTGTTTTCCAAACAAGGTGCTTTTTAGCCTTTTCGACAGAATTAAGGTAAGAATGTTTTTTAAAACTTATACGGCGGGTGCGGTTATTTTCTGCCGTTATAAAATCGTCGAAGCTTACCTTACAAGCTTATAAGAATATTTTCAAAGAAAATGTTTTATTTCATAAATATATGACTCTTAAATGATTTCAAAATAGAAAGAGATATTTCTCTAAAAAGAGTTTTGATTTCATCTATGTCAACATCCTTTGATGAATTTTACGCTTGTTTGAAGTTGATTTATTATGATACAAAACTTCTATATTGTATTGAAGGTTTTCTGATAGGTTTGACTGTGGATGTTCTATTCATAGTTTATGGTGAAAGTATTGACATTTCGTATGCTAGTTTTAATACGAATGTTTATGTTATGTTTAAACCTTTTCATATGGGAATGCATTGGACTTAATATGTGACGGGTGGAGCCCGCTATAGCTACTCGATGCATCGATAGGTCTCATGAGACAAACTAGTGTCTTGGCATAAGGCCTTGGCAAAATCTTATTTGTAGTCTTGGCACGAGGCCTTGGCTATGTGGTTATGATAGTCTGGCATTATTCATTCCATCATTATGAAAGTGGTTATTGATATTTCATGTGATTATTCGATTAGTATAATATCCATGTGAATAAGTAAATGGCATTATTTTATTTTACTTTTTCCATACCATGTTGAAGTTCAAGTTTAAAAGGCTTTTGTTTTAGTTATACATTGACTTAAATTTTTATGCTTATTTTGAAATTTTCTGCTTTATTGTTATCCTTACTGGGCATTTGAGATCACCCCTTTTATATGTTTTATTTTTCCCAGGATGTGAAGAAGTAAGTTAAGAATGACCTGCAGGGATAGTATGTGGGGATATGAGTGTGGAATATTAAGACTATGTTGTTGTAGTAGTTTTTCAATTTATGATGTAATGTAAAACTTTATGAATATATCTAGTGTTTCTAAGGCTACTAAACCAATCGGTATTTTGAGATTTGATCTTTCTTGTGATCATGCCAATGTTATGTAATAATGCACCAAATCTGGGTAACTGGGGTCGGGGCGTTACATAAGACTTGATCAAAGGTCCATGATCTGAAAAATATATCTCACACCATATCTCAGAAGTATCATGAGAGATCATTAAACCTCAAAGAAGACTATTCCATGTTCATACTATCCCTTTGTAAATGTAGAGGCTCTTGGATTCACACTGATCACAACATGGATAAATAAAACTCCTTCCTAAAGATATGCTCAAATTCTGACCAAAAGAGAGTTTTCTCATCGTATGAATGAGTCACCAGACTCCAACATTACCCATCAGATCCCTGAATAAGACTCATCATAAGGAATAACATCTATTATGAAGTCATCCTCATAAAGAGGAAAACTCTGGTGACTGTCTCTATCCAGTTCTCAGCTACCTAGGGGTCTGGATTTCTCTGAAACGTAGGAGGCCACTACATCTAAAACTCATGAGTTCACTCATCCTATGTGCATCCACTTCTAGTAGTGTTGGTGCTTACTGCATCTCTATGAGTGATGGAATAATTAGAAACCCACCGGGAGGCACTACCTCCAGTATTGGTCCCTGTACTGAAACCTCATCACTCAGAGGATCAACCTCTTGATCACGTAGTGGAATCCCGACTGTCTGTCTTTGTCGCGGCCTCCTACAATAAACATGATGTAATTTAGTTAATGAGTATATTTGTGCAGATAACTAAAGAAGGACATGGAAACCACAACCTTCTATATGATTCATGTTCCAATGTTTTTCTATACAGTCAATGTCTACATGTATTAAGTCAACAAGTAGGTTATCAGAGTCCTAGTTAATGGATACATCAGCCACCGCACCAATATTGGATTACCTGGACTAAAATCCAAACTCAAAACAATTTAACGCTATTTCTATAAATCCAAAATCTATCTAACTACTATAAAAAAATTGATTTATGGTACTAAGGTAGAACCACACTTTGATATCACTCTATCACGACCCAACCCAGAGGGGCTCGCCTAGCTGGGGATAATCTAAGTGTGACCACCCCAAGACCACCTCCAATAGGCCAAAGGCTGGTGACTAGTACTGAGTAGGCATATCCCACACATGAGATAAATTATCCTAATACACATGTACACACACACACACATATCTACAATCCCATGCAATACTAAGAAATTGAAAATCAAATGATACCATAAATGTATGCATAACATCTATCCCTCACTAGTGTATAATAATAAGGGATGGAAAGCACTAATGGGGGATAAATACAAGCCCAATTTTTTTTCAAAGGATTCCAACTTTATCATAAGGAGGGGAATATTTTCAAATGCAACACCAACATACAAATCAATATGTCTATCCCAAAACTATGCTCAACCTGCTTTTGGTCCTCCCAGGACTGTGTCAAAAGGCCAGCGATTTACACAAGATACGACATGTGTGGGTAGATACCACACAGGAGTGAGTATAACAATACCTAGTAGAACACCCTAAAATTAATAAGAATAAAAAATCAATAGTATTTATCTCATAACATCTATACAATAAATAATCCAGATATACTCATAATAGAAAACTGGAATCAAGTGGTCTCAACAAATACTTCTAGCCATAGGATACTACTCAAGGACTATAGGTAATGCTCATTCTAGGATTAATCACTCCAAAATCCATGACATCACTAGTGGTACTCATCCAAGAGTCCATGATTGTCGGGCCCACCTAAGAAATACTCACCAGATCTTTGAAGATCTCATCATCTAGGTAGGAGATCACAACTAGGGTTACTGGGGGACACTATAAACTATATATATCATCCTAATAGATAGAGGATTGATTCCCTGTGCATATTGGTCATGATGATACCACATAACCCACCTCAGAATGATAGAGGATCAAACCCCAATATCATAGGGGGATGCAAAAAACTCTATATGAATACTGACCCGCCAAGGGGTTCTTAATCCTATGCCAAAGATTTAATACACACTATACCCTCATGGAAAGGTACCAAGGAATAAAACTCAATTGACCCTAGACTAAACTGAGGAAATGAAGGGTTCCAGACACCCTTAGAGGGATTAAACTATGTGTAAAGGGGTACACGACATGTCTTTCCAACCTCTAGTCTGCCCGTGTATCACCGTATCACACTACATGTATACCTCAAAATAAAAAACATGTAAAATCATGGTATATGGAATGTAGAGGCTTCTAAAACTCTTCCCACACTGGTCTATCTATACTCGTGTTATTTTAGTTGTGCTTGTGTACACCTAGCCATGTCCGAGTACATGACTCAGCAAGTGTACTATGGATGAGTCCAAGCACACATACAAGCCCATGTACTCAACCCATGCCCATGTATCCTCTAAGATACATGGTATGAATATATCCAAGGGTCACATGGAATGTGTTATGGACCAAAAAACATGTTAACATTAACTTTGAAAGAAACCCTAATGCCATATCCAGGGGGTTCCCCACGATGTATAACTCTGGATTACACGCTGTGTAATATGGGATTTGCAGAATCCTGAAGTTCCTTATCCATGTCTCCTCTAATGGATTTGGACTTTAATTTAGTCAGAAAACTCTTTGAAGATCCTGGATCTATGTAAACCAACCCTTAACGTCGCTACTCACCTAAAAAAAGGCTACGATCTACTTAGAAATTAACCACCATCACCTCACACTATCTGTCAAGCATAAAATTGGGAATAATGGACATCACTAGTCTGATTTGATCCACCTTAGATCATCCTCCATCATCATCTCATTCTGAATACATTCTCGATCATGAACTGCACCCACAATATCGATATGTTGTGCTAAAGAACAGTCGTGTAATGATCAAATACTCTAAATTCATTGAACATAGAGACAAATGAATTTCCCATGATGAACATGTGATGAAACATAGAGAAAACTATAAACCATAAACATGAGGAATGAACCTCATCCTTTATTCATTTCATCCTCAATCTATTTTTGTAGAATAGAAGAATGAAGAGGAATAAGAAACAATGAAAAAATAAATCAACCATAAAAATAAATCAACCGTCGATGAATCTACATAAATAAAACATCCTACCTCAAGTTTGAATTAATTTCTGACAAAAAATGGTGTTGTTTTACCATTGTTGGGGAGATCCACAAACCCCATTGGTGTAAACGATCCATACGATACTAATCCAATCTCCTGATCTGTTGTCATTCTCCAATGTCTCTCTATAGACTCCTCTCACAATAATAGGGTTATGAGGCTAAACCTATGATTGTGTTATAACTTTATACTTATAGGGATTTCTAGTCCGTTTTAACCATAATAAAATAAATAAATAAATCAATTTATTTATTATTATCTCTATTGATTTTTTTACACAAATGCATGATGTCGAAAAAGATTATGTCACACCTGTAGAGACCCAAATATTGAAGTATATGGACATTACATTACTTGTGTGGAATAGATAATACATAAAAAAACAGACACCAAAGGACCATAATAGTTTAGTGTATTTGGAAGCTTGAAACATAATCTTCTAATCTTGGTGAAAGATCTTCAACATATCCCATAAAGATCTTCCCTTTTTTTTCTTACCTAAAACCTTTCTTTATATCCTGGGGAAAAGAAAACATATAAAGGGTGAGATCAAATGTTCATTAAGGGTAATCATGGAGAAAATAAAACAAACCATATACATTTGAAATTCAAAACATGAACATAAAGTTTAAACATCAAAATCTTGAGTTGTGAAATAAATCTTAGCAGTACGTAAGGCATAGATCATAAAGGAACATCAATAATGATAAAATAGCATGTGAATAAAACATGTAATTGTGGAAAAACATTAATCACATGATATGATTTCCATATTTTCCAAGGCATTACTGCCAAGGCCATATTAGTGGACAAAGTCCCTTTCTGAAATCGAGTTCACTCCTCGTTCCAGTCCTGTATCACTGAACCAGATTAACTTACCGATCCAGCCATGTCTATCTCATGAGATATAAATCTTTACCCAATGCATTGGAGGGAGATATAGGTCCCATGAATCTCATATTTAAATCATTCATACTTGTGCCACAACATAAATATAAATCATTCATCATAACCCAAAGAATAAAATGGGTTTCATAAACATCATCCCATCATAACGTAATCCATATAAAACAAATGGATATCATTTCATCATAATATAAGTGAAACAATTTAAATCATAGAGACATTATACTTGAAACATACACATATTAAATAAATTCATCTTAGATGGAAAATGGTTTTGATAAAACACTTGAAATGAATTCTTGAGGAAAATATCCTTTCTTCTTCAAAATCATTTTCTTTTCACAAAATGAAATGCAATTTTAAAAGAAAATGATTTTATTGAAAATAATCATGAAATATTGTAGAGGAAGATTTATATAAATAAGGCTTTATGAAATTGTAAAAACCCATTCACGGCGTATAAGTTAAAAAAACATTCTCCTCATGCTTTTTTCGGAAAAGTGAAAAAGTTCTTTGTATGGTAAACAAAAGAAAGATTCCTTTAATAACACAATGTAAAAGTCAAAAAGGGGTAAAAATGACTTTAAAAATATATGGAATAATATTAAACACTTTATGAAAAACATTTTTATGGACATGGATGAAAAATATAACCCCAGTAAATACTTACGTATAAGAAATCTCGAATAAAAATGAGATTGAAAAATTATCCCATACCTTATGTCCAATATGATTCGTATGTATTCGAACCTCTTGTATAATGATTTAAATAATGTCATTGACTTATTACAGAATCATATTTATTGTTATGATATCATATATGGTTCACTTATGACTTTATATTACCCGTTCTTTTGTAAATTCCATGTTAAAGCATCATTTTGGGTAAAATCGTTTCATTTATCGTACTTATTTCGACATGTTGTTCTTGATATTATTACTTATATCCTGATTTAATTAATTCCATAATCTAAAACATGATTTATATATAATATATATTCAGAATATAAATATATATTATAGATCGATAATTGGAATGAAATACACCATTCATGGAGATGGTAGGTCGTACGTACGCATGAACGCTGTTTTCATTTCCTTATTGAATTAAATGAAATTAAGTAAATGAAACATATATATACATAAATACAGTATTATTATTATGTAATATATTTCATGATTATTTATTATATATACTTTATAATCATACTTTAATGGTTAATCATGGAAAATGAATATCATCGCGTTCGTGGAGACGGTAGTCCGTACGTACACACAAGAGATGATATCATTACCATGATCATGGATTTGTATTGAAGTGTATGTATAATATTTCAGAATCAATATAACTTTAAAATAATCATATATAGTTATTTATTTACACCATTATAACCATCCATATAAGGTGGTGGTGGAAAACAGATTACACCACGACGTGGAGAAGATATTCCGTACGTACGCATGCGCGGTGATTTCATTTTTTATAGGATGGATAGAAGATGAAATAGGGTTGTTTTATATTTATAATAACATATCAGTATATTATTGATACTGATGTTATTAATTTATGATGAAACAAATAAAGAAAAAGAAGTAGAAGAAGAAATAAATTGGAAAGAATCGGTAAAGGATATTACCTCTTCTTTGACGCACCTCTTCTTAACCTCCTATTAAGGCACTAGAGTTGGTCTTTTGAGGAGATAATAACCTCTATAATGTTTCTAGGTAAGTTTAGAAGTGAAATGGGCAGGGGTTGGACGAGCTTGAATGCTCAAAATTATGTAAAGAGAAGAGGGAGGAGGTGCCCTTTTATAAGGGAGGAGAGGGGCACCTTTGTAAAAATGTAAAATAGTATTTTATAATAATGTCATATTCGGTTTTTAATAGATCCAAATTGATTTATTTCTAAGATAAGGTGGGGATGGGTCGAAATACTCTCAACCAATAGGTTTTAGACAAGTTTAGGTTACTATTATAACCTTATCATTTAGATTTAACTCTAAGTTAAATAATTTATCTTTTACTGTGTCTTCTTGTTTTCTTACACCATATGGTTAATAAACTTACTATAACAAGCCAAAATAACCCCAAGTGGTTAATTATTAATATATATAACCTTATCTAAGTCATTTGGCCGAAACTTAGATTTTTAGGAATAAAATAACCATTAATAATATAATATCTGTTTTAAAAACTATTTTATGTCAATTATGACACTATTTGGTAATTGATTTTTGTGAAAATCATAACAACATGATTAGTTCGAACAAAGTTAATTAAATAAATACTTACATGTCATATTAACCTATAAAATTAGTGTAATTTATAAAAATTCTCAAATTACATTTATTTGGGTATTTATAACATCAATTATGTTAATATTTCATTAATAAGGTAATTACTACATCATCATTGTGTCATAAATAAATTAAATTATTTAATGTCTAAAAATTATAAATAAAATACCATTATGTAGGAAATATTTTTATCTTTATAATTAATATTTTTAGTTGAATTTACCTAATGTATAACCCTATATTAAAAATATTTTAGTTATTAAACTTTGATTTTAACTCTTTTAACTCTTCTTTAAATAAAATAATAATAAGTGTCCTAATCTAATACAAGTGGATCTAAATGGTAATATTTTATTCCTAAGGTTGTTTTTGGCCGAATTACACTTATCCAATAGAATTAGGACATGTTTTAGGGTAATAATAATATCATTTTTACCCTGAATTACCCTATTTACTTTTAACCGTGGTAAAAAAGTAAAAAGTTACTATTCACCAAAATTTTTTTTATCTTATTGAACCAAATTTTACTCCTTGATATTAACCGTGTCTCTTGGATTTTTGAAATTCCACTCACAGAAGCGGTAAAATTAAGTTTTATGTAAATTTTCAAATTCTCCTAGGAGGTGGGTAAAAGACGGTGAAAAGTTCAATAAAAATTTTATATATATAAAATTATTAGAAAATGACTCCAATGAATTACATTGAACTTATATAGGTATTATTTATCAATTTTGACCTAAAATAAATTTAAATAAAATAAATAATTATTTAAATAAAAAGTCTGTTTTAACCAATAACTGAGTGTTTTCACTATTCATCAAAAATTGAAAGTTTTCATAAAAATACCAAAATTTGACCCTAGGATAATTTTGATATTCCGAATCCAAAAATGAAGTCCATTTTGAATGATAAAATTTATAAATTTTCAAAACGTGGGTATTACTATTCATAATGGCTAGTTTATATAATATTTTAATAACATATCGTTGTTTAGTGAAGCTCGGTATTGCGTACAACACACACTATCGAGGAAGGTTGCGATTGCGTGTAGTGAAAGCCAAGTCAGACTTACGTGTTGTGCAAGAATTCTTTTTTGTTGCATATAACAAGATCCAACCATATTTCATTTATACATTGAATATATATATATATATATATATACACTAAATGTTGCGTAGAATAACTACTATAAAACAAACTTGAAATTGTGTGTAACATGATCCAAGATTAGTGTTGCGTATACTGCAAGCTAATACGGTGTTGCGTATAGCGCAAGATAATATTGGTGTAGCATACAACATAATATATGAAATAAACTAAAAAGAATATATCTTATAAAATCTCGAGGTGTTACATTCTACCCCCCTTAAAATGAATTTCTCCCTCGAAATTCATTGGGGTTATAAATGGTTTATTACATGAGAGTTTCTTTCATAGAAACCCACATCGTATAAAGTAATACCAAAACATAACTTTAAAAACTAAAGTATGAAACATAACGGTCACCCAAGCTAACTAATCACTGGGTTTCCACATAGGATAACATAGGTAAAAAAATGGATATGAATGATAAATCTAACCATCAAGTTCTAATGGAGAGTCACTACTACAAGATAAGGCTATAGCCACGGACCTATAGCCATGGTTTTATAGGTCCGTGGCTATAGCCAATTTATACCCACAGTTTAATTAAAAAACCATGCCTAAAATTTGCCGTCCCCTTTTTTCCCCCAAAATCCATCGGGCTCCTCCTCCGTTCTCCCAATCAGCGACCCTCCTGCCCTCACGATTCCTCCTCCACTGCGATCTCCTCCTCGCCACACCCTCCTCCTCGCCGTGACCTCCTCCTCGCCGCGCCCTCCTCATCACCGCGACCCTCCTTCCCGACGCCTCCTCGTCGCACCCTCCTCATCGTCACAACCCTCCTCCCCGACACCTCCTCGCCACGACCCTCCTCCTCGACACCGCTCTTCCGACGCCTCCTCGCCGTGACCCTCCTCTTTACCATGACCCTTCTCCCCGACACCTCCTCCCCTACGACTCTCTTCCGACACCGAGGTTGACACCCCCATCGCCCTCCCCGGCACCTTTTCACCAACAACCCTCAAAACCCTCGACCCCTCCTTGCCATGACCCTTCTCACCCAGACCCTCCTCCAGCGAAGTTGCTCTGAGCTGCCTCCCCTCCTCCTCCATTCCCAACAGTTCTCCCCCACAACCCTCAACACCAGAGGTAATCCCCTATCTCTTCCTTCATCCCCATCCACCATTCTTGTTGAATTTTTTAAACCTTAAGTATTTTTAATATTATTCTGCACTCACTCCCATTTCCACACTGATATGCACTGCTATAACCACTCAATTTACCACACAGTAACCACTAATTTGGGACTTGACCACATCAACCGCCTATAATGTGATCGATGCAGAGTTTTGAAAATGATCGTCTCCTTAGAGTCTCCAACTTCAGTGGGCTATGTGTGAGGTTCTATAAAAAATAACACAAAACCAACATGAATTGTCATGCTTAAGTTATAAACTAGATAACGATGACTTTGTATATTTTTATACATCAGCTATGAAGAATTGGAATTGAAGGAGGAGGAAGACAGAGAACAGGGGAAGAAGCGAGTGAGAAGAACATTCAAGCAGTCTCTCTTTTCTCCTTTCTATAGGTTTTACCTCTTTTAAATTATACCTTTGATATTAGTTTTCAATATGATCATTATCTGTATTGTTTTATTTTGGCTTCTTGTTATCTTTTACTCAGTGACTTCTAATTTTCACCTTGAACACATATATTTGGAAATATGAATATACATGCCATATTACCACTATTAACATCTTAAAATTTACTATATTTTTTATCCTTAATTATTCATCACATGAATCAACTAAATTTGTGAATTTTATACCTTGTAATTAACCCATTAGATTATTGAGAGAATATAATTGTAGTTATATAGTGGAAACACCAATAATAACTCATGGAAAGTGATAATAGACCATCATAATTCTTTTCAAAGCATGAAGGACATTATTAATGTAGTTGATAAATCCTATGGTGCTTTCTATTTTCTTTCCATGGACTATGAGTGTTCTAGATCATCAGCATCACATAATTCTTTCCTTCAAGAAAAAAGGTTCATTCCCACCCCACCATTACTTTTAGAGAGGGATCTACAATACATTGATTAGGGACCATAACATATGATTCTTTTATTGATTTATTAGGTGTTAAATTTATGTGTCAATTAAATTACATGATTTCATTCTTTGTATCTTAAATTGGAATCCTTCCATAATTTTCATTATTTTCCACTTTATTATTCATAATTACAATGACTATCTAGAGTTTTGAATTTTTATATCAAAGAAACTATCATCAGTTCACCCATTTTAAAATTTATTCTTTCAATTATTTTAATTTTTTTATAGCCCACAAATTATTCCCTGTTTCAACCTCCAACTTTTCCAAAATGTCCATGAAGTTTTATTGAGAAATATAACTCAATATTTTACTAGATCTTGTATTATTTATTAATTTCTTTATGGGACTTACATGTTGTTTTCACCATCGATATATGGAATCATTAGATGTATTTAGATAATAATAATTTTAACAATCTATTGATTGGTTTTAATTTGATAAATGTTATTCATCTTAAATTCATTATTCTGTTGAACAATGAATAAAATGTTAATAAGTTAATAAATTATTTTATTAGAGAAAATAGCATAGAGAGCTCACAAATAGTAACATACATTTTTTTTGAGTCAGATTTTTAAAGGAAGTTGTACTATTTTTTCATTAGTTGGGAAAAATAGGTAATGACCAAAGAAGGTGAGACCAAATTTTAAAAACTTGTAAAATAACAATTCCATGATTTTGAATTTTTCTTCATTCATGTAAAATAATTTTTTTGAATTCATTAACATTAGGGTGGACTTTTTTATGAATTGACTCACTGGGGCCCACCTGGCTAGTGGTAAGCTGAGTGTGACACCACAAGCACACCTCTAATTGGTTAGGGGTTAGTGACCATCCATGAGTAGGAATAACACACACAAGGTTGTCCTTAGCATATGGTACCTGTACACATGAAAAGAATAAAGGGGAAAAAAATCCTACAAAAATAAAAAAAAAGACTAACTTGTTATGAGGGACGGGACTACTGACATATGCCACAACCTAGCATGAACCATGGTCTATCTAGATCACTATCTTATATCTGCTCTTGGTCCTCCTAGGATTCCTTCAAAAGGAATATTGTCTACATAAGACATGAAAAATATGGGTAGATCCCATGCAATGTTTAGTATAACAATGCTCAATAGGACACTCCAAAATCACTAAACAATGGGCATTTGGAGAGTAGTTATCTCATCATCACATAAACACATCATTACAAATACGTGATATAGCAATAGGAATAATAAACTAGATATACTCAAAACCTAAAACATGCCTCAATGGAATATTAACCATTATTTTATCCATAAGATTCTACTCAAGGATACAATTTAACAATCTTCTGGTTGCACTCACAACATGATCTATGCTTTCACTGATGGTGCATTCCCAAGAGTTCATGCTCATCAGACCTCACCAAAGATGTACTCAATGTAACTCCGAAGATCTCAATACATAGATAGGGGATCTCTCTAAGGGCATCTTGGGTATACCATACCATAGATAGAATATCCCACTAAGTATGGGATTGTACACATAGATAAGTTGGTAATAATTATTCCACAAAACCCACCTAGGGAAATAGAAAAAATTATAGAGGATCACACGCCGGGTCACACAGAGGGATTCCCAAACACTATCTGAAACTAATACCATAGAGGAGATCACAGTCCTATTATTAGGATGTAATACCCAAATTTAACCTCATGGGGATGACCAAGGGGAACACACACAAGTTAAGATAGTCCATTGTTGTATCTCATCTTCATATAATTAATCTTCCTTCTAATTATATAATCTTAATATTCTAATAATAATGTAGAAATATATTCTTTCTTCTAGTTATTATTCTCATCTTATTACCATTGTAATTCTCAGCCAATTCTTTAATATTAATGCTTGGTATATGATATGGTTTATATTTTCAAAATGTCTCTAAATTTCAATAAATCTTTGTAGATTTAATACAAAACATCACAACTCGTTATGAATTAACCCAAACACTTTTGGGAATTGATTATTATTATCTCTTAGATTTCATATAAAATCTTTTTACTATAATAAATCCTCATTCTTGGAACTTATGTACGACTATTCGTGAATTTTTATAATTTAAAACATTTTTTAATTCCCTAAACCATAATTTTAATATATTTGTTATGATTTTTTATTAACTTGTTATTGATGACTACTTAATATCTTATAAAACAATACATATAATGTTAATTAATTTTCTAGATTATTTATTTAATATATGTTTATCTGCCTCAGAATGGATAGATACTGGATGTACAACCTTGATCGGATCACTGATGAATTTCAGAAGGATTTATAATATTTTTTGGACTTTGCATTCACTAATGATTTAGATGGCAGATTGATTCGATGCCCGTGTTTTGATTGTGTTGGAAGACCTTGGTTAACTCGTGAGGAAGTGAGTTACCATATCACTAAAAGTGGTTTCCAAAAAAATTATCATGTGTGGTATCACAATGGAGAAAAATCTCATGTGTTGAATGACAACGATTCAGCGGAAAAGATTGGTATGAAAAATATGATTTTTGATCGGTTTCCTTTTGTTTCTAAAGCTAGCTCCTCATGTAGACCAGTGAAAGAGTAAATTAATACTAGAACATAGTTCTCATCTATTAATCAGGATGATGACGTTGAGAGTGTTATAAAGCTGATGGAAGATGAAAATACCCCAGTATATCAAGCATGTGAAAAAATGAGCAAACTTGAGTTTTTAATGTGATTATATCATGGGAAAACAATGTATGGATTTAATAATACTACGGTCAACTATCTCCTTACATTTATTAAGGATTTACTGCCTGATGATGCATGTATTCTAGAAAATGATTATATGGCATCAAAGTTGGTTGAAAAATTTGGATTTTCATCTAGTAAGATTCATTCTTGTCTCAAAGACTGTTGTTTGTTCTGGAAGGAGAATGCAGACTTGAGTCAGTGCAAAAAGTGTGGCACATCTAGGTGGATGACTCATAAAGATGGATCTCAATCTTGCATACCACAAAAAGTGATGTGGAAATTCCCTTTAATTCCCAGGCTTCAATTTTTTTTATATCAGAAAAAATGGAAAAGAATATGAGATGGCATGCAGATGAAAGAAATAAGGATAACGATGAAATAGTGCATCCTACATATGGGTTGGCTTGGAAGAAATTTGATAGGTTACATCCTGATTTTGCAGCCGACCCACGAAATGTTAGATTGGGATTATCCTGTGATGGTTTCAACCCATTTCGCCAAATGCATACCGCACAAAGTACTTGGCCTTTTTTCATTCATATTTATAAATTTCCTTCATGGATGTGTATGAAGAAGCTGTTCACTATCCTGAGTATATTGATATCTGGACTCAGTGATCCTGGAAATGATATTGATATATACTTTCAGCCATTAATAGAGGAGTTAAATGAGCTTTGGATTGTTGGTTCACAAGCATATGATGCATTCAAAAAGAGTACTTTATGTTTCATGTATCTTTATTATGGACGATAAATGATTTCCCTACCTACGGAATGATGTCTGGTTGGAGTACTAAAGGGAAATTATCCTGTCTTATTTTTATAAAAAATACACGTTTCCAATGTTTAAAGTTTCGACGAACTTTCAGCTTCACAGGGCATCGACGTTTTCTACCAATGGATCATCCATACAGGAAAAATTGGAGATAGTTCGATAATGCCATCGAGACAGATGAGACACCTCAACAAATGTCAGGGACTGATATTGTTGAAGAACTTGATTATTTGAATTATGTTCTTATAAAAAGTCAATGAAATATCAGAAAGCAAAAGCATACTAATTCGAATTCCAATAGCAATTGGAGAAAGAAAAGAATATTTATTGAGTTTCCATATTGGTCATAGAATTTATTACATCATTATTTGGATGTAATTCATATCGAGAAAAACATTTGTGAGATGTTACTTGCTACTATTTTAAATGTCAAAGGCAAAACAAAAGACGATTTGCGGTGTCGTTGTGATTTGATGGATTGAGGTATAAGAGCAAGACTTTATCCTAAGTTAATTGGTCAAAATAAGTGGAAAGTCCCTATTGCCTATTATTCGATGAAAAATGTGGAGAAAAAACAATTTCTTTAGGTCTTGTAAAGTTTGAAGGTTTTAGATGGTTATTCAAGTAATATTTCAAAAAGGGTGAATACACAGGATGTGAAACTAAAATCTATTAAAACCCATGATTACCATGTCTTGTTATATGAGTTTATTCCCATTTCCATTCGCCATTTACTTTAAAATAATGTTAGAGTTTCTGTGATTAAGTTATGTCAATTTTATCGAGATCTTTGTGCCAAAAGATTGAGCAGAAGTGTTGTTCAGAAATTTCAGAGAGATGAACCGATTATTCTTTGCGACTTGGAGAAAATTTTCCCACCGTCTTTTTTCACATGTATATTACATTTGACTGTATATCTTCCCACATAAGTTCTCTTTAGTGGTCCTGTTTCGAGTCGGTGGATGTATCCTACCGAAAGAATGATGTTTACATTGAAATCTTATGTGAGAAATAAATATCATCCTAAAGGCTCTATTGTGAAATGCTATTTAGCACAATAATGCATGGATTTCTATTCATCATACTTGGCTAATGTCACTACGAGGTCTAATCAACTAATGAGAACTGAAGATGAGAAATATGATCCCATTGAGCCTGCATTTACTTCACTGCCCCAAACAAGGGGGATATCTGGATCGTACTCGTTGTGTACTTTAAGCAGGGAAGAGTGGGAAATGGCACATCAGACAGTATTATTCAACTGTGGTGTTCTTGATGATTATATCAAGTAAGTAAACTAATAAATATGTATTTTTTTTCATTGTGTTATTTCTTTATATCTTCTGAAATTTTAATGTTTTCATATCTGTAGAGAACATTTAGAAATTATAAAAAAGAGACATCACTCTCTATCTATTAAGAGGAAGGAACTGTTGCACAGTAAAGAATTTTCTGCCTGGTTAAAGTCAAAGGTAATAGATTTCTTTTTCTTCTTCTCATAACATAATCACATGTATCTGTTTAATATTCTATGTTGGTATCTTTTAGGTTTTAAATCTACCAATGATTGAAGTATCAGATGAAATAAAAGAATTTTCCTTTGGTCCAAACGATGTGGTACGTGATTATAAGTCAATGATTATCAATGGATTTAAATTTGTTATAAATAGTTGTGAAAAAAATGGCAACACAACATGGCGGTGTCACGATAAGCGCCACAACAGATTGTTATGCGAGTGCATCGGACAAGCAGCCTCGATCAGAAAATATATCATATTACGGTGTTGTTAAAAGAATAATTTTATTAGATTACTATGCACATGGTCATGTCGCAATGATTAAATGCAAGTGGTTTGATTCAATCACATGACAAGGAATTCATATTGATAACTGTGGATTTAGAGTGATTGATATGAACTTCCAGTTTCATACTGATGAACCTTATATTCTTTCATCACGAGCTAAACATGTGTTTTATGTAAGTGACCCATTACAACCACAATTTGGTGTTATTTTCATGTTATTCCTAGACATATTTTTGATGAAGGGATGGATGACAATGATGTTGTGGATGAACTTATCGGTATTTATTCGAATGTTGCATTTGATGATACAGATGATGCAATTGTTAGAACAGATTGTGAACCAGAAATTGTCACAGACCCCACATAGCATTGACACATTTGTAAGTATTTACCTGATATTATCACAATATTGTATGTGTTTTTTTTAACTTCCATACATGATATCAAAATAAATAGTATATTTTATACCATTATCAAATATAAAACTATTAATATCCTGACCAATTTATGTTTAAACACTTCTCTAGTAAATCTTGAACATAGAAAAGTCTTGATATTTTATCAATATAAATATCAAACATGAAAATGTATCACATTGTTTTATGATAAAATTGTATTATTTAACATTTTGCATTATTTCTATTTATTTTAGAATATTATTTTAAATTTCCAGGTCAAAATGTTTGATTATGATGATACTAGGAGTAGAAGAATACCGAGAAACGAACAACGTAGGTCTCCTCCTGGAAACAATGTAAGTAGAAATTATGTTTGAATATTATGGTCTTTCATATTATTTATCTTGTTATCGTTCATTTTATTTTATCATCTATGTTATTTTAGGCTGCATAATCAAGGAGATGCTTGGATTATGCCACTGAGGATGATATTGTGGCGGGGGGTACTGATTCTACAGGTTAGCCTACTACTATGCCGCTTGAGACACTAGGAGGCCATCCTCCCATTATGCCACCTCCATATTATCCATACCCACTTTTTCCGTATCCCTTTTTTCCCGTACCCACATCGGATGGTAGTTCTCAGACTCCCATCCCTCATTTTCCATTCCCACCATCCACTGTACAGGGTACTATTCCCCCATATATCCCATCTCCATATCCATATCCATATCCACCCTCATCTGTATAGGGTTATCCATTGGGTTTTCTACCTCCATCAGTATACTTTGCATCTACTATACATAGTACTCCTGTAGATATCTCACCTACCATGGAGGCTACCCCCTCCAGACGCAGCACTTCAGGGGTCAGCAGATCCCCCATCTACTGGTATTTGTTTAAACATTACTGTTACTGATTAATGATAAATTCATATATATTATTTTCTTTTATTTTTGGTTTCATGATTAGCTCTATCCTTTACCAGGTGATGAGGCCGCACAAAAATGCGTGAGGTTTGGAATCGACACACACAAATCATAGTTTATTACAATGAGGACAATGTTATAATTAATAAAAATGGCACGAGATGTAAACATTTTATAAGAACACTTTCTAGACACAAAAATATCATTCTGGTTCAACCGATAAGTTGGAAGGTAGTTGTACAACAAATAAAGGACAAATCATAGGACGAGATTTGGGTAAGTAATGTTAATCACCTTTTATATATATATAAATTTATAATATTTTCTTAACAAATATTATGTCCATTTCATCTTCGATATAATTTTCCTGATGGAAAAAATGCAAAGGCTGCATGGATAATGGATTTAGGTGAAATGTGGTGAGCCTACAAGTATGATTTATATCTTGGTTGGAAAAAGAGAGTTGGTACAGAGCTTGAAGAAGTACCAGTGTTTCAAGATTTCCCAATATCACAATATAAAGAGATGATTAGCTATTGGAAGAGTCCATCATTTATGGTGTTTGTTAAATTTATATATATATTCATTTATTTATTTGAAAAAGATTTTAAATTACTTGTTTTATTTATGTTAATGAATATATATAATTATTTGTTTATAGGAGAAATAAAATAGAAATAAAAAAAACAAAAGTGCAATGAAACACATTTATACTCGCGGACACACTTCATTACCAGATCACGAGCAGACGAAGGTAATTTAACATTTAAAATATTTAGCTTTGTTTAGTGTAATTTTTTAACTTCCAATTTTGATTTATTTCTTTTTTTTTTCCAGAAAAGGCATTGAATATCAAGGGTTTCATTCCTCGCTCAACTTTGTTTTGTACAAGCCGGAAAAAGAAATATGGTACTGTGCCAAATACCGACACCAAGAAGGCGATTGTAAGTACATTTCAATTTCTTTGATTTTTACTGAATTTAATTCATTATATTATTTTATCATTTTAATTTATGTTATATATCAATCAAAAAAATGCTTTAGAGGCATTTTCAGAAAAAGAACCTAACAATTTGGGCCCAAACGATCATCTACATCAGGTATTAGAAGATGAGCATCAGGGTAGAGTGCGTTGTCGACCTGGGAAGAAGATTGTACCATCTTGATAATGGTATACTACTGTTTCTTCAAGTACCAGTTCTGGTTTTGTCACAGTGGAACAAATGAATTCTGCAATCAAAGAAGCAAGTCAAAAATCATAACAGGCGATAACTACAAATATGATGAAAATTATGTCTACCCTTTGTTCTACACTTCCACTAGAATCAGCTGCAACAGTTGATGCCTTTTTTATGTCGATGCATTTTGCTAATGTAGATTCTTCTGTCAGAGCTGGAGCCAGACCTAGTGCTGGACCCGGTGCTAGTGCCGGTTCGGATGCCGATGCCGATGATGATGTTGGTGGTGTGAGAGGTGGTGATGGTGTTTCTGTAGGAGGTGTGGATGAGGGTTATCATGATTCTGATGATAATGATATTGAGACTCACTTTTTATGTAAATTGTATTTTTTGATTGGTAATGTATGACAAGTTCCTTAAGACATAGGATGGTGTGTTTCATGGCCATGTTCTTGAATGGGTTTCTTTTCCTGGTAAGGGATTCATGCTTGAGAATGTATGACGAGTTCCTAATACGTAGTTTATGCAATCAGAAGACCTGATTATAGTGTACATGGTTTGTTTTATTTTGATACAAATATGAATTGTTTTTTTTTCAAATTGTGTTTTGAGAGTTAAAAATATTGTAATTGTAGTTTAGGGAAGAGCTAGAAATCAGGGTTTAATAAGTAAATTTCATGGAAATTAAAAAACTCATAAGAATCATACTCATATTGGGGTCTTGTGGTGAACCAAAATATAGTTTTGAGTGGCCATTACACACAGGGTTTTGTATTGGTGTATGAGAATCATAAACAATGCATTGCTAGTATGAATTTTGAGTAGAAATGTCATCACAATGTTTAAACAGTGTTTCACATTCCCTTTTGTTTTGGAGGGTCAAGTGCTACCAGATTGCGCGACATGTGTTGCCTGATCCCCATCAAATTCTCCCTCCCATTTTCCTGCCGACACCTAGTTTCCTTTCATTTCTTCATAATACTTTGTATTTTGATGCTATTATTTACTTTTATTGGAAGAAACTTAGTCGACCTATGTTATTTAGGATATGTTCGGTAAAGCACAAACATTGGCTCTATTTGATCGTATGAGATATATGTGATTTACCTGGAAACCAAACAAGCCCTTAATTCCATTTCATTCCCTTGTGATGTTAGGAAAACTGGCACCACAATCTGAAGGAGCTGGAGCTGCTCATGATGCACAACAGGTATGCATGATATCTACCTCTTTGCATACTATCCATGTATGTCCATGGTCTTAATCTCTCTACTTTTTCATCTGTAGGACTTACTGTGCAGAAATTGCCCATAATGTGTTGACTAAGAAGAGAAAGGAGATTGTGGAGCGGGCTGCGCAGCTGGATGTGGTTGTTACGAACAAGCTTGCAAGGCTGCGCAGCCAGGAGGATGGATTAGAGTAAGTCACACCACCCTTCATTTCTCAATAATCTATGATATTATTTAAATCGCCTCTTACAAACCTGTCTCGCCTCACTGGATTGAATTTCCCTTATATCTACCACTATTCCATCCATCCATTTGTATAATTATTAGCATAAAAAATAGATAAAATGATCTCTGACCCACCCATAACCACAATAGTATAATCATTTTGTGATGAGGCATTAATGCAACCTACTATGAAACACTACTTCCAGAAAATTCATATAGAATGGTTGTATGAACTTGCATGAAAATAATCTGTAAAGCCCATAAATTTCTTAAAATATACTAAATACACGTATTATATTTCTTAGGTTCCATAACATCAATAATTGATACTTGTAAATGATTAGGTTTATTAAAAACATACACACATTTTTCCCTCACCCATAGAACTCTCTCATTATAAATCATGATATTAATCATAGAATAATAGAAGCGATTGCTTTTCATCCTATGGGAGTGACTATATTCACCCCCGAGTTGAAAGAATATTATTTATAATGTGAACATGTAACTGGACCATGATCCATTAGAATGGAAAAAAACATTCTAACACCTCCATCCATGAAGCTAGAATCCTCTAACACCTCCACATGGACAAAAGAATCCTCAAACACTGCAAAGAAGTTGCTAAAGCACACTGGGTTACTCCATGAATCAATTGAAGTTCCACCATATAACCTACCATGTAAAGGATACTTCACTGGAGAAGCACGTTTCTCATCGCGGACAACACCCAATCCCTATAGACTCAAAAATCTATCCTCATAATTCGCCAAGTAGATATGTATCTCAATTCATGAAAATTATTTAACCACCATCCTCTCTAAATTAAAAGAACCAGAAAAAATACAATCAGAACCCAAAACACCACCAAGAGGGATAATGTACACCTCTTTATCATTATTATATCCATTCTATTTTGAAAAAATCTTGGTTGAATCTGGTGTGATATTTGAAACTATCTTCTCTTGGGTATGAAATTGGTTTTCCTCCATAACTGACATATCTTAAAGGGTTGTTGACTTGATCTGGTCACGTGTTATATGAAATCCAAATTTTAAAATAACGGTTTAGTAAAAATCCCAACTTTGGTGACTAGTGCCTTCTCCTTTGTCTCGGATGGGAACTTCGCTGGTGATCTCACCTTTGGAGAAGGTATTGAGGTTTCACTCGCCTTATGAACCACCAGGAAACCATCAAAGGTCTTCATCAGGGAAGGGGTGTGTGTAGGTGGGGGGGGGGGGCAGGGAGAGGGGGTGTGTAGGTGGGGGGGGGGGGGGGTAGGTGAGGGGGAAGGTGGGGGGGGGGGCAGGGGGAGGGGTGTGCGCAGGGGGGGGGGGGAGGGGGAGGGGTGGATGAAGGTGGGGGGGGGGCAGGTGGGGGGCAGGGGGAGGGGGGTGTGCAGGTTGGGGGGGGGGGTAGGGGAGGGGGCAGGGGGGTGTGCAGGTGGGGGGTAGGGGGTAGGGAGAGGGGGGTTGCTAGGAGGAGGGATGTGCAGGTGGTTATAAATGTTATTTTATACTGGTTTTTCAACCATTTTAACCCTTAACCTCTTACTTTCCCCCTCCTCAACAAACCAATTTTACCGTAACGGTGATAATTAGTTTTTTAAAGTTTTCAGTGTTCATCATAATTTAAATTTCTGTTCAATTTATTCAATAATAAATATTATTATTACTTAAAATATTTAATACATTTTATGAAATTAAAATATACATAATTATATAATATAACATTTAAATTAAACCAATATATGTGGTGAAAATTGGGTTTTCAAGGAGTGTATTTTTCAAGAATAAGAAGATATTATATTGAATATATGAAGAATAATTTTAAGTGTTTATGCCACTTCTTTCCGTCCCTTTCTTCAATCATTCATGTATTATTATAATATTTAGTTATGAGTTGTCTATTTATTAAGTAGTTTATGGTATTGTAGAAGTGAAGGGCTACACTCGTCATCGGTTTAAGAACGTTCCTGATCGAGGATGGTCCCTATTATTTTTTCATGATGCAAATCCTGCTTGGGAAGCTCTCTCAAAGTCTATATAGTCAAGTATGTCCTGTAATTGAAATATGTTCAATGTAGTAGCTTCAAGAATCAATTTTTCTTCATTTTTTATGATGATTTTGATGTGGCAGTAGGCAAGGGGCAGGGGTCCTGTCCGGGTTTGGGGGGATCTGTCCGTGGGGGGGGGACTGGCAGGGGGGAGGGTGAGGGAGGGAAGTGGGGAGGAAGGCAGTGGGGGGGAGGGTGCAGGGGGGGGGGGGGGGTCTGCAGGGCATAGGGGAGGGGTGCAGGAGGGAGGGGGGTGTCTGCAGGGGAGAGGTGCAGGAGGGCAGGGGGGGTGTCTGCAGGGTAGTGGGGGAGTGGGGGGGGGGGGTCTGTATGGGAGAGGTGTAGGAGGGAAGGGGGGGGGGGGGGGGAACTGGCAGGGGGAGAGGGTGTAAGGGGGAAAGGGGGTGTTTGCAGGGCAGTGGGGAGGAGGGCGGGGGGGGGGGGGGGGGGGGTCTGCAGGGCAGTGGGGAGGGGTGCAAGGGGGGAGGGTCTGCAGGGCATAGGGGAGGGGTGCAGGAGGGCGGGGGGGTCTGCAGGGGAGAGGTGAATGAGGGTAGGGGGAGTGGGGGGGGGGTATAGGGTCTAGAGAGGGGAATTTGCAGGGGCAGGGGGGTGCATGGGGAAGGCAGGGGGCATGGTGGGGAGGGAAAACTAGCAGAGGGGGAGGGTGAAGGAGGGCGGGGGGGGGGGGGGGGGGGGTTGTCTACAGGGTAGTGGGGAGGAGGGCAGGGGTGACTGGCAGGGGGTGACCTATTTAATGTTATTTAACTATCTTATGTACATATTACAAAATGATTAATAAAAATAATTTCGTTGTGGTCGAAAAACCGCCCAAATTAACCCAAACAATCATCATTTAATTCTTATCTAATTATTCATTCACATGGAATATCATATAATTTATTATAAGATCATTTAAACTTCTAGAATATCATTAATAACTTGAAATATCATTTCTGGATGTTTATCCATGTTCTACATGAAAATTAATTTAATAATACAAGTGAACCACTCAAGAAAACCATAAAAATAAACATTCCTGAACAATGTTATTAAACCCTATAACTCATCAAAAGGCCCATAAAATAACATAATGAAACTGGACTGGGCCAACTCATCACGGTCACACCGCGGTCACGCCCGGTCATGCCGCGGTCAGGCCGCAGTCACGCCGCGGTCACACCGTGGTAATGCCATGATTTGGCCCTACTACAGCCACATCCAGCCCACACCACCCCCTTCCACCTTCATTTCAGCCCACTACCACCAACATTCCAGCCCGCAACAGCCCCCCTGCCACCTTCGAATCAGCCCACACCATCCCCCCAACACCTGCAACCAGCCCCCTTCCACCATTATTCCAGCCTTCTCCCGCTCCCTTCACTCCTGGCTGAAAGATGCTACCCCGTGGATGTCGCTGGACTGGGCCAACACGCCGTGGTCATGCCACGGTCACGCTGCGGTCACGCCGCGCTCATGCCACGATCACGCCGCAGTAATGCCGTGATTTGGCCCTGCTCCAGCCACATCCAGCCCACACTAGCCCTCTTCCACCTACATTTGTATTCTCCTTGGACAAATCTTCTATTATGCTATTTCTTGCCTCTATATTCACATACAAGCAAGTCATGTTGGCATGAATTTATGTTTTTATCCTTCTTCCATGATAGAAGAATCCAATCTTAGTTAACACAAACATTTGGAAAGACCATTAAACTCTATTATTATCCTTTTGAAGTCATGTTTCCATGGAATAATTCATTGTTAATATTTATTCTATGTTTTCATATATTGAAAATTTTCATGGGCCAATATGGAATTATCATATATGAGTCTCTTAGGAACAATGGAAATTTGATTTTCAGAAACAATATAGGGAAGCAATGGTCGTATCTAATTCACTGGAATTTAGGAGAATATAAGTAAAATTATAGAGGCCGATGAGTCTAAAATTAGTGACCAATGATGTTTTTTTTTATTTTTTTGAATAAGGGTTATAAGAGTTTTATTGATCGAGTGAATGTAGTCATTTCCCACCCAAAGAACATATATGAGACTCGAAACATTCCTTCCAATAATTTTCCTGAACTTCTTGAAAAAAAGGAATGGAAACCATCATAGACTAGTGATTTCATTGAATGGTTCTGGTTAAGTTCATTAGGATCTCATCATCTGTAATATCACACATAATCGACTTATTAAACTATTCTAAAACAACCAGTCTGAGTCGGTATTTATATGAGGAGAAATGGGAGACTACCCCACTATACAAAGGTCATGGAAAAAGAGAAAAATATTATTACACATATCATTATTATTTGATACAGAAAATCTATCAGAATCAGTAAGGAAAAATATGTGGTTATTTCTGTAATGTTCATAGGCCTTTTGGTGGAAAAATATTATTACACATTTCTACAATCCTCGGTCTTTTTAGAAGACATTCATCTAGAATTGAAATCGAGGCCTCATAATTTTCTTTTGAGAAGGATTGAACTGTGTTAGGGATTTTAGTACTAGGGACTCCTTTGGCGATCCTACTACATGATCGATGTTTTTTATCCCTTGGCCTCATCCCATTAATATTATGGTGTTCAAACTCTAAGAATGAAGTGTAAGAGTCTGTGAGAGGGGGGGATCTTGGTCTGGGGGGTCACAATAGGTTTGTTTTGTTTTATAGAGGTTGTGGGTGTACCCATACGATCACATTGTGGGTATTTTTTTGATGTTATATTGTTTTAATGGGGGTGATCTGCATTAGTTAAATAATCCTGGGAGGGCTGGAGAAGGGTTGGGGGCCTAGTGTGATTTGCTGGGGGCATGGGGGGTTTGCAGTGGGCTGGGGGGAAGTGCAGTGGGCAGGGGGGAAGTGCAGGGGGAAGGGGCTGTGCTGGGGGTAGAGTGTGTGTGCAGGGGGGTGCAGTGGGATGGGGGGAGGTTCAGTGGGCAGGGGCAGGGGTGTGTGCAGTGGGATGTGGGGGAAGTGCAGTGGGCAGGGGGGAGTGTAGGGGGAAGTGCTGGGGAAAGATAAGAGAGGTAAACCAGTACCCAAGATACCTCTTAAGAGAGGCCTTGGAGCTTATTTATAAGGAAATATAAAGATGACAAAACACTCATGTCCGATGTGGAACACCGACTCCAATAATGAAAATAAATTGTTTAAATTTTAATGATATATATTTTCAAAAATATATTATTTTAATAATAATCGGTATAACCATGGTTTGATAATTGAATCTTTAACGAGTGCTTTAGCTAGTTCGATGTTTAGTCTTCTTCTGAAAACATTGAAGAAATGAGCGAACTAAACTATCCTCAGCTACATTTCACAAAACTTAATGAAAAGTACATTCTGATTCTAAAAAAATAGTTACATATATCTTTCTAGAGAATATTACTTAAATGAGTGATAAAAATACACCTTTTGAATAGTGTTAGGACTCTTGCCTAAAAATGGTACTGATTAGGTAGGAATAAGAGAACAAAAATATGACATAAGTTGTTATATCCAGTAGACGTAATTGGAACAGAGTTAACAACAAACTAAGAAGAAAAAAATGAAAAAGAAAATGAAGAGGGAAGAGAAGAAATTCTCCTAGAAAGACCACTTCTCAAAGGGCCTCCCAGACCTCCCAAGGATCGGCTCCTAGCCACGCCGTTATTTAATATCCCAACCCAACAACCATCCACCCCTACCTAATATTACCAACCCCTAGTAACTAATAAAAGTAAAAGAAAATTTTTCTCTTAGGACTAGAAGGGGGACTAGCAGGGGGCAGGGGGGGACTGGCAGGGGGGTGGCAGGGGGGGACTAGCAGGGGGCAGGGGGGGACTGGCAGGGGGGTGGCAGGGGGGGACTAGCAGGGGGAAGGGGGACTAGCAGGGGGCTGGGGGGACTGGCAGGGGGGGACTGGCAGGGGGGGACTGGCAGGGGGCAGGGGGAGACTGACAGGCCTGCAGGCCTGCTGTGTTTTTTTTATTGAACTTTGATATATAGCCACAGTTTCTAACCGTGACTATAGGGCTTGTTTGTGTTTTACCTTCTGCCACAGTTTGAAACCATGGCTATAATGCTTTAGCCACGGTTTTAAACTGTGGCTATAGGAGTCGGCCTATAGCCACGCCAATACTAGCCACAGTTCATTGAACTATGGCTATAACCTATATCCATGGTTTGAAACTATGGCTATAGCCTAAATTTTCAGTAGTGAGTGGTAGAGAACATGGATATGAAAAAGCCATCAATCACAAAGCCATAAATTTGTGATGATCTAAGGTACTATCTGATTCATCAGATATGAGGACACTAGGACAACATTTTTGGTTTTCAAGATCATTAAAAGAAATACTTACTTGACGTTGGTACAATCTCACTGTTGTTTTTTCCTTCAGCAATTTCCACATCATCTCTTAAAGAAATGAAGTTGAATTTGTATTCCATGAAGTGTTAGTAGATCATGCAATAGAATGATGGGTCATTCCATCTATCTTAAACAAAAGGTTAGAAAAAGTTATCAAATATACATAAGTCCATCTATGGTGATGTTAATCGTATATGATTCCAAAAATGGACTTATACTTCATCTGTCATACTTCTTAATAAAATAAAAACTAGTTTCTACTAACCAGGGACTTCTTGTAGTCCAGTGGTATGCGATAAAGGCCTGTCACACTTCGGTTGTGGGTTCGATTCCCACAGCCTTGTCCGACGCGACGGGTTGTCGCCCGTCCTGCATGTTTTCCTTTTTATAAAACTACATCATTATAACATTCCATCAATAATATCAAAAAAAGTTCTAGCCTTAAACAATAATAACTTATGTCCAACATAATCCATTTAAAATATTTAGGCTTATCCAAAATACTTCTGTCCAAGCTCATAGTATAAAGAAAATAATTCCTAAAAATGTCATCTGCTGAGCATGTGAATACCATCATTTATCCCCGATATATCTTGTTCGTCACATTCCAATCATGTGAATACCTTAATCATGTATTCTCTTGAAAAAATGAATACCTATTGAACCTTAGTGAAAACATGAATGCTGTCAAAAGTTAACTCTTTCCACATAACAAAATACCAAAATTTCTATATACTCAAACCATGATATAACTTTGTCCTTATATCAGTCATGAGATCATTAATACTATCAAACAATTCATTATCTCTTTATCCCTTCATTATGCGCATATCATCTTCTTTCCAAAAATATCTGAATAACCTTTCATGGTTTCCAGTACCATTCAACATATACTTTCAAATACTTTAGAAAAAACAATAGTGTAACAATCCTTAGATGTTTCTTTATTCCATAGTACCATTAAATTACCTATATAACATTACTCTTGATAAACATACAATCATTCCACTACCTTCTTAAACCATTGACCGAGCTTCCTCATTTTATTCCTCAACACTTCTTTCATCTCAT
This sequence comes from Viscum album, assembly GCA_963277665.1. Taxonomy (NCBI): domain Eukaryota; kingdom Viridiplantae; phylum Streptophyta; class Magnoliopsida; order Santalales; family Viscaceae; genus Viscum; species Viscum album. The sequence continues at coordinate 177,479,027 of OY728138.1, forward strand.
ATATCATTTGTAGTCTCATTATCATCATCAACATAAATACTACCCATACGACCATGCTGATTATCTTCATGAGACTTTCCCTTAGGGAATTGGTTTGCATAATGCCCATACATTCCACATTTAAAACATTTAACCATTGTTGATGTCTTAGAAATACGATTATCCTTGTCCATGGAGTTAACTGAACCTTTTTCTTTGCATTTGCTAGATTTGTGTCCCTCTTTTCCACACCCAAAGCATCTTCCAGTTCCTTTGAAACATCCTCCTTGATGCCTCTTCCCACAAGATTTACATGATGGAAATTGAACTTTCTTTCCTCTATGATCATCATGAAACTCCATCTTTATCTTATTAGCCGAGCCAGGAAACTTACCAAAGTTGAGATTATTGATCATATTATGAGATTGTTGATTAGGCATAATAATGATGTTTGCACATCCAAATACCATTTCATTTTATTTCTCATGAAGAATATAATTCCATTTTCCATCATATTCTCCATTAACATGAATCCTCCTGTAACCTTCCATTTCTAAAAACCCAAAAAGAATAGTATGAGAGGCAAACCAATATAATCAAGGGGGAGTAATTTCAATCTCTAACATCTTAGGTTTAATTATATGATCGTTACCATAATTCTAGGAATATAACCTATACTTTTAATTAACCTTAGGGACATCTCTAGACATACATTAGAAATATCTCTAGGGATCTTGCTAAAGTTTTCGAATCCTAGTTTCTAAAGGTTTACTAAACCTTTCCTCTGATACCAACTGTAGCGGTCTGAAATTACTTCCATTGGACTATAATTGATACCTATCAGGTCACTCCATGGGCGACTACACCCCGTGGGTAGGACACACCACCATCCCCAGTGGCAGCCATTTCCTCATGAAGCCCTTGGGCGGAGAGCCATGCTTTGTCCAACGCTCACATGTGAGAGTTCCCAAGAATCGGATTCATTCCTACCTCCTTTGCCTCTGATACCAACTGTAGATACCCAAAGCTTGACATACATGGACATTACATTACTTGTACGAAATATGTAATACATAACAAAAATAGACACCAAAGGACCGTAATAGTTTAGTGTCTTTGGAAACTTGAAACATAATCTTCTAATCTTGGTGAAAGATCTTCAACATCTCCCATAAAGATCTTCCCTTTTTTTTCTTACCTAAAACCTTTCTTTATATCCTGAAAAAAAACATATAAAGGGTGATCTCAAATTCTCAGTAAGGGTAAGAATGGAGAAAATAAAACAAACCATATACATTTGAACCTCAAAACTTGAACATAAAGTTTAAACATCAAAATCTTGAGTTGTGAAATAAATATTGGCAGTACGTAAGACATAGATCATAAAGGAACATCAATCATGATAAAATAGAATGGGAATAAAACATGTAATTGTGGAAAACCATTAATCACATGATATGATTTCTATATTAGCCAAGGCATTACTTCCAAGACCATCTTAGTGGACAAAGTCCCTTTCTGAAATCGAGTTCACTCCTCATTCCAGTCCTATATCACTGAACCATATTAACTTACCATTCTAGCCATGTTTATCTCATGAGATATAAATCTTTACCCAATTCATTGGAGGGAGATATAGGTCCCACCCATCTCATATTGAAATCATTCTTACTTGTGCCACAACATAAACATAAATCATTCATCATAACCCAAATAATAAAATGGGTTTCATAAACATCATCCCATCATAATGTAATCCATATAAAAAAATGGATATCATTTCATCATAATATAAGTGAAACCATGTAAATCATAGAGACATTATACTTTAAACATACACATATGAAATAATGTCATCTTAGATGGAAAATGGTTTTGATAAAACACTTGAAATGAATTCTTGAGGAAAATATCCTTTCTTCTTTAAAATCATTTTCTTTTCACAAAATGCCATGAAATTTTAAAAGAAAAGGATTTTATTGAAAATAATCATGCAATCTTGTAGAGTAAGATTTATATAAATAATGTGTTATGAAATCTTAAAAATCCATTCACGCCGTATTAGTTAAAAAAACATTCTCCTCATGCTTTTGCCGGAAAAGTCAAAAAGTTCCTCATTTGGTAAACAAAAGAAAGATTCCTTCCATAACACAATGTAAAAGTCAAAAAGGGGTAAACATGAATTTAAAAATATATGAAAGAATATTAAACACTTTATGAAAAACATTTTTATGTACATGGATGAAAAATATAACCCCAGTAAATACTTACGTATAAGCAATCTCGAATAAAATGAGATTGAAAAATTATCCCTTACCTTGTGTCCAATATGCTTCGTATGCATCTGAACCTCCTGTATAATGATTTAAATAATGTCATTGAATTATTAAAAAATTATATCTATTGTTATGATATCATATATGGTTCACTTATGACTTTATATTACCCGTTCTTTTGTAAATTCCATGTTAAAGCAGCGTTTTGGGTAAAATCGTTTCATTTATCGTACTTGTTTCAACATGTTGTTCTTGATATTATTACTTATATCCTAATTTACTTAATTACATAATGTAAAACATGATTTATATATAATATATATTCAGAATATAAATATATATGATAGATCGATAAATGGAATGAAATACACCATTCATGGAGACGGTAGGCCGTACGTACGCATGAACACTGTTTTCATTTCCTTTTTGAATTAAATGGAATTAAGTAAATGAAACATATATGTACATAAATACAGTATAATTATTATGTATTATCTTTAATTATTATTTATTATATATTATTTATAATCATACTTTAATGGTTAATCATGGAAAATGAATCTCATCGCGTTCGTGGAGACGGTAGTCCGTACGTACACACGAGCGATGATATCATTCCCATGATTGTGGAATTGTATTTAAGTGTATGTATAATATTTAAGAATCAATATCACTTTACAATAATCATATATAGTTATTTATTTACACCATTATAACCATCCATGTAAGGTGGTGGTGGAAAACAGATTACACCACGGCGTGGAGACAGTATTCCGTACGTACGCACACGCGGTGATTTCATTTTCCATAGGATGGATAGAAGATGAAATAGGGTTGTTTCATATTTATAATAACATATCAGTATATTAGTGATACTGATGTTATTAATTTATGATGAAACAAATAAATAAGAAGAAGTAGAAGAAGAAATACATTGGAAAGAATCGGTAAAGGATATTACCTCTTCTTTGACGCGCCTCTTCTTAACCTCCTCTTAAGGCACTAGAGTTGGCCTTTTGAGGACAAAAGAACCTCTATAATGTTTCTAGGGAAGTTTATAAGGGAAATGGTCAGGGTTTTGATGATATTGAAGTCTCAAAATTGTGTAAAGAGAAGAGGGAGGAGGTTCCCTTTTATAAGGGAGGAGAGGGGCACCTTTGTAAAAACGTAAAATAGTATTTTATAATAATGTCATATTCGGTTTTTAATAGATCCAAATTGATTTATTTCAAAGATAAGGTGGGGAGGGGTCAAAATCCTCTCAAACAATAGGTTTTAGGCAAGTTTAGGTTACTATTTTAACCTTATCATTTATATTTAACTCTAAGTTAAATAATTTAACTTTTAAAGTGTCTTCTTGTTTACTTATAGTATATGGTTAATAAACTTACTATAACAAGCCAAACTAACCCCAAGTGGTTAAGTATTAATATATATGACCTTATATAAGTCATTTTTCTGAACCTTAGATTTTTAGGAATAAAATAACAATTAATAATATAATATTTGTTTTAAAAACTATTTTATGTCAATTATGACACTATTTGGTAATTGATTTTTTTGAAAATCATAAAAGAATTATTAGTTCTAAAAAAGTTAATTAAATCAATAATTACATGTCATATTAACCTATAAAATTAGTGTAATTTATAAAAAGTCTCAAATTACAATTATTTGGGTATTTATAACATCAATTATGTTAATATTTCATTAATAAGGTAATTACTACATCATCATTGTGTCATAAATAAATTAAATTATTTAATGTATAAAAATTATAAATAAAATACCATTATGTAGGAAATCTTTTTATCTTTATAATTAATATTTTTAGTTGAATTCATCTAATGTATAGCCCTATATTAAAAATGTTTTAGTTATTAAACATTGATTTTAACTCTTTTAACTCTTCTTTAAATAAAATAATAATAAGTGTCCTAATCTAATCCAAATGGACCTAAATGGTAATATTTTATTTCTAAGGTTGTTTTAGGTCGAATTACACTTATCCAATAGAATCAGGACATGTGTTAGGGTAATAATAATATCATTTTTACCATTAATTACCCTATTTACTTTTAACCGTGGTAAAAAAAAGTAAAACGTTACTATTCAACAAAAATTATTTTTATCTTATTGAACCACATTTTACTCATTGATATTAACCTTTTCTCTTGGATTTTTGAAATTCAACTCACATAAGCGGTAAAATTAAATTTTATGTAAATTTTCAAATTATCCTAGGAGGTGGGTAAAAGATGGTGAAAAGTTCAATAAAAATTTTATATATCTAAAATTATTATAAAAATGACTCCAATGAATTAAATTGAACTTATATAGGTATTATTTATCAATTTTAACCTAAAATAAATTTAAATAAAATAAATAATTATTTAAATAAAAAGTCTGTTTTAACCAATAACTCAGTGTTTTCACTATTCATAAAAAATTGAATGTTTTCAGAAAAATACCAAAATTTCACCCTAGGCTAATTTCAATATTCCAAATCCAAAAATGAAGTCCATTTTGAAAGATAAAATTTTTAAATTTTCAAAATGTGGGTATTACTATTCATAATGGCTAGTTTATATAATATTTTAATAACATATCGTTGTTTAGTGAAACTCAGTATTGCGTACAACACACGCTATCGAGGAAGGCCGCGATTGCGTGTAATGCAAGGCAAGTCAGAGTTTCATGTAGTGCAAGACTTCTTTGTTGTTTCGTATAACAAGATCCAACCATATTTCATTTATACATTGAATATATATATATATATATACACTCAATGTTGCGTAGAATAACTACTATAAAACAAACTTGAAATTGTGTGTAACACGATCCAAGATTAGTGTTGTGTATACCACAAGCTAATACGGTGTTGTGTATAATGCAAGATAATCTTGGTGTATCATACAATAGAAGATATGAAATAAATTAAAAAGAATATATCTTATAAAATCTCGGGGTGTTACAACACCTAGGGTAAAAACTGCATTCTAAACTCCACAGAAGCCTCATAATTTTGATTGTATCCTACCATATAAAGTTATTCCAATTTTTTTAGGAAAACTATGTACACATGATATTAATATATTTAATATTTTAATCTATTAATTCTAGGATAATCAGATCTTAGAATCTCACATCGTCTCAGCACCTAGCTATGAAAATATTAATATATATATTTCAAATATTTATATAAAAAAAGAGATATTATAGTTTTATAATTTTATATAAAGGAATTTTTCTAGATAAAGAAGTTAATTTTTAAACTAGAGGTGGATCCTATAATTGAGGGAGTGATTGATATTTTTTTGACAATAATGGAGTTACCACTTAGGAAATGGAACCCTAATCTCACTAATGTAAAAACACCTCTTTAAAAAATATCATATCATACATTAGAACATTGAGAGGGGTGATTTAAAGATATATTGGGTGGATACATGGGACAATATATAAGATCCATTGATGAATCAATTACTGTAGCAACAAGGGGTGATTTAAAGATCTATTGGGTGGCTACATGGGACAATATATAAGATCCATTGATGAATCCATTACCGTAGCAACACCATTAGGGTTATGTAGAATATTGGGGTGTTAAAAACATGAGAGATTAGTTGTAATGGTTGTAAATGTATCAAGTTATTATAATAAAAGATAGTCTCCATTTACCATTTATTCATGTGTGATTATATTTACTTTACTAGAATAGTAGAATAATAATTTCCCCTCAAAGTACAACAATGAGTCTTCCTTAATCAATGATCATCAGATAGTATAATGAGTTGTGATGATATGTTAAGGTTAAGATGAACAAGATATTAAATTCATTAAAAATGGATGTATATGAGATATATAGAATAAATTCATGAATTAATAAGTAGAGAATTATTATTTGGACTAACCCACCAAAGTCTATCTCATGGAATTCCATATAGTCATTGATATACTTAGTGGTGAATGCTTATTAGCAATCCCATTGTCATGAATTAACCTAGATAACCCACCTAAATAGAACTCAAATCAATACTGAAATAGACCAAAGGTTATTCCCGATCCCCAAAGGATGGATACTAGCACTTGGGCATCAAAACAAAACAAGAGAGACCAATTTCACCACAGGGATAAACAACCAAGAAAAATTAGTTGATAATAAAAAATAGAAAATCAGTATGCCAAACACTCCACAAGAGAAAAGTATGGTAAGTAGATAGATAAAATTCCCAAAAATGGTATGTCAACCCAAGTCGTCACATAAAACCATCAAGACATCATCACTAGATCTCCATGTAACAAGTGGATCACAAACTCCACTGGTCACCACCAAATCCTAAGATCCCACTAATAAGAACTCCCACCACCTCCAAGTAGTGCTTTCCAATTTACCGAATTTGATATAATAAAATATATAAACACCCATTGAAAAAATTAGGATGCGAGGAAAAATATCCCAATAGGATCTCACTACGTATTTCAAAAGAAATCCATATCAAATAAACAAAATATGCTCAATTTTAAATAAAAAGGGCATGGTAATAATTTCATGTTTAAATACAAAATAATATTTTAAATCCATTCAATAGATACTAAAACATAGGTATAAAGGAGAATTTCCATAAAAATAGGCATATACAATAATATTTTTCAAAGAATACATTAATATATCATTTCATTAAAGCATGAATAAATAAAAATTTCATAAAAATTTAACATGTAATAATAATTTTCAATTATAGAACCATGGTTATAAGCATCAGGATTTAGTTAGACTGATTCATGAGGTTCTTCACAATTTTGGTGAAATACATCTCCTGGTGTGCACATAATTCCTTAGATCCAAAAGCCTAGGGGGAATAGAAGAAAACCCAAAATAATGAAATCCCTACCCTCAAAGTAGTTTTTGGATCATTGTCATCATCAATCCATTTATAAGAAATTAGTTTTACCTAGAATGCATATCCTCCTCTTAATTAACCAGTACCTCATATATTTCAAGGTAATCAAACACACAAGGGGATATCATTCATTTCAATCAATCTAAAATTATTTCAATCGATCCTTTCAAATCGAACCTAACTTCAAGTTTTCAAAACATGCCTTTTATTTTAAAAAACCAACGTGAAATGATTTTCATCAAAACTTATGACTTTCAATAAAATTAATCTCATTTAAAAATCATAAAATAATTAATGCCATCATCTCTCAATAATCATTATCAAAGTCTTTCATCAAATCATTATTTTATTTAAAAGTCATTTTATGTGAAACCATCACTTTATTTGAAAATCAAAAATCAAGAGGTTCAAAAAAATCACCATGTCATTTGGATATAATTTAACAAAAACCAAAAATCAAGAATTCAAAACCTATTATAAATCCATTTCAAAATCAATAAGAATTAAAGGTTTCAATTGAAATAAATATCCTAACAAAACCACTTACAACAATTTAAAAACTTATCAACACCCAAAAAGGGATCCCCAAATGGAAAAAAGGTTGGAATTTTCAAGGGAGAATCCTAGAACCACAATTCTAAAATTAGAATCCCCAATTCATCATCTCTATAATAACATGAGAGAGTGAGAAAAAAATAAGTACCTCAATAATTATTGAATATCACACAATGACCAATAAATATCTAGTAAACATATCCTAATTCTATGATAGATCTAGAAGAAATCCAATTATTTCAATTCATAAACCATAGATCTATCATTAACATCCCTAATATATGGTTCCATATAATAAAATAAGTTGGAATCAAGAATAATAGAGAATAAAAATAATAAATCATATCATACATTTGAAAATCTAAATCCAATAATAAAATATTTTTCAAAATCAAACATCAGGAGGAAAAGAATCCTCAAAATATCTATCGGGAGTCTCCTTGGTTGAGATATCAATCAAATATGAGAAGAATGAGTCCAAATTGGTAAGAATAAGGTCTTAAAAAATAAAGTTTAATAAATACACATCACATGGTTTGGTTGCATGATTTAACAAACTATGCACCCCTTTTTGGGATACCAGAAGAGATGAACGATTTGGCCAGACAGTTTGAAAAACTGCGCAATAAGCATGCATGAACCACTATCCACATCTTCATGGTTTTAAGGTTAGGCCACATGGTTTTCACTAACCATGTGCTTAAATGTGTGACCTCCTATAGAACTATAATATAAGGCACACAATTTCTTGGGCTCACCTGCATGGTTTACACTAACAGTGCACCAACCATGAACAAGCTTAGAAAATTCCAAAAATCTCTAAAATTCACCATAATTGACTCAAGAAAAAATCCAAAAAAATAGGGTAAAAAATAATGAATGTGAGTATCTGAAAGATAGTTTCATGATGTTATAATTGTCATCACTATAAATGATTTCTTCCCCTAGAAATCCTGCCAAGATGACTCCATAGAAGAAAATATGAGGCCACTTCTCTCTCATTAAGGTATCAAACTCCCACATATCGTGAGAATTAGAAACATGTTTCCAAAGAACCCAAACTAGAGGTATGCAATTTCCATGAAGAACCTTCATCTAAGAATAAACAATATGAACCGACTGCTGAATCACAGATATATCAGGTTCCACAATAAGTTCCTCCCAACTAAAGAAATGAGATGGGTCTGAAATATACTTTTTATACTATTACATGAAAAACAAATCATGGATCAATGTCATCTATTGTGGAAAGTAAAAACTATATACCAACTTTATAATTCATTCAACAACCAAAAAACAATCCTACGTATCTTGGTGCCATCTTACCCTATTTTCCAAGTATTCGATGACCCAACCACAACGATACATTAAAGAAAACTTGTTCACCAACCAATAAGTCCAAAAGATTTTGATAGTGATCAGAATAATATTTATACTGTCTTTAAACTATCACCATTATCTGATGAATCGTCCAGAACTTAGTCATCATCTCTTGTACCAAACCAAGTCTCACAAGGGAAGCTTCACCAATCCCCAACTAATATAGTGGATATTTAAAATGATGAACATAAAATTCTTAAAATGGTTCCATTTTAATGGAATATTGGTAACTAATGTTATAATAAAATTAGACTAGTCCCAAGTGATAACACCATGCTCCTACAAAGTTAATGACACAAGCAAGAAACATGTGCTTAAGAATCTATATAGATCATTCCGTCTGACCATTTTTATGAGGATAGTACACTGTGATCAACTTTAATTTGGAACAAATATCTTCTTAGAGGCATCACAAGAAACAATAAGTGAACCAAGGATCCCTATATTAAACGATGGTAGATGAAATTACATACAATATAATAATCTTATGCAAATATAAATTTTCTAGATCCTTAATTTTAGTGGTATTATGAATGAGAATAAAGTGATTCGATTTAGTCAATCATTAAATAACTACTAAAATCACATTATTTCCTCAATAAGTACATGTAAACCTAACCACAATGTCTTAATATATCATCCCACTTCCAAGTCAGCATAAGGAGGGGTTGAATTAAACCCTTAGGCTTCTGATGCTTGGACTTAATCTTTTAATAAGTATAATAATGGGAAGAAAAAGTAGTACTATCTCATTTCATACATGGATACCATAATTAAACCCTCATATTATAAAATATATTCATGGTGTATGGGTGAACCAACCACTAGGAAAGATGATAATTCCCCATCAAAACCTTCTTCAAAGGTGAAATAATGACATATTGGTTCTAGAAGCAAAGGATACCCTCATAAGATAGATACCATTCAACAATGGTCTAATAACCATATAAAGAATCTCTAATTCCTAAAAACTGATCATAAACCTTCTATTCTTGGATAATAATATTGAGAAGAGAGTATGTCAATTGAAAATTCACCAAAACAACCTCAGTCCCATCATCCTTAACACCCAAATGCATACAATCAAAGTGAGCCATCAAACTTGACTCTTCAAAAGATTCTTTCATGGACTAGGATGAATGTTTCTTAATAAAAGAATAAAAAAACGTTCCCCTTTCCAAGGGTGTATTTAATATCAAAGTTAAATGATTTTAGGTACTCCACTTGTCACCTTGGTTAAAGATTCATTTTTTTTTGAAAATATATAACTCAAAATTTATAATCAAAGTAGATGGTAAACCTTCCTCTGAAAAGGTAATACCAATAACTCTTAAGATCATGAATCATAACTATGAGTTTGACATAATATATGATATGGTTATTCTCATGAGGAAAAATATGACAAGAACCATAAGCCGTCATTTGATCACCTTATATGCGAATGTTATCCAAACTTGAACATGATGAATCATAAAAGACTACAAAACCCTACCCAGCCCCTTAAAGAGTAAATACTAGTGAAATAGTAAAAAATAAATACAAATATTGAAATAAGTCTTAAATTTCAAATCCAAAATAAACTTCACCCCCTTCCAAGTGAGGGATGTCAATTGAGAATCCAAATTAGGGAAATATTTAATAAGATAATGGTAATAACTTGCAAAAACTAATAATCTCTAAATCTCAAAGTCATTTCACAATTCTTTTTAAGTTATAAAAACATTAAAATATTAAGGATCAACTGAGATACCATGTTTCAAGACCACATGACCCAATAAATTCACCTCCTGAATCTAAACATGTCTCTTTGATAGCTTGACATAAAGGTTGGCGATCTCTCAAGATGTCTAGAATAACTCTCAAGTGACACACATGATCTTTCATGGTTTTAGAGTAAACCAAGATGTTATCCATGAATACCACATTGAAACAATAGAGGTACTAGTGGAAAATATTTTTCATCAATTCCATAATCATAGTAGGATCATTGGTTAGATGAAATGAAATAACAAGGTACTCATAATGACCATACCTACTCTTGAAAGTGGTCTTTAGAATATTAGACTCCTTGATCCTAAGCTGGTGATACCTTGAATCATTATTGATCTTAAGGAACCACTTTACCCATTTTCATTGATCAAAAAAGTCATAAATATAGGGAAAATGATACATGTTCTTGATTATAATTCAATTGAGATTTTTTTATTCAACAAACAAGTTAAGGATCCCATCAACATTCTTGGAAAAAATTTGCGGTGTTTTCCGACACACTGGGTCGAATGAATCCATTGGACATAAAGTCATTAAACTGCTCTTTCAACTCTTTCAGATTAGCTAGATCTATATAGTATGAATGAATATATATGATCTGGGTACATGACCCCAAATCAATAGATAACTCCATCTCCCTCACCGGTGGCAAATCAAAAAATCTGATAAAAAACATAGGGAAAATCAACAGCTACACAGGTAAGATCACCACATGAATATTATTTCTCTAGTTCAAAACCAGACATGTATATCATACTACCAACTTAGGAAGAGGATGTATGACTCGACTCGACCTCAAGTCCCATTCTTCCTGAAAATCAAGACACTACCCATTGGGGGTAGTAATGGAGACCCAGCAATGATAATAATTGATATGAGCATTATGATAAATAAGTGAATCCATATTGAGAATGAAATCTAGATGATTCATATCAAGAACTAAAAATACCCAAAGAAGACCAATTTTTAATAAATATAAATCACAATAGAGACATCAAAGACCCTACTCTATATTTTTCCCAAGAGGTGTAGTAATTTCCCTCACATAAGCCATTAAATCCAAATGAATATTAAAAAAGTATACAATATTCATAGATACAAAATAATTAGAGGCACAATTATCAAATAAAGTAGTCACTAAAGATAAATAAATAGTAATGGTACATCTCACTATCATAGGACCCACATGGATTTCCATTGGAGACTCATTCACTATGTGAATAAGCATCATTCCTGTTGCCTGTGGCTGGAAGACCATTGATCTTGAATCATTTGACTATGCCACATATAATCTTAGCACTGATGATACCATACCACTGTAAAGAATAGTAAAAACACAGAAAAACTTCTACAAGTTACCTAAACATCCACAAGAGATACAAATCTTAGACGCCTTTATATAAACATGCTTTGAGTTCCAAATTTTTCAACATTAGAAACAATTTAGTGGTCCTTTACCATATAATATCAACGATTTGGAGGAAGTATAATACCAAGAACCACTAGTTCTATTTCTACCATGATATTTATTCCACTTCCTATTTCCTTTAATGGAGTCTCTAAAACTTCCAATAGGATTGGGAGGAACTCCCATCAACCCTGAATTACCATTCAGATCAATCTTAGACATCAATGTCCAATCCAAAACATTAGTAAAAGTAGTAAGATTCAGAATGAAGACCTGATCTGATATCTAATCAAATACCCACCTGAAATCTTTGGGCCTTCATATTTTCATTTGAAACTAACTCATGTGATAACTGAGAAAGTTCAAAAAAATGACTGACTTACCAAGTCCATATTCTATCACCTTGATGATGGTTTAGAAACTCCATGGAATTTTCCAACACCATCGATTTTGGATAGAATTTTTATGTAAAAATATCCTTGAAGTCTTTAAACTCCATGATTTAATTATTCCTCACAAAAACTATATCATCCCATAATCTCCTACTATTCCCTTAAATTTTGAAGACAACACATTTCACCTTAATGGAATACAGTTTCTCCAAGAACTCTATGTGTTACTTAATCTTTTTTAACCAATCCCATGACTCATAAGGATCATTCATACCTTGGAAGGATGTTGGTTTTTGATGAATAAACTCTTAAGTTTCTTCTATCATAACTCCAAGTTACAAACTCTATTTCTTGATTAAGTTCATTTCAGAAACTTGGCCCATAACTTTAACTATACACACCACAACTTCTATAAGGATCTGGTCAATTTTAGGGTTTGGTGACTACGGTTCATTAGAATATCTCTCCCAAGGCATGTTCAAGCATCTAATTAGGGAGATGGTACTATACATTATCAACAAACAATAACATATAATCATTCAAGATACAGAAGATGAACAACTCAATCAATCAGAATTCAACCAGGGAACACAAATCTCAGATCAAAGTTTGAAAAAAAAAGATATAGTATTAGATCAAACAACTCCTCAAAGATACTCTTTCCCAACAACCCATGGTAACTTAAGGCTTGATATGATGAGAGATAGTCTCACACTCACTTGTAAACTACCAATTATGTCTTGAAAATCCTATCTAATGTTTACCAAGACACCCCAAACTTCATATCAACATTCAAGGAAGGACATAACCACCTTTGATATCAATTTTTCATTAATTGACCAGGATAACCTACCTAAAAAGTATCTGAATAAATCCTAATGAAACATAAAGGTAATTACCAATCCCCATGGTTGGTTAATAGTGCCTAAGCATAGAAAAAAGGGGGAATTTTGTTTCCATAAGGATAACCAATCAAGATAAAACATTGGATAAGAAAAAATAAATAATAAGTATGCTAAACACCCCATAAGAGATAAGAAAAACAAGTAGAAAGATAAAATTCATAAAAAAGGTACATAAACCCAAGTCATCACATAAAATCATCATGTCATAATCACTAAATTTACATGTAACAAGAGGATCATAAACTCCACTAGTCATCACCAACTTCCAAAGTACCACTAACAAGAGCTCCCACCACCTTAAAGTGGTGATTTATCTTTTACTAGATATGTCATAATAAATTAAAAAAACACCCAATGAAAAAATTAGGGTGTGAGAAACAATATCCCATTTTGGTCTCACTATGAAAATCATAATAAATCCATACCAAATAAACCAAATAAGCTCAATTTTAAATAAAACATGACATGTAAATTATTTCACGATTCAATATAACACATTAATTAAAATAAATTATATGAATACTAAAAAATAAGTAAAAAGTGTATTTCTATAAAAATTGGTATATACAATAATATTTTTCAAAACATTCATGAATATATCATTTTATAACAACATGTATGAATAATAATTTTATGAATATTTGGAATGTAATAAACATTTTCAATCATATCATCATGGTCACAAGCCTTAAGAGTTAGTTAGGATGAGCCATGAAATTCCATAAAATATCATTGAAATACGGTTCCTAGCGTTAAAAAACCTCCAAATATATAACATCCCAAGAATTTAAAAGAAGAAAATTATGTTTGATAGCGTATACAACACACAACACTGAACTTAAATGACCCAAAAAATATATTATTTAAATATGCACGTTATAACCTATCCATTGAACTGGAGAGTAAAAATAATATTAATAAAATTATGAAATATATATATATAATTCCAAACCAATACACTTTTATTGATCAATCTTAGGAAATAAACACACAATTTTTAGTAAATTCATTTTATTCTTCAAAAATACGTTTTATTCAAAAATATTTTTATTGATTTTTGTTCATGGATAATATAATTTATTTATTCCGATTTTAGTATTTATATTTTATAAAAGGGATATAATTTTTTAAACCATTATATAAAAATTTTCATAGGGTAAAATTTTTATATTTTTTTGAGAAGATAGGGTTTTTAGTGAATAGTGAAAAATATCGGTTTGTGTAAAATTATCATTTCATTTCATTAAATCAAGTAATTTAAAGTATTATTATATTTTTAATTTGGTATTAAAATTAATTATCATACATTTTATTTATAATAATCTAATTTATTTCCTTTTAATAATAAAATTTCATGATTTTGTTAGAAATCTATTTTTAGGCTTAATAATAATTTTTTTTTGAAAATTGTTTTTAAGTTCATAATGTTTCCCATTTTCATTAAATAAAATAACCCATAATGAGGAATTATTTAAATTAAATTTATATTATATATATATATTAATTCAAATTCATAAAATTATGATTACTTGTCATATAGTTAATGTAAAATCATCTTTTCCTTGAAAAATGCATTTTCCTAAAAAACCATCTTTCTCCATGCTTTGCAAGTTTAGTTTTAAATTAAATTATGACACTTATATGCATTAAATATTTAAAAATGGATTCTATATTTGGAATCATGTGGTATAAATTTGGTAAATAGACCACTTTTATTTTTAGTTATTATGAATAGTAACATAGTAATAATTATCACCGCATTAAGGGTAAATTGGGTAATTAAAGATAAAAATAATATGATAAGGACTAAAAATTGACCCTAAAAATTAAATATATCAATTTTTATGATTTATTTATTTTAATTAACATCCAATTATGTATTATATATCAAATTTGTTCCATATATATTTTAGTTTGACCTTTATAATATTTAAGTAGAAGATAAAGATAAAAATGTTACTTTTTTTTTCTTTTGATAACTATAATATTTTTTGATTGGTGTAAAAACAACTTATTTTTTGTGATAAATAGTTATTTTAAATATAAATTATTTGTTTTGTTATGGTAATTTATTTATAATTTTTAGTAATGAACTAAATACCTTAAATGCTTATACAACATTGACACAATATTTATTCAATTAATAGAAAAATAAAATAAATGATTCTAAAAATATTAAAAGTAATATAAATTGAATGAATTATTGTGTTCTAATTTTTTTAGAAAAATATTAAATTTTCTTGATTTGTGAAAATATTATATTTTAATTCCATTTCTTTTAGGTTATTTTCAAAGTCAAATTAAACAAACAGTTCCCAAAATGACACTAATAATATTTCATAATAAATAATATTTTATTAAATTATTTAGAATTTTTAAAAATCATTTATTCAGAAAATTGATTTAAATATGATTTAAAACATTAACCATGATTGATTTATTTGAAAATTTCCTTTTTATAGTAACTATCTTGACCCTGAAATAATAAAAACATTGTTGTCATGGTAATTGTAATAAAGGGTTAATACATGTTAAAACAAAAATACAATGGTAAGAACATAATAAAATTTTGAAAAAATTTGATTTAATGATATTATTTCGACCAATACTCATATAATATTTTATTTATATCAATTTAGATCCATTTTTCCATGAAAATTAATTTACATTATTTTAATATATTAAGAAATTCCAAAAGGGCCCATCCCTTCACTTATAAAAGGGAACCTCCTATCCATTTTTATTTACACATAAAAATCCTTTTGGTTTGACCAATACCTGTAAAAATTCATTAATTAATGTCCTTTACACTTCCTAGAGGCCTTTTTATGATTATAAAACCTTTATAGGAAAGCTTCTGGTATAAACCTAATGAGGTTGTCTGAAGAAGAGATATTATTCTTAATCAAGAGTTTTTGTTTTATTTCTTCTTCCACCTACTTAAAATCTTATTAATCCATGATGATATAATATAATAAGTACCTAATATATACTAACATGTTGTTATGTTACTGGTATACCATATATCCATCTCCTTTTCCATCAAAAGGGAAACAATTCTATTGTTCATGTGTACGATAGACTACCGCCTTGCTAATCGATGTAATTCATTTTCCACCACCACCCTTCACAACTAGTTTTAATGATGTATTTACTATATATATTATATTATATTATATTATATTCATTAACTATTAATAATTATCTAAGGATAATATATCATATAACCTCTTACCTTTCCAATCATTTAAAAATGATAACGTCGTTCGTGCGTACGTGTAAACTACCACCACCACAAAGTGATGTAATTATTTTTTTCCACTGTAGCTCATGGATGGTATATATATGTATATTTAAAGAAATAATATGATATTTATTATATAATTATCAGTTTTAAATATAATATAATTATTACCTTTTTCCCATCACGACCATTGAAAAATAAAAATGTTACTCATGCGTACGTATGGCATACCGCCTCCATGATTATAACATAGTTCATTTTTCATAACCAGGATTTATGGGTAGATTTAAAAGTATAATTTTTATTCAAAAATTATAATTATAATTATTTATTTTTTTAATATTATTTAATAATTACCTCATTGACTGTAGTCAACCTACCAAATTCATTTTTGATATATGAACATAATATCATCAATACGTCTAACACAAACTTAATTGATTAAGTAATTAAATATAACATGATAATAAATAAAATAAAAGAATAATTATATTGAAAAATATTATTAAGAAAGTAAATAATTAATAAAAGTTTATTATTTAGGAGATAAAGAACATACGAAATGATTCAGACATGAGGTAAGAGATTCCATCTCAATTTATTTTCATTAAGGCATATTTTAATATTATACACTAATTTCATTCATATGGTGTATAGAATTACCTTTTTAATGTTATATCATGAATATTTCAGAATTAATGGTATTTTAAGTTTCAATTGAAATTATTTCATCCAAGTACATTTGACTCTAATGTTACTTAGTGGTAGGGGGTTTAATAACTCAATTTATTTTCTTTGGTTATATTACTTCTTAATTTCCTTTTATATTCTAAGATTATGTGTGTAATGAATTTTGATTTTTTTTGTGGATTTACATTTTATACACATAATCAATTAATTTATCAATTCTCACTTCAACAATATGATATTTGTAAAGTATTTCGTCTCAATTTCCATTCCATTGAGACATATTTGATATTATGATCCTATTTAATTTTATGTGGTGTATGTAATTAACCTTTGATATATTTAAAATTAATACCTATTTATTAATGTTGTTTGATATTTAAATTCATGTTTATTATTATAGGGGGTTACAATTTAAATGTTACAAAACTGGTAAGGATTTATTTTACAATCTCATTTTGTTGTGATTGCCTTAATTTTAATTGAAGAAATATCATAATACATACTTCATAAAATCCATATAATTTCTAATACTATATATATTTAAGGATTTCTCATATTTTATTCCAACTTTTAATCTCTTTGGTACTTGAATCAAGCAAAGAAATATTTAAAAGAAAAGTCAATCTTATTTCAATTTTTGATCGGGTGTATTTTTCTTCTATGTCCATATTTTTCAAAATTATTTTACAAAGGTAATTTTATTTACTCAATTAATTTATAAAAGATATTTTAGGTTATTATTGAATTTTTAAAAGGTTTTAAAGTGAAATTTTTAATTTTTTTCTGAAAGGATAATTGTCTACTTTCTTTACACAAAGTAAAAAAGAATGTTTTTAACATATATAGTGTTAACATAATTCCCCACCACCATAACTGTTTTATGATATTTAGCCTCTTCTAAAAGTTTTCAATTTTTTTTTGAAAATAAAACTTTTTAATTTAATATTATTTTAATATTTCACCTTCATTTTATTTATTTTTCCAAAGGACATGATTTTATTTCAAAGCCTATATTTATGATGAACTGATGGTCATCTCTTATCTCTTATTAATTTTTTAGTCATTAAATTTATCTTAAAACATTAAATATATTGTGATAATTGGACATTACATTTATCTTAAATACTAATATTATTTATAACATGGAAATTATTATTTCCTAAATCATATACCATTTTTAAATATGGAGTTTTACAATGAAAATTATTTGATTGACTGGGGAAATTTTTGATAAATCTATATTCCTTAATAAATACCGATATTTTTTGATAAGACATATTATTTATAAACTTAATTGATCATTAAATATATGAGGAATGTGTTGTACATGCAATGATTGGTGGATCTTGATTATATATAGACCATCAATTCATCAATATGTATCTAGATATAAATCAGTTAGCCAAATTAAATGGGTTTTTGGTGTATACCTACCCATCGGTTAAACTACCTTGGAATAAGGTATTGAAAGAATAGATATAATGATGTTTGAGATCATTTCATCCAATATTATTCATTTTACTCATTAATAATTTGGTCATTATTATCCATGAAATTATTTCATTGATATTATCCATTAATGATTTTCATGTAAAGTTATTGATTAAATGAAATGTGTTTTAAGTTATTTACGTTACCATATTGATTATTCCATAATTATTATTTATAAATTCTTTTATACATAAAACTTATTGAGAATTTTATATCACTCTTATTTTTTTTCCTTTCCTCAGTTTATGGAGAAAAAATATTTGAATGAGTTTCAAGGATTCATAATGTTAACTTTTGTTATGTTTTTTATTTTATTCACAATGTATAATGAATATAATGTATTTATATGGCTCTACAAGTCTACTAAAACGACCAGTCCCAACTAATTTGGGATACTGGGGTTAGCGTCTTTATAGTCGGTATCAGAGGAAGTTTAGTAGAAACTTGGGAAATAGGTTTATGAAAATTAATTTTAGAGAATATAACCCTATGACCAACTTTAAGGGTAAATTGAAGTATAGGATAACATCCTAAATATTTTTTAAGGAATATATTATGTGATTTTTCTAGAAATAGATCCCTGTATGAATACTACAAGTAACCATGGTTTTTTATAGAGGAATATAAGGGTAATAACCCCAAAAAAAGTATTTTGAATGTATATTGTCCATGATTTTAGAGCACAATGAGTATACCTTTAATGAAAACCTATTTTTATACTCTTAAGGGATATGAATGGGTTAATTTATATTTTTATGAATAGTTATGAAGGATTTGAATAGGCTATGATAATGAATGACCTAGGTTAAACCAAATATGTCTTAGATAGAAAAAGGTTCCATGATTTATACATCCTATTAATGATTATTTTGTTTCCCACTATGTTTTTTGTTTATCATACTATGATTTTAGTTTTATTTAATGGATGGAACTAGGAGAAATTATGTTAATACTGAATATAATGGACAATGTTGTGATTATGATCAATCAAATTGGATGATAAATAAAGAGAAATATATTTTGATTATTCACAATCAGTTATCATGATAAATGATTAATAAATTATACCTTAACCAACTCATGAACACATCAAAGAAGAGAAGGGTAAAGTTCACGGAGAGCTTAAGTAGTGGAGACCATGGATGAAATGAGGCTCAATTTCCTTTATGTTAGAAATGTTGAAAGAGACACACTTGGGAATGTCTCAAAGGAAGGGGAAGATTTTTATGTGTGTAAATAAAGGAAATAGAGAAATGAATTGTTAAGGAGTTAAATGTATTATCTTTGGGGAATATGATAATTATTTGAGTCAATTCCATAATCCAAGTGTTAAATCCTAGAACAAAGAAGGACCTATAACATGAAAATTATTGAAATGGAAGGATTTAAGTGTTTATGTATTTGGATTTGATAATTGTATTTTATAACTATTACATGAATGATATTTTAGTTAAATGAATCATGAGACTTATAAGGATTTTTTGAAAATAGTTTTCTTTAATTATTTGAAATCATATGTTGAGTGGTACTGATGAACTAGAAAATTGATTTAAAGGTAAGGTGATATTTTATATAAAACACATGATTAGGGGTTTTATAACCCTTGATATGAATGTGATGTTGAAGTAATAATATTTTGTTGGGATAAAAATAGAATTGAAATTTATTAAGTAAATTATATATTATTGGTGACCTTGAAAATTATTAGTAAATTGTAGAAAAGTAATTTATGATGGAGTTTATTTCATTTTTCAGATTCATGGAATAAATTTTATAATTTGTGATTTTATTTAAGTAATAAGAATATAGTTAATTTTTGAAGTAGTTATCCTATCATTGAGGATTTATGGTAATAAATGTATTAAAATATTTTTTATGTGACATCAATAGTTACTTTATAATATTTGGTTGGATTAATGTTAAATTTAATTTTAAAATTTAGTGACCTTCTTTCTAAATTTTTGAATTTTGAATTTAGTTAAATGTATTTTGGAATGCTTTTGAGGATAAATACTTATGTAATGGATTAATTTGAACATTGTGTGTTACTATTTAGGTCTTAGAGATTAATATAATAGATTGTATAAATTTTTTCAACTATTTTGGTTTTTTTTAAATATTTAGAGACAGACAGAAAGACTTGTCACTCTTTTATGGATCTTATGATATGTTAAAAGTTAATTTTAGTGATTAAGGAATAAAAAAATTCATCTTGAATATTAATTTCTTATAGTAATAAAAGAAGTTTAAATTGATCTAATAACAACAAAAAATGGTTAAATTGTGGTTATGAAATAAAAATATTATACATTTACCATCATATCTAATAAATCAATTGTCTTTTCACCCATAAAAAATTAATGGTTTTGTAGTCATTAAATTTATCCAAACCATGTTCTCTATCACTCTATTTTAATTATTAGGTGTTAGTTTTCTTCTAAATGTACATATTTTCACCTCCCATTAATGTTATACTATTTGTAAGTGTAGTTTTGTGTTATTCTAGGTGACTTCGTATCTCCCTTCCCCTCTTCTTAAGAGGAAATTTTATCAACCCTTTTACGATGTGGGATTTCCACAAAGGAATTTTTTGATATCATACCCTTGATTTAAAATAATAAGTTAAAATTTCAAGGAGGTAATTTATTAAAGGTTTATATAATAAAATACATCAATATTTTAAAAGAAATTTATGTTCATTAACTTATAAAACATGCAACATCGAGCTTAAATGACCCACATACTATACTATTTAAATATGACCATTATAACCTAGTTATTGAATTGGAGAATAAATATAATATTAATTTAATTATAAAATATACACAATATTCAAAATATATAAAAATTTATTTATTTATTATTTGGATATAAGCACACAGTTTTAAGTAAAGTCATTTTATGCTTCAAAATCACTTTTTCTTCAAAAATGATTTTATTAATTTTTATGCATAGATAATATAATTAATTTATACCAATTTTAGATATGATATTTTATAATAATGATATAATTTTTAAAATTATAATATTAAAATTATCTTAGGGTGAATGTTTTGGATTTTTTTAAAAAAATTAGGTTTTCAGTGAATAGTGGAAAATATCGATTTTTGTGAAACTTCCATTTCATTTATTTAAATCAAGTAATTTAAAGTAAAATTATATTTTTTATTTGATCTTAAAGTAACATATAATTCACTTTATTTAGAATAATTTTATTTATTTATTTTTGTATAAATCTATTTTTATGCTTGAAATGATTTTTTTCTACTGAAAACTATTTTTAAGTGCATCATGTTTTTCCATTATAATTAATTAAAATAACCTATAATGAGTAATTATTTAAATTAAATGATTATATTATATATATATATGAATTTAAATTTATATAATGAAAAGTTCTTTTCCTAGAGTTAATGTAAAATAATATTTTTTCTTGAAAAATGCATTTTCCTGAAAAAAGATTTTCACCGTGCATTGAGAGTTTAATTTTAAATTAAATTTCGCCAATTATTTCAATTGAATATTAAGAAATTGATTATAAATTTTTAATCAGTATGTCTATATTTGGAAAATAGATTCATTTTATTTTTAGTCATTTTGAATAGTAACTGTAGTAAATAATTATCACCATGATAAGAGAAAATCAGAAAATTAAGGATAAAAATAATATGTTAAGGACTAAATATTAACCATAAAACATGAATTTATCCTATTAGTTGAGTTTATTTCATAAATTTTCATTCAAATCTCAAATATATTTCCACACAGTTCCATATTTCTCTGATTTTTAATTTTATAATATTTGAGTAAAAAATGAAGACAAAAATGTCTCTCCTTTGCTTTAATAATTATAATATTTTGTGATGGGGATGAAACCAGCTTATATTTGGTTATAAATATTCATTTTAGAGATATATTATTTTTTATTATGGTATTTTATTTTATATTTTAGGTAATGAAACAATTACCCTTAATATTTATGCAACAGTGACATGATATTTATTTAATTAATAGAATAATAAAATAAATGATTTTAAAAATAATAGAAACAATATAAATTGAAGGAATTATTGAGTTATATGATTTTTTAGAAAAATATAACATTTTAGTGATGTTTTAAAGGATTATACTGAAATTCCATTCCTTTCATATTGTTTTCAAATCGAAATTATATAAATAGTTCTAAAAAACGACATTAATGATATTTTATAATAAATAATATTTTATCAAATGATTTAAAATTCCTAAAAATCCCATATCCAACCAAGTGATTGAGATATGGTTGAAAATATCAACCACGATCCATTTATTGTATAATTTTTCTTTTATAATAACTATCTTGACCCTTAAAGAGTAAAATATTTATTATCATAGTAATTGTCAAAAAGGGTTAATGCGAGTTAAAAAAAAAGAAATGTATAAGAGCCTAATCTAAACCTGTAAAATTTTTATTAGATGATATTATTTAGAACCATACTCATCCTATATTAGAATAATATCATTTTGGTGGCTTTTTAACATGAAAATTAATTTATAATAAATTTAATATTTTTTGAAATTACAAAAGTGCCCCTCCCCATACTTATAAAAGGGAACATCATCTCCTCTTTTATTCAAACTTAAAAATACTTTTAGTTCAGAAAATAACTTCAAAAATACATTCATTAATTCCATTTACACTTCCTAGAGACCGGTATTTGATTATAAAACCCTCCTAGGAAGAATTTTGGATTAAACCTAAAGAGATTATTTGATGAAGATGTATCGTTCTTAATCGAGTAATTTTGTTTTATTTATTCTACCAAATCATTAAAATATTATTAAACCATGATAATATAATAACATCAGTATATACCATATAATGATATGTTTTTATGTTAATTTAATACCATATATCCAACTTCTCTTCCATTAAATAGGAAATGAAACCATTGTTCATGTGTACGACGAACTACCCCCTCACGAATTGATTTGATTAATTTTCCATCACCATCTCTCATGAATAGTTTTAATGATGTATTTAATATATATATATATATATATATATTTGATATTAGTAAAATATTTATAATTATGGAAATATAATATATCCTATAATTTATTACATTTTCAATCATTTAAAACTGATAACGTCCTTCGTGCGTATGTGTGGACTACCATCTCCACAAAGCAATGAAATTCATTTTTCATCACCGTAGAACATGGATGAAATATATAAGAGTATTTAAATAAATAATATGATATATATGATATAATTATCATTATTTAATGATAATATAATACTTACCTTATTTTAATCACTACCATTGAAAAATGAAAACGCTAATCATGCGTACGTACGACACACTATCTCCATGATTGCAACGTAGTTTATTTTTCATAATAATATTTCATGGGTGGTTTTAAAAGAATAATTTATGTGTAAAAATGATAATTATTTCATGATTACTTTTCTATATATGATGAAATAATTACCTCGTATACTATAGGCAACTTATTGAAGTCATTTTGGACAAATAAATCGAATATCTTTCAAACATCCGACATGAAATTAATTGTTTAAGAAATTAAATATAGAATGATAAAAAATAAAATAAAAGGAATAATTAATTTAAAAAATTTTCTTAATAAATTAAAAAATTAACACAATTTTATTATTCTGTAAGATAAATAATGCACGTAATGAGTCAGACCTAAGGTAAAGGATTCCATCTCAATTTCCTTTCATTGAGGAAATTTTAATGTCATGCACAAATTTATTTTATATAGTGAATATTCTACTATTTTTTATGTTATATCATGAATCATGAATAATTAATGGTATCAAAAGTTTAAATTAAAATTATTTCATCATAGTCGATTTGACTTGAATGTTACCAAGTGGTAAGGGGTTTCATAACTCAATTTCTTTTCATTGGGTAATATTACTTATTCAGTGCCTTAAATATTATAAGATTATGTGTGTAATGAATGTTGAATATTTTATGTTTTATTTGAATTTTTTATTAGAATTTACATTTTATACACAATCAATTCTTTGATTAATTCTAACTTCAACAATATGATCTTTGTAAAGGATTTATTCTTAATTTAGATTCTATTGAGACATATTTGATATTATGAACCTATTTAGTTTTATTTGATGTATATAATACCCCTTTTATATATTTAACATGAATACCTATTTATTTATATTTATTAATGTTTCAATTCAAGTTTATTATTATAATGAGTTATAATTTAAAAGTTACTAAAGAGGTTAGAATTTATTATACAATCTCACATTTTTAGGATTAACTTAATTTTCATTAATGGTATCTCATATTATATCCTTTATAAAATCCATATATTTTCTTAACCTATAGATATTTAATTATTTTAATTTTTTTTCCAATTTTCCCTCTCTTTGGTACTTGAATCAAGAAAAAAAATGTTTAAAATAAAATTCGATCTTATTTATCTTTTTCATTAAGTTTATTTTTATTCTATGTACATATTTTTAAAAACTATTTTATAAAATTAATTTTATTTCTCAAATTATTTATGAAGGAAATTTTAAGTTATAATTGATTTTTTATAAGGTTTAAAATAATTTTTTTTTATATTTTTTGAAAGGGTATTTTCCAACTTTCTTTAAAAAAATTCAAATGGAGTATTTTTTTAATGCATACATAATTAAAAGACTTCCCTGCTTCCATAACCATTTTATGATATTTATACTATTATATTCCTTTTCAATTAACTTATAAATAAAACTCTTTAATCAAATATTGTTTTAATATTTCACTTTTATTTTATTTATTTTTCCAAAGGACATGATTTTATCACAAAGCCTATGTTTCTGATGAACCATTGGTCATCTGTTGTATCTTATTAATTTTGTGGTCATTAAATTTCTATTTAAATATTCAATTTATTTTGATTATAAGATGTTAAATTTATTGTAAATATCTATATCCTTTTTTTTCATGGATATGTTTATTGCCTAAATAATACACCATTTTTACATACGATGTTTTATTATGAAAGTTATTTGGTTAACTATGGAAAATATTGATAAATATGCATTCTTTACTCAATATAGATATTTATTGAAAAGGAATATTGTTTATAAATTTAGTTTACCATTAAATATATGAGGATTGTATTGGAAATGTAGTGACAGGTGATGATTAATTATAGATAGCCTCTCAATGCGTCGACAAGTCTCATGAGACAAATTAGTTGGAAAAATTAAATGGGTTTTGGTGTATACCTACCCATCGATTAAAATTTTATTGCATAAGGTCCTGATGGTATAGATATAATGATATCTGATATCATGACTTCTAATATTACGGATTTCCTTCATTGAGAATTCAATTATTATTATCCATGATATTATTACATCAATATTATCCATTCATGTATTTTGTACTCAAGTTATTGATTAAATGACATGAATCATCAATTATTTACCTTTACATATTGATTATGCCTTATTTACTCACGATATCTTCCACTGTACGTAACCCTTACTAAGAATTTGAGCTCACACTTATTTGGTTTCATTTTCTCAGGCTATGAATAAGAAATCCTTGAATGAGTTTCATGGATTCATAACATTCACTTTTTTTTTTGTGTTTTATATTTTATTCCCAATGTAAAATGGATATCATGTATGTATATTTTTCTCCAAGACTACTGAACTGATCATCCCTTCAAGATTAGATCCCTTGTATCTATGTCAATGTAATAAATAAATCACCATGTTTTGGATACTAGGGTTGTGGTCTTTACATGAGGTCCATAAGATTAGAGGGAATATGAGAACACCCCAAAGAAGGAACACCAATACCTCAAAGTAGTTTGGTATCATTATAATAATCAATCCATTTCTAGGTAATTAGTTTTACCTAGCATGCATATAATCTTCTTAACTAACTAGTTTCTCATGCACTTAAAGGTAATAAAATATATATGTGGATAACTTTTATTTCAATCAATATCAAATAATTTTAATCATTAATTTCAAATTGGCCCTAAGTTTAATTTTTCAAAATATTCCATTTCTTTTAAAAAATCATCATTAACTTATTTTCATCAAAACTCATTCCTTTCAATAAAATTCATCTCATTTTGAAATCAAAAAAAAATTCATGCTATCATCTCTAAATAATAACCATGAATGACTTTCCTCAAATCATTCTTTTATTTTAAATTCATTTTATAGGCAATTATCACTTTATTTGAAAAGTCATAATCAAGAGGTTCAATACACACACCATAACATTTAGAAATCATTTATCAAGAATTCCAAATAAAGAATTCAAGACCATTTGGAAATACATTTCAAAATCAATAAGCATTAAAGGTTTCAGTTTATAGGAATAGCCTTATAAAACCACCTACCTCAATTAAAAAACTCATCAACTCCAAATAAGGGATCCACAAATAGAGGTAGGTATAGAAAGATCAAAGGAGAACCCCAAGATTATTAAATTTGAATCTTCGATTAAACATCTCTAGAACAACCTGAGAGAATGATGAAACACATAACTCAATGATTCTCAAATATCTCACAACAACCAATGAATATTCGGAAAACAAATCCAAATTACATGGAAGATCTACAATAAATCTAATTAGATCAATTTTAAAACCATAGATTTATCATCAAAAGTTACAATATGTGGTTCCATTCAAGAAAATAAGAGAGGATCTAAAAGAATAGAGAATAATTATAAGAAAAATGATTATACATTTGAAAATATAGAACCAATAATCAATGACCCATCAAAATAAAAAATTGGGGGCAAGGAATCCCCAAAATCACTAAGTGGAACCTCTTTGAATGAGATCCAAATCCAAAATGAGAATAATGAGACAAAACAGGTAAGTATTGGGTTATAAAGAAAAAATATGTATTAATTAATACATGTCACATAGTTTGGTAACATGGTTTAACAAATTGTTTTCTCCCATTTGGGTTACTGAAAGAGATACACGGTTTGACCACATTGCTTGAAAAATCATGGCCCAACTGTGTGTGACCCACCATCCAAAGCTATATATTTTAAAGGTCAGGTAGTATGATTTTCATTTACTATGCACTTAACTCTACGTCCTCCACCAAAAATCTGACATAAGGTACATAATTTCATGTTCTGACCCATAAAATTTTCCCTTACCATGATCCAACATTGCAAATACCCAAAAAATTTCAAAAATCTACAAAATATGACAAAATTAACCTGAGATAAGATCCAAAAAAATATGGTAAAAAAGAAGGAATGTAAGTACATGAAAGTGATTTTCGGGATGTTACACCCATTTCCTATGGCTGGTGACATACCTAGCATGTGAACCTTTATAATTTGATACCTTTATTATGAAATTCAAAATAAACTTATCTAATCGGAGAGTAGTTGTGTATATTGTTGACCATGTATTCAATTAGAGTGCAAAAAAAGATGAGATTCTCTACTTACTTGATGATTAAATAAATCTAGATATTGATTGAATCAGTCTTAGTAAATACATGTTGATTCTTAGTTGAGTCACATATGATGTTTTTAGTTACTTGAATGAGGGACATGTGATGTGATCACCTGATAAATGAATGACATATTATGTATTTATCAACTTGGTTAGTAATTTTTACATAGTCATGAAAATTTGTGATAACTAATGGTAAATTAAAAAATTTCCACGTCTAGTGGTCACTCAATGTCATATAAAAAGTTATTATATAGGTATAAAAATGATGTATATGATATATCTTATGGTGGAAATGTTTTTATAGAGATATGAGTATGTTTGATTGAGATTATACTAGACCTCATGGTAGTTTAAGTAGCACTAATTATTTGATAGATGCATTTATTTTCTTACATATATATAAAATAGATATGTCATATTTTATGTTAACACAACTAAGGTCAATAGGGTCACATAATTAATCCTTTTTTATGTGGATTAAGTTTTTTTATTTTTTTTCTAAAAATGAAGAGAGTTTGGTGAAATCATATTCTAAAGGAGTTTTGAATGGATTCTAAAAGAGTTGTATAGTTTTTCATTGATTTATTATAAGTTTTGTTTTGAAAATTTAATATTAATAGAAATCTACAAAATCAAAAGATATCACATTTAACTATATCCCTAGATCGTAATAAGTTATTTAAATATACCGATTCTTATATTGAGACATATGATATGACCCCATAATAGTGTATAGTGGATGAATGAATTTACTATAATAAACTAGCCTATGGTACCATTTAACTCATATTTTAACCCAATCTTCCACATGGAAAAAAGAGAATTCATGATCCCCATGGGTTGGAAACTAGTTCCTGGGAATCATATAATGAACCCTGGGAGCTAGTTATCCCTTGTACACCAATAATAATGAAGAATTTGAAATAAAATCAATAAACATACAACTAGAGATAAATAAAACTAAACATTCAAATAGAATATATAAATAAAATTATAGTGGAAACAAAATAGCATAATTCAGAGCATAAAATATAGTGGGCTAAATGACTTAAAGAAACTCAACTATAAGAAAATCCCCAATCATCTCCTACAAGTCTCCAAGTGACCCATGAATACAATACACCTAAACATATCCTTTAAAATGTTAAAGAAGGTGAAACAACTATAATGAAACTAAACATGTAAAAATATATGCATGAGATAAAATCCCAAAAAGTACCCACAACCTGCTAAATCTAAGAAGTCACTTTCATATACATCCTAAAAACAATATTTTGAAAAAAATATAAGATTAAATTTTCCATAAGAATTTTAAAAGAAACAAAAAACACATCAAAAGTGTGTTCAAACCCCTTTTTTAGGATTTTAATTAAATTAAGATAATCACTTAGAATACATTTCCCTCCGACCAATACCACGTGGTCAAATCACATTTTTAAATTAACTTTCTAAAAAAATTTCATAAACACCCCATTTTGAAATATACATTTCAGTATTCAAATAGGTTTTCAAAATATCATATGGTTTTCTAATTTTTTAAAAAACTAACTATTTCTATAAAACTTTGCACAAAGGACTTAAAATCATGTTTTCCAAACCTGCACACACTTAGAGTTTAAAAAACAAACCATTTTCACTTTTCTCACTTGAGAAAAATTTTCAAACTCATTTCTAAAAAGAGTTTGAAGATACTATAAAATCAAAATTTATTTATTCCTTCTCTAAAAAACTTTCACAATATCTTTTATTTTTTTTAAAAAGAAAAATACTCAAAGAAGGAAGAGAGAACATAGTCAGGCACCACTATGTCAAGTTATACAACAAGGAGAAACAATTGAGAAGAACATATGTTCCAAACAATAATATAAAAAATAGGGTATACAATAAAATAAAAAATATAAGTCCCCTAAATGATCCTAAAAAGGATCATAGTGTCACGGGAATCATCACTAGGCTCTTGTGATTAATGGACCTGAACTAGTGACAACGAACCTAGGACGAAACTACTGATCTCATCAACATCTCCGAAAGTCCCACCAAACTACCCGAAGATAATGTCCTTGGAAAACCTTCATCCATGGGATCAAGGATGGGATTTTCCTTGGAATTACTTATTCCATAAGATAAATCAAGGTAAATTTCCTAGTATTCTTTCATCCATGAGATCATATACAAAGGAATTTCTTGTATAGGGGCCTATCACTCCTTTCAATCTAACCATCTTAGAGTATATAGGTAGTGCTTACCTTTCCAACCCATTATCACACTAGGGTTTTCCCACAAATAGGTTCATACCATCTACTTAGGACTCCCAATATGTGTCAAAATAGTGGTGATCACAATCAAACATTCCTTAACGCAAGGGTGAAAAATTTGAAAATAACTCACGCATCACCTCCTACCCACATAATAAGCATCCCCATATATGTCCAATATCAAAAAAATATACAAATGTATCAAAGTATATATCCCTCATGGGTTCACAAGACATAATTACATATAATAAAAAAAGGTTCCCAAGTGGGTATCACATATTTTATGAAAACTAATTTCTCATAAAATGATGAACCAACAATTTCTTTAAAAAACATGCTTTTAATTCCATGGAATTTCATTATTTACTAATTTTTTCTCAATCTACTCTTGAGTCCAATTTTATCAAAACACTTTTGAAACTCAAATAATAACTAACTCTTCTATTTTTAAATAAATTTTGAAAATATTTAAATCCATAATGAGTTTTAAAATAAAATACTCATGGGATAACATCCCTTTTTAAATCAACCAACTCATTTGGAAATATCCAAATCTTAAAAAACATAAATCCTTTAATATAAAAATAATCCAAATTTATAAAAAGGTTTTAAATAAAGAACATAAGGGTTAACACACCCATCTAAAAGTCAAACAACCCTTTCCAATAATTTTTAACACTTTGAAACACCCTAAAGAAATTAGTTTTAAATCCAATTAACATACAATTTTTTTTAAAACATGAATCTCGTTCTCACCATCACTTCTGAAACCAAAAGAATTATTTAAAAACCAATTAGGCATTTTCACAAACACTTGGCATGGATTTATATCCCATTCCAAGGTTTAAAGTCACATTTAAAACAAATTGGCCCCTCATGGGTCACATATATAGATTAAAATTGATAAAGAAACATTTTAAAATAATAATAAATGAAATGAATGAATAGAAAGTGATGAAAAAAACACTTACCTCAGTTCAATGATAACCATCTCATATGTTGTTACCTATGATGGAGAACACACCCCCAAGACAAGACGTACCCCTAAAACCCATAAATAAGTAAAACATTATAATTCAAGAAAATTAACAACCTAAAATCATTCCAAAAAATGATTAGGGTTCATAGGAGAAGAGAAATCAATGGGTAAAGAAGGAATATAAGTGGGGAGAGGTTTAAAGTGACTTAATATAGAATAATCCAATTGAATCCATGGTGGAAGATCAATAAAATTGAAGGAGGTGGAAGGGAGCACCCAAGGGGGAGGAACATGGTCCATTTGAGCAATTGATAGGGGAAATAGAGGGTTGAAGGTTTTAATTCTAAGTTGGAAAAAAGATTAAATTCCAATTTTTAATGAAATTGGGAAGGCCACGTAGTTTTGAAAACTATATGCCAACCATGAACAGGCTACTGCTTATCCAAATCTCACTCACAAAATTTACCCTAGGACACCACGTGGTTGGAAAAATCATTCCCCAATGATGCCAAATGGAAGTAAAAAATTATAGAAGAAATTCACATGGTCGTTGGACATCTTACACAACCATGAGAAATAAGTATTCTATAGCCCATACTCACTAGAAATACTCCATGGATTGTCCTAGTAATCACATGGTTTGGAAATAACTATGTGCCACACATTCTGAAAAATAATTCATAGAACAACATGAACTAAAAAACCATATAAGGATGGGTGTCCATAATGTTTCGTCTAAACTATTCATACAAACTATTCATAGTAATAAAAACTCTAAAATTTCAAATTTTCAGGTCAAAACTCCATATAAATTAAAAAAATCCACAAAATCATAAATCCACATGAAATAGACTCTACAGTGACACAAAGGGAGTCACAAATCTCCCCAACATACAGATTTATACCCCTAAAAAGTATCAAGTTAAAGTATAATTCCAAATAGAACAAATTATAAAGAAAATCTAAAGAAGAATGATAAGTCTTTGAATAACTAGATAAATCCTTAAACAATAATAAACTTCCTCAACCAAAACCTGATCAAAGAAAAGATCTAATGAAAAAAAACCTATTATCGATCTCCCCACCATTTAGAATTAATCTTAAATGGTGGAAAAACTGACTACCTAACTCAACCAAAATAAGGTGATTTCACTGAACAACTAAATTTCCCAAAATATCCAATGGAAATTTACCAAACTCCATTGGAAAAATCCAATGAAAAGAGACCGGTTTAAAACCATAAGAAGTGAAAAAAATTCAAGAAACGTCACAAAGGATAGACAAAAAAATCACAAAACACAAGGGCTCCAAAAACTATGGTATTTTAAGAAATTGAAACATGCATCATGGAGAAACAATATGGAATTAACCTAAGGGTCATATCCATCATACAAGGGAATTTAAATCCAATTCCTTGAAATACCCTCCCATTATTATTATAGATGAATAAAAATCCCAATGGCATCCACAAACCTATTAAAAAAAATCAACACCCCCAAATACCCCTAATGTACCTTAGGTTCTTTCCATGTTCAAACTTGGGAGAAAAAAATCATCCCATAGTCCACACTATACAAGGGAAGCATAAAAAATCATCAAGAAATGTGGCATGTATAATTCCCAAAAGGAACACCACCCACAATGAGTAACCAAAGAATAACCCAAGAAAATAGTGGTATAAGGTTTCCTCAATCCAAAATTACTCTAAAATAAGCGATCATAAATTAAAAAATGGTTCATTATCAAAAGGGAACCCAAATAAACACTTGAAGGATACAATGAACAATGGAAACTCATCCATTAAACCTCAAATTATTCTAAGATATACCAAGGAAACATTCTCAATCCAAGCTCACATAGGAGTCTCTAAGAAAAACTGATACTCATTGATCAAACCATCAAACCAAGGTTCACAGGTCAAAACAACTAGACCCAAAAATCTCTAAAGGATCCACTAAAGAGGTGTAGTCTTAGATAAATCCAAAGTGAATCAATCCAAAAAGAAATCCACACATGCCACTCCATTCACATACTTAGAAGTGTTACAATTATGGAAGATGGACCCCTATGATAAACACTCCACCGACACATTAGAAATTTCTGGGAGGCTTATATTAAACAACATAAGACATATACTCTTATATGGTCATGTCTCTAAAAGTACATTTTGAAAACCAATAAAACATTAAAATTGGACCTTATTTAATTAAAAACCAAATAGAAACCATTTTACAATTCAAAACTCAATCCCTTAATTAACTTGGTTAGTTTTAAAACATTTGCAAAATTGATTTCAAAACAAAAACCATCATATTTTAAACTAGAACATCATTTCAGGTTTCAAAATGAAACACACACTTTACATTTTAAATAGTTTTCAAATAATTTACCCTTTTTAAATAAATTCACCAGGTTTAAAATACGAATTAAAAAAAACCAGTTTCCCTTAAAATAAGAAACCAATTTTCTAAAACACCATGTTCACTTGATTAGAAAAATCAATAACACACATTTTTTTACAAAATTAAAAATTAAATCAACCATTATATAAAAATTTATGAAACCAGGATCCCTTTATAAACAACCCCTAAGGACTTTTTTTAGAATTTGAAATATTTTTTTCCTTGTAAAATAACTTTTTTTCACACACACAAACGATTTCTAAATAACATAAAAAAATGTATAAATGGAGGCATAACACAAGCCACAATAAAAATTAAATTCAAAGATTCCAATATATCACAATACTAACCATAAATCTTATCTTTTTCCCCAAAACACTCCCAACAATACAAGGGTCAAGTTGTTTAAATATAAAAAGAAACTGGTATGTAGAACTATGCCTGATTTGTCCATATGGTTGACAAACACATGCCTATCATGTAATAGTCCCTAGAAAATGTCTAGAATCAAGGGTTTGGTTGTCACATGGTTTCTCAAGGCCTATGAGCCAACCACACATCCAGAATCCCTTCTTCATCACCCTCCCAAAACATCAAATATGACCCCTAATGAAACTAGAGCCATAACAATGAGTTTAAAAAAACTATTACCGTAGGCATCAAACCATAATATAATAAATCCATCAAATAAAAAAATTGTGTCAAAGGAAAAAAAAAAATCAGAAAATGCCTTTGGAAAATCAAGCCTCAGGGTGATAAAGATCTCATTACACTCTCCTTTCACCTACCTCCCATGTCTGAAAAACTTATCTCCAAACTACCAACACCCCAAATAAAAAGAGGGTGTTTCAAAACCTAGGTCCCACTGAGAACCTAATATTGGATACCACTATAAAAAAACCTCCCTAGATTTCCATCTAACCCGAATTCATGAACCGGTCCACCACATAGCCTGAAAGGAATTCTTGATCCCCACGAGTTGGTAAATAGTGCATGGGAATCACAGAACGAACCTTGGGAATGATTTAGCTATTGTACAAAGATACTAATCAACCAGAAAAAATAAAAGTGTTAAACATAAAACTAGTGATAAATAAAACTAAACATCCAAAAAATATACATAAATAAAATTATAATGAAAACATATACACACAAGTCAAAGAATAAAATACAAAAGTCCAAAAAGAATAAAAAAATCAATTGAAAGAATACACCAAATTATCTCCTACAATCCACCAAGTTACCCATGACCACAATCCACAAAAAAATATCCCTTATAAGGCTGAAGAAGGTGAAAAAACAAGAATTAAACTGAACCTAAAAAATATAGGCATGAGCTAAAATCCTAGTAGGTCACCGTAACCTTCTAAATCTAATAATTCACTTTAATATATATCCTAAACATGATAGTTTGAAATATAGTAGAAAATAATCATTTTCTAGAAGGATTTAAAAAAAACAACAACACATCAAGTGTGCTGAAACTCTATTTATATGATTTTCATTAAATAAAAATAATCTCTTGGAAAAAATTATCCCCAACCAATACTTATTTTTAAAATCACTATTTTAATGTCCCACTCTAATACCATTTCATAAACACACCTTTTTGAAATACACTTATCAAAAATTGAAGAGGTTTCCAACTATCATATGATTTTTTAAAACACGTTTGAAACTAAAAAATTGTATAAAACCAGGCACAATGGCCATAAGACCATGTTTTCAAATCCCTTATACACTTGGAGTTTCAAAAACAAAACATTTTCAATTTTCTCACTTGATAACACTTTTCAAACTCATTTCTAAAAATATTTTGGAAATACTATAAAATCACACCATCATTTTTTTCCTTGTTTAGAAAAATTTTACAATCCCTTTTCAAAACTATTGAAAAGAAAACCATAAAAATAAGGAAGAGATCACACAATCGGTTCCCACTATGTCAAGTCATACAACAAAGAGAAACAAACATCTAAAACAAATGTGAAAAAATAATATAAACAATAGAGGATAAAATAAAATCAAAAAGTTAAATCACTTAAAAGATAATTAAAAGGATACCAGAATAATGGGAATCAATACTAGGTTCTCATAATTAATGGACCCGAATTATAGACAAGGAACCTAGGCTAATAATACTATACCTGTAAACATCCCCAGAAATCCCTCCAAACTACCCATGGATAATTTCCTTGTAATTAATTCATCTAATAGATTAAGGATGTTTTTTTCCTTGGAACACCTTCATCAATGAGATCAATTAAGTTAAGTTACCTAGTACACCTTCACCCATGGGATCATATAAAAAGGAATCCCTAGTATAGGGGTCTACCACTCTTTATTGTCTAACCGTATCAGTGTACCTAGAAAATGCTTCCATAGTCAACCCACTACCACACTAGGGTTTTCCCACACATAGGTCACATACTATATACCTAGGAATCCCATGATGAGTCAAAATAGAGGTGAGAACAATAAAAAATTCCCTAACTCAAGGATAAAACATTTGAAAATAACTCATACATCACCACCTACAATAAAAGTAAGAAGAAACATATAAATCCAACATAAAAAATATATATAATACCTCAAAGTAAATATCCCCTCATAGGATCAGAATCCATAATGACATACATAAATCAAAGGGACTCAAAAGGGTATCACATATTTTATGAAAACTCAATTATCATAAAATGTAAAACATAATATTTATTTAAATGTTTTTCTTAGAATAATAATCAATTTCAATATTTACCCATGATGTATCAATTTACTCTTGAGATAGATTTTATCAAAACAATTTTGAAACAAAAATGGAAACTCTCTCTTACTTTTTTAAATCTCCCTTGAAAATATTCAAAGCCACAACAAGTTTAAAAATAAAATCCACATGGGGTAACACCCCTTTTTAAATCAAACAACTCATTTGGAAATATAAAAAGCTTATAACACCACATATAATTGATATAAAAATACTCCAATATTCTAAAAAGGTTTTAAATAAAGAAAAAAAGGGTTAAATCCCCCATTTAAAAGTCAAGTAACCCTTACCAAACATTTTTAACACTTTCAAACACCCCAAAAAATTGTTTTGAAAACCAATTAACAAAAGAAATTTTTTTAAAACATCAATGTGTTTATGTCTACCAATTCTAAAACCAAAATCATTATTTCAAAACCAATCATACATTTTCACAAACACTTGGCATGGATCAACATCATATTCCAAGGTCACATATATAGATTAACATTGATAAAAAAAGCTTTTCAAACAATAAGAAATGAATGAAATGTAATAAAAAGTGATGAAAAAGAAACAACTACCTTGATTTAATGACAGCCATGCAAAATGTTATAACCTATGATAACGAACACACCCCTAAGGAAATAAATTCTCTCTAAAACCCCAATATAGGAAAATAATAATGATTTGAAACAATTAACACCCTAGAATCAGCCCACTCAAAGATTGTGATTCACAAGAGAAGTTAAATAAAAGGGGAGAGAATAAATATAATAGAGGGAGAGGTTTAAAGGGACTTACCATGGAATAATCCAAGTGAATCCAAGGTTAAAGGTGCCCATGGGGGAGGTGCCTAGTCTGTTTGAGCAGGAGGGACGAAAAATAGAGGGTTGAAGTCATTAATTAAAAGTGGTAAAATGAGAAAAATAAACTATTTAATGAAATTAAGCTAACTGCATGGTTTTTTAAACCATACACCAACTATTCATAGGCCAATACCTAGCCAAAACCCACACAGATTATTTACCATATGACACCACATGATTGAAAAAAATATGTTCCAACCATGAAAAATGGAACTACGAAATTATATAGGATATTTAAATACTTATCACATGGATTAATAAACCATGAACAATACATGTTCTATAGCACAAACTCACCAAAATTCCTAGAATATTTCTCCTAGGATTCACATGGTTTGGACTTAACCATGCACCACCCATGCTAAAAAACCATGTACAAAAAAAGAATTGAAAAACCATATAATGGGTATCCACATGGTATCATCTAAATTGTTCAAAAAAAACCATGAATAATAAGAAAAACTAAAAATTAATAAGTTTAATTTTGAAAATCCATGAAAATTCAGAATAAGCCTCAAAATCATAAAAACAGATGAAATAGACTCTACAGTGACACGACGAGTGTCACATTTATGATAATGAATGCATGAATTTGGAAAATACTACATTTTGGATTATTTCAATGTTTAATCCATTATTAATGGATTAAAAATGTATTTTTATATGTTCATTGAATGATTTCAATGATTACTCCAAATAGAACACAAGTTATAGGTGAAAATTGAGAATACCCAATATAGCCGATGCATTATTTATTCAATGAGGAGAATCAAGGAAATATATATAAGGGAATTAGTTCCCTCATTCATTAAGAGTGGTGATCATCCATTTAAATAAAATATTTATAAATCTATATTCTTCCATTATATCATTAATCACTCCATATTGAAGAAAATAACACACTTTTGAGTGTATGAGAATCTTCAGGTTTCAAACTAGAATCCTTTTACTAGTATAATACTTTGGAGGAAGGAAGCAGTGGTTTACTACTTTAGTGATCCACATAAAGATTACACCATTTAATAAGAATATATAGGCTGAGTTATCACAATAAAAGTAACCATAGTTCTTCACTTTTCATACACTTTTGATTCTTTAAGATAGATCATGTATCATATGGGATTGTTTCTATTGCTAATGATCATATGATGATCCCCTAAAACCCATAAAAAGTTCCTTTTTTCCATCAATTATTTAATCTCTTTAAAACCTTAAGTGAATTATCTTATATAAGAATCTATATCCACTTGTTAAACAACTTCAACATTTGGTCACTTAGGAAGATATTGATCTAATACAAATAATTTTATTCTTTCTAAAGAATGATTCTTATGTATTTATGTTATTATAAGAATATTATTATATTAATATTCTCCTTTTTGTAAGATTTATCTAAAATTCATGTCTGATGATGATTCTATTTATCTACAATATAATCTTTTATAATATGAGTATCATGTTTTACATTCATTTAATAATGTCTTTTATTAAACACATCCCCACTAAAATAATGAACAATTTTAATTACATTATATTAATTAGTGGTATAAGATTCACATTTATCTAAAATTTGGGTCACTTTAGTGTTTCTCCCATCACTTAGCTATTTAGGTAGGTCATCATGTTAATCATATCATACACAACTCTGGAATAGTTGAGTAGACAACTCTTTATCTCAATCCATTAAATGAACTCACTCAACATTATTCCTTTGGTAATTTAATCTTATTAGGGTATATGAGCTAAGTGTAACATAAATAAATCATAAAAAATGGACACATAATCCCATTAGGTTCACCCATTTATTGTCTTTAATAAGACAATCTAGGGATATCAAACTTTATCACGACCTACCTAATTGGATAATCATGATCTCAAAAATTGTTCACTTTGGAAAGAATCTAAAACTTATTATTTTAATGAAGGTTTAATCTCACTATCTAATATCATGTATCCTCTTTACATGTATGCATGTTTATAAAGATTTATTTTGAAATCATATTCCTTCCACTAAATTAATATGTTAAAACCATATTGATGTGTAATCCTTGACACAACTAATAACTTGTGTTACTAACTCAAATTAAAATCCAGTTATATTTATATATATCTAAATGCATCACATGTATAAGGTATATAAAACCCTTTCATTTAAATACATAAAATTATATGAAATCAAAAATCCCAAAAAGTGTATTCTTGGAGTGATAGATAGATAACCCCCACTTTTTTAGACATGATAAAAGCTTTTAAGCCAGTAGGAAGCCCGACCCAAAACCCCTTTATCCAAGGGTAATTTACTCAAGAGTGAACTCAATTACATCCTGATTAAAATAGGTAATATTGAAATACCCAATGTATTTTGATGAAAATATTTTTATTTGATTTCAATAAGAAGTAAAATCAATAAATATTGAAGTACAGATGGAGAATAAAGAAGAGGATCCCAATACATAAAGACAATTGATATATCTAGGTATATTGAATAAAAAATCGAAGAAGAGATTTATATATGTGATTATTATTGAGTTGTAATGATATATAAATAATGAAACATACTAATGGATGGAGATATAACAATCAATAACTTGATCTTAATAAGTTTGAGACGTTGGATGTAATTGAAAAGGTAAATGTTTGCAGGAATATTGAGGAATCATCCTTGTGTTTTTGGAATGAAGAAATACACATACAGTGGAAGATACACTTGGATGATAGTTAGAGTATATTGGATATGAAAATGAGGAAGGTTCTAAATTTATTAGTAATTAATTAATCACCTTTACCGAAACCATTATGAGTAGAAAAATAGAGTTAGGATGTTGAGGTAGTGAGGATTTGTTTTGAAATTCTCAATAAGAGTCTTCAAATACTATAAGATCTTTTAGAATTATACTAAATATTTTTATGGAATTTTGATTGATTCTTGAATTTATTTGAGTTGTTTTGAGATAAAAAGTAGTGTTTAAATAAATTTGGAGTTTAATTGATTTGGATAGAAGAATTTTTAATTATGGGTCTGTTTTTGATGCACACATGTGCTAATGTTTTGTTTTGAGTTACTACGAACCTTCTTTCCAAAGGCAGGTGATCCCTAAGACTTTTACAAGGACACCTTATGTTACAAATTGGTTGAGAGTATGGGAGATTGGGATAATCACACTCTTTAGGGGGAATTATTATCTACTTTAGAAATATTTTATAGATTTAATACATGTTCATGAATCCTTCACAATATCATTAATAACACTATCAGTCAACCATAATAAATTGACCGACTGAAAACTTGTATTTGAAAAGGAACTGCACATGAGAATTATAATATCTTCTATTTGAACCAAATATTTTATCTCTCTATATTTTGAAGACATATAAAAGTGAGCTTTGGAATTTATCACCATCCGTAGAGACATTGAACTCATGATAAAGGAGAAAAAATGTGTTATAGATTTTGGATTAGGCCCATGAAAGGGGCTTCCTACATATCCCTATGAAGAGAATCAAAACATCTATATTTTAGTTCTATTTAGTGGAAAACCTTATATATTTTATGCTCATGTAATAATGAATATAGTGGTGCCTTTTATATCCATGCATCCATGATCGAGTGATGTTACTTTTAAGGTAATGTGTGTAAGACTAAGTGAAGTACCTTTTTAAGGTCATGCATCTATATGACTCCCCAAACCCATACTCCCAGAATATGGTGTAAATAAACATATTCTTTTATATATCATATTTTAAACCAACTGAAGTGATCCAAACATAACTATTCATTATTATAATATCTAAAATAAATATTGAGTCACTTACAAACCAAGGATCTTTTAGGTATAGAGTTTTAGAGAGTCATAAAAAAACATTTAACTAAAAAAACCCATATATTTCCCATATAATGGTTATTTTTTCCACCATAATAGAGTCCCTTATTTTAAAGTATATCTTCAACATCTCCCATAAACTTATCTACACATGCTAGTCTTCTAGAAATATCATGTGTAATACTTTTTTTCATAACCGGGGGGGGGGGGATGGACACATAAGAAGTGTGGGATCAAAAACTCAGTAAGAGTAATATATATTGGAAGCTATCATGTAATAAAAAAGACTTGAATAATATATTAGGAATAATAAAATAAAATAATTCCATATAATCTATCACATGATCATGAAATAAATCCATGGATGACATAATAATATAAATAATCACATAAAAAATAATAACTAATTCTATGGTTGTGAAATACATAATTCCAAACATCACAATCTTACTATCATGAAATCATCCAAGACATCTACTCGATGCCAGTACTGCAACTAATACATCTAAATAAATTGTTATACATGAAATAAATACTCAAAATAGTTTTTCTATGAGACCTACGATGCATCAATGGGATATTTCATGCCTAAATGATACACAATAAGTCTAATGCATTCACCATATGAAAGAAATGAATAATAATACAATACATAATCAACTGGACTAAGTAATAAATAAACATACCTATTGTAAATAATAAACAAATGGGTTATCAATACTTTACCCAGTTAATAATTGGAATAAAATGATCATAAGTCATCTATATAAAAAAGGTAGATGGTTAAACAATACATATCTTCTTGTTACCTAAGGACCCTAATACATAATAATGGGTAAGTAAATAGTTATCCACATAGAAATAGAAGATATAAAAATTATCAATATTTTCCCATTCAATGAAATAATATGGATAACTATGTGAATATCTAACAATAGTAATATTCACAATGTAACAGAAAGTATCCTTATCAAAATAATGACAATAAGGTAGTAGTGAGAAGTTATTTCATGGAATAAGGATACCAATAAGAAAAGATCCTTTAATAAAAATGAGTTCATTAGGAAGAAGTGTAAATCCAAATAAAAGGAAGTTTAAGTACAATATAATTCAATAATATGGTATAATGGTACAAACTTATAACAATAAAGTTTAATAAGAATGATCATAACCCAATGACCATAAATTGAGTTAGAAAAACCCGTTCAACATTGGTATCTTTTAAATCAAAATAACACGAACGATATAACTTTTTATGGATTTTAAATCAATTTAATTTCATTAAAATTATGAAAAAAATATCCATAGGGTAGTATATACCCCACACAAAATAATACAAGTGGTGACCATGACATATGTGTTAGAGAATAAAAATTTAGATAAGAAAAATCATTACAAATTTTGTAACA
Source organism: Viscum album (assembly GCA_963277665.1). Classification (NCBI taxonomy): domain Eukaryota; kingdom Viridiplantae; phylum Streptophyta; class Magnoliopsida; order Santalales; family Viscaceae; genus Viscum; species Viscum album. The sequence continues at coordinate 177,521,979 of OY728138.1, forward strand.
AATGAATAAAAAGAATATGAATGATGGATTTAGAAAAAGAATTTTAAATCCCATGATATAATATTTAATAAAAATAATAAAATCCAATGGGTTAGTAGGTACAATATATTAAATAATAATAAGTGTATAACATGAAAATATTCTTAGATGGAGGGTAATATGAAAACCCTTATGACTTTAGTAAATTTTATAATAAAATTCTATTAAAAGAGAGATATTAAAATAGAACTTAAAATTACATGAATATAAATTAAATCATGATATAATATTTCAAATAGGTATTTTAGAGACCATGTAAAATAAAATAGGTTCATAATACAAAACTTGTCTCAAGTAATTGATATTGAGATCAAAACCTTTACCTTAACCCTCAACTTCCATGGAAACAATTTAACATCCTATATAATAAAAACAAACATATTAATAACATATTTTATAACCTTATAAATAATTTATAACTATTTAAATCATTTTGTATAATCATTTATTATACATTCATTAGTTATTTATAGTCTATTTACAACATCAGATATTAGTAATTTTATTTATTTTGTATGAGTTTGTAATAGAGATACTGATCCTTGTTATTTTGATACTAAGTCCATAATTCCAAAATAATTAATTTTATTGGGATAAATATTTTAAAATTATTTATAAATTTCTAATTTCATTTCATAAGTATTTTAGTTATTAATAAGGATGATGAGTTTAATAATGATCTTGTTTCAATAATTTTTAACGAGCGAAAGATGTTATATTAATAAAAAGTAAAATATTAATGTAAAACCTAAAAAACCATAAACAAAATATTATTTTCTCATTTATGTATAATAATAACATGATTTTTGTTTCTATACTCATTCATTATATAAATTTATAGCATCATTAATTTTGGTGGTTAAACTGACCCAAACATGAACATGCTATAATTGACAAGTGAGTATGATCAAGAAAGTGATTTTTTAGCACAATATAAATATTGAAGATAAATAATTATATTATTTAGATGTTTTTAATGTGTTGAATAAAAATTTAATAGAGTTATATAATTAAGAAAATACTATATGAAAAATTAAATATATTACTTCATGGAGGTGGTAGACCACACATACACACAAATGGAATTCTCATTTTGCATAAAATAAAAAGTTCTCAAAATTTGTTTATATTATCATAATATTAAAAATGTTTTAAATATAATATTTATTCATTAAATGATCACTTTTAACCATCAATGCATGGTGGTCATGAAAATAGATCACATTGCTTATGGAGGCGTTAGTCCACACTTACCACAAGCGATATTTTTGTTTTTTGAATGGATGGGAGGAAGGTAGAAAATGTTTACCCCATAAATATAATAAAATTTAAATATCATTATTATATTTATAAAATTATTAAAATGTGTTTGGATTATATTCATAGTATTTAGAATAATAAAAAATGAAAAAAATGAAAAATTAGTAATTAATAATTTTACCTTACTCATTAGAAGAGTTATTTTAAAATTTAGACGAAGGAATTGAGATGTGATTTTTTGAGAAGATAAAAAGACATATAAAATGTATATGAGTGTTTTGTAGTTTGTTTTTCATATTTTGGTTTAATATTAGAGTATTGGGGTGTGAGTATAAGTGGAGTGGTGATGATTCTTTTTATAAGGGAGAGGAGTGATATTTCAGTAATAAGATAAATAGTAAAGTCACTATTCGAAAGTAAAATGTATCCAATAAGTGGAAAATAATGGATTTGGGAATGGGGTAAGGTATAAAAAACCATTAAAATTCATTTTTACACATGTTTTTAAGTCCCTTACTCTTATATTTTTCACTTTTACCATTTTTGGTTATTACCATGGAAACTATTTTTTACCTAAGTAATTTAATTTCAATGCCTAAAAATAAAATGGGACCTATTACATAATTTAGACCTAATGATTAAAAATATGAAATATAATTTTTCAAATAAAATATATAATAGTGATAAAAATTAATTTTCTTTTTAGTGCAAATATTACTTAAAAACTGTTTTTAAAAAATGTATTTTTATACTTAAATTTTTTTATTAAGATAGGATTATAAATGTTATCGATATATATGAAATTAATTAGTTTAGTATTGAAAAAATAATATTTATATTTCCTTAAAAAAATCCATAACCGAATCCTTCTTTCTTGAAACATAGTTGAAAGAAATAGACTAAAAATAGTTTTTATTAAAATAAATATTACTTAAGTTTCAAAATATTAAACATGAGTTTTCTATATCAAAAAATATATTTTTAAATAAATAATTTTACTCAAAAAATAAATATTTGGTCATAAAGAATTATATATAAGTTTTATAGTCATACACAATTTATGATAATGTCACAAAAGATATGGTATAAGTATAAACCATATTTGTTACTATTTACATTAAAATCAACTATTTCATAAAAATCCAAAAAATTAATCTTAATATAATATTGTTATGTTGAATTAAAAAATTAATTTAATTCTATCAAATTTAAAATTTAAAATTTAATAATTTAACTTTTAAATATAAATATAAAATATAATGAAAAACAATTTTTAATAGGGAAATGACTTTTTAAATATCAACTATTCTTATCTTATTGCCTATCAATTATCAATTAATTTAGTATTAATCCATTATTTATATAAATAATATATTTTATAATCATTAAAATATAATATATTTATTTTTATAAAATAAAAATACAGAGTTCCAAAAAAGGTTGTTTCTTTGGAAAATACATTTTTAATCATAAAATGATCTTATTAGTTATTTAGATTTACCAATTGAATTTATTAATTAATTTATATTAAAATTACACAGTATTTTTATTTATACATAGATTTAAAAATTCAGTTATTTTTATTTATACCAACCAATTCAAATACTACATTATAATGGTCTAACTTAGTACCTATAATATTATTTTCATATAATGCAGTGTAGTTTCATTTTGGTTCGATTCTGCATATGAAACAATCTAATCATCATAGTTTTTAATTATAGGATAATTATGTATTAAAATATCAAGGTGTTACACCCCCTCTTAAATAAATTACATTCTAAAAAATTTCAATTATTAATTACTAATAAAAATAGTGAAGAGTATCCATAAGATGCACAAGACTGAAAATACTATTTCTAATGAGATATTAGACTCATTAACTTGGGTAAGACTAGAAAATCCATATATTACTTAATAATTGGAATATCCCCAATCAAAAATAGGAAAAAGACCTATGGCCATGGTTCTATATCCATGCTTTTTGAAACCATGGCCATATGATAGTCTAGTGACATAGTTAGTATTAAATAATGGCTGTAGGGATTCGTGTGTGAGCTTATAACCATGACTTACTAAAACCGTGGCTATATACCTACCTACATCCACAATTATTGGAAAACATGGTAGTATATGATATTGGAAATTGGAAGGAACCACCCGTTTTGTGTAAGAAATAAGTAGGAAGGCCCATTTTCACTGTTTTACCAAAACTGTGGAAATAGGTTTACCATGAATCATATACGACCATGGTTTGCCAAAAAATTTGAAATTAACCTCACATATGACTGCAATTTTCTAAAAATGTGCCAATAGGTGTACCCTAAATCCCCTAAGACCATGGTTTTCCAAAACCATGGAAATAAGACTCACCTATGACCATGGTTCTATTGAATTGTGGTAATAGGCCAATGTGGAATTGCCAATTACCATGATTCCTAGAAACTCTAGAAAAAGGACAACATGGACCATAGACATAGTCACCTAAGGCCATGGTTTGAAATCTTGGATATATGCTGAACCCTATTGCAATGACGATGGGGTCCAATGTTTATGTAAACTATGGCCTTAAGCTACAACCATGGTTTTTAGTATATTTACATTATTTTAAAACATAGAGAAATTTTGATTTTGTGGTTTTTAATGTTGACTTTTTTCTAACCATTTTATCTAAGAGTACTTCATGATTCAGTATCAAGACCCTTATTATAGAATTTTATTCCAAATAGAGTCCATAATCATCATCGTATTGATATACTATCATATTATGATATGAAATGTGATTTTATTATTCTGAAAATTAATTTTTCATCTATCTATAGAGAACCAATCCACTTCTAAAATAACATTAAATTAATCTAATGGAAGAATTAATACCATTTAAATGAAGTAAAATTCCATAACCTTCAACTTGGTATATGATAATTATATAACTATAGTTTTTCTCTTATAACTAAATACTAAATAATTGTTGTGATGATTTAATTCTCCTAGAAAAATTACTAGATATATGAGAGTTCCTAGATATATTATAGTTACTAGAATCAAAATTCAATAATCCATTCATATATCTAGAGTGTAGGGTAAGTTTACATTAATTATCATTATCTAATTTAGTGAATTTCATAGCGTAAGCCTTTCTTTGTTCCCTTAGTCTAGGAGGTTATTGATTCTCATCATCCTTGTTAGTCCTTGGATTATTTCATTTATTTGGATAATTCCAATTTTACCTATATTTAAGACATTGAACTATTAGTGTTACCTTAGGATGAACCTTATTTCCCTACATCATGTTAACCAAAATCTTCATATTTCTATAAAATTTGTTTCTTTATATCCTCCTTTCCCACACATAAAACATCTTATAGTTCATTGAATTCATTTCCTTGGGTGCTTCTTCACACATTATGAACATATAGGAAATTCAATTTTCTTTACTTCATCACATTTATCGCATGTAATTCCATAAGAATCCATCCTTCTATTCTTTGGTGTGTTTGATAATACCACTATGTTTATGTTGTTAATCATAATTCATGATAAATGGTTTAGAATAATCACAATATTCCTTAATTTGGATCCTATATATTTTGGTTTCTCATTGGGAACTTATTTAATTTCCCATCACATCTATTGTTAACTTGGTCTATCCTTCCTCCAATAATTACTTATATAAAGGAAATTTGAGGTATGATAAAATTAATAATTTCATAAAAGTAACCAAAAATATATAAATAGTAATTCAAAAATTTCATGCATTTCCTAACTTATGTATCTAAAAGTTTCCATCTAGTTTATCCATGATAATTCTCTATTAGGCTCTCTAACCTAAATATATACAAATCTATCATAATGGTTTATAAAAAGAATGTGAATTAACCAAAGAATATCCCCCAAGAGTGCCAAAATAGGTGTGGAATTTTTCCTCTTTTTCATGCACTAATTGAAGATTGAGTTAATACCTAACCAACATTTTTGGGTTTATTACCCCTAGGTGAATCTCTTTCAGACACTGCATCTACTTCTAGTATACTAACATGTATTTAATTACTTGTAAGTCATAAAATCTATACTCAACCAAAATTTTAGGATATTTTATTTTATTTAGGCTTATCCCTAGGTTTTTCAATAATTATTTATAAATATAATCTCTTATATTAAGAATGATAATTCTTAATACATCATAAACTAAAAAATCATGTAAACCTATGCTCTAATAATTCAACTTAACCCTTATTTCCAAACAACATAAAATCACACACTAATCAATATCTACCTTAATAATGTATAATCCTAAGATATATTATCATTTTCTTAAAATAACTTTAATGTCCTTGGAATCAACTCTATATGATGATCATGTACTCTTACTAACCTCTAATGTTATCTAAAACCTTACTTTGAAACAAAATACGATGCCCAAAACCCATACTCCTAGAATCAAATGAGAATAAACATATTCTCTTACATACTAGATTTTAATCCACTTGAAGAAAACAAACATAAAAATTCATTATTATAATATTTATAATAAATATTTATTCATTTACACACCAAAGATATTTTATATTTATATTTTTATAGATTTTATAAAAAAATATTAACTAAGAAAACCCATATGTAAGAACCCGGACCTTCCTTTCAGGTATGTTTTCCTTTTCTGGTCGTTTTTGAGAAAAAGAGGAATTTATAGAAATTTTTGAAGTAAACCCCGTGTACTTTATGAGTACACGTCATGTACTCAGTTACCTCATGAAGCTTTGTGCTGGCTGTGTGATAGCCTCACACATGACCCTGTAGGGGGTGACCTAGAGGCCGCCTAATGCGGGGTACGGAAATGGAAAGTACACACTGTGTAGTTTCTTTTTTTCATTAAACATACCAGGGTCACATCTGATGGACACAATGCCCTACTTATTGACCTAGTTCGTCTGAGAGAGAACCGTATCGCCGTGAATCTTCTCCGAGCCCCCGAGCTACCATCTGTTCTCCGAATTGACCTCCATAGATTAGATTGGGACCGCCTCGGTAAGCTCTTCCTTCTGCTAGAGCTTCGTTTCCCGTTTCATCCTCTTTCTGAAGTTATCTTCGGTTGAGTGTTTTTAGCGTTTTTGTAGATCTACAGTGTTATTGGGAGATTCATGGCTAAAGGTTCACATATATTGATCCTAAAACACCAAGGTAGGAGTTTTGTGCCTTTCCATAGATTTTCTTTGAGATATATGTGGAAAAATTCCCAATACCCATGAATGTGGTATTGCGTGTTTACTGTTTTGGATCTATTAATTTCCTGCTATGCTTGTATACTTGAATAGAGGTTAATTGAATGATAATAGGGTTAATTTATATACTTTGGAAGTGGTTTCCCACGCATGTTTTCCTGTTTTGACTGTTTTGTCTTGTTTTCCTATTAGGCTGTTTACTTACCATGCCTAGTATTATTTGGATGGAGTGATTGTTCCTATGCCATGCTGTTATGCTATAGATTTCTAGCCAAGTAGTTCTTGAGTGTTACTTTGGCCAATACGCGTTGCTATGCTTTCTTAACTTTCACAGGTCCGTTAGAACCTGGTGTAGTAGATCATAGAGATAATGGACATAAGGGCTTCTCCAGAGTCTGTTTACTTTTATGATACGAGACCATAGTGGGAATTGACGTAAGTGCTTCTTAAGAGTGTTTGTAGTTCCTCGACGTGGGCCATAAGGGGAATGTGACAAAATTACTTCCCCAAAGCGCCTTTAATTACCGATACGAGACTCTAGGAGGAATTGATAGTGAGTGCTTCCTTAGAGATTCTATGCTTAAGTTTAACCATAGGGGTAGACTGAGTGTTATTCCCAGAGGGTTGATCGTACTTGTGGTTGAACTAGAGGGGTTAGGATGTGAGTACTTCCCAGAGGGTTACCTTTTGTGTTTAGCAATATTCTTTTTTTGCGTGGTAGGACCAGAAGGGATAGGCCATGAGTACTTCCCAGAGGGTTACCTATTTGTGTTTACCTGCTTTGATTAGCTGTTGCTTGATATATGAACTGAATGCATTGAATTGTGGATTATTTACTACTGAGTACTTCCTTTTTTACTACTTCATTTAATCATTAACTGCTATATATTTACTGACTATTAGGAAGAAATATTATGGTGGTTTTCTACTGGGATTTAGTCTCACACCCTATTTGGGCCATGATTTTGAGCCCAAAAAGATTATATTGCTTCACGTATAGATAAGGGCAATCACCCTTCTACTTTAGGTACTTGACTGCTGTGGAGCTTGAGAGCATGAGACCAAGCGGAGGCTTGCGATGCTGAGGAGTTGTTTATCTATTTTGTTTTGTACCTGGGTTTAGTACTGTTTTGTATTCCATCATTGTGATTTGTTTGGATGATTTATTAGACATATGTATGATGCATCATTTTTATATATGTACTCCAGCTATTTATTTCTTCAATCTTCCACTGTTTCTTATTGTTTGGCATTACTATTGACTCCTCTATTTTATATTTGTTTACTTCCGCTATGTTACTTTGCAAATGAGGGCATATTTTCGCCACTATCACACCCAAGGACCTCACTGCTAGTCGGCAGCCTCTGGAATTTGGGGAAATGTGCTTGAGGCCATGTGACCAATCGGGTACGGGGCGCCTCTGGGCGGCTTCCGGAACTTGGATGTTACGAAGTGGTATCAAAGTGATTCTTTTCTCTTGAATTACTGTTTGGAGCATATATCCAAGGATAGGACGAAATATGTACTTGGTAATAAGATGTGCCCGAGAGTAGCTAACCTGTGTACAGGGAAAAACCAATCTATGTTGTTATTTTAAATTTTATGGTTTCACAAATTTACAGATGATTTTATTTAACTGTTGGGTGATTCACTTATTTTATGCTGTTATTGTTGATGTTATTGAGGTTTTATTTCTATTGCAACCCGATGAGATGAGGGTATTCCATCTCATTCATAATATAGGCACTTGCTAGAAAACACATGTCTTGCATTCTTTCCATGCCATTTAGGGTGCATTAGCGATTACATGTTGTTGTGATAGATGTTATTCTAGATATGCATGCTATTGTGATAGATACTTTGATAGAATACCAGCTATTTGATAGGGTATTGTTTTGTGTAAGGTTTTGCTTGAATGGACACCAAACTTTTGTTCTTGAGGTGTTATGGGCCCTCATGGACCGGAATTTGGGGGATCATTGCATTGCTATCCTTGTTTATAACTTGTATAAGATTCCAAACTATTATTCGCGGGGAGTATAGGCCCTCACATATCATAATTTGGTACCTTGATGTTTATTTCATTGTTTTTTTGGGCTCCAGAGTAGTTTCTGAGGATTACTATCCAAAAGAACCAAGAATACAAGCCATGTAGTTTGGACTACACTCCATGTGTTCACTTTTTCGGGAAGAAACTATTTTTCTTAAGTACACGTCATGTACCAAATGTACACATCATGTCGTCTCTAACCATTTTATAGGTCGTGTGGGTAGAGACACAGGATAGGGAAATCCTTGGTAGGACACGCTGTGTAATGGATGTACACACCGTGTTGTAGAACCGTGTAGGTGGCCATGTCACTAACAACATGGGTCCATTGAGTCGTCTCTAATGCACCCTGTGTCAGTATTAAACATTCCATGTAGTGTAATCCTTGGAATCCAGCTATGTTACTAACAACACGAGTCGGAAAAAACTTCATAGTACACACTGCGTCCCTCTGGAACACACCGTTTAGTGTGAGCCATGTATCCGACTGTGTCTCTAACAACAGGGGTCAATGAGATCATATAGTACACGCCATGTCTGGCACTAACATGCCATGTATTCTTGTTCTATGAGAACTGTGTAGCTTAGTCGTGTAGAAGGGCTCAGCCAGGGGAAGAGAAGTCAAGTACGTTCCATGTGTAAGGACAACACACCGTTTATGGGGTGTTACACGACCTAGGTTGACAGAAGTACATGCCAATGTGAATGGTTTAAGGGTACATTCTGTGTAGGTAGTATACACACCGTGTATCCATGTTTTTCAAAACATGAATGTTTTATTTCTCCTATTCCCTCCCTTATCTTCTAGTTTTCGGTCCATGATAATTTGATCTAAGGTGTGCATTTGACCTTACAGAGTCATTCCATGAAGACTTCCTCTGGTTGTATGCCAGTTACATGGAAACAGTCAAACACCAGACATGGATGATCAAGGACTTTCAACAGATCCTCCTATAGTGCCAGTCTTGGCATCGACTGTCATTCTGGACACAGGTGCTGATGCATAGTTCTGAGAGGGCTTTATGAGGTTCATGCAGACCTTCTGCGGAGTACCGCATTCTACCCCATCTATGGAAAATTTGATGCGGGTTTTCCGGTAGCAGCATCCTCCCACCTTCACAGGTAAAAGAGGACCTCAGGTTGTAGAGTCATGGTTAGAAGCCATTCTTTCTATTTTCGAGCATCTAGAGATGCCTCCAGAGATGAGGGTGAAGGTCGATACGTATATTCTTTGGGATTCCTCCAGGAGATGGTGGGATGTGATCTCAAAGGCAAGACACCAATAGGTTATGGCCTGGGATGAGTTACAACATGCCTTCTACGACTACTTCAATCCGGAGACTTTTAGGGCCGATTGAGCCCGAGAGTTCATGAGTCAGGAGCATGGTACTCTTTCTATTATGGAGTATTCCTCTCGCTTCATAGAGTTACAAAGATTCATGCCTATTCCAGGAGGTGATGAGTTGTTCCTGGAAAGGAAGTTTGAGGATGGTCTGGCGCACGAAATTTGATCTTAGGTGAAAACTTTCTGGTTGACTTCCATCACTTCTATCATCAACCAGGCGCTGATCATGGAGAGAAATATGAGGGATTCTGGAGTTGTGAGCTAGTTCAGATTGACATATGGAATTATTATCTCTTCTAATGATAGCAAGAAGCTCCGCAGGGGGTCTTCGTGCTGTGATCCAAGGAGGCGAGACACTTTTTCTGGTAGCCAGGTGGTGTGCTACCAGTGCGGGAAGAGCAGGCATACGAGGCCACATTGCTCGAGAGACCTAATTGAGTGCCGATCCTGTGGCAAGATGAGTAATCTTCAACGTTTCAGTCAGATCTTCTTACCAGTAGCTGGTGATAGGGTTTCCTCTATGACTGCTCATTCTAGATTAGCACCCCTAGTCTCTCATCAGTATAGGAACTGGAGTTCTTCTGGCCATTCAGGTCAAGGTGGAGGTCGCATCCATCATAGTCAGTCACCAGGCTTACAACGATAGCAGGGTGGACTAGCTTAGAGTGGTCATGCAGGGTCGCAGGGACATGCTACAAGTCAAACTTTTGTAGTGGAGCAAACCCACCAGGAGCAGGATCCCGAACCTTCTACAGTTCAATGTACGATCTTAGTTTCCTTAGTTTTAGCTTCTATACTTTTCAATACAGGGTCTTCCCATAGCTTTATATCTGTTGCTATTGTGGAGAGCCTTGGGCTCTGCATTTTTTCTTCTGCTAATATCTCGATGCTATACACTCCGTTGGGGACTAGAATAACTTGTGTGTGACAGTGTAAGGAGTTCCCTCTAGAGGTTGGTGGGTGTCACTTCTTTTGGGACCTTTATGTACTAGAGATGACAGGATATGATGTCATTATCAGAATGTACTATTTATTTCCCTTCAAGGGATTTGTCGATTACTATCACTATAGGGTGAGTTTCACATCACCATAGGGCAGATCGTTTCTTCATAAGGGCTAATGGGATGTACAGGCGAGTAGAGCGGGATCTGAGAATCATGGGTTGAGAGGAGTTACAACCCATATTTATAGTCTTTATCTGGATGACCAGAGGACTTCACAGATGGACTTTCCTCCAGTGGTGGATCATTTCAGGGATGTCTTTCCAGAGGACTTTTTAGGTTTTCCTCCAGAGGGAGAGGTAGAATTTTCTATTGAGCTTGTGCTAGGAGTGGCACTAGTGTCTATTCCTCTTTATAGGATAGATACACCAGAGTTAAAAGATCTTAAGAAATAGTTTTAGGAGTTATAGGCAAAGGATTTTATCCAACCCAGTACTTCTCCTTGGGGTTCGCTAGTTCTATTTGTGAATAAGGTAGACGGTACCCTCTGAATTTTTGTGGATTATTGGAGGTTGAATTAGTTGACAGTAAAGAACTGATATCCCTTGCCGAGGATTGATGACCTCTTTAATCAGCTTCGAGGAGCCCAAGTGTTCTTGAAGGTTGAATTGAGATCCGGTTATCATTAGTTTCATGTTAGACCATATGATATACCTCTTAAATCCTTCCAAAGCAGGTATGGTCTATACGAGTATGTGGTTATGCCGTTCAGTCTCATGAATGCACCTACAGTTTTCATGGAACTGATGAACCGAGTGTTCCATCCATACTTGGATTCCTTCATGGTGGTCTTCGTGGATGAGATCTTGCTGTACTATCACACTCAAAATGACCATGCTAACCATCTTGAGATCATTCTAAGTATATTGAGAGATCATCGGTTATATGCTAAGCTCTCAAAATGACACTTTTGGATGAACCCGATTCACTACTTGGGTCATGTTATCTCAGAGATAGGAGTATTAGTAGACACAGATAAAGTGAGATAAGTAGTTTCCTAAGAGAAACCAAAGAATTTATTTGAGGTACGATGTTTTCTAGGGTTATCTTGATACTACATATGTTCCATACAGGTCTTTTCACGCTTAGCAGTGCCACTGACGGGTCTAACTAAGAAGGGTGAAAAGTTATTGTGGTCAGATTCTTGTGAGTCAGCCTTTTAAGAGCTGAAAGGAAGATTGAAATCAGCACCGATACTAGTATTTCCAGATCCAAGTAAGAGATATACTATTTACTGTGATGCTTCAAGTATCGTTCTGGGGGCTGTACTTATGTAGGAAGAAGGAGTCATTGCATGCAGGTCTCGGTAGTTGAGGCCACATGATAGGAATTACCCAGCGCACGATCTTGAGTTAGCTGCATTTGTTCATGCCTTACACTATTGGAGACATTATCTTCTGGGAGAGAATTTTGTGGTTTTCACTAACCACAAGAGACTCAAGTACATATTCACTCACCGTGATCTGAATTTGAGATAGTGAAGGTGGGTTGAATACCTTCAGTCTTTTGACTTTGAACTTTCCTACACACCTTGGAAAGGCAATGCAGTGGATGATGCGCTGAGCAGGAGGACTCAGATACATGCAGTTCAAGAGGCTAGCAGTGAGTTAAAGCTTATGGCTCTATTCTTTGAGATTCATTTGGAGGTGCACGACATACAGGGGAAGATGTTTCTTTCTTATATAGGTATTACCTATACTCTTCTTGATCGAGTGAGAATGAGGTAGCTATCAGATTCTGAAGGCCTAGTGTTACGAGAAAGTGTGTCAGGAGAGGACCCTATTCCTAGATGGATCATAGGTGAGGATGAGACCATGTGTTTTCCTGGGTGCGTATGGGTGCCAGAAGACATATGTGAGGAGCTTATGTGGGACTTTCACTCCTCAGTTTGGGAAGTTCATCCTGATGTCACCAAGATGTATCCTGATCTACACCATCAGTATTGGTGGCTAGGTATGAAGAGAGATGTTGATGGTTTCATGATGAGGTGTTCCACCTATTAGCAGGTGAAGACGGAACATCAGTGACTAGTGGGGCTTTTGCAGCAGTTACCCATTCCCGAGTGGAAATGGAATGATGTCACAATGGACTTCGTGATAGGTTTTCCAAGGTCGCCTCGAGGGAATGATGTTGTTTGGGTTGTCATTGACAGACTCACAAAAGTTTCTCACTTATTTCCAATCAAGGATACTTTCGGTGATGATGATATGGGATGGTTGTACATCTAGGATATTGTATGTTTTCATGGAGTTCCACACTCCATTTTTTTAGATATAGATGCATGTTTTACTTCTTGGGTCTAGAAGGGGATTCAGAAGGCTTTGGGTATATAAGTACTTTTGAGTATAGATTACCATCCTCAGACAGATGGCAAGTCCGAGCATATGATTCAGGTGCTTGAGGATATGCTACGAGCATGCATCATTGATTTTGGAGGTTCTTGGGAGAAGCACATACCTCTTGTGGAGTTTTCCTATAATAATAGTTTTCAAGAAACTATTAAGATGGCACCTTATGTGTCTTTGTACGGTAGGCCATACTGATCACCCTTTTATTAGCTGGAGGCAGGAGAGGTAGCTATGCTGGGACCTCATCTTGTCTAGGAGACCATAGAGTAGAGATATTTGATTCAGAAGAGGATGACTACTGCACAATCCCGACAGCAGTCTTATGCTAATCATCGGAGATGACCTCTGGAGTTCGAGGCTGGGGATAAGGTTTTCCTACATGTCACACCAAGGTTGGTACAACGAAGGATTGGGAGACAGGGTAAGCTTTCGCTGAGGTACGTTGGGCCATTTGAGGTGTTGGGGAGAGTTAGTCCAGTTGCTTATCGGTTGTAGTCACCTTATAGGTACCATGATATGCACAAAGTATTCCACGTTTCTGAGCTTTGAAATTACTTCTCATACCTGTCTCATGTCTTCTAACTCGAGGAGGTTGAGTTGGACATGGATGCATCATTCGAGGAGCATCCTATCTGGATTTTTGATCGCAGTACAAAGTTTCTCCGTGGCCGGTCTGTTTCTCTGGTATGAGTTCTATAGCAGAATGGGCGAGTACAGTACGAGACTTGGGAGAGGGAGGCAGATGAACAATCGAAGTGGCCAGATATGTTTGAGGTTTCTTCTTCAATGCCGCCTTGCTAGGAAAATTCGGGGAAAATTTTCTTTAAGGGGGAAGTTTTTAAGAAACCGAATCTTCCTTTTAAGTATGTTTTCCTTTTCTGGTCATTTTTGAGAAAAAGAGTAATTTATGGAAATTTTCGAAGTACACGTCATGTACTTTATGAGTACACACCATGTACTCAGTTGCCACATGAAGCTGTCTGCTGGCCGTGTAATGTCCACACACACGACTATGTGGGGGGTGACCTGAAGGCTGCCTAATTCGGGGTATGGAAATGGTATGTAAACATTTTGTACTTCCAAAGTAAACACAATGTATTTTTTTTCATTAAACATACTGGGGTTGCGTCTGATAGACGTAATGCCCTACTTCTCAACCTAGTTCATCTGATAGAGAACCATATGGCCACAAATCTTCGTCAATCCCCCGAGCTGCCATCTGTTCTCTGAATCGACTGCCGTTGATTGTGTTGGGACCACCTAGGTAAACTCTTCCTTCTTATAGAGCTTCGTTTCCTGATTAATCTTCTTTCTCAAGTTATCTTTGGTTGAATGTTTTTAGCATTTTTGTAGATCTACGGTGTTCTTGGGAGATTCAAGGATTAAGGTTCACTTATATCGATCCTACAACACCGCAATAGTTGGATTGTGAATTTCCGTCAAAGGCTTTGTGATATATGTGCAAACGTTCCCAATACCCATGAACGGGGTATTACGTGTTTACTGTTTTGGCCCTGTTAATTTCCTTCTATACATGCATGCTTGAATAGAGGTTAATTGAATGAGAATAGGGTTAATTGATATGATTTGGAAGTGGTTTCCCATGCATGTTTTCCTATTTTGACCGTTTGGTCTTGTTTTCATGTTAGGCTATTTACTAACCATGCCTAGTATTGTTAGGATGAAGTGATTGTTCCTCTTCCATGCTATTATGATATATATTGCTATCCAAGTAGTTCTTAAGGGTTAATTTGGCTGATACACATTTCTATACTTGCTTGACTTACACAGGGCCTTGAGAACCTGGTGTAGTATACGATAGAGAGAATGGATGTAAGGGCTTCTCCAGAGAGTCTGTTTACTTTTATGATGTGAGACCACAGGTGGAATTGACATAAGTGCTTCCTTAGAGTGTCTGTAGTTCCTCGATGCAGGACACATGTGGGATGTGATGTAAGTGCTTCCCCAAAGCGTCTTTAGTTACTGATACATGACTATAGGAGGAATTAAAGGAGAGTGCTTCCTCATAGAGTCTATTATTAAGCTGAAACAGAGGGGTAAACTGAGTGTGATTCACAGAGGGTTACTTGTACTTTTTTGGTTGAACCAGATGGGTTAGGCTGTGAATACTTCCCAGAGGGTTACCTTTTGTGTTTAGCTTTTTGCTTGTGTTACGAGGTAGGACCAGAGGAGATTGGCCATGAGTACTTCCTAGAGGGTGACATATTTGTTTTTACCTACTTTGATTAGCTGTTGCTTGATATATGAACTAAATGCATTAAACTGTGGATTGGTTACTACTGAGTACTTCCTTGTTTACTACTTCCTTTACTCATTACCTGCTATATATTCACTGACTGTTAGGCACAAATTTTGTGGTGGTTGCCTACTGGGATTTATTCTCACACCCTATTTGGGCCATGCTTTTGGGACCAAATAGATTATATTGATACAGGTATATATAAGGGCAAACACCCTTATACTTAAGGCACTTGATTGTTGTGGAGATGGAGAGCATGAGACCAAGTTGAGGCTTGCGATGCTGAGGATTTGTTTATCTGTTTTCTTTTGTACTTGGGTTTAATATTGTTTTGTATTCCAACATTGTGATTTTTTTGGATGCTTTCTTAGACATATATATCATGCATCATTTTTATATATGTACTCCAGCTATTTATTTCTTCAGTCTTCCGCTGTTTCTTGTTATTTGGCATTACTATTACTTCCGCTATTGTATATTTGTTTACTTCCACTATGTTACTCTGCCAATGTGGGCATAGTTTCCACACTATCACACCGAAGTCCCTCGCTGCTAGTCGAAAGCCTCTAGTATTCAGGGAAATGCGCTTGAGGCCATTTGACCAACCGGGTATAGGGCGCCTCTGGGCAGCTTCCGGAACCGGGATGTTACACCATATATTTCCCATATAATAAACATTTTCCCATTATACAGAGTCACTTATTTTAAAGTAGACCTTCAACATATCCCATAAAATTCTCAACACATGCTACTCTTCTTGAAATATCATGTGTAATAGTTTTCTTAATAACCTGTAGAAAAAAAAACATAAGGATGGTGAACGCAAATGCTCAGTAAGGGTAGAGTATGTTGGAAGTTATCATGTAATAAACAAGGCATGAATAATATGGAAATTATAAATAAGAAACAAATATTTCCATAAAAATGATAACATAATCTTGAAATAAATACATGGATGACATAACAATAAAAAAATCACATGGGCAATAAAAATAGATTTTATGGTGGTGGAATGCATAATTTATTACCATTAAGGCCTAAAAAATGACATATAATTGTTATCAATATCAAAAACAAGACATATAAATAAATGGAAAGACATATATAAAATATGAAAACTAGTTTTTCTTATGAGACCTACTAATTTATCAAAGAGATATTATGGTCACCACCCATCACATAAAAAGTCAAATGAATTCACCATATGAAAGAAATGAATAACAATACAATGCATAATCAAATTACCTTAGGAACCAATAAAAATATTTATTGGAACTAATAAAACTTTTAGATTTTAATAATTTACCTAATTAATAACTAGAATATCTTGATAATACACCAACCAAATAAAGAAGGTGGATGGTTAAACAATACATTTTTTCATGTTCCCTAAGGAACCTCATACACAATCATGGGTAAGTAGTCGATATTTATATGTATAGAAATAATAGAAATATAGATGATCAATATTTATCCATTTAATGGAATAATATGTCTAGATAGTTGAATATCCAATAATATAAATATTCACAATGCAATGGAAATCACCTTTGTTAGTGGAATGATAATAGAGTAGTAGTAAAGATTACTTTAATGGTGTAAGGATATAAATAAGAAATGATCCTTCAAAAAAGGAGTTCATAATGAAGAAATGTAAATCCATATAAAAGGAAGTTTAATTACAATATAATTCAATCAGAAGGTATAATGTTCACAAATTATAAGAATAAATTTTAAGAATAATGATCATAACTTAATGAATGAAAATCAAGTTATCAGAACCTTTCCAACATTAGTATCTTTTGAATTAGAAGTCCATGAAAGATAGAAATTGAGATAGATTTTCAAACCCATTTAATTTCATTAAAATTATGATAAAAATATCCATAGTTTATTATATGCACCACACAAAATAATACAAGTGGTGAATATGAAATATTTATTAAAGAATGAAAAGTGAGATGAGAAAAACCTTTACAATTTTAGTAATGAATGAATCCGAATAATATGAAGGTGATACACTTGAAAATACTTTTAAATACCATTAAAAAAATATTTAATTATAATAATAGAAACCAATAGGGTTTTAGTAACACAATATTATATAATAATAGGTTAATAACATGAAAATATTCCTTAATGAAGGGGAATTGGACAAAAACATTTACAACATTGATGACTTTTTTAATCGAATAATCTAAAAAGAGAGATTCTGAAAAAAACATAAAATAATCTGAAAATAAATAAAATAATTATATTATATACAAAATAGGTAGTGTATACACCATGTAGAATTAAATAGGTTTATAATACAAAACTTGTCTCAAGGAATTGATATTGAGACCAATACTATTTTCTTAACTCTCGACTTCCACAAAATCACTTTAGCCTAAAATATAAAAAAATAACCATATTAATAACCTATTTTATAAACTTATTCATATATATAAACCTTTTACTATTTTTTTATAATCATTTATTATACATTTATTAGTTAGTTATATACTATTTTCATCATCGAATATTAGTAATTTTGTTTGTTTTGTATGAGTTTGTAACGACGATATTGATTCTTTTTATTTTGATAATAATTTAATAATTAATAGATAATTAAATGTACTGGAATATATGTTTTAAAATTATTTATAAAGTTAAATTTCATTTCATATGTTTTTTTCCAAGGGTGGTGCCTCATTCAAAGACTAGGACACAATTTATTAAATAAAAAAGATGTAGATTACAGGAGTCTAAAAGATGCAATTTTATTACAATCATTATAAAATAAAGGATTCAAGTCATCAGGAAAATCATCCTACCAAGTTCTACACCAATTTAATCCTTTTTTGGAGAGACCATCAACAACCATGTTGGCTTCCCGGAAAGCCTGAGTGACAATGCAGTTGATATCCAGAAGCAATTCAAGGCATCTCATCTAGCGAGTACTAAGCGACCAGGCAAGATGAACCATACCATTCCATATGTAATGGAAAATAGTGGTCGAGTTACTCTTGATCCAAATATTTTTCTAGCCCTTTTGTTTGAAAAAGTCGAGAGCATGGATCACTCCCTTCATTTTTGCTTCCAGAGACGAGGTAGTTCCACAACAATCATAAAAGAAACCATGACACTGACCAAGGAAATCTATGAAAATGGCACCACAGCCCGCAAGACCAGGGTTTCCTTTAGAGGCACCATCAACGTTCACTTTGATCCATCCTGGGATCGGGGCCTACCAAAACACCTCAAAAGTGCGCCTTGGCTGTCTGTAGAGACCATCGATCCGAAGACGACAAAGAATCACGAAATCTCCAATAGTGTTGTCACAAAATTATTTCTGAAGAGGTTCCGCATCTCTAATCACAATGAGGATCCATATCCAACCTACATTAAGATTGAATGAGTGATTGTTGTGGATAACAACATTTCTATCATAACAGATCACATGCAGAAGCTCAGCAAAAACAGCTAAGAAGAGGTTTTTTATTTGTTGCGAGGTTTAAAGCTCCACACAACACTTTAATTGATTGATGATAGTATCAAGAGGAATCCATCTACAATCAAAGATGTTAGTAATAAAATTACAAAGAGCATAAGTAGTTTCACAAGAAAAAAATAAATGGTTAGTATCTTCTCTATGTTGATGACAGAATTGACACTTGGAGAAAAGTTAGATCCCAAAAGCCTACAAATAGGCCTTTTTGGGGACACGATTGTGGGAAATACGCCAAACAAGAGTAAATCTAGAAGTATTAATCCAAGGATTGTGAAAAGATTTCAACCAACAAAAATTAATCTCAGATTATGAAAAATTATGCTTGTAGAAATTTTTGGAATCAAGGAGACCATTATGAGCAAGTTCCCAAATGAGAAAATCATCAGAGTTAGAAAAAGAGTAATTGTTTATAATCAGGTTGATGTTCTTAGGAAAGTTATAGTTACTTGAATGAATGATATATTTAATAGTTCAATTAGTATTTTCAGGCATAGAATCAGGAGGAATCAAAGAGATGAGAGGGGTACCGGTCCAATTTTCCAACCAAAAATTGATGGTGGATTCAGTGCTGACCATCCATCTAGAGTTAGTCATGATGTTGGCAAAAGATCACCTGATTGATGGCCAGAGGGAGGAGTGAATGTAGTTTAAGTTTCCCTTTTTAACTTCAGGAGGAATCGATATTTAAGAAAGGCAATAGATTCAGAGTTTTTTGTGGATCAACTTCCAAGTGAGTCTAGCCTGAAGGGCATCATTAAAAATCATTATATTTTTAATACCAAGACCAACCCTCTCTAAAGGTTTGTAGAAAGTATTCCAGGGGATGGTAATGAGATTCTTTTCTAGGATACTACCGGTCCAAACAAAATTTTTGATGTAAATATTAGTTTTTTAATAAGACCGATGGGCCATTTGTAAATCATCAAGGAGTAGACCATCTTAGAGATAATGGTATATTTCATAAGATATTTTTTTCCATCCATTGAGAGGGATTTACCCTTCCAATAAGACAGTTGATTGATGACCTGATCCACCACATTGGAAAAGTAGCTAGATTTAGGCCTTCTACAGAAAATGGGAGCCCCAAGGTAGGTAAAGGGGAAAGAACCTTCTTTTATACCTAAGTTATTGATGGTATTATTTTTTTGAGAGGGAGAGAAATTTTTTCCAAAGAAAACAAAAGATTTGTTCCAGCTAATGGCTTGACCAGAGATTTCCTCATAATGGGACAAAGAAGATTTTAAATTTTGAATGTTCCTTTGGTCTCCCTATAAGAACAAAATGATGTCATCAACATAGAAGGGATGAGTGGAGACATTTAAATTTCTGGTAGCTTGAATGGGTTTAAGTTTATTTTGGCCAATGAGGCGAGTGAGCAATCTACTTAAGTAATATTCCACGATAGCAAAGAGGATGGAAGATAGGGGATCTCCTTGTCAAACACCCTTGGTGCATTTAAAATAACCCTTAGGGGACCCATTGATAAGGATGGAGATAGAGGAAGACTAAAATAAGGTTTTGATTCTACTGATGAAAGTGTCATTAAAACCAAATGACTGAAGGAATTTTTAAATAAAACCTTAGTCAATGGTGTCAAAATATTTCCTGATATTGAGCTTGATAGCAATATTTCCCCCTTTATTGGCTTTGTTTAGAGTGTTGGTACACTCCGAGGCAAGGCAGATGCAATCTTGAATAGACCTGCCTTTAATGAAACCAAACTAATTCTAAGAGACAATTTTGTTACATAAAGTAGAAAGTCTATTAGAAAAAAGCTTAGTGATGATTTTGTAAAGAGTGTTAATAAGAGCTATAGGATGAAAGAGATGAATCTCAGAAGCATTGTCCACTTCAGGGATTAAAGAAAGGAATTGAGCATTTATACCATGAGGGAGAACACCATTAAAAAAAGGATTTGAAAAGTTTGCAGACTTCATAGTGGATGACCTTCCAATGGCATTGGAAGAAACCATTTTTGAAGACATTCGGCCCCGGGGCGCTGTCAGGTTTAAGACTGAAAATAGTATCTTTGATTTCATGATCAAGAGGAATGATTAAGAGATAAGCATTGTCATCCTCATTAACCATGAACGGAATGACATTAGGAAGAAGAGCCTTGTTGAAATTTGGTCCATTGAATATATTTTTATAGTATGAGACAATATGACTGGAAATAGCCTCCTCAGAGTCAAGTAGGGCATCTCTCTCCCTAAGGAAAGAGAGAGATCTGTTAACTTTTCTAATTCTTTGAAGAGAATTGTTGAACTTAGTATTTCTATCACCAAATGAGATCCAATTTGTTTTAAAGATTTTCTTATACAAGTTGTATTTCTGGAGAAGAAGAGAATTATGTTTTGTCGCGGTATTGATTTCAAGCTAGGCATCCAAAGAAAAATCAGAGCTAGTGGAGTTATTTTGAATTTGGCTAAGATCATTCTCAAGAGTTGAAATGTCTGTATCCAACTGATTTTATTTCAATCTACACCAACCCCTAAGGCAATGTTTGAGATGTTTTAACGTGGTAACACAGTAAAAAGAATCACTATGGTGATTCATAGAATCCCAACATTTTTTGACAATGTTTATACAATCCTGATCAGAAGACCAAGCATTATTAAATCTGAAGGGTCAGTTGGTTTTGAGTTTTTTAGTAAAAATACTAATGAGGGATGGTGATATGAGTTGAGTTTAGGTAAAGTGATGCTTGAAATAGTGTCCCAACTGTCCAGGGTAGTCATGTTTGTGAAATCCCTATCAAGATTACTAGCTACATCCCAGTTATAGTATCTCCTATACGAAGTATACTTAGCACCAGTGAGGTTAATTTCAATAAGATTACAATAATCAATGGAAGCTCTAAATTATTGAGAGGAGATGGATGAATGAGCTGGGCCAATTTTTTCAGAGGAAGAAAGGATCACATTAAAATCACCAGCTACAAACCAGGGATCATGAATGCTATTAGATAAACCATAAAGATCATGCCAAAGTGGCCGTCTATCCTGATACCTATTCTTAGAATAAATCAAGGTACAAAAGATATGCATACTATCCAGATGGAATTCACAAGTAAAAATTTGAATATAAATGCTAAAGATATTGACATTTTCTAAAGATTCGTGATAAAAAACCCAAAGGGATTCAATAGCCATACCATCTTTACAAGCTCCTAAGAAGTTATAACCATAAGAACCTAGATGCCTGAATTTTAGGGAAATGTTTATTTTATGCTCAGCAATGGCAAATTTTTTTGGCCTATGAGTCAAAATAATTCTTTTAATCACAGTAAACTTTTCAGGCTTTGCAATGTACTGACAATTCCAAAATAAAATATTCATTGTAACCTGGCTTTGAGGTAAGGACCCCCTTTTTTTGATTCACCCAAGCCTTTGTTCCTTGTTGATTTTCAGGTGTTCTGAGTGGAAATCAGACTGGGAATTTTATCCTGCTTACTCACAAGAAAAATGGAAGCATTGTTAGTAATACCTGAGTTACCATCTAGTGAAGTCCCAAGGTTTTCATTGTTTGAGACCAGCATGACCTCATTTTGTGTAGCTATAGGGGAGGCAGTGATTGAGATATAAGATTGCATGATGACCTTATATGAATAAGTGACAATGGAATCTCCATCCCATGGGATCACTAGTGGGGAAGTGTTTGAAACAGGAGGTAGCAAGGTCATTGTCATTGATGAAGGTCTATTCGAAAGAAGCAATGCATGTTTTATAGGGTGCTGTCCAGAGTCAGCAGTAAGTGTCGAGACAACGTTCATTGTAAGTGCTGGAAGAGAAACCGAAGGTAGCAATCTGGTCAAGTCAGTGGGCTAAGTTAGAGCAGAAATGCTCACACCATTGCTGCACTTCCCAGGTGACAAGGACAAACCAGAAGGAGGACTCTCATCTGGGGAGAGCCTGGGCATTTTAGAGGAAACAAGAGGATCCTGCTGTAGGACATGGACTGAACCATTGGAAGAGTGCAACTTTCTTGAATTACCACCCCTGGGTGGTCCTGCAATTTCTGGAGCGGACTGCCCAGAAACTGAGATAGGTACACCACAAACAACATCTGTAGAAGAGGGCTCTTGAGACTGGACCCAGTTGGGAATGCTTTGGTCTTCCAAAGAGAGATCTTCTTCTTCAACCATCTACGCTCATGTGGAACCTGATTAATCTCCCAAGATGGTTGTATTTTTAACCCAAACCTCGGATTTTTCTTTGGAGGGTTCAGGTTTCTCAAAGGTAGGAATTAGTTATGATTTATAATGTTGGAATCAACAATGAGGTTGTTTCAGTAATTTTTAACGAGTGAAAGATGGTATATTAATAACTAGTAAAATATTAATTTAACACCTATAAAACCTTAAAAAATATTATTTTTTTCATTGATTTATAATAATACTAGGATTTATGTTTTTATAGTCATTGATGATATAAATTTATAGCATTGTTCACTTAGGTGGTTAAATTGACCAAAAAAAAGAATAGGCTATAATCGATGGGTGAGTATGTTTAATATTTTTTTTTTCATAATATTATTTTTATCAATTCATAATGATATAATTTTTATTTTTTAAAATTGTAAAATTATACTTGAATATATTTAGATAATTAATAAAATACTAGATGAAAAATGAATTATGTTTCTTCATAGAGGTGGTAGTCCATAGAAACACACGATCGACATTATCATTTTTTATAGAATAGAAAGAAGTTTAGAATTGGTTTATATTTTTATTGTATTAATAATGTTTTAAATATAATATTTTATTCATTAAATACCCACTTTAAACCATTAATGTAAGGTATTTATGAAAAATGGATCACGTCGCTTATGGAGCTGGTGGTCCGCATGTAACACACAAGACATTTTTGTTTTTTGAATGGCTAGGAGGAAAGTAGAAAATGGTTATCCTCTAAAAATAATAATATTTAAGTATACCTATGATACTAATGTAATTATTTCAACATGGTTGGTTTATATTTGGAGGAGTTACAATAATAAATAAATGAAAACAACTGAAAAAGGAGTAATTGATAATTTCACCTTACTCCTTGGAAGAGCTCCTTTGAAAATTAGATTAAGGATTTGAGAGTTGGTATTTTGATAAGATAAAAACCTATAGAACATATATATGAGTGTTTTTGATTTATTTAGGTATATTTTATTTTGAATCTAATAATATTTCAGTGTGAGAAGAAATGGGGTGGTGATGTATGCTTTTATGAAGGAGAGGTGTGACATTTTTCAATAATATAATATGTAAAATAAATATTCAAAAGTGGACTATAATGGGGTGGGGGAAGGGGTAAGGTCGATAAATCCTCAACAATAAATTTTCACACATGTTTTTATCATGTTTTTAAGTCTTTTATTCTTATATTTTTTACTTTTACCATTTTTTGTTTTTACAGTTGTAACAAATTTTTAACTAAGAAATCCTTTTTTAAAGCTAAAAAATAAAATGGGCTTATTAAATAATTTGGACCCAATGATTCCAAATATTAAATCTATTTTTTCAAATAAATATTTTACGATTGATAAAAATTAATTTAAATATTAGCATCTATAAAGATTTTAAAACCATTTAAAAAGTGTATTTTTATGCTTAAAAATTATTATTTAGATAATATTATCAATGTTGTCAATTTAAAAGAAATTAATTGGGTTATCATTAAAAAAAGAGTTTTGTTCCTTAAAAAAAATAAAAAACTGAATTCCACCTTTTAGATACTTAGTTAAACAATATAGTCTAAAAATAGTTTTTTATTAAACTAAATATTACTTAAGTTTCAAAATGTTAAACATGGGATCTAAAAATTCCAAATAGTTTCTTTAAATGAATATTTTTACTCATTAAATGAATATTTGTTCTTAAAAATTGATTTATAAGTTTTTTAGTCCCACTTAGTTTATGATAATTTCATAAAAAAATATGGTAAAATTATAAACAATATTGTTCTCTATTAACCAAAAAATCATATTTTTTAGAAAAATACCCAAAATTCATCTTAAGATAATATATTTTTTCTTAATTAAAAAAATCAAGTTAATTTTTATAAAATTCTAAATCTTAAATTTAGGAATTTAACTATTAAATAGAAATATAAAATATAATTAAAAACTATTTTTAATAGGTAAATGAATTTGTATATATCAACTATTCTTATTCTTATTTTCTATAAATTACAACTTAAATTAGTGTAAATCTATTATTTTATATCAAAAATATATTTTATCATCATTAAAACATAATATATTTTGTTTCATAAAATAAAAATACATATCACCTAAAAAGGAAATATTTAGGAATATATATTTTTAATCATACAATGATGTTATTAGTTATTTAACTATGCCAATTGAATTTATCATAGATTTTTTATTAATTTTTTTCTTTCTATATATATTTTAAAATGTAGTTACTTCTATTTATAATCACCAATTCAACAACTACATTATTAAATTATCATTTAACACTTATAATAATAAGTTTATATAATGTAACACAATTTGATTTTATTTTGGTGTTAGGTATGAAACAAACCATTCACCAGAGTGTTTATATAAAGTAGAATTATTTATTAAAATCTCTGGGTGTTACAGTCCAGGATCAACTCTATGTAATTTAACATCATATGAAATGGGTGAGTTTTTCATAATTTAAAGCCATGAAGCTTGGAAAACTAGGCTAAAGGTGTCTAACAATGGTTAGCATATGACTTACTTATAATTTAACCTTTTTAGTTTGTATTATTTTTTAGTAATAAATAAGAAGAGGATATGTTTGAGGATTACACCTTGTAGGAGGCCTATATTATTTTAAAAACTAGAAATGATAGGCATGGGGCTTACACATGTGTTTCCCTTTAATGTTTAGTCTGAAAGATGAGTTAGATGAAGGTATTTTGTAAAACCAAGAGAAGTATCACAACTCATGGTGTTATGATGAAAATAATAAGAGTATCTTGAATCAAGAAATTTATAAAACCAATATGAGTATCTCGACTCAAGAAATTGATATTGGGATTATACAAGAGCTACCTTTTCTAGTTCATCATGTTTTTTGGTAACTAAATAGTAGAAGGTATGATTGAGGCTTTCATAGAGTAGGAGAATGATTATTTTTACTTCCCATTAATAGGGGAACAAAAATGAGATTATAAATGAGAATATTTTAGGGTATTATACCTAGTAGGAGGCACTAATAAGAATGATATTCTTAGAGATTTGACCTTTTCAGAAGGAATCTAATAAGTTCATTTGAGATGATTTAGCCTAGATAGGTTACCCGAGTGAAAGAAAGGATGCAAAGGAATCCTAATTACTTATAATTGGGTTTCTTCATGAAGTGGACATCCTTAGGTTAAATAATTTATGCTAAGAAACATTTAGAAGTGGGAAAACGCTATATGAGACTCTTATTTCACATAGGTGAAATGTGCTATGTGAAAGGGGGTATAGCCTTGTAGGGCTTGGGATAAACGCCATACATGGAGGAGGACTGTGAATGAGATTTCATGAAGGGATATCATAGAGAGTTTTTATGAAGGAAGATCATGGATGATTACTTGTGAAGGAAGCTTATGGAGGGGCCTTGTGAAGGAATCTCATATATGGGAACTCATGATGAAGTTCCTATAGGAAAGAGTCTTGAAAAAATCCTTCTATAAACTATGTTTGTGGGGGTGGATCCATGAATGAGTCTAGAGAACGAACCTCCATGAACTATGTTTATGGGGGTGTCTCTACATAGATACCTTAAGAAGAGAACTCTATGAATAATGTAGGCAAAAGTGGATCTATATAATAATCTCGAGAATAGCCCTATTCCAAGGGGTTTTATGGATATGATTCATGTAGTGTGATTAATAAATGTGCATTGTGTAGTTTTTTATGAAGTGGATTCCTGAAGGGGACTCATAGAATTTTACCTGATAATTACTTGAGGGAAATTTCTTTTCATAAAGGATTTCTCAAAGTGGAAATGTTTCACCCAAATAAAGAGATATCTCCTCATCAATGGTCTGCTAAGTATTTAAAAGAAACATGTGTAACCACCTTTCCCAAGATACATGACTGCATAAGAGTTACGCGACCACATTTAATTCACTTGACCATGAAGAATATATGTAACTATATAGGAATCACATCAACACACTAGAAACAATATCTATACCTAAGTTACTTATGACTATGAATGAATCTCATGAACATGAAGAAAGATTGCGATTGTGAATGATTCCCATTAACATACCATTAATTAATTCCAACTATGAATGTAGTATATATCTTTAAATGAACTACAAAGTCGTGAAGGGATTATGGGGGAACATAACATACTTTAACACACCTTAACCTTAGGGAATTTTCTAATTCAAAAAAGGGATATCTATCAAGAACCTAATAATATGGATATTTATATTTTATAGAATAATGAATATATTTTCATTTTATTATTATTAATTTATAGATTATTTTTATTTTGATACAATGAAGCACAAATTGTATTTTTTTTGTAGTATTAAAATTAAATTAAGGAATTTATTTTAATGAATTAATGGATTTTTTAAATAAATAATATTTTTTAAAAATATTATTATTGAATAATGTTTATTAAATATAAATTATCATATAATTATTATGAATTCAAATGCATTTTTTATAAGGGTTCAAAAACTGTTATTGTTGAAAAACCTATCATTTCTAAATAAATGCAGATTATTATTTTAAAAGTTAAAATTCACATATTTATAAATTTTTTTGGATAAAATAAATATTATTTTTTGAATAATAATGTTGAAATTTTTCAATATTGAATTTTCCATTGCTTTATTAAATATTCAAATTTTTAGGTAAAAATTAATACGGTATAAATATATGGTGTGTATTATGACATTATAATGACCAAAAAACGATTTAATAAATACTATAAATGGAATTAAATACCTAATATATGTATCCCCTTTAAAGTAATGTTATTTTACATTTATTTGATTAATTTTATAAAGCCTTTATGAATCCTCCAAAACCTATAATATATTTTAAGGTTTCAAAATCATTTCTCTAAGGAAATCACTCATTTTCAAATCACCAAGAGAAATATTTTAATAATTTAAGCCATTTTAGTTATAAAATAATTAAAAACACCCCTATTTGGTAGAAAAAATGGGAAATAACCATGATAAGGTTTTTGGTTTTGGTTATTTTATTATATAGAGTCCAAAACCTAAGCTTTGGAAATAATAAAGAACCCCCCTCTATTTTCCAATATAAACCCACCCAATATCCCCATTATATTCACTAAAAAAACCATATATCACATCCTTACTTTGACCTCCTATATCTAGAGTCTTACCAAGGTTTCCCCATGCTCTCAATAAGCTCCTCCCAAGATTTTAGAATCATCTTATCAAGGTAAGGGATCTTTCAATCTTCTTTTTATTCAAGCGCCTATTTTATGTTAGGACTCTTAAATTCCATTTTTTCTTGTTTGGGATATGTTGTTATACTTCTTTTTTTATTTCAATGTGATGAGATACTCTATTTAATTTCATTAATCCCTCCCATGAACCTTTATGTACACCCATTACTATGCCAAAATTTAGTAAGGGATCATTTCCTTATTCTATTTATTCAATCATATTCTTTATTTTATGTATTTTATTTCCAATTAATAATTCTAGGACATGATTTTCAACATACCTATTACTTTAAATTTGATTTAAAAATAATCAGAGACCCATTTTTCACTCATTGAACCATTTTTATGAATCTTTGAGAACTGCCATTATGCTGCTGAAATTTCATCATGATTTTCCACACCAAACAATTGTGTAGTGAACACCCATACCCATTTCCTATCAAGGGTGTTCAACTTTATATACTTATATTTATTTTATTAGGGACTTATATGTATGTATAAAATACTCTTTTATTATTGAATACAATTTAATGATAAATGATTCCATGTTGTTTGATCTATGTGGCAGAGTTATGTATGTGTATAAAATGAAATTGATGGGTGTGCCTAAAATTATACTGTGATCGAATGAATTGGGTAATGTTTTAGTATCATGATATGTAATTTAAGGTATTAGAGAGTGATCCTAATCCATCATTGGAATCTTTCAATCATGATATCTTGGCATTTACCCTTGACCTATGTTAATGATTCCATGTTCAATGCTGTTGCAACATTTCCATGTTGCCTTTATGTTATCATGATTTATCATGACTCATTGTTCATGTTCATGTTTCTCACCCATTTTATGTTCCATTTAAATTACTATTATTACCAACGAATCCAGGATTCCATCCATCTAGACACCCGACTCGGTCCAAGACATGGCTCGAAGGGCATTCCCAATCCCCATGGGCTCGAAACTATTGTCGGGAATAAAATATAATCCAAGTGAGAACGATTTAAGCCCAATAACCTGGATCACAATAAATAAACTTAACAAATGGGAGATCCAAAAATAACTGAATCTCAAAATAAATAAACAAACAAACTGATTTAACAGAAAATACAACTGAGAAAAACTGAAACTCAAACAAGACCCAAACCAAACTGCTACCAACACGATCTCCATGTGACCTCATGGTCACCACCATCCACAAGACCGAATTATTCAAAGAGAAAACCCAAAACCAAAGACCTAGACAAGAATTTGAACCTAAAAAATGTTCATTTCTACCGACATCCAATGGTACAAGTTGGGTGTGATCTTCAAAGATCATTAGGAAACCGCCAAAGAATCGATATGTTTCTTTTCCCAAAAAAAGTCCATTAACACTAGTTTGATATATATATATATAAATATGATTTTATAATTTTAATTAATGAAAAAATATTTTACTTTTTAAAACACTACACACCATATCACTATTTTTTAATGAGGATTTACCATTTTAAAATCAAAACCCAAACCAAGGTAATACCAAAATATGCTGAAAATAAAAAAGTAGTATAAATGGAAAACCAAGTGCAGTAAGATATGAACAAGAAGATACAAATAGTAACCATGGGAATTTTCAAAAAATACCTAGAGTGATCCCTGGATGTACTTGAGTTAGAACCACCTTCCAACATACAGTGCAACTCCATAGTCAATAACTAACTGACTGCTCTAAATTGGCCTCACCTGTGGAACAACCCACCTGGCCTCTAAGACATCCAAGGGGTACCAACCCATCTAATCAGGGGTGATAAAAAACCATCACTCAACCCTCTAAAATATGCATAGGAAACCCATGGTAATAGTATACTATTTATCTAGGAGGCCATCGTACACATGACTCACCTTACCTGCTATCACCGCACTTGCCTAACCCAAAAACTAACACCACCTATACAATAACAAATACAAGTAAAAATTTCTATAGGGGTTCCCATAATATGACAAGTCATTCATAGGTTCCATCCAGGCCATCACATAATTTAAGCTTCAAAAAATTTCTCAAATCACTAATAGTTTCCAACTGGGCATTTAGATTTTCAAGACCACAATAATTCTACAAAACACTATAAAATTCCAACTGGGAATTATATCATTTTCATTTCAAATAAATTTACCAAAAATTTCCAAACCATTTTCCAATAAAACATTTAATACTACCTTTTTATTAAAAATTCCAAATGTGCCGTAATGGGATAAGTTTAAAGAACATATTCAAAACCAATTTCAAGCCTCATAACATACCAATATACCATTTAGAAATCAAGAGACCATTTAAGAAACCAAGGTTCATGGAAAAAATTATTTTAAAGTTCTATATTCTTTTTAATTCCCATCCATGTGTGCACCTCATGCACACATGGATGGTCTAACATCTAATGTAACACCCTAATCATCCATGGGAGAACCCCAAACCATTTTCATTTCCAAAATAACCACTTGTTTTCAAACCAACACAACAAACCAAACTATAAATTCCACCACATTACACATATAAAAAGAAAATCAAAATCTAACCAAATTTAATAAAACATTTCTAAAGGAAAACACTACCTGAATAATCTAATTTTACATGTAAGGACCAATTTACATTTTATCAAACACTTTTGGTGTATATATACATAGGCATATATTAATTATCACTTTAAAAACCATTTTTATCAATTTATACCAATAAGAGAACACCACAATAAACTTACCAAGTGAATAAAAAAATATGAGAATAATATTTATAAATTAATTGGAAACACACAAGCATTAATGGGTTGTTCTGGAAAAGAAAATAATGGAAACATCCACCTGAAAGGAGTGCAGACTTGACAAAACTTCAAGGGAAGGAAGAATACACCCTAAAGATCAAACCGAACACCCTAAACATCAAGAAAATATAACTACACATCAACCCTATCATTTTGGGTTTATCCAAGAGGGAACCTGCCAAATAAGAACCATGAAATAGAGATAAGATAAGTGGAAGAGGGAAAAAAGATGCTAAAACCCTAAAAAATCACATTAGATCTTTGGAGGAGCACCCGTGGAGGTGGAGGAGCTAAAGAGAGGGTGGTCCTGGGACCCCTTCATGTGCCAAAATTGACCAAGGAGGGAGGGTATAATGACCCATACTTTACATACATTGTTAATACTTCAAAATTGAAGGACACTTATTACAACATATGACAAAACCACAAAGGACCGTATAGGTATAGTGTCTTTAGAAACTGGGAAACATAAACAACTGGTTCATAAATCTTCTACAATGTATCCCATTTATTTCATCATATCTAGGGTACCCTTTAGCATATTCTACTTAATATCCATCTTCCTAACCTGGGGAAAAGAAAACATACAAAAAAGGGTGAGCTCAAATGCTCAGCAAGGGCAAATAAAGGAAATAAAAATCATATCATATCTTTTTGAAAATCATAACCTGCAAAAGAGATCATAATATATTAACATGGAATAAATCATAGAAGTGAAAATGAGATCCCCATAATCATAACATAAAACTTGAAACTTTGTGGCATGCACACATAGTCATGGAAAATCATTTCTTGTTAGTCATGACTCATTGCCAAGACTATCTTAGTGGAAAAAGTCCCTTTCTGAACCGAGTCACCCTCGTTCCAGTCCTATTTCACTGAACCGGTATAACCTACCATTCTAGCCATGTCTATCTCATGAGATATAAAATCTTTACCCAATGCATTGGAGGGAGATATAGGTCCCACCCATCTCATAATGATACCATTCTTATGTGTGCCACAAAATCATAAATAATACATCATTGCATAACCCATGTAATAAAAATGGGAATCTTAAACATTATAACATCATAAAACAATTAATATAAGATAAAGGAATTCATAAAAATAATTCCATCACAACATAATCAAATAAATGTAATAATAGGGATAAAAACAGAACCCTTTATTATCTTAGTTGGAAAATAATTTTGATAAAACACTTGAACTCCATTCTTGAGGAAAATATCATTTCTTCTTCAAAAACACTTTTCCTTTCATAACATGTCATACAATTCTAAACTAAAAGAATTTGATTAAAAATAAACTTGAAAACTTGTAAAGGAAGCTTCTTGGAAATAATTTTTTAAAAATACATTCATGCCGTATAAGTTAAAAAAACATTCTTCTCGTACTTTTGTCGGAAAAGTCAAAAAGTACCTCGTACGAAAAACGACAAAAGATTCATTTCATATCTTTTACTAAAAACTAACTGGAGGGTAAAATAGGATTTAAACAATTTTAGGTGAATGGTAATAATATTACATATTGAGGAAACATGGATGTGGATGATAAAATACACCCCAGTAAATTTCAAATTATAAACAATCTCGGATAAAAATGAGATTGTGATATATCCCTTACCTTAGGTCCGATTTTCTTTATACATGTCCGAAGCTCCTGTATAATGGTTTAAATAATGTTATTGACTTATTCCAGAATCATACATATTGATATGATATCATATATGGTCATATTCTTAGCTTCTTATTAGTAATATTTCATTGTTACTTGTTACTCGGGTCTTTATTGCCTTTTGTTCTTATGCGTGTTTTGCCGAATAAATTCTTATTCTTCTTTTAAGGTTATAGATACCTTATATCCAGAATGGTATTAGTTTAACATATATCATATTTATTCATTCAATTAATTTATATAATTACCATGTAATGATGATCATGTAGAACGAGTCGCATCACATCATGGAGACGGTATTCCGTACGTACGCACGAGCGATGATATTGTTCCCATGATCATGGAATTGTATTTAAGTGCATTTATACTATTTCAGTATCAATATAACTTTATAATAATCATATATAGTTACTCATTACACCATTATACCCATCCTTTTAATGTGATGGTGGAAAATAGATTACACCACGGCGTGGAGACGGTATTCCGTACGTACGCACGCACGGTGATTTCATTTTTCCGTAGGATGGATAGAAGGTGAATTAGGGTTGTTTAATATTTATAATAACATATCAGTATGTATGTAATACTGATGTTATTAATTTATTATGAAACAACTAAAGAAGAAGAAGTTGAAGAAGAATGAAATTGAAAAGATCGGTAATGGATATTACCTCTTCTTTGAAACGCCTCTTTGAATCCTCCACTTAGGGAACTAAGATTGGTCTTTGAAAAATACCATGACCTCTAGGATTATTCTAGGGAAGTGGAGAATGGATTTTGGCAGGGGTTGGCCGAGATTGAGTGCTCAAATTGGTGTGAGGAGGAGGGGGAGGAGGTCCCCTTTTATAAGGGAGGAGAGGGGCACCTTAGGAATATCTCAAAATATTATTTTATATTAAAGTAAAAATCGGTTTATAATGGTTCCAAAGGGTCTTATTTCGAAGGTAAAGTGGGGATGGGTCGAAATACTATCAACCAATAGGATTTAGACAAGTTTAGGTTATAATTTTAACCTTATCAATTGGATTTAACTCTAAGTTAAATAATTTAACTTTTACCGTGTCTTTTTGTTTTCTTACACTATATGGTTAATACACTTACTATAACATACCAAACGAACCCCAAGTTGTTTATTATTAATATATATATATCCTTATCTAAGTCATTTGGCCGAACCTTAGATTTTTAGGAATAAAATAACAATTAATAATATAATATTTTATTTAAAAACTATTTTGTGTCAATTTTGTCACTATTTGATATATGATTTTTGTGAAAGTCATAACAGAATTATATGTTCAAACCAAGTTGATTAAATCAACACTAATATATCATAGTAACCTATAAAATTATTGTAATTCATAAAAAGTCTAAAATTGCATTTATTTGAGCATTTATAACATCAATTATGTTAACATTTCCTTAAAAGGGTAATTACTACATCATCATTGTGTCATAAATAAATTAATTTATTTAATGTTTAAAAATTATAAATAAAAAATAATTATGTAGGAAATATTTTTAGCTTTATAATTAATATTTATAGTCGAATTTATCTTATGTATAACCCCATATTAAAAATGTTTTAGTTATTAAACTTTGATTTTAACTATTTTAACTATTCATTAAATAAAATAATATTAAATGTCATAATCTAATCCAAGTGGACCTAAATGGTCATATTATACTCATAAGGTTGTTTTTGGTCGAATTACACTTATCCAATAGAATTAGGACATGTGTTAGGGTAATAGTAATATCATATTTACCCTTAGTTACCCTATTTACTATTAACTGCGGTAAAAAAAAAGTAAAAAGTTACTATTCACCAAAAAATTATTTTTATCTCATTGAACCACATTTTACTTACTGATATCAACCGTGTCTGTCGGATTTTCGAAATTCCATTCACAGAAACGGTAAAATTAAGTTTTTTGCAAAATTCAGTTTTTAACCTACCACTTAGTGGTTTCACTATTCATCAAAAATTGAAAGTTTTCAGAAAAATACCAAAATTTCACCCTAGGCTAATTTCGGTATTCCGAATCCAAGAATGAAGTCCATTTTGAAAGATAAAATTTCAAAAAGTGGTTATTACTATTCATAACGGCTATTTTAAATAATATTTTAATAGCATATCGTCGTTTAGTGAAACTCGGTATTGCGTACAACGCAAGCTATCGAGGAAGGTCGCGATTGCGTGTAAAGTAAGCCAAGCTAGTGTTGTGTAGAAAAAGATTCCTTTGATGATTTATATAACATAAAAGTCTCGGGTGTTACATTCTACCCCCCTTAAAAAGAATTTCGCCCTCGAAATTCGTCACTTTGTAACAAACAGATGAAGATACTTCTCCCTCATCATATCCTCAAGCTCCCATGTAGCTTCTTCAAGTTGGTGGTTCCTCCATAAAACTTTCACCAATCGAGTGGTCTTGTTTCGTAGGACTTTTTCGCTACGATCCAGAATCTCTATCGGTTGTTCTTCATAAGAAAGATCTTGCTCCAGCGGTACAACTTCTGAGCTGAGTACATGTGAAGGATCAGGTATGTACTTTCTCAGGAGAGATACATGGAACACATCGTGAACTTGAGAGAGATTCGGTGGAAGCGCCAATCGGTAAGCTACCTTCCCAACACTATCCAGTATTTCGAAAGGACCGATATATCTAGGGCTCAACTTCCCCTTCTTTCCAAATCTCATAACCCTCTTCTAGGGAGATATTCGTAAGAACACTTTATCACCCACTTCAAACTCTAGGTCTTTTCTTCAGTTGTCGGCATAACTTTTCTGTCGACTCTGAGATGCTCTTATGTGTTGTTGAATAGATCTGACCTTTTCTTCCATTTCATCAAAGAGATCAGGTCCTAATAGCTTTCTTTCCCCAACTTCATCCCAGGAAGTTGGAGTCATGCATTTCTTTCCATAGAGAGATTCATAAGGAGCCATCTGAATACTGGAGTGAAAGCTATTATTATAAGAAAATTCCACCAAAGGTAGGTGTTGATCCCAACCTCCTTTGAAATCCATAGAGTAAGCTCTCAACATATCTTCTAGGGTTTGAATTGTTCTCTCAGACTGACCGTCTGTCTGAGGATGATAAGCAGTGCTGAAACTCAACTCTGTATCCAGAGTATGCTGAAGACTTCACCAGAACTTCGAGGTAAATCTCGGATCCCGATCAGATATAATAGAAAGTGGTACTCCATGCAATCTTACCACTTCCTTTACATATATCCTGGAAAGATGATCTAGAGAGAAATCCTCTCTAATAGCAATGAAGTGTGCGGAATTTGTAAGACGATCAACTATGACCCAGATAGAATTATTGCCTTTGGATGTTTTAGGAAGTCCTGTGACAAAGTCCATAGTGATATTTTCCCATTTCCATTCGGGTATGGGTAATGGTTGTAACATCCCCTTAGAATTCTGTCTCTCAGCTTTAACTTGTTGACAAACCAAGCATCGAGAGACATATTCAGCAACATCTCTTTTCATGCCATCCCACCAGAAGTACTCTTTCAGGTCCCTATACATCTTCGTGCTTCTAGGATGAATAGAGAATGAAGAACTATGAGCCTCATCCAGCAGCTCCTTCTTTAATTCGGGGATAGGAGGAACACAAACCCGATTCCTGAACTTTATTATCCCATCACAATCAAGGTTGAATTCAGGAACATTTCTCACCTTCTTTTGTAACTCGAAATCTTCTTTCTGTGCCTCTTTAATCTTCACATGTATAGATGGTTGAAAATTCATTTGAGAAAGATAAGATTTTCCCCTTCCATTATAATTCCAAGATCCATCCTTTGTAAATCCATAAATATTGGATCTTTTGTGATCCTCATCATGGATAAACTAGCATGGTCTTGTCGACTTAATGCATCTGCCACCTTGTTTGCTTTCCCAGGGTGGTAATGGATTGAGCAGTCATAATCCTTAATCATCTCCAACCATCTTCTTTGACGCATATTCAGATCCTTTTGTGTGAAAATATACTTTAAACTTTTATGATCAGTATAAATATCACACCTTTCACCATAAAGTTAATGCCTCCAAATCTTTAATGCAAAGATTACTGCAGCTAACTCAAAATCATGAGTTGGGTAATTTTGCTCATGTATTTTCAACTGTCGTGAGGCATAAGCTATCACCATATCATTTTGCATAATAACACACCCCAATCCCTTCTTGGATGCATCACTGTAGATCACAAACCTTTCTCCACTACAAGGTAGTGTGAGCACAGGTGCACTGGATAACCTTCTTTTCAACTCCTTGAAATTCTCTTCACATTCCTCTGTCCAAACAAACTTAACTCCTTTCCAAGTCAACTTGGTGAATGGATTAGATAATCGTGAAAAATCTTTCACAAAACGTCGATAATATCCCGCCAAACCAAGAAAACTTCAGATCTCAGTTACTATTGTTGGTCTCGACCATCTTTCGATAACCTCTGTTTTTGCTGGATCCACAGATATCCCCTCTTTTGAGATTATGTGACCCAAAAATGAAACTTTTTGAAGCCAAAATTCACACTTGGTAAATTTGGCATAAAGCTTCTCCTTTCTCAGCGTCTTCAATATAATTCTCAAGTGATCTTCATGTTCTTCCTTTCTCTTTGAATAGAGAAGAATATCGTCTATAAAGACTACCAAAAATTGATCAAGATAGTCTCTAAAGACTCTATTCATTAGATCCATAAAGATAGAAGGGGCATTAGTAAGACCAAATGGCATCACTATAAATTCATAGTGTCCATACCTTGTACGGAAAGCCGTCTTTGGTATATCCTCCCTTTTGACCCTTAATTGATGATACCCTGAACGAAGATCAATCTTGGAAAAGTATTGAGCTCCGTGTAGTTGGTCAAATAATTTATCAATGCGTGGGAGAGGATATTTGTTCTTGATAGTGATCTTGTTAAGTTCTCGATAATCAATGCAGAGTCTCATTGATCCATCTTTCTTCTTAACAAATAGAACAGGTGCTCCCCAAGGTGACGCACTAGGGCGTATGAATCCCTTATCAAGATTCTCTTGGAGTTGCTTCTTCAATTCCTGCAACTCAATTGGGGTCATTCTATAAGGTGTCTTTGAAATAGGTAAAGCACCCGGTACGAGTTCTATTGAAAACTCGACTTCACGATTTGGTGGAAGACCTGGTAATTCCTCTGGAAAGACATCATCAAAATCACGTACGATGGGAATATTCTTAATCGTGAGTTTCTCACCAACCATTTGAGATAAATAACCTTCATTTAGTGGAATCAATACCCATAAAATGGAAGAAATTTCCACTGGAAGGTTATGTTCATCCTTGCATTGATAGACGATCATAGATTGATCTAGAATATGAAATGTGACTTCCCTTCTTTGGAAATTGATATGAGCTCCGTATAAAGACAGCCAAACCATGCCAAGAATCACATCGAATTCCACTAAAGGAAGGATAACAAGATTTGCAGGAAGCACTTTCCCACAAACGTCAATTGGAGAAGAATTATAAACTTCTGATGCGATTGATGTACCATTAGGTGTTGTCACAGCTAACTCAACATCTAATTATTGAGGTAATACGGTGATACCCTTAGAAAATTCTTCAGAAATAAAAGAGTGGGTGGATCCAGAATCAAATAAAACATTTGCTACTTTAGAGTGGATGGTAAGTGTACCTTTCACCACTTAGTTATCGTACTCCACATCGCTGATAGAAATTGCATGTGACTTTCCTTTGTCTTTAGCCTTAAGAGTTTGTTGACGTCGACCATCATCATCAACCCTTGGATTTGGGCATTGATTGGCATAATGCCCCATCTCCTTGCACTTGAAACATTGAAGTGTAGTAGGTTCATTCTGTGTATCCCTTCCTTTATTTTCATCATTAGACATCTTCTTCCCATTATTGCGGCATTCAAATGCCCGATGACCTTCCTTTCCACATTTGAAACATTTACTTGTCCCTTTAAGACAACTCCCTCCATGTTTCTTTCCACACTTTGAGCATAAGGGAAAGCTCATCTTCTTTTCAATGTGCTCTTTAGATTTTACTTTGAATTCCATTTTCCTCTTCTTATCAAACCCATATGACTGATGGGTTACTCCAATCTACATCTCGACTTTGAGAGCACATCGAACGATTTCCTCGTAGCTATTGAAGTACCTTATGGCTAACTCCCTTCGAAGACTTGGTTTTAAGCCACTAAAGAATCGATCGATCTTACTCTCAGGTTGGATAATAATACCAGAAGCGTACCTTACAAGTCTTGTAAAATTTGCTTCATAGGTAGCAACAGATTCATCATCCCTTTGCTTCAATTCAAGAAAATCCTTCTCCATCTTTGTTCGGAGAATACGGGGGAAGTACTTATTGAAAAATAAGTTCTTGAACTCGTCCCATTCCATGGAATAAATTTCATCCCTTTGCCTCGTATTCTTAATAAGATTCCACCATTGATCAGCATCACCTTACAAACGATACACTGCTAAGATGACTTTATCATGCTCAGAACATTGAAGAACTGAAAATATCTTTTCAGTAGTACTAATCCATTGTTCAGAAACTAATGGTTCAGTAGACCCACTGAAAGAAGGTGGACGCTGTCTCATGAAGGATTCAACAGAATGTTACTCCTTCCTTTGCTCGTTTGGAAGTCCTGTATGATTCATAGCTTGAGAAAGTTGTGTGAGCATGGCTACAAGATTTTTCATTCCAGCTCCCATAACGTTTGGTTGCTCAGGGGGACAATCATTGCATTGCCCATCGCATTCCACATTAACACGGTTCCTTCGGGTTCCAGCCATTGACTAAAACCAAGAAGAATAGTGTGAGAAACACTAATTATAATAGGAAAACCACATAATTAAAGAATAAAATTTTCACGCTTAAGGTCTTATCCTAGGTTATTCATGGCCATTTCTAAAACACTAAGATTCTGTTCTATTCTTAGACTTATCCTTAGGGTTCTTACTAAGGCTTTCACATCCTAGTTTCCAAAGGTTGACTATACCTTTCCTTTGATACCAACTATAACGACCCATACTTTACATACATTGTTAATACTTCAAAATTGAAGCACACTTATTACAAAATATGAAAAAACCACAAAGGACCGTATAGGTATAGTGTCTTTAGAAACTAGGAAACATAAACAAATGGTTCATAAATCTTCTACAGTGTCTCCCATTTATTTCATCATATCTAGGGTCACTTTTAGCATATTCTACTTAATATCCATCTTCCTGACCTGGGGAAAAGAAAACCTACAATAAAGGGTGAGCTCAAATGCTCAGCAAGGGCAAATAAAGGAAATAAAAATCACATCATATCTTTTTGAAAATCATAACCTGCAAAAGAGATCATAATATCTTAACATGGAATAAATCATAGAAGTGAAAATGAGATCCTCATAATCATAACATAAAACTTGAAACTTTGTGGCATGCACACATAGTCATGGAAAATCATTTCTTGTTAGTCATGACTCATTGCCAAGACTATCTTAGTGGACAAAGTCCCTTTCTGAACCGAGTCACCCTCGTTCCAGTCCTATTTCACTGAACCGATATAACCTACCATTCCAGCCATGTCTATCTCATGAGATATAAAATCTTTACCCAATGCATTGGAGGAAGATATAGGTCCCACCCATCTCATAATGATACCATTCTTATGTGTGCCACAAAATCATAAATAATACATCATTGCATAACCCATGTAATAAAAATGGGAATCTTAAACATTATAACATCATAAAACAATTCATATAAGATAAAGGAATTCATAAAAATAATTCCATCACAACATAATCAAATCAATGTAATAATAGGGATAAAAATAGAACCCTTTATTATCTTAGTTGGAAAATAATTTTGATAAAACACTTGAACTCCATTCTTGAGGAAAATATCATTTCTTCTTCAAAAACACTTTTCCTTTCAGAACATGTCATACAATTCAAAACTAAAAGAAGTTGATTAAAAATAAACTTGAAAACTTATAAAGGAAGCTTCTTGGAAATAATGTTTTAAAAAGCCATTCATGCCGTATATGTTAAAAAAACATTCTTCTCGTACTTTTGTCGGAAAAGTCAAAAAGTACCTCGTACGAAAAACGACAAAAGATTCATTTCATATCTTTTACTAAAAACTCAACGAAGGGTAAAATAGGATTTAAAAAATTGTAGGTGAATGGTAATAATATTACATATTGAGGAAACATGGATGTGGATGATAAAATACACCCCAGTAAATTTCAAATTATAAACAATCTCGGATAAAAATGAGATTGTGATATATCCCTTACCTTAGGTCCGATTTGCTTTGTACGTGTCTGAAGCTCCTGTATAATGGTTTAAATAATGTTATTGACTTATTCCAGAATCATACATATTGATATTATATCATATAGGGTCATATTCTTAGCTTCTTATTAGTAATATTTCATTGTTACTTGTTACTCGGGTCTTTATTGCCTTTTGTTCTTATGCGTGTTTTGCCGAATAAATTATTATTATTCTTTTAAGGTTATAGATACCTTATATCCAGAATGGTATTAGTTTAAAATATATCATATTTATTTATTCAATTCATTTATATAATTACTATGTAATTATTATCATGTAGAACGAGTCGCATCACATCGTGGTGACGGTATTCCGTACGTACGCACGAGCGATGATATTGTTCCCATGATCGTGGAATTGAATTTAAGTGTATTTATACTATTTCAGTATAAATATAAATTTATAATAATCATATATAGTAACTCATTAAACCATTATACCCATCCTTGTAAGGTGATGGTGGAAAATAGATTACACCACGGCGTGGAGACGGTATTCCATACGTACGCACGCGCGGTGATTTCATTTTTCCGTAGGATGGATAGAAGGTGAATTAGAATTGTTTCATATTTATAATAACGTATCAGTATGTAAGTAATACTGATGTTATTACTTTATCATGAAACAACTAAAGAAGAAGAAGTTGAAGAAGAAAGAAATTGAAAAGATCGGTAATGGATATTACCTCTTCTTTGAAATGCCTCTTTGAATCCTCCACTTAGGGAACTAAGATTTGTCTTTGAATAAGACCAGGACCTCTAGGATTATTCTAGGGAAGTGGAGAAGGGATTTTGGCAGGGGTTGTCCGAGCTTGAGTGCTCAAATTGGTGTGAGGAGGAGGGGGAGGAGGTCCCCTTTTATAAGGGAGGAGAGGGGCACCTTAAGAATATCTCAAAATATTATTTTATATTAAAGTAAAAATCGGTTTATAATGGTTCCAAAGGGTCTTATTTCGAAGGTAAAGTGGGTATGGGTCTAAATCCTATCAACCAATAGTATTTATACATGTTTAGGTTATTATTGTAACCTTATCAATTGGATTTAACTCTAAGTTAAATAATTTAACTTTTACCATGTCTTTTTGTTTTCTTACACTATATGGTTAATACACTTACTATAACATGCCAAACGAACCCCAAGTTGTTGATTATTAATATATATATCCTTATCTAAGTCATTTGGCCGAACCTTAGATTTTTAGGAATAAAATAAAAATTAATAATATAATATTTCATTTAAAAACTATTTTGTGTCAATTTTGTCACTATTTAATATATGATTTTTGTGAAAGTCATAAAAGAATTATATGTTCAAACAAAGTTGATTAAATCAACACTAATATATCATAGTAACCTATAAAATTATTGGAATTCATAAAAAGTCTCAAATTACATTTATTTGAGCATTTATAACATCAATTATCTTAACATTTCCTTAAAAGGGTAATTACTGCATCATCATTGTGTCATAAATAAATTACTTTATTTAAAGTCTAAAAATTATAAATAAAATATAATTATGTAGGAAATATTTTTATCTTTATAATTAATATTTATAGTCAAATTTATATTATTTATAACCCCATATTAAAAATGTTTTAGTTATTAAACATTGATTTTAACTATTTTAACTATTCATTAAATAAAATAATATTAAATGTCATAATCTAATCCAAGTGGACCTAAATGGTCATATTATATTCATAAGGTTGTTTTTGGTCGAATTACACTTATCCAATAGAATTAGAACATGTGTTAGGGTAATAGTAATATCATATTTACCCTTAGTTACCCTATTTACTATTAACCGCGGTAAAAAAAAGTAAAAATTTACTATTCACCAAAAAATTATTTTTATCTCATTGAACCACATTTTACTTACTGATATCAACCGTGTCTGTCGGATTTTCGAAATTCCATTCACAGAAGCGGTAAAATTAAGTTTTATGCAAAATTCAGTTTTTAACCTACCACTTAGTGGTTTCAATATTCATCAAAAATTGAAAGTTTTCAGAAAAATACCAAAATTTCACCCTAGGCTAATTTCGATATTTCGAATCCAAGAATGAAGTCCATTTTGAAAGATAAAATTTCAAAAAGTGGTTATTACTATTCATAACGGCTATTTTAAATAATATTTTAATAGCATATCGTTGTTTAGTGAAACTCGTTATTGCGTACAACGCAAGCTATCGAGGAAGGTCGCGATTGCGTGTAAAGTAAGCCAAGATAGTGTTGTGTAGAAACAGATTCCTTTGATGATTTATATAACATAAAAGTCTCGGGTGTTATAGAGGGGACTAATTTTGGGATAAAAATAGGGGAGAGAGAAATATGTATTTTAACATTTAAAATTTCCAAGAAACTCGCACATTTTTTCTACATGATTTTCCAAATCGTATGCCAACAGTGCTGTACCTTCTACCTAATAAGGGATCAACCAGACAACCAACCCACATGATATAACTTACAATTCAAAAATAGTGCAATATCTTCTGTCCCAAATCCCTCACTAGCTGCATGGTTACCAGGGATGTGCCACCTGGTTTACCGAACCATACACCCAAATCATGTGCAGGCTTAAAAGCCACCTGAAATTCCAAAAAAATAATTTTGTTGACCATGAATCAACTTGAATATCAAACTAAGGTTCAATGATCAATAAAAGAATAAAATAAGAGACTTTTCAAGGTTGGGGTGTGATAATTTTTCCCACCACAAACACTTTATCCCCCCATAAAGTCACCCAACTAAAAGTTGACCAAAACTCGAATCCATGCCCGATCCAAATCTAAAGAAAACATGAACCTTAGGGTGACCCTTTTACTACACAAGTCACACCCAACTGATCAAGAAGAAACCAAAACACAAGAATTAGGGGAGGACATGAGAGGGTTCCCCCCACCATTAGTACTGAAATAATATCCATAGGAAAATATAGAATGGAAATAAGGGAACTAACATAAACCCTTCCACATTAACTAAACCACACCCCCAAAGAGACCGGTAAATCCCAACATAACCAACCCAAACTTTTCTGCACAAGCTAAATGAAACCACCACCGAAACTAAAAATATCCCACAATAGTCAAGATTCCCAACACAAGGGGATAAACCCACGAAAGGAGTTCAACCAAACAGTGAACCTAAACACAACTAAAAACATCAATTTTACACAATCATGAATATCTCCAAAATGAGCACAACTGAAATCTAAAAATAAGACCAGCCCACACAAAGGCTAAGAACATTCAAATAAGAACAACCAATTCAATGATACACATTTAGATAAAGACAACCACACAGGTTATGATAAAACAAGTCCACCATACTTTTTCAATGAAATAATGAACTTAAAACCACAACAACAAAACTAAAACACTGAAACTTTGAACATATACACTTTAACATTGAAGAAAAATTGAGATAAGTTATTCCACACACCCCTGGAATTTCTTGATTGTGTGCAAGATTCACTCCAAGTCTTGTGTATGGAGACGTGATGACTGAAGCATCTCCTTCCTCACACTCAGGCGCTGACATCCTCTG
The DNA here is from genome assembly GCA_963277665.1 of Viscum album. NCBI lineage: Eukaryota > Viridiplantae > Streptophyta > Magnoliopsida > Santalales > Viscaceae > Viscum > Viscum album. Next base: position 177,566,785 of record OY728138.1, read on the forward strand.
ATCACAACATATTTTTTTGGGAAACAATTCCTATAAAACTTCTCTAGATGACCTAGACAACCACAAAAAATGTAATGTTTTTGGAGGATTCTGACAAGCTGACTTCAAATGCCCAAGCCGACCACACTGGTGGCATACAACTGAACTACCTAAAGAACAAAAAATCTTAGTCAATAGAGGATATTATTTAGAAATCATTTCCTCTGGCATACCCTTCCCACGAGATGGAGAACCCTCATGAGAAACAAGAGACACTAGATTGCTAACTTATTGTACTCTAGAAACTAGTTCAGTTAAAAATGCTTCATCCACCAACTTCTCAAAATAATGTTACTTGGAGGAGAGGACTTAGTCCTTGATCTTTGGGTGAAGACCTCCAATGAAAAGAGGATCTTTCAACAGATCCAATGATGCCACCTATGGAGAAAAGGAGACCATATCCTTGAAGTGGTCAACATAGGCCTTCACTGACCACTATCCTTGCTAAATACTCATGAGTTCTTCCATTTTATTCTTCTTCGCCTCATCAAGTATAAACCATATAAAAAATAAAATCTTAAACAATTCACACTTCATGAAAAATTTCATCAATGGTATGGAAATAAACTCTCATTCTTCCAAATATAGACCCTAAAAAAACCTAGGGTAGCACAAAATATAACATCATTAGGAGTTCCTAATGATTTTAGGATACTAAACTTCCTCAAGACACTCCAATATGTCGAACATACCATTATTACCACCAAATGTGGGAAAAAATCAATAAGAACCAAGATCTATGAATGATTCACTAGAAACATCAGGAAAATTTATTGGAGGCATATTCTAAAAATCAAGACAAACAAAAAATCAAAACCAACACCAACCTAAAAAATGATAAAAAAGAATATCTTGAGCCAAAACAACATGCTCACAGGCCAAACATACAATCAAAACCAAAAATCATCATTTCAAAATCCCACTTCCATTTTAATTTTCAAAACCCCCTTATTTCAAGGACACTTTCCAAATACTAAAACCCACTCTTTTAACCAAAACCAGTTTTTGAAACCATTTTCTCATTCAAAACCATTTTAGAAAAACTAGGCCAAGACATTGATTTCAAATACACACCCATGGCATCTTATGAACTGTCACATATGTGTTCATCTATTTCCATTCAAATGTGCTAACATGCACTTTCCACACTTACCCAAAAATATGTGAACATCCACGAGGAATACCAAGGGTCGCACCCATGCCACTTCCTTATCAATTGAAAATATGTACCAAATTTTAAAATTAAAATATTTCTTTTTTAAAACCCATTTTTTCAATACGAAACCATTTGAAAGAAATTATTTATATTTCAAATTTAATATTTATTTTAAAATATTTCTCACATAAATTGAGACCAGAATAAAACACAACTCACTCCAAGCCACCAGAATGAGGAACTAATGGCGATGCCTATCCTTACGACATGGTAGTGGGACATTACCTAAGAAATCAATAAAAACTAAGAGGACCTTGAACCATTAAGATAGATCCCCCATGGGTCTCTACTCTAAGTGAGATTATAACATGACACTCGCTCAGATACATTGTCATTCCTAAATAAAAAACCATGAAATAAAAGACTAAAATCCCAGACTACCCCAGGTAACTCAAGGATTAGAATAAGAAAGATTTTGTGATGATCCTCCCATACCTACCTCTTGAGTCCTAAAAATATTTTTCTTCAATCTATCTAACACCTCAAATAACAAATAACCTCTTTTGATACAATTTTTCATGAACTAAACCAGGATTACATCCAACTCGACATCTGACCCGGTCCCATACATGTCCCGAAGGGCATTCTCGATCCCCAGAGGCTGGTAACTAGTACTGGGTATCAAATACAATCCAATTGGGAATGATTTCATCCCAATAACTAGGATCAAAATAAATAAACTAAAAAAATGTGATATCCAACAATAACTGAATCTCAAAATAAATAAATAAACAAACTAATTTAGTTACAAATACAATTGAGAAAAACTGAAACTCAAACGAGACCCAAACCAAACTACTACTAACATGATCTCCATGTGACCTCGTGGCCACCACCATACACAAGTCCCAACCACTCAAAGATCCAACACAAACCTGAATACCTAGACAAGGAGTTGAACCTACAAAACAAATTGGATATACCAATATAGAATGGTATAATTAGGGCGTGAGCTTCACAGCTCAATAGGCAACCACCAAAGAATACATATGTTTACATTCTCGAAAACAGTCCATTAACACTAGTTTTAAATATATATATGAAAATAGGTTTTTCTCATTTTAATTAATGAAAAAATATTTTCCTTTTTAAAACACTATACACCATATCACTATTTTTGAAATAAGATTTACCTTTTTAAAATCAAAACCCAAACCAAGGCAACACCAAACTATGATAAAAATGAACAAGAAGTATAAATGGAAAACCAAGTGCAGCAGGATATGGACAAGAAAATATAGATAGTAACTATAGGAATTTTCTAAACATCCCTAGAGATATCCCTGGATGTACTCAAGTCAGACTCACCAGCCAACATATGGTGAAACTCCATAGTCAATAACCAACTAGATGCTCTAAACTAGCCTCACTAGTGTAACAACCCACCTATACTCTAAGGAATACATGGGTTACCAGCCTATCTAATCGGGGTTGATAAGAAACCATCACTCAACCCTCTAAATGTCACCTCGGAAACCCATGGTAATAGTATACTGTGTGAGTAGGATGCCCTCACCCATGTGACTCCCCTTACCTACCACCATCACATTTTCCTACCCCTGACATTAACACCACCTATATAATAACCCATATAAAAAATCCCTCTATATAGTTTCCCATCATATAACAAGTCATTCATAAGTTCCAATTGGTCCATCACATCATTTAAGCTTCAAATCATTTCTCAAATCACCACAAGTTTCTAACATGGAATTTATATTTCCAAAACCAAAATCATTCTACAAAATAGTATAAAATAGAAACTAGGACTTACATAATTTCCATTTCAAATACATTCACGAAACATTTCCAAAACATTTCCCAAAATAGCATTTAATACCAATATTTAATTCATAATTCCAAATAGGCTCTTAGTTTCCGAATAAAATTTCACTTCCAACACAATTTCAAGCCAAGATGAAAACACACACACAAATTAACCAAAGACACCAAATAAGCTTTCCCTATATTTTGGAACTAACCACATTTGGAAATACCAACTGGGTTAAGTCTAAATAAAAAATTTGAAACAAATTTTAAGATACATAACATACCAAAATACTATTTATAAATTATGATACCATTTAAGAAGATAATGTTTAGGAAAAAAATTATTTTAAAGTGCCATCTTAATTTAAATTCCCATCCATGTGTGTACCTTGTGCACACATGGATGCGCTAACATCCAATGGCACACTCTAATCATCTATGGGAGAACCCAAAACCATTTTCATTTCCAAAATCACTACTTATTTTCAAACCAACATGATAAACCAGACTAAAAAAGCCACCTCGTTCCACATATAAAACCAAAATCACAATATAACCAACTTAATAAAACATTTCTTAGGGAAAACACCACAAAAATCATAAAATTTTACTTATAAGGATTAGTTTATATTTTATCAAACACATCTAGTGCATATATATTGAAATAAATGAAGAATCACTTAAAAACCCATTTTCATCAATTTTTACCAATAAGAGAATACCAAAATAAACTAACCAAGTGCATCACATACATAAAAATTATATCAATAAATTAATTGGAAACACAAAAACATCATTGGGTTGTGTCAGGAAGTAAAATAATGGAAACACCTACCTAAAAGGAGTGTAGATGCGACAAAACTTCAAGGTAAGGAAGAATACACCCCACAGATAAAACCACACACCCTAAACATCAAGAAAATAAAACTACACATCAAACCTAACATCTAGGAATAGTCTAATAGGGAATCCACCAAATAAGAACCATGAAATAGAGCGAGGAGAAGAGGAAGAGGCTAGAAAGATGAGAAAAACCCTAAAAATCACCATAGATCTTTGGAAAAGTACTAATTGAGGAGGAGGATCCATGGAGAGGGGGGGGGGGGGGGGGTCTTGGGACCCCTTCATTTGCTAAATTCAAAAAAGGAGGGATGGGACCAATTTTGGGATAAAAAGAGGAGAGAGATAAAAGGGGATTTAACATTTAAAATTTCTAGGTAGCTCACACGGTTTGGCTATATGGTTTTCCAAACCGTGTGCCAACCGTGCAATATCTTCTACATAATAAGGGATCTAACACTTGACCAACCCACATTGTTTGACTTACCATGTAAAAACCATGCGGTAGATTCTATCCCAAATCCTACACCTACCACATAGTTAGATAGGATGAGTTGCACAGTTTACCAAATCATGCACCCAAATTGTGCATTGGATAAAAATCCACCTGAACTTGCAAAAACATAAAATTTTAGGCCAAGAATCAGCCCAAACCTCAACCCAAGGATCAAAGATCAAGAAAAGAATAAAATTAGAGGGTCTTAAAGGTTAGGGTGTGACACTTATTCTGTAACATATAACAATTTCTTCATTTTATACCATGTTTATTCCCTTACCAGGATTTTTAGATCACCCCTTTCTTATATATGTCCCTATATTATCCCATATAGTTCTATATATGATAGAATATTATGAGAATGTTAAAGAAGTTTTCAATAATCATGGTGTACCACCTATTTTAAGTTGATATGTAATGTAACTAATTCACAATTAAACTATATTTCTTGACATTTTGGGTTTTATAATGTGTAATATCATGTAATAAATCATGAAAAAATGTGTAATAAAGAAAAGGGTTTTCATAGTTGGTATCAAATAAAGTTTAGTTATTTTCTATATTATGATTAGAAAACACTAGACAAAGCCTTATGGATAAGAATAAACCTTATAATACATCTCTAAATTTTGGTAAATTATACTGTAAGTGGTTTCTAAGAAAATACATCCCTATCTGGATACTACAAGTGGATGTGGCTATGGCATAGATATACCTAGGAGTAAAACTGAAAAACTTCACATTGATCTTGACTCAATTGGGAATTGGTTCTTGAAAAAGGTCCTTTCTACACACATGGTTTGAAACTCTTGAGGGATATGCATTGGTAAATTTACAAGCTCATTACGAACCATTTTAAGGGAACAAAAATGCCCATGAGTGTATATGTTAGAAAATATATCATGAATAACATATATTGAAGCCTTTAAATTCATAAGTAAAGGAATAAATGGATTTTATAGGCAATATATTTAATTTAATTGGATTCCCATTTATGTGTTTAATAGTTTAAAAAATAATTATCCTTAATTTCACCTTTATTCTATCCAATGGCTAGAAATAGGTGGAACCGAGTAAAAAACCAATGTGAAGGGTAATGTGATGACTACCCAAATGATATTCCCAACCTGATGAGAGTAATAATCATGAACATTGTGATGATACTCTCTCAATTTACTCATGTTTTGAATAATAACATAAATTAGGATGAATGCTCAAATCCCCATAAGAGAGAACAAGATACTATTGAGACTTTTATGTGAAAAAGGCTTTTGTCATTCAATGGATCATCTGACCCCTTAATCGTGGAACAATAGATAAAATCTATTGATAATATCTTATCCATTATTCAATGCTCCAAGAAATAGATGGTTATACTGACTATTTTTCATATAAAGGAATAATTTAATCAGTGGTGGGCATTGATCAATAATATGTAGTCTAAGGAAGATATCAATGTGATAGACTGGAGGGAATTCCAGAAATTTTTTTCAACAAATATTTTCCATAAACTCTCTGAATTAAAATGAAAAAATATTTCCTTTCCCTTGAGAAAAAATATAATGAAAAAATTAGGGTGTATGAGGAAAAATTCAAAATACTTGAACAATACACCTCTATCTTTTTCATTACCCCTGAATACATAGTTGACCAGTTCTTTGGTGGGATAAAGCCTAGTTTATGAAAATCCATAGTGATACAAGAATTTTATACCTATGAGGAAATTTTCTATTGTTCCCTAAAAGTTGAAATGGAGATTGGATAATCTCAAGGGTCTTAGGGGGATAAAAAGTAGGAAGCAGAGTTTAATTCTAGTGATGCGATGGAAAAAATAATACAGTGGTAAGAAATTTCAACATCCCACTTGTCAAATGGGTGGAAAGATGTACCCTTGAAATTCCTAATGGGATGACGAAATTATTTAGGTGTGGTAGAAAATGGAACCTAGCTAGGGATTATCAATGAGAGAAAACTTCCAATGTAATGGAAGAGAGGAATTATCAAGTTATCCCTCAACATATCATTCATTATTTAAACTACAAGGAATAAGAAATATTTTCAAACCAATGCAATAATCCTAGCACGGTTAGAGACAATCCATGACAACAACCCCCTAGGTAGAAAGGGAGATATTTTTCTATCATAGTTTCTAAGGCCAATCCTAAAAAATGCTATGGTGATAGGTATGCTAGTTATTCATTCAATAATAGAAAACATACTTTTAGATTCTAGTTCTATGAATTCCTTCATATCATGAAAGTTTATTAGAAATATTTAAACACCACCAAAAATATTGGAAGTAGTTCTATTAGTGAAAATAAAAAATAGTTAACTTATTACATCCCATGTATATAAATCCTCCCTTGTTAAAATTTTTGGGTTGATCATTCCAATGAACCTTGTGATACTCCCTTTAGTAGAATTTGATGCAATTCTGGGTATAAATTGACTTTACTTATATAGATCTAAAATAAATTTCCATGAGAAAGAAATCACTCTTTATATCATGATTTTTCTTGGATTTTATACAAGTTCAAGTAGAATGATGCATCTTCTTTAGCATCAATATCTCAAGAATGGATATTATTGCCCTATGATAAAGCATATCTAGCTTAAATGATTGAGTTGAAGGAAAAGATAATTCTTGAAGACATTCCCATTGTGAGGGAATAAACTAATGTGTTTCCAGAAGAAGTTTCTAGACTTCCTACCTTCTGAGAAGTTGAATTTTCAATCGAGCTTATACCTAGTGCATTTATATTATCCAAGACTTCATATATAATGGCTGTTGTGGAACTTGAGAAGCTGAAGAAACAACTTCAAGAGAAAATGGATAAAGGGATTATACGTCCAGGTGATTTACCTTGGGTTGGACTGGTCCTCTTCAACAAGAAGAAGGATGGGTAATTGCACCTTTTCATAAATTATTGTGTAACACCATGATATTTTGTGAAACATTTTATTTCAAATTAATTTAATCTTTTCAATATTTTTCATTTAATTCCAAAATGAATATAGCTTGTGTTATATTAAAGAACCAAGTTATTATTTATTTGTATGCAACACCAATTCAATCTTGTGGTACACGCAACACTTAGATTTTGTGAACCAAGTTATTCTATATTTTCTTAGTCCTTCAATAATTTGTGTGACACACATGATCTAGTTTTACCATACCATAATATACTATTAATATTATTATTAAAATATTATTATAGTTGTCACTTATCTATTGGAATATGAATAATTTTTATTAAATTATGAAAATATATTTTACACATGTATATAATAAGAATTATTTTGTGACCAATTAACTATAAATTAAATAAATCCCTTTTGAAAATATAAGAAATCATTTGCTGAAAAACTATATTAACGTAATCAAACATGTTTTACCTAAATAAATCAATTAAAACAATTTTGATAAATTATTTTAATGATATATATATATTATATTTATTCAACTATTTAAATTTCATCTTATGTGTTTTCTAGACAAAAAATAATAATAAATAAACTTTTATGCATAAAGAAATACATTTTTATTTCTAAAAGGTAATTTTACCACCTTTAAATGGTGAACCTATTTTAAATATAATTATTGACACTTTTATAAATTTTATTTTACAAAATAAACTTGATTTTTTAAATAGAAATTAAAAAATTACTTTGGGTGAATTTTTTGTATTTTTCTAAGAAGTCTCATTTTTTATGAATAGTGAAAAACACTGAATTTTAATTGAAAACTACATTTTCATCTAATTTATTTATATAGTTAAACTATATTTTAAATTGGTTTCAAAGTATATTTATATAAATAATACATTTATTAATAAAATTTAGGAAATTTGAATCAATTTTACATTAAAATTTGATATAAAACATTTCAAACCTTTAAACATTTTCAATTTAAGAACACGTTGCCTAGTCCCGTCCGTGGGATTAATTTTAAAATAATTTATGGTAATTATGTGTTTATAATTTGAAAAAATGGATTCCATATTTGGAATCAGAATAATATATAATTTCTATAATGGAAAAATTAGTTTTTGACAAAAAATATTAGTGAAAGTAATTAAAATTATTTATAACGATTTAGGTAAAAATGAGTTTACTTAGAGGTCAAACTTTAACTTAAGGGGACAAATAACCTATAAAAATTTATAAAATCCATTTTATGGACATATTTAGACCATATACTCCCTTTTATATAAAATTTACCATTATTGGTGGCACATTATGTACGGGATACCTTTCAATAATGTTTACCTATAATATTAACAAGAATACAATTCCTCCTCCCCTATAAAAGGGAACTCACCCACTTAATTCTTCATACCTGTCAAGACCTTTGGATCATTGAAAACCTACCGAAATATTCTCCGAAATTCACTCCTATCATTATATGAGCCTAAATGTTTTATAAAATAAAAACAAGTTAATCCTTTGGTATAAACCAAAAGGAATTACCCAATGAAGATGAGGTTTGAGTGTGTACGAAGAAAGTCAAGACTCAAGATAAGTGTTTTTTCATATCAATTTTCTTTCTATGAGATATATGTTATATTCACTAATTATTATTATTATGTGGTGTATATAATTCTCCATGAAATTTTATATAATTAATTTTATTTATTTCATAATAATAAAATTTTTAATGGATGTTATTATTTTACGGATCTCATGATTTGATAGTTACTCAAGTAGTAAGATGATTTCTAGTATCACTTTTATTTGTACGAGGATTATGCCATATTCACCACTCATTTATTTTGTGCAGTGCATATACATTAATTAAATGTATTTTATGATTCTTATCTATAAATTTATGGGTATTTGAATATACATTTGATGATCTTTCTTTTATGGGGTTTACAGTTCAAAAGTTACCAAATGGGTAAAGTATTTTTGTCTATATTTTTCTTCTCTAAGACACATGTTATGTTATGAACCTATATTCTTTTACAAGGTGTATATACTTCCCCTTTTATATGATACATCATGAGTCACCTTATTTTCATGATATTATATGCTTCATGTAATGTTATTCTTTTATGGGGATTATGATTCAAATTTACCAAAGTAGTAGAGTTTATTTGTATGATCATATCATTTATCAAGATTTTTTATTATTATGATTACATTAATATTATGATCCATATCTCAATAATTATCTTGATTTATCTTATCATATGGTTATTTATTATATATTTATGTTTTGGTACCATTTTTTTACTCTATGGTACTTAAGATAATTAAGAAAGAATTTCTAAGAAAACCTGACCTTATTACTCTCTTCCATCGGAAATCTATTTTATTCAAAGATAATGTTTTTAAAATATTTTCAATTTTTTTAAATTATATTTTAAGATAATTTTCAATGAAAAAGGATTTTAAAAATGTTTTATGTTTAAAAAGTGATTTAAATGATTTTAAAATATTTCTTTATATGTTTTAAAAAGGTTATTTTCAAAAAAATTATTTTAAAGATTTAAAAGATTCTTTTATTAGTTTTAAAATATATTTTTAAATAAAAATTTCTTCAAAACGTTTTATGTTATAAAAAGAGTTTTTCAAATTGAAAATTATATTTTTCTCAAGAAATATTTTAAATGACTTTTAAAGATTAATTCATAAGTTTTCAAAGTAGGTTTTGAAGAAAAGTATTTTGATATTCTTTTATTTCTTAAAAAATGAGTTTTCAATGAAAGGTTATTTTCATTAATAAATTCTCTAAGTGTTCTATCAAAATCCTTCTCCATCTAAGTTGACATCCTTTGATATAGTTTAGGATTCATTGGGGGTATGATCCAAGGACACCATTCTTATTATTTATTTGAATGTTTTATGTTCAAGATGAAAAGTTTTCTATAAAACTCATTTATCTTCCATGGGTTATACCATGATAAAACAATTATGAAACCCACAACCTTTCACAGGTTAATATATGATGAAATGATTATAAAACCTATCTATTTTCCATAAATTATGATATGATTAAATATTTATGGTACACATTTAATTTCATGGGTTATGATATGATGTTTATGAAACCCATATATTTTTATGAGTCACGTTATAATAATTTTTTATGATCTTGTGGTACATGTATGTATGGTTTCATTATGTGATGGGTGAGACCTATATCCACTCCAATGAATTGGTTAAATATTTATATCTCATGAGATAAAATGTAAAAAAATTCAACGAGATTCATCCACATTGGTAAATTGGTGTGTCCTGATCCATAATCGGAAATAGGTGTGTCCTAATCCAAAACGGGTAATAGGTGTGTCTTGTTCAACAATGGGAAATATGTGTATCCTGATCCAAAATGGGAAATATGTGTGTCCTGATCCAAAATGAGAAATAGGCATGTCTTGATCCACATTGGGAAATAGGTGTATCATAATTCACCATGGGGAACATGTGTGTCCTAATCCACTATGTTTATGTTGGTGGTAGTTAACCTTGACACATGATTTTTTTCTTCTATATTTATGATAGTTACACACTTATATGACATGATATTATGGTTTATTATTGATTTATAATGATTTATCACCCTTATAATTCATGTATCTTAAACATATAATCTTTATTCCATGACTCTTGTGTCAGATATTTGATATGTAGGGTATGATCTTCAAAATTTATTCTCATATTATCTTACAATTATTCTCATGTTATTCTTACATATCTCATTTATTTACCCTTATTGAGAATCTGGTATCACTCTTTCTTATGTTTCCTTTCCCCATATTATGAAGAATGGTTTTAAGTAGGAGTATTAAATGTGGAGATCTTTGTGGGAAAAATTTAAGATATTTCACCAAGATAGAAGTTTATGTTTCAAAGTTTCCAAAGACACTAAAATATTATGGTCATTGGGCATGTAATTTTTTAATATGCTAAATATTCATCTAAAATGATGTAATATCAATATTTGTTAAGTATGATATGCTATAGTAGGTATCCAAGGAAAGTATTATCCAACCTTTTGAAATTAGGATGAGAAAAATTTAGTGAGATCCCTAGGTATATTTGCAAGTTTATATATAGGGATGTCTCTGTGAATAATTATAAGGACAAATAAAAGTATAGGAAATTTTTCTGAAATTTTGGTAAAGGATTGAGAGAGTGGTTTCCAAGAAATTAAATCCCTTTCTGGATACTATAAGTGGATTTGGATTTGGAATAGATTTACATAGGGGTAATAACCCCAAAATACTATATTTATCTAGTCTTGATCATGAACTGGTGCATGATAATGGGTCTTGCTACACACTTGGTTCAACAATCATGGGGGATATGATTTAGGAATTCACAAAATCTTTAATAACCAATAATAAGTATTTAGATAGATAATAACTTTGAGTTAAATAGTTTTAACCCAAGGTTTCATAGATTAAAGAATTAATCGTTATGATTTATACATCATATAAGTAATATTTCATGATTATGTGGTTTTCCTCTATGATAAATATTCCTCACACTATGATTACTAGTTTTAGTCAATGGATGGAACCTGAAGGAACCATGATAATGATGAAAGCAATAGAATATGTGATGACTATTCTCCCAAGAAACTAAATGACATGGGAGATGGAATGAAAAGTCTTGTTTATATGCTCCAAAATATATATCAAGCTATGAATCATGTTGAACTTCCATGCGAGAAAAGAAGACAACAACATTATGTTAAGTCCTTTATAAGGTAATGTACACCTTATTTTTGTGATTACCCTAATCTACTAGTTGATTAATAATGGATCAACAATATTGAAAATATATTTTTCATTATTTAGTGATCAATGCATGAAAAATTAATCTGGGATTCTTATCATTTGGAAGGTGTAGTGAATCAGTGGTGGACTATTATTAAGAACACGAGGGAACAAGAAGAAATTGAATCTATGGAATGGTAATAGTTTAAGGGAATATTTTTTGGCAAGAACTTCCCTTATATTGTATGAATAAATATTTATAAAGAATTACTTGATCTAAAGAAAAAGAAATATTAATCTGTTGGTACATGTGAAGATAATTTTACAAGACTTTCAAGTTATGCTTCTGGTTTGATCATCTGTCTTGAAAGAAAAATCCATCGATTATTTGGTGGCCTAAAGCCAAGTCTCCAAAAGGCCTTAGCTACAGGAGACTTTAGTAGTTATAAATAATTCATTCAATGTGCATTGAAGGTAGAAATGTAAATTTTATATTCCTATTATTCCTTTAGTTTTGATAAGAAATGTAATATTGAGTCTCATGAAAACTAAACTAGTGGAAAGAAATTCTAGAAATATGTGTGAAAAAAATGTGGGAAGAAGCATCAAGGGAATTTCACGAATAGAACTGGGAGGTTTTTAAAATGTGTAAATCCAAGTCATAAAATATATGAATGTAAAAACAAGATTAATGGGATGGTTAATGTAATAGAAGAGAATAGAATGCTAACTAATTCACCACCCATAGTCCAGTGTTTCAACTACAAGAAGTTTAGGAATAAGGTGGATAAATTCCCCAATCCAAGGGCTAATATGGATCATAAGCCACAAAAAACTCTGAAGAAAGAGGGCAAAGGGAAGTCTTATGAAATCATAATGTATGAAGTGAATCATGATAATTAGAGAATACTAATCCTTTACCCTTTAGCTAATAATTTCATGTATGATTTTTTTATGAATAAGCCCTATGAAAATATTATTGTTCATCATTTAGTGAAGTTTCATGTGATTATCTCCCACAAAATGGATTCTAGAATAATAAAATCACATTTTAAATTCTGTCAGTATAAGGATGGACCCGAGATTCTAGTAAAAAATGTTTTTGGTATAAGATAAGATCTTATTTTATGAATAAAGGTTGAATTATATTTTGGTAGGGCTATAAGGTTAACCATGTATGGAATGGTTAGAGTTGAAATTTGGGTGAGGTTTTGGAGATTAACTTATTACTTCACCATAAGAAGATTTATGCATATTGAATAACCCGTTATAACCATTTTTGTTTTGATGATACATGAATATATATGGAATTAATTATTGTTTTATATATGGGTATTACGTTACATTATTACTTCGAGGATAAAAAACCCACCTTCAATTTTTGGAGTAAGAGATGGCAAGGAAATTGATCAAGGCACAACCAAAGGGTGAGGTTGTTCTTATGAAATTAAATAAAATCAAGTAAGTATATATTCTTGTGAAAATTATTTAACTTTAGGAAAAGGTTATTGAAATAAAATTATGTCCCATTATTATTATTTTTATGATATCAATGAACTTTTTAAGACTCTTTGGTTTATGGATTTGTGATCATTAACATTATCCTGAACATGTCCTCTATCACTCTCCATGATAACATGATAATTTGATTTCTCTTCGATTAAAATGTCTTCAATTTCTACCTATGTTCTCTTATGTGGAAAACTAGTTATGAGTTACTTTTGGTAACCATTATGTTTCCAAATTTACCCTTTTAAAGGAAGTTTTAATATTAATTTTAATGTTGTTGGTTTCTATGAAAGAAACCTTCAAGTATTTATCCTTTTATAAAGAAGATAAATTTAGTGAAAAAATTCATTTTAAGGGGGGTAGAATATAACACCTCAATACTTTGTGAAATATGTTTTTTCGAATTAATTTAATATTTTATATATTTTTCATTTCATGCCACACTAAATATAGCTTGTGTTATATTAAAGAACCAAGTTATTATTGATTTGTACACAACATAGAGATTAGATTATACTACAAAAAATATTATCTTTTGGCACATATTGTAGTTGGGGTTTGGATTAGGGGTAAGAACTCCTTAATCCTACATGAAAAATTGAGGTTCAAAACCCATTGGGTGAAGGTACTGTAGAAGTACTGTAGTGGTACTATAGCAGCAGTGATTCTATAGCAATGATGGTACTGTAGCGGCAACAGGGTACTGTATCAGCGGTGGGGACTATAGCAGTGGGTACTGTTGTAGTATTATTCACAGAATGGGTCTTGGGCCAAAAATTTGGGCATACGGGCTATGTAATGGGCTACATGACCTTTGGACCTTTAGGCTATGTTATGGGTGTCCCTCTACCCAATTAAAAGAGGTATTTTCTTTGATTTAATAATAAAATGAGGCTTTAGCCACAATCTTTAAAAAAATTATCCTTTGGCACACACAACACTATATTTGGATTATGTTATACACAATTCCAAGTTCCTTTAATAACATACGCGACACAGAAGACCTAGTTTTACAAAACTACATTGAACTATTAATATTATTATCAAAATATTATTATAATTGTTAGATAATTTTATAATATTATTATATATTTTACACATGTATATAGGAATAATTATTTTCTGACCAATTAACTAGAAATTAAAATAAAAACCCTAAAAAAATATAAGAAATATTTTGCTGGAAAACAAAATCTATATTTATGAAATAAAAAACATTTTAACTCAATAAATTAATTAAACCACTTTTAATAAATAATTTTAATTAAATATATAAATATATTATATTTAGTTAATTATTTAATGTTCATCTTATGAGTTTTATAGATAAGAAATAAGAATAAATCCAATTTTACACATAAAGATATACATTTTTTCAAAAAGGTAATTTTACCAACTTTTAATGGCACACCTATTTTAAATATAATTTTTGAAACTTATATAAATTTTATTTGAATAAAAAATTAATTTTTAAAAGTTTAATATCAAAATATTATTTGGGTGATTTTTTGGTATTTTTCTAAAAAGTTTCATTTTTTTATGAATAGTGAAAAAAACTGAATTTTAATTGGAAACTGCATTTTCATACAATTTATTTATATAGTTAAATTATATTTTAAACTGGTTTTAAAGTATATATAGATCTAATATATATATATATATATATATTAATACAATTTAGGTCATTTTAATCAATTTCACATTAAAATTAGATACAAAAACATTTCAAACTTTTGAATATTTTCACTTTAAAAAACCTGTTGTCATGTCCCATCTGCGAGATTAATTTTAAATTAATTTGTACCTCTTATGTTATTAGAATTTAGAAACATGTATTCCATATTTGGAATCTACATAATTTATAATATATAGTAATGTTAACTTAGTTTTTGACAAAAAATATTAGTGAATGTAATTAAAATTAATTACCATGGTTAAGGTAGAATCGAGTTTATTTAGTGGTTAAAATTTAACTTAAGGGAAAAAATAACCTAGAATCATGTAAAAAATCCATTTTCTATCCATATTTAGAACATATAATACCTTATATCTAAAATGGACCATTATTGGAGGCACATTATGTAAGGAAGATCTCTCAATAGTGTTTACCTTTTTATATTTACATGAATGCTACTCCTCCTCCACTATAAAAGGGCACTCACCCACCTCACTTACTCACACATATCAAACCCTTTGACTCATCCAAAACTTGACCAAATAATCTCCCTAATTCCCTTATATCATCCTAGAATCATATATTTGGGAAGAAATAAAACCATGTTTTTCATTTGGTACAAACTAAAAGGAATTACCCAAAGAAGAGGAGGTTTGAACATGTATGAAGAAAGTCTATACTTAAGGTAAGGGTTTTCTAATATCACTTTTATTTATATGAGATATAAGATATATTCACCACTTTTTATTATTGTGTGGTGTATATAATTCCATATTACATGTTCTATCACGAATTTACTTTATATCATGATATTAAAAGTTTCAATTGATGTTATTCTTTCACAAATCTCACAATTCAAAAGTTACTCATATAATAAGGGGATTTCTAGTCTCAATTTTATTTCTGTGAGGATTATGAAATACTCACAACTTGTTTCTTTTGTGTGGTGTATATACTACCCCTGAATGCATTATATGATTATTATCCTTGAATTTATGGGTATTTACATATCCATTTGATGATCTTTCTTTTATGTGGTTTATGGTTCAAAAGATACCAAATCAGTAAAGTATTTTTATCTCAATTTTTCATCTTTGAGACACATGTTACATCATGAACCTATATTATTTTACATGGTGTATATACTTACCTGTTGACATGTTATATCATGAGTCTCTTTCTTTTCATGATATTATAAGCTTCATGTAATGTCATTATTTCACGGGGATTATGATTCATAGTTACCAAAGTTGTAAGAGTTTATTGCTACAATCTCATAATTTAATAGATTTTTATGGTCATGCTTACATTAATATTATAATACATCTCTCAAGAATTCTAATTATTTATCTTCTTCTCTTATTGTTCATGATATATTCATTTTTGGGGTACCATTTTTCCACTCTATGGTACTTAAGATAATTAAGAAAGGATTTTTATGAAAATCTAACCTTATTTCTCTCTTCATTCAAAAATCTATTTTATTAAAAAAAGCATGTCTTAATTTTTTTAAATTATATTTTAAGCTCATTTCCACGGAAAAATATTTTAATTTTTTTATGTTTAAAAAGTTTTTTAAATTCTTTTTAAATCCTTCTCTATATGTTTTAAAAGGTTCTTTGTAAATAAATATATTTTAAGGATTTCAAACATTATTTTACAAGTTTTCATAGTTATTTTCAAAGAAAAATGTTTTCAAAAGGTTTTTTGTTATAATTTAGTTTTCAAAGTGAAAAGGATATTTTACTCAAGAAATGTTTTAAATTATTTTTAAATCCTAATTAATAAGTTTTCAAAGGTGTTTTCAAAGAAAATGAATTTGAAAATTGTTTATGTCTTAAAACTGTTTTTTCAAAGAAAGGTTATTTTCTTTAAGAAATGCTCTAAGTGATATTTAAAAATCCTTTTCCATATAAGTTGAAATACTTTGATATAGTTTATTCTTTATTGGGGGTATGATGCAAGGTCACAATTATTATTCTTTCTCTGAATGGTTTTGTTTAAGATGAAAAGTTGTCTATGAGACTCATTTCTCTTCTATGGGTTATACAAGGATAAAATAATTATGAAACCCACTTCCTTTTATAGGTTAATATATGATGAAATGATTATAAGACCCGTCCTTTTTCCATAGGTTATAATATGGTGAAATATTTATTATACCCATTTAATTTCATTGGTTATGATATAATGTTTATGAAACCCATATCTTTTTATGGGTCATGATATGATTATTATTTTTGATCTTGCGGCACACATATTTATGATTTCATTATGTGATAGGTGATAAACATATATCCCTTAAATTAATTGGTTAAATATTTATATCTCATGATATAAAATGAAAAACAAGTTGATGGAAATGATCCATAATGGGAAATAAGTGTTTCCTAATCTATAATGGGAAACAAGTGTGTCCTAATCCAAAATGGGAAATAGGTGTGTCCTGATTCACAATGGGAAACATGTGTATCCCGATCCAAAATGAGAAAGAGGTGTTTCATGATAAAAAAATGGGAAATAGGTTTGTACTGATCCATAATAATAAATAGGTGTATCCTGTTCTTCCATGGTAAATAGGTGTGTTCTGTTCCACCATAGGAAACAGGTGTGTCCTGATCTACTATGTTTATGGTATTGGTATTTATCCTTGAAACATGAATTTGTTTTATTATTTATTATGTTTCCACACTTATATGAGATGATCTTATGGTTTAGATTGATTTATGATGATTTATCACCTTTATTATTAATGTATTAGGAACTGCCAATCTTTATTCTATGACTCTTGTGTATAATATTTTATATGTAGGGAATGATCTTAAAATATTATTCTTATATTCTATTACACATATTATTATGTTATTATTATGTATCTCCTTTATTTGACCTTATTGATAATCTGATATCACCATTTATTATGTTTCTATTCCCCAGGTTATGAAGAAAGGTTTTAAGTAGGATTATTAAATGGGGAGATCCTTTTAGGAAACATTGAAGATCTTTCACCAAGATATAAATTTATGTTTCTAAGTTTCCAAAGACACTAAACTATTATGGTCCTCAAGCATGTAGTTTTGTAATATGATGAATATTCATCTAAAATTTTGTAATATACATGTATGTTTATCATTGGTCACTATATATCATGAGATAAACAAGACCATGATGAAGAATAGGAATTCTATTCCATGTATTGATGACATGTTTGATCATCTACATAGATCCAAATACTTATCTAAGGCGTATCTTCAATTGGGGTATTATCAAGTAAGGGTAAAGAAGGAGTATATCTCCAAGACTGATTTCCAAATAAAGTATAGGAACCATGAGTTCATAGTAATTTCATTCATACTCACTAATACTCCAACAATATTTATGGACACAATGAATAGATTCTTTATAGATTACCTAGATAAAATTTTGGTAGTATTTATAGAAGATATTCTAATATACTTCAGAAGAAAGGAAGGGCACGGGGAGCATCTAATTACTGTGTTAAAAACCTTATAAAAGGAGAAAATTTATGAAAATAACATAAAATGGGAGTTATGGTTGAAGGAAGTCATATTATTGGGGAATATTACCATAAGAAATGAGATATCTATAGACCCTTCAATGAAAGAATCAATTGAAGGATGGATGGGGCCAACATATGTGATAAAAATTCATAGTTTCCTTAGATTAGCTGGGTAATATCATTGATTTGTGAGAAAGTTCTCATAATTTTAAAACCATATAACCAAGATAACTCAAAAGGGAGTCATGTTTTTTGGAATGATGAATGTGGAGAGAGCTTTAAGGAGTTGAAAAAGTGTCTTATCAGTACACCTTCACTTACACTACCTATAAGTGGAGAACTTTTCATGGTATAAATTAAAGCTTTAAAGAAGGTCTTGGGATACATGTTAATTAATAATGAAAAAGTGATAGCATATTCTTCAAGGAAATTGAATGTTAATGAACAGAACTACCCAATATAGGATCTATAATTGGTTGTAGTGATCTTCATATTGAAAATATGGAAGCAATCTCTCTTTGGGGAGAGGTGTGAAATTTATATATTTTATGAGAGACTCAAGTAAATATTCACACAAAAAGAGATGTATATACACCCGTGAAGATGGTTAGAGCTGATTAAGACTATGAATGTTCAATCCATTACCATCCTAGGAAATAATATAAAGTGTTAGATACTCTATGTAGAAAGGATCCTACAATTTTATCATTGATGAGGAATGAAATGGATATGATCTTATTATACTTGAAAAGGATAGACATGGGAATCATAATGGAAGGAACAACATCAATCTTTTCACAAATGACTGATTAAACATAATTTCTATATATGATAAAATATTCTAAAAGAGATGATATTGGAATTTAGAGGAAGTTGGAGGATATAAGAAAAGGTAAATCCTTTGAGTAAAAAATTAATAAAGAAGGAGTTGTAAGATTTGGGTCAACACTATGTGCACCATAAAATCTTGAGTTAAATAAAGAGCTATTGGATGATGCACATAACTCTACCTTCTCCATCCTTCAAGAGAGCACAATTATGTATAGAGATCTCATTTATCACTATTGGTGGGTCAATATGAAGAATAAAATCACTAAAATATACATCAAGGTGTGTTTCATGTTAGAAAGTGAAGGTTTGAAGGAAAAATATAAGGAGATGATGTAATAATTACCCATAACTAAATAGAAAGGGGAAAACATAACCATGGAATTTTTCACTGGTATTCAGAAGACATTAAGAGAAACTAATGTTATATGGGTTATGTTAGATCATCTTACAAATACTGCTAAATTAATTTAAATTATAGAGGAATTTTAACTTGATCAACTTGTAAGGATATAAATTAGAGAATTGGGGAGGCTACATGGAACACCATATCGATTTTATCTGATCAAGATCTATGAGTTACCTCCATGTTCTGGAAAAGTCTCCCAAATTATCTAAATACTGAGTTGAACTTCATTATATCTTATCACCCTCAAATTCATGGTCAATATTAGCAATCTATCTAGAACCTCAATGAAATGTTGAGAGCATGCTCAATTGACTTCAAACAAGGATGTGACCAAAATCTTCCTATAGCAGAGTTATTATACAATAATATTTTCTTCTCAAGCATCCAAATGGACCCCTATAAAGTCCTTTGTGAGAATATGTAAAGAACACCTATAGGTTGGGATGAAGTTGGGGAACACAAACTGCTAGGTCCTGAAATGGTCGAGAAAATGGTGGAAAAGGTCAAGACCATTCAATAGCACATCAATTCTTATTAGATTCAAAAAATAACTATGATGAAAGTCCTCAAATAGGCCTAGAGTTTGAGGTTGGAGACAAGGTATTCTTCCACATATATTTATGGAATAAAATCATGATATTTGGTAATAAGGGAAGGATTGGTCCTAAATACATGGTCTCTTTGAGATCCTTGGACTCATTGGATGAGTGGCCATATAAAAAAGAACTCTCACCTAACCTATCTCAAGTACATTATATATTTCATGTATCTCTCTTGAGTAAGTACATACCAAAACCCTCACATGTACTAAATCTAGAGGAGGAATCATTGGATATTGATATTTCATATGAGGATAAACCGGTGAAGACCTTAGATCGTAGAGACAAAGTTCCATGAAATAAGAAAATGCACTAGTAAAAGTGCTGTAGAGAAATAAAAATTCTGAAGAGGTAACGTGGTAACTAGAGGAAGTGATGAAATATAATTACCCTTATATGTTTTAGTGTATGAAATAAAAATTTCAAGGGAAAAATTTCTTAAGAGGGGAAAATTGTAAAAACCTAAAATTTTATAAATAAATCCCCTTTGTGGTTGAATTAAATTCCCTATTATGTATTATGGTTAGTGAAAACACATTCACTTATGGATTTTATTCTACCATATTATGATTTAAAATACCATTAGTAATCATAACTATTGAAAATATAGTCATTGAATAGTGATCATATGATTAGTAGAAATATATGGTTTTGACAAATCCAATTAATAGAGACCAAGGAAGTGATGACCTCAAATAGTAGGATCATACCCTATGAAGCCCATTTATTAGAGATTCAAAGGGAGATATAAATACTATGATTTTCCCTTGACTAATCTTATGTTGTGATCCAAAAAATTAAGTACGAGCAAAACTGTTTATATAAAATGTTCAATCTCATTGAGATCATGGCCCAAACCATGTACGCCAAACCACCCCCTAAAATTATCCCTGCTACACACCTTACTGATGAGGAGTTTTCTCATGTAATAAAGGTCTATGTATCGATAGCATAATAATATGAACATTTATATTTTATATAATAATGAATATGTTTTCATTTTATTATTTTTAATTTATAAATGATTTTTATTTTGATGTAATAAAACAAAAATTATATTTTTGGGTAACATTCAAATTCAATTAATGCATTTATTTTGACGAATTAATGAATTTTTGAAATAAATAATACCTTAATAAAATATTATTATGAAATAATTTTTATTAAATATAAAATATCTTTTATTTTTTATAAAGTTAAATTTAATTTTTATAAGGGTTTGAAAACTACTATTGTAAAAAAATACAACATTTCTAAAAAATTGCCGAATCTTATTTTAAAAGTGAAAATTACCATATTTAGAAAATTTTCTGAATAGAATAAATATTATTTTTGTAATAATTATGTCTAAACTATATAACTGTTAATATTTCCTAATTTTCTGAAGCAATCAAATTTTTGGGTAAAAATTAAATATGGTATAAATATATGGGGTGTATTATGACATCATAATGAACCGAAAATGATATAATAAATACTATAAATAGAATACAAGAAAAAATATCTATTTCACATTTAAAATAATGGAATTTTAACTTTATTTGGTCAATTTTATAAATCCTTTATAAATCCTTCAAAACTTATAATATATTTTAGGGTTTTAAATTCATTTCTTTACAGACATGACTCATTTCCACATCATCAAGGTCAATATTTTAATAATTTGCACCCTTAGAATTATAAAATAATTAAAAATAACACTCTCTGGTAGAAAACATGGGAAGGATTATGGTTTTTTTATTTTATTATATAGATCCCAAAACCTAAGCTTGGGACTCACGTCTATTTTCTTATATAAAACCACACAAGCTCCCAATTATCTTCACTAAATAAAATTATATCATGTCCTTAATATTCCCTACCCTCTCTATATTACTCCCAAGGTTCCCCAAAGTTCCTAATAATCTACTCCCAATCTTTTGGAACCACCATCTCAAGGTAAGGGTTCTTCCACTCTTCTTTTTATTCAAGCACCTCTTTTATGTTAGGCCTATTAAATTTCATTTGTTCATGTTTGGTGTATGTTATTATACATATCTCTTACTAAAATTTTTATTTACATGTGATGAGAGACTCAATTCACCCTCAATAACCCCTCCCCAAAACAATTATCCACACCCATTACCTTGCCAAAATTTAGTAAGATAACCTTTCCTTCTCCCCTTTATTCAAGAATATTCTTTATTTTATGTATTTTATGTCAAATTAAAAATGTTGGGATATTTTGTTTACACATCCCTATTACTATCCATTTTATTTACATATAATAATATACCCACTTCTCTCTCATTAAATTTTTTATGAATCTTTGAGAACTGTCGCTATGCTGTCAAAATTTCAACGTGATTTTCCATGCCAAACAATTGTGTAGTGAATAACTATACCCATTTACTATTAAGGGTTATCACCTTTATGAACTTATAATTCTATAATTGGGGGATTATATGTATGTATTAAAAACTAATTGTCCATGAAATAAAATTTTATGATAAATGATTTAATGTTGTATGATCTATGTGGTACACTTATGCATATGAATGAAATGCAAGTGATAGGTGCACATAGAATTATATAGCACTATAATGGTTTGGGTAATATTATAACCTCACGAGATGTCATGAAAGGGATTAGAGAGTGAAACTAATCCATCGCGGTACTTTTTCCATCATGATTTCTTGGAAGTTAACCATGAACAATGTTTATGATTCCATGTTTAAATCTTTCACCACATTTCCATGTTGTATTAATGTTTTCTTGATTTATCATGACTCATTATTCATGTTCAGGTTTCTCACCCATTTTATATTCCATTGAAATTCCTATTCTCTAACATGTAATAATTTATTCATGTTATACCATGTTTATTACCTTATTGGGTATTATAGATCAAACCTTTATTATGTATGTCCCCAGGTTATCCCATGCGGTTTTAAGTATGATAGAATATTATGAGCATGTTAAGGAAGTTTTTAATAATGGTGATGTACCCCTATTTTAAGTCGTTATGTAATATACTTAATTCACAAAGAAACTAGAATTATTGATCTTCATGGTTGTATTATGTGTTATAATTTTTAGTAAATCATGAAATTATGTGTAATAAAGACAAGGTTTTTCATAATATATGATTTTATTATGATCTTTTATTACCCTTTTATTAACAATTCCCGGTTAAAGTTAATAACCACTTTGTTTTTCATATGTGTCTTGACTTTCTATTTTTGGTATGCTTACTTAAATAATTGTTTCATAATCTCTAGAATGTAAAATATGATATAATTATCATATATATTGATTATATATGTGTTTAGAATAATTTATAAAATTTAGTAATAGGAAATGATATACACCTTTTAAAGAGATGGTAGGCCATATGTACGAAAGAACACCATTTTGATTTTTATGGTGTATGGAAAAAAAAGAAAAGACAATGATATATATATATATATTATTAGATATTATTAACTTTATTTCATATAAATAATTTTTTTTATTAAACCGGAGCTTAATACATTCCATGTAAATAATGATCAAATCACATCGCTTCGCGAGACTGTAGTCCACCATACACACGAATGACGTTATCATATTTCCAAAAAAATAGAAACAATGAAGGTATGTGTTATATAATAATTCAAAAAGCATAATAAAATAATAAATATCATATATAAACAATATATCCATCATTATTCCCAACCTTTAAAGGTGTTTATTGAAAAATTAATGGCATCAGTATGTGAGGTGATAGTCCACCATACACCCGAACGATGATTTCATTACCCATTTTAAGGAATTGTGTATGGTTTTAGGTAATAAAATTAACATAAAAAAATATCAATATATGCAAGATATTGATTTTATTATATAGTCATGATATAAAAACAATTTAAGGAGGTGGATAATTAAATAAAATAAATATGCTTTAAGAAGAACATTACCTATTCTTTAGATATCCTCCTTATTTTAGCAGTAAAACCTTGAGAAGTTTGATTTATCCCAAAAATAAGGATTCTAGGATGATGGGAGGGAGGTTGGGAATATATTTGGGAAGGTTTTTTATGAGTAAAAATGATTTTGAGGTGTGAATAAGTGGTGAGAGTGAGCATTATTTTATAGTTGAGGAGTAGTGAAATTCTTGTAAATAATCAAAAGTATTCACTATTGTGAGGTCTTCCTTACCCAATGCACTTAAAAAATTGAAAATAATGGATTTTAGAAAAATTAGGTTTTATACAAACTTAAAATTCACATAAAAAATTATTTTTATCATTTGTACCTTTGTATTTAAGTTTACTAAATTTAACCCTTTTTCATTTTTACCATGGTAACTAGAATTCTAACCTCAGTAATTTACTTTTTAAGGATAAATTAAAGTGAGAATTAATAGAAAATTTATAACCATTGATTCTAAATATTAAATCCAAATTTATCAAATTAAAATCATTTGTTTGTTGAAAATTAATTTTAACACATGCTCATGTAATGCATGAAAACACCACTTTAACCTTAACTACACTAACAAAGTCTGTTTTACTATTTAGGGGTCAATATATTCATTATGAAAGAAAAATTGATCCATGAATGGACCATAATGGATATTTATTAATATTTAAAAATAAATTTACAAAATATATGATTTTTAGTAATTTTATATTAATTAGTGAAATATCATTTATTATAAAATTACATTAATGTCCATTTTGACATTATTCAATTAATTTGAGTTTAAAAATATCTATAAAATTATTGAATTTGAATATATTATTTTCAAAATTGGGTATAATGATATATTTATCTAAAAAAATAATGAAACACAATAATTCATTCTATTTAGCTCACTTTTAATGTTTTCAGTATCATTTATTTTATTTAATTATTAATGAAATAATCCATTTGTTGGTGTTTCTTAATCATTTAATGTAATTATATCATAATTAAAGATTATAGATAAATTATTAGGATAAAAATTACCCATTTAACTTCCAAAATAATAATTATAACTGAACCTATATATTTCGTTCCCTATCCCTAAATCATTATATAAATTTAAAGGAAGAACAATACATTTTTTTCATTTTCTTTATTTAACATATTTTGTGGAACAAATTTGTGGAAATGTCTCCCAAATACTCATAAATTTTAAAACCAAGGTCATAAGGTTATAAATATATCTATAAAATAGATTTTGGACAAGTTTTTGGTCATTTTTACACCTCATATTCCAAGTTTAATAACTAAGTAAATTCTTGTTTACCATAATCATTATAATTGATTTTAAGTGTTTTCACTAATAATTATTTTCAAAAACAAAGTTGAAATTTTTAGATAATATTAATTACGATGATTAAAATACTTAATTAATTTTTAAAATTATAATTCATATAATTGGAATAATTTAATTTAAAATTAACCCCGCTGACATGATTAGAAATCAGGTTTTTAAAGTAAAAAAGTTCAAAACTTCCCAATGTTTTCATATAAAAATTCAATATAGAAAATATTAAAATTACATTTATTATATTAATATATTTATTATTTAACTATTATGAATTTAAAACCAATTTAAAATGTAATTTAACTTTTTAAATAATTTAGGTGAAATGACAATTTTCTATTAAAATTCCATATTTTTCATTATTCATCAAAAATTGAAACTTAGAAAAATGCTAAAAATTCACTCTAAGATAATTTTGGTATTCCTATTTCAAAAATTAATTTTATTTTTTCAATGAAAAATTATAAAATTTTCTAAAAATTAGTTTTAATATAAGTGCACCATAAAAAGGCGACAAAACTTCTTTTTAGAAAAAATACGGGTTTTAAGTGTAAAATTGGATTTATTTTTATCTATTGTCTAGAAAACACATATGATGAATGTTAAAAATTAGATTTAATATTTTACATATAAATTTAATTAATATAATAAAAAAGTTTGATTCGTTTATTTTGTTGGTATAAAACAAACTTGTGCACATTTAATTAGTTTTTTAGAAAAATATTTTCTTTTATTTTGAAAACAGTTTTATTTACATATGTAATTAATTGGTCACCAATGTATTTAATTTATATACATATATAAAATTTATTTTTATAATTTATTTTTTCCTTTCCATACCCTATATTCCAATATCTAGGTGATAACTATCATGTCAAATAATAATATTAGTTATATATTGTAGTTTGGTAAAGCTCGATCATGCATGTAACACAAATTATTGAAGAAACACATTGTTGCATGTAACAAAAGATAAAATTAGAATTTTATTTCTATTACACTATCAAATATAATTTTATTCTTTTAAAATATTTTGGTATTAAATAGTATAACCACTAAAAGGAGGTGAATGTTTCCTCCTGAAAGACGTGGCAAAATGATCTTCCCTCCATTGATTGTTTGGAAGTTTAGTATGATTTATTGCTAGAGAAAGTTGTTTGAGAATAACAACAAGATTTTGAATTCCATATACCATAAATTTTGTTTTATTATGAGGGAAATCATTGCATTTTATATCACAATCAACATTAAACTAGTTTCTTCAGGTTTCATCCATTGACTAAAACCAACAATCATTGTGTAAATAACAATATTCATATTTAGGAACCACATAATCCTAAAAAATAACTTACAATATGTGTTAATCATGAAACCTTATTTTAAATAAACGAGACATTAGGATTAAACTTGGAAATTTAGGGTTATTTTTCAAATTCTTTATGATGGTTCATAAAGATTTTGTGAATTTCCAAATCATGTCCTCTAAGAGTGTCAAACCAAGTATGCAGAAAGGTTCACTATTGTAACATCCTGAACCCAGATGCCACAAAAAGGTGCCCCAAGCCTGGTTGGACACATATCCTGATATAGATAGTATTTTCATGATTTTTATTTTGTGTTTCAATGATTTAATCCCTAAAAATTAATCAAATTTAGCTGATTTTCATCATTTTAGTATTTTGGTGAATTTTTGGCTTAATTGTGAAAATTGTTTAATTATGGAAATTTAGCATTTTTATAGCTCTTATTTATTTCATGAATATCTTTTAAAATTTTGATAAAAACTATTGATTCATTTTTTTAGGATTTATTTTTTTGTGGGATTCAAGTTTTTCTTCAGGACCTAGATCCAATTTGACACACAATGGCCCATAAAAATAAATCTAATGGAAAAAGGTTTCTAGCCAACAGAATGGACACTACATAAGTTACGGAGGCATATATCAACCTAGATATGTCCAAATGACGTGATTACAATTAGAGGATACATATTACTCAATTAAACATTATTATATAAAATTTAATGGATAAATTAGTTCATTAATTTATCTATTGCATGCACCAAATTGAAGGTAGTCAAGAAGTATCCTTGGAAAGAAATAGTATTCATCATTAATTCGATCATATACTTTTGGAAACTTTTCAAAATCTGCTATGATTTTGTAGACACATGAAAATTATAAAGGGTAACAACTTTTATGAATAAAACTTCTTAATATTCAGCTATTTACTATTATAATTGAACTCAAACTGTTAGAGGATTGAATTTAGAGAGAAAATTTTCTATCCTCAAGCCTATACATATGTGTGTACACTTCCATTCAAGGGATGTTGAAGAAGGTGAAAGAGGGACTGTGATGGAGGATATGAGTCTTTAATTGATGTGTGTTTTATCTTTTTTTTCTTAGTTTTATTATTCTCTCTTCTTCCCCTTTAAACTCTCTTACCCTTCACATGGATGGTTGAAACCTTTGAGTGATCAAGGAAGGGGGAGTTTCAATTTTTTAACATCAAATTCTTGTGCTTAAATGTAAAAGTCTATCTATTTTTTTTCTATTTAATTATTTCTATTTTTAGTGGATCACAATTTTCTTAATGAAATAATGTTTTGAGTTTTGTGTGTATGAATTGTTAATATCTTTGGTTGAATAAATTTAAACTCTCTCATCCTAGTGTAGTTTGTTTTGATTGAGCATATTGTGTTAGGCAGTGAGTGTCTAGAGATCATTGGTACATGTGTGGAAATAGTGAATCATTTATAGATTTATAATGATCAATAATTCCCAATTGAGACTTTCTTTAGTTCTTTAGGAAAGGTTCATTAACTTTCATTCACATATGAGTGGTTTTCATTGCTTCCTTAAACCAAGGGTGATTGAAAACTTGATCGAGAAGTCGTTCAATTATCATTAAATATTAAGAGAGGGGGAATAATTTCCATGAACATGATAAAAATTAAAAAGGTGAACCTATCCTGACCTCTTCACTCTCTTCATCCATTAATATTCAAACGTTATTTTATTTTTTTTTCTTTTAAAAAACAAAAAATTTAAAAAATAATCTCACTTCTTTTTAACTTTTTAAGGTGATAACTTTATTTTTGTGCGATACTCTTTAGACACATCCTATTTCAACAACATTACAACATTTTAACTTATGAAATATTTGCTTTTTTCACACACCACAATAGAGACAAGTCAAAAACTTGGTTCCATTGTTGGGAAGGTAGTTCCAACATTTTTTATCTATCTTTCATTTCTATTTTTTTTCTTTTCTCTTAAAAATTGCATGAATAGAGCCTCAAAAATTGAAACTTTCCCCCTCGATCCATAAATTGAAATAACATTATTTAATAGACTTAGAAACCATAATTTTCAATATAAATTTTAGGAAATTTCTCTTACAGACTCGAGTAAAACTTCAAGTTCTCACTCTGAGCCCATCATCATGGCTGAAAACCAAAACCCAACCCTTAGATACTTTTGTGAACCAAAATTACTTAATCAAAATAATCAACTTGTCATGGAAGTGTTACATTATTATTTTGATATGAAACATAACATGATACTATTACATCTAAAGTTTCATGTCTTGGAAGGTGAAGATCCAAACAAACATATTAAAGATTTCACACATGTATGTTATACTTTCATCCCCCATAGATTATCTGAAGAATAGGTAAAGTGGAAGGCGTTACCATTTTCATTTAAAGTATCTACTAAAAAATGGATGTATGGTCTATAAATTAGATATTTGAATGACTGGATTGACTTGGTAAGATTATTCCACACCTCCAAAAGCACAACCATTAGAAAGGAGATCTATGCCATCATACAGTCATATGAAGAAAAACTTTATGAGTATTGGGAAAGATTTAAAAATATATGTGCCAGTTTCCCACATCAATCCACTAAAGAACATCACGTTATTGTTTTTTCTATCAAATCTTATAGGACAATGATATAAAACTTCTTGATAAATCATCTGGAGGTGCATTGATTGACAAGTCACCAGAAGAAGCCAAGGGCCCGATTGAGAAGATTTTATAGAACTCGTAACAATTTAGTACAAGAGGTATTGAAATAATAGGTATTCATGAGGTATGAAATTATTATCTATCACCTTTATGGGAAATTCATATTAACAATCTAACTAGTATGGTGAGATAGATGGCCCTGAATAAAGTGAGTGAGGAATAAGCACCATCTAAGGTATGTGGTTTATTAGTATCACCTCATCATTTCACTGACCAATGGGCAGAAATACAGGGATTGGAAACATGTACATAATCCTTTTAGCTAAGGTAGTTCCAAAAAAATCAAGGATGCAGAGAGCTTAACTATGTTCAATATGGATTTGAAAATTAGTAGAATCAAGAAAGACCCCCACACCAAAACCAATTCCAAGAACAACACCCCATTCTAGCAATAATTCAAAAACCCAACACCATTCCAACAAAATAAATCTTATAACTAGCCTTCACACCACTAACCATCCACTTTCCCAAGACCCTATGAGAAACCATCCACCATCACACTACCTTATATGGAACAACTACAATCCAAGTATGAGGGCCTATCCGATAAGGTTGATAAGATGACAAACATAGTGGAAATTCTTATTGAAATCATGTCTAAAAAACCATTAAAACATCCTTCCTAGACAATCACAAACCTAAAATAAAATTTCCAACCAATAGGTTGGTGTTTTGGTGATATCCCAGGAATAAATGAAAAAATATTCTCACATAGAATTCTTCTTGAGGGAGATTCCAAACATATCAGAAAACCTTAAAGGAGTTTGAATCCCACCTTGATGGAGGTTGTGAATAATTATATTGAGAATCTCTCAGTAACTGGGATCATCTATCCCATCTTAGAATCATAATGGGTTTTTCCAATTCATGTAGTTTCAAATAGAACTGGCCTAACCACTGTGAAGAATAAAAAGAATGATCAATCCCTATAAGAATTTAGAATACATGGAGTGTGTGCATTGATTTTAGGAAGTTGAATTAGGTCACTTGAAAATATCATTTCCACATCCCCTTTATTGACCACATGTTAGAGATATTGGTAGGGAAAACTCATTATTGATTTTTGGATGGATTTTTAGGTTATTTTCATGTACCCATTGCTCCCAAGAATCAATAGAAGACAAACATTACTTATCCCTTCGACACTTTTGCATATAAAAGGATACCATTTGGACTATGTAATCATCCAGGTACATTCTATAGGTGCATGGTGAGTATTTTTTTGATAACATTAAATATTTATTTTAGGTGTTCTTAGATGATTTCACAGTTTTTAGAAATTCCTTTGACCATTTTTTGAAAAATATGGTTTTTTTGAATACCTATTTTGAAAAAAATATTGTTTTAAATTTTTAAAAGTGTCATTTCATGGTTGAGAGAGGAATTTTTCTTGGGAATATCATTTAAAGAAAAGGCATTGAAGAGGATAAATTAAAAATTGAAGTGATAAATTCATTTCCATACCTAACTTGTGTGAAGCTTTTTAGATTACTTTTAGGACATGTAGGATTCTATATGAGGTTTATCAAAGTTTTTAGTATGATTTCTCTCACTCTCTATAGATTTATTTTGAAAGATTATAATTTTTATTAAAATTGTGTGTGTAGAGAATAATTTTATGAGTTGAAAAAGATATTTATTACACCACCTATGATTCCACCACTAAATTGGGAAGAACTATTTGAGTTACTTTGTGATACTTTCAACAAAGAAGCTGAAGCAGTCCTTTATCATTGAATTGAGGGAAGGCCACAAGTCATTGTCTATGACTCAAGAACCTTGGATGAGGCTCAATTAAATTACACTACCATATAAAATTTGTTTTTTAGCAGTTGTTTTTGCTTTATAAAGATTTAGATCTTATTTGTTTGGAACTAAAGTCATTGAATTTTCTGATCATGCAGCTCTTAAGTACTTAATAAAGAAGGATGAAACTAAAATGAGGCTTGTCAGATGGATTTTTCTACTTCAAGAGTTCAACATGTAAATCATGGATTGTAAGGGATTTGAGAACCAAGTGACTGATCATTTAAGAAGACTTCCCAACCTCACTGAAGATGAAATTCCAAAAAAAAAACCATTGAACGATCACCTTCCAAGATAGTAGTTGTACTTGGTTAAAGTAGAAGTGCATTGGTATGTTGAAATGGTAAATTATCTAGTAGCATATCAGGTCCCATATCATTTAAATTCTCACCAAATTCACAAAATAAAATATGAATCAAGATATTACATTTAGGATGATCCATTTCTTTGGAATATTTGCAATGGACAAGTGATAAGAAGATGTTTTCCTTAGAGTGAAATTGGTTACATCTTTAATTTTTGTCACAATTTAGCACATATAGGACACTTTAGACCTCAAAGGATAGTAAAGAAGGTTTTAGAATCTAGAATTTATTATCTCACCCTTCTTAAAGATTCTCATGAATTTTGAAAAAGGTGCCAAAAATATCAATTTTCTGGAAACATTTAAAAGAGAAAAGAAATTCCCTAAAAACCAATTAATTTATTTTTGAGATTTTTGATGTTTATGGGATATATTTTATAGGACCTTTCCCAATTTCATTTATAAATTATTATATATTTCTTTCAGTTGATTATGGTTCCAAATGGGTGAAAGAAAAACCCACTAGGGCTAACAATGCTAAAGTTGTTTGTGATTTTTTATGGGATAACATAATTTGTAGGTTTAGAGTTCCTAGAGATATCATCAGTGATCATGGGAATCAATTTTTAAATAGAATAATGGAGGATTTTCTAAATAATTATGGGGTGTATCATGAAACATCAACTCCCTATCACTTATAGACAAATGGTCAAGCTGAAGTGTCCAATAGGGAAATCAAAGGAATTTATGTGAATACTATTAAACCAAAAAGGGAGGATTGGAGAAAAAGTATGGAAGAAAAATTATGGGATTACAATATATCCTAAAAGTCTCTAATTGTAATGAGTCCATATAGGATGATTTATGGGAAAATATGTCACCTACATATGGAATTGGAGAAAAAGGCATATAGGGCTATGAGGAAGATAAATTTGGATCATGAAAGAACTTGGAAAGAGAGAATATTATAGTTGTAGGAGTTAGAGGAAATTAGAAGGGAATATTTTGAAAATTCAAGTATTTACAAGGAGGGAACAAGATTGTCTCATGATAAGCTTATCTAACCAAAATTCATTCATCTCAGAGACAAAGTGCTGTTATTCAACTCAAGTCTCAAGCTGATGCTAGGTAAAGTTCATTCTAGATAAGAGGGTACATTTATAGATACTCATTCATATACTTTCAGTGTTGTGAAGATTGTTAAGGATGGAGATCAAGAGAAATTCACTATTAATGGATAGAGTCTGAGGAAATTCTATGGGACCATTCCGTTAGATCCAGTGGAGGAGGTAACACTCCTCCAACCTATCTATCAATAAAGTCCATGAGATTGTACCTATACTTTACACTTTATTTCTTGTTGTGATTAATTTTCAAATATTACTTCATGTTAAATCAATTTGAATGTATTAATAATACTACATCATTTAATTGTGGGGGTGGTAACCTTCTCAGTTTAAGATTTTTATTTGCTGTTTGTTTTTTCTATTTTTTTTAAAAATGCGTTAATGTTTTTCACCAAATTTTCTGTTTCTTTTTCATTCTTTATGTGTATTTAAAACTTTTTAATTGAAATGATTATCATTTCCATTTTTTTAAATCCATTTCATTGAGTGAAATATTTTACTCCATGAAAATGAGCTTAAATGAATACTGAAAATGAATCATTTCAAGTTCAAATATTTGGGAAATTCATGAAAAGTACTCTAATTTTAGAATACCATGCCACATATAAATTTATTTATATCTGAAATAATATCCACATGAGGCTTTTTAACTATTGTTTTCATTTCTTTTACATTCACCTCTCTTATTGAGAGAACTAAACCATGTTTTATTCAAACATAATTTAATTTTTTTTCTATCAAAACTTAAGGGTTTTAGGTACTTTTATTTTAAATGATTGAGGAAATTATTTGGTTTTAATCTCCCTTTTTCAAGAGAATATTTTTTATTATATCATTACTTTCACATTTAATCCTTATATCTATTATAATCCACGAACAACCTATTAGGTTAGCCACATTACAAGCCATTTTTTCTTATCCAACCTGCTCTTGAAGAGAAATTGTGTGATCTAATTGAAGTTAAGTGTGTGGAGAAGTTGTCTTGTATTTTACTACCTAATTTGACAATACTTTTGTGAAAAATAAAATGTTTAAGTTATGTGTTTTCTGTTGAAAAAGATAATTTTATTGAAAACTATGCCTTTTCTAGAGCTTTCATGATAAGAGAAGTTGTGCCTTTCTGGAGCTTCTAATAGAGAAAGATAGTTGTAACTTTTATGGAGATTTCAAGAAAAAATATGTTTGATATGATTGATTTTTTTCTACTAAAATGATGAATGATGTGAACTTTTCTTCATTTTTCATGATAATGAAGATGATTTCTACTAAGGGGAGTGAGGATGAGACCATACTTAAGTGAAAATTATAATCTTTTAAATTTGCTTCAAAAAAGCCAAGCCCTCCTCATTAGTCATCTGAATTTTTTAACATCTAAATACTAACAACCGAAATCCACATAACAAACTTGAAAATTCATGATGATAAAAACATGTCCATAACTCACATCGGGTGGAGAAGTAGGAATTTATCAAGCCTATGGTGACTCTTTCATGGGTTTTGATGCAAAAATTCTTGTTGAAAGTTGACAATTGTGAGATGAGAGAAAATTCATGTGAAGTAGGTGCATTGTGTGCATGAGAGGAGACATGAAAAGTAAAAATATTTAATTATTTAAATAGATAACTTGGGATAATTTTTTTAATGAGGCATGATATCTTTTTTTTCTTGGTATGTAATTGGTAGATCTCATGATCTTGTGTTTTGAATTTGCATTGATTCAATTTTGATGATGAATATTCCAGGAGTCCAATTTATAAGTGTGGGGGAATTGATAGAGATAATATTTTAATTATTTTTCATCTATTTTCAATGATTTAATCCCTTTCCGTTAATCAATTTGATCTTATTTTCATCATTTTGTTTTTTTTGGTGGATTTTGTGCTTAATTGTGAAAAATGTTAAATTCTGGAAATTTAGCAGTTTATGGATCTTCTCTATTTAGGGAATACCTTTTTACAATTTTGATCCAAATTGAGTGATTCATTTTTTACAGTCTAATTTTTTTTTGGGATTCAAGTTTATCTTTAGGACCTTGATCCAATTCAACACAAAACATCCCATAAAAATAAATCTACTAGAAAAAGTTTTATGGCCAAAATAATAGATCCCACATTAGTTATGGAGGTATATCTCGGCATACATATGTTAAAATTATGTGATTCTATCCAAAGGAGAAGTATAAATCAATTAATCATTCCTTTATAATTTTTTTTGTATAAATTCTATCATTAAGGAATCCATTTCATGTGCCAATGTATAGGTTGTTGAGAAGTCTCATCGTGAAGAAAAATTATTCATCATTAATTAAATCATAAAATTTTAGAAACTTGTTGAAATCTGATGTGATTTTTTGGAAACATTAAAAATAGAAGAGGTAACAAGTTTTCTGAAGACTACTTCCTAATATTCGGTCATTTAAAATTCAAATTGAAATCAATCTTTTTGAGGATTGATTTTGGAGGGAAAATTTTCCACCCTCAATCCTATAAATATGTGTGTCGACTTCCATTGTAGGGTTGTTGAAGAAGGTGCAAGAGGGGCTATGCTGGAGGATTTTAGTATTTAATTGATGTGTATTTTCTTTTTTCAAATTTCTTAGTTTCATTATAATATCTTATTCCCCTTTCAACTGTCTTACCCTTCACTTGGAGGGGTAAAACCTTTGAGTAATTGGGGAAGGCGCAGTTTCACTTTTGTAATGTCAGAGTCTTATGTTTAAATGTAAAAGTCTTTTTTTTCTTCTGTTGAATGATTTCTATTTTCAATGGATCCCAATTTCCTTAATTAATTCATGTTTCATGGTTTGGGTGTATTCATTATTAATAGATTTGGTTGAAGAACTTTAAACTCCCTCCACCTAGTGCCATTTATCTCGATCAAGAAGATTGTGTTAGGTGGTGAGTATCTAGTGATCATTGGCACGTTTGGGGAACTAGTGAATCATTTATAGATTTATATGGATAAAAAATTCATGATCATGACTTTACTTAGTTTTTTGGGAATAGTTCACGAACTTTCATGCACATATGAGTGGTTTTCATTGCTTCCTTCAACCAAGGGTGATTGATAACTAGACTGAGGAGTCATTCATTTATCATTCAATAGGAAGAGAGGGGGAAAACTTTTCATGACCATGATGACATCGTAAAAGGTGAATCTATCCTTACCCCATCACTCTCTTCATCCATTAGTATTCAAACACCATTTTAATTTCTTTTTTTTTCTTTTCAAAAATAAACTATTTACAAAACAATTTCACTTATTTCTCAAATTTAAATATGACAGCTGGTTGTAGTGCACTCCTCTATGGAGACATCCTAGGTCAACTAAATTAATAAATTTTAACTAAGGAAATATTTTTTTTGTCACCCCACATGACAGACACGTGTCATGGCCTCAAGTGTATCTCCCCAAATGCTAGAGGCTACTGACTAGTAGCAAGGGAATAAGGTGTGTCGATTGGGAGACTATGCCCTCATCACTATAGTGTAACACAACAAAACTAAAATAATAGATAAGTAGAGGAAGCACTAAATCAATCAGACAATAGATAAAAAATACAAGGTTGATATAAATAATTAAACCAGAAGGAATCACATATACAAAATGTTGATCATACTTGTCATGTCATGTGTCTAAAAAGCAACCAAAATAGGTATACATACAACTATACAATACATGTAGTAAAATACCAAAAAGAACAAAAATGATATCCCCAAATATCCTCATGAGCCTCTACTCAGTACTGTGCTCCTTTTCTTCTAAGCACCAATCAAATACCTGTAGCAGATCACATTCCCTTATCCACACATACAGTTATATAATCTGTTTGATTACCCAAATGAGGCTCGAATAGGGTGTGAGATACAATCCTAGTAGGCTATTACACAAAGGTATAATTTCATCTATTCAGAGAATATATAATAATAACAGTGTGAATGAAATAATATAATATGTAAAGAAATTATGTATATAAACAACCCATAAAGGGTCAGGTTCCCATGGACACTCATCCTCTGATATCTGCTTCGACCTAAACTGAAATGTATCTAAATAAAAAGTCAGTCCTATATCAAATTATTTTCAATTTCAATTAATTTAATCAATCCCTTTTAATAAAAATATCATAACCTATGACGTATCCTAATGTCCCCTATATAGATATGTGATCAAAAGATGCCTAACCAGGTAATCAATAAGGTGTAATACTCTGACCTAATCCAATATTGTGCTTTGGCTGGGTAGACACATTGTGTAAATCATTTCATTAATTATTAAATTAAGAAACTGAGCCCATCATTGGAACTCCTTATTTTGAATCCAAGTATCACTCCATGAATATCAAGAACCAAACATTCTATAAGCTCATCCATGGTGATACTCATAATAACCTAGGTATTTCTCTAGGTGTGGTATAATGACATCATCGTCAAGTCCATACTTGGTGGTCCACTAAGTGAGAAAAAGTCACACTCCTAGAATAAATACATAGAATCATCCCACTGAGTCCATCCTTGGAGGTCCATATAAGGATCCCAAGTTTCACTCAAGCGTATAATGGTAAATCCTTTGAGTCCATCCTTGGCATTCCACTAGGGAGTCTAAGTATCACTTGGGCGTAAACAAGGCAGTAGCTAAATCAGTCTATCAAAATCATTCATATATGAACCCATATGTCTCCCAAGGAATATAAGTATTCAATCAATATCATTTAATTAATTAAAAGGTCATCAAAGTGATCATTTCATTTAAACATAACCACTAAAGGTGTATTAAAGTATGGGATAATATTAGAAGTATTAGCCTCTTAATTATATCATATAGGCATTTCAATGTACAAATCAACTCATTCTTAAGAAATAAATTACATGAAAAAATCCTAGGGAAATGGTAATATATTCCATTATTTAATCAATTCAATTTAAAATTTAAAATTTTTAACATCCTGATTTTTACGAAAGAAACACTATGTTCAATAGCGTACATGATACGCTACATTGAGCTTAAACAAAAAACTAAATAGTATTATTTAAATGTTATCATTATAACCTAGCTGTTAGAATAGAGGAAATGAATAATATTTACTGAATTGTGAAAATATGGTTTACAAATGTTTATATAATGATTCATTGGTTAAAAAATTTATTATAAATGGAAATAGAAAACCAATTGAATATAAAGGACATGTTTTTACAAAAACCTATTTAAATGAGAATAATTGTGATTATAAAATCATATCACTATTTTTGGATTATATTAATGAAATATAAAATCAATTTAATGTTTAAAATTCATATTATATTTTTTCTAGACAAGATATAATAATAAAATCAATTTTAAGCATTAAAGAAGTATTTTTCAAAAAAGGTATTTTTACCACCTTTTGATGGAGAATCCATTTTAAATATAGTATTTGAAGATTTTATATATTATATTTGAAAAAATAAACTTCTTCGTTATAATAGGGATATCAAAATTTACTTTGGTTGAATTTTGGTATTTCTATGATAAAATTCATTTTTCTATGAATAGTGAAAAATACTGCATTTTAATTCAAAAATGCCTTTTCATATTATTTATTTATATAGTTAGTTTATCGTTCTAATTAGTGTTAAAGTGTAATCGAATTAAGTTTTTATCATTTAATACAATGGTGGTCATTATAAGTAATTTCAAATTGAATTTTGATATAAACACATGTCAATCTTTTGATGGTTTTTATTTTAAAAAAGCACTTTTTTCTCATTTTGAAAACAAGAATTAATTTTAAAATAATTACTGAAAATTATGTGTTTTGAATTTGGAAAAATGTTTCCATTTTTGTAATCTGAAGTTCCAAAATATGTAAATAGGTCCTTTTTATTTTTTTACATTATGAAGAGTAAATTTTGTAATTATTTTTATTTACCACAGTTAAAGGGTAAATCAGGTAAATAAGGGTAAAAATAATATTATAATAATATAAAAATACTCTAAAATATGTCATAATCCTATTTAGTGACATATTTATGACCAATAAAACCATTGGGACTAAAATTTTTAATTTTAAATCCACTTGGGTGTGATTATGAAACTTATAACCTTTAATTTAAAGTAAATAAAAATATGTTATAAACACGAATCTTCTTACTAAACAATTTTTCATATGAGTTAATATAAATGATATCTTAGAATATAAATAGTAATTATAAATATAAAAATATTTCCTACATCATGGTATTTTATTTATAATATTTATACATTAAATAAATAAATTTAATTATGACACAATGTTGATAGAGTGATTACTTTATTAATAAAAGATTCAAATAAATGTTATTAAAAATGTTAAAATAAATATTATTTGAAGTATTTTATTACATAAAATAATTTTATGGATGAATATGACATGTTAGGATTGATTTAATGTATTTTTTTCTATGGAATCATGTTTTTATGAATTTTTGAAAAAGTCAAGTATGAATAGTGTCAAAATTGACATAATTCATTACTTAAAATATAAAATAGTTTATTAAAAGTTATAAAATTCATAAAAATATATTATTAAACCAAATGGTTAGGATATTTCATAATATTTAATAAATGATAATTTTTTTTTGGACTTTTACCATGTTATGGTAATTACATTAACACACAGTGTAAATAACAAGTTACCTTGAAAGATTAAAAAAAGGTAAAATAAGGGTTAAACCAAAAAGATAAGGATTAAAAAATATTCAAAACTTATCTAATTTTAATTGGAAATAATTATACAACAAAAAATAATCTTATTTTTGAAATACATGAGTTTGGAACCTTTATAAACCGAAAATAAATTTATAATAATTTAATATTTCAAGACTTTCCTAAAGTGCCCTTCATCTCTCCTATAAAAGGGAACTTATCCTTCTCTTTTATGAAAACTTCCAAATTCTTTTGATTTAGAAAATATATTTCCAAAAATATTCTTATAATACCTAAACACATTATTAAATCTTTATTTTAGGCATAACAACCACATTAGAGGTGTTGAGATGTTCTCCAAAGGCGATCAACTGAGGAAGATGTATCTTTTTCTTAAAGTGTTTCAATTTTATTTATTCTTCCACTTCTTAAAATCTCCTCCAACCATGATTAGATAATAAATCTGGTATCCTTAATATAAAAATATTTTATTATGTTAATATCATCACCTAAATCTATCTTCACATCCATTAAATTGGAAAGGAATTAATCGTTCGTACGTACATGTGAACTATCACCTCCACG
This sequence comes from Viscum album, assembly GCA_963277665.1. NCBI lineage: Eukaryota > Viridiplantae > Streptophyta > Magnoliopsida > Santalales > Viscaceae > Viscum > Viscum album. The sequence goes on from OY728138.1 coordinate 177,607,209, forward strand.
AACCGATTTAATTCGTTTTCCATAAAAGTATCTCATGTATTGTTATAATAATGGAATTAATGTTCATATGTGACATTAATTAAATATTAATTATTATAAAATAATAATATATCAATTACATTCTCACATTCATGTGCATAAAAATGATAATGTCGTTCGTGCGTACGTGTGAACTATCACCTCCACAAAGCAGTGTGACTCATTTGATTCATTATATAAATTGTATTATATATATAAGTATATTTAAATTATTATTATTATTTTAATAATATCATGATAATTTTAGAAATATAAAATGATAATTACTGTATTTCTATAATGATCAATGAAAAATGGAAACGTTACTCATGCGTACGTACGACCTACTATCTCTATGATTATCGTGTTGTTAATTTTTCATAACCATAATTAATGGTTTGATTTAAAAAGTATGATTAATATATAAAATTGATTAATATGTCATGAATACTATTTTGTATATGATGGAATTATAACCATATAGAAAAATTACATCATAACATTATCATTTTTGACACAAGTACCGAATATCGATAAAACATCTGACATGAACTCAAAGAATTAACTAATTTATATAATATTGTAATAAGTGATATAAAGGAATAAAACAATGAAAAGGTTATGAAGCAATTTTAAATTAAACTATGTTTATTATTCATGAAGATAAATAATGAACGAGACAATTCAGACTCAAGGTAATGGAAATCATAACTCAATCTCCATTAATTGAGTTAAATATCTATGCCATTGGTTATGTTCTTATATATATACTTGTGAATGACCCATGATTGTTTTATACGGAATATACACTTATATTTGGTGTATATATATTTTCTACAAATAATTATGTCATTGATGTATCTTTAATCTAATTATACGATCTTTGTAAGGGGCTTCGTCTCAATCTCCTTTCGTTGAGGCATATCTTGATGGTATAAACCATTATTATCCTATATGTTGTATATAAAAGCCTTTTGACATGTCATATCATGAATTAATATATTCTCATGATATTTAATTTTTTTAAATTATATTTTTAATTCTTTTTATTCATGTATTTCTTAAGTGGTAAGGGACTCTTTAACTAAAACATTATTTTAAGAGTTTTAATGATTTATTCTTCAAATACCTTCTCATTCATTTCCATGTTTTCAAAATGGTTTTGTGGATTTATTTATATAGAAATTAATGTTTTAATATGTTAATTTATTTCAAAATTTTCAAAGTGGTATGGGACACTTTGATTCAAAAGTATCTTTATTAAATGTTTTAAATGGTTTTGGAAATGGGTTTAATATTTTAATATTTTGAAAATATATCTTGTGATTGTAAATGAAATTTTACAAGTCAAATGTTGAAAATTGAAATATTTTATGTGTTATGATTATATAATGGTACTTGGAACTTGGACTGGTGGTTACGTGATAAACCAAATATGGGTGGTTACATGATAAACCAAAGATAGGTGGTTCTATGATAAACCAAGGACATGTGGTTATGTTATAACCTCTAATGAATTGGGTATGGAAGTCGGCTGTATGGTTATTCCATTTAGTGATATATCTGGAATTCGATCATACGGTTATTATATTTAAGTATGATTATGTACCAAGTTACCTTTATATGATATATGTTACATTCTATGGGTTTTATGGTAATATTTTTATTACAACAAAAGGGTATGAAATGAAATGATATTCAGTGAAGTGTATTTTATTACTTATTAATGGTGAAAATTATTACTTTATGATAAAGTATTCATGGTTTACATGTATTTGCAAGACTAAAAATTTTCCTTCTTTATGTATACCTTACTGGTCTTTTTTATGACTATCCCATGTTTTGAAATGTTTTCCACTGGTTTTAAAGAAGAATAGAGTCAAGGTTGGGATCAAGGAAAAGTTATAATTTAACATGGAAGGAAACCAAATTTTTTAATGTTTTTGTTTTATAGAAGATATGGGTACTGTTTGAAGTGTCCACTTTGTATTTATATGGTTCTGTTATGTATGAGTTACGACATAATTATCTATAACTCTAAACTTGAAAAGATCCTCAATTGTAATTGTTTACTTATCTCAAGATTAAGTAATGTTTAAGGTCAGGTCCTTATACAATTTATCATTTAACATCCCATGTAAAGGGGTAAATGACACACCTAAAGGGATATTCAAACAATATTCCACCCATTGTGGTCCAATTAATTATACTACACACCCAAGGGGTGGTTCCAAATTGAGGTTCATAACATTTAATCATGCATCAATGGGTCTCATTAATTATATAGGTCTTGACTATCCATTTTAAACAAGGATTTAATTCTATTTCAAGGTGTCACAACAATAATTGGGTGCATGACACAACAATATATATATATATATATATATATATATATAATATAACTTTAAGGAAAAAGAATGAGACCACCTGCCGTAGGTTTATAGTAGAGTGCTCGTCCAATATCAGCTCCTAATTCAACTCAAATTAGGAGAAAAATGAAGAATAAATGAAGAATCTATAAATAGGAAAAATTAGCTTGCACCTAAATAACATAGCCGACACTAAAAAGAACTAGGAACAATAGAAATAGGAATGGAGATATTACCATGATGGATCTGAGGCTTCTAACGGATCTAGATTCTGATCTTGAATGGAGATTATATACCTCTTTCTAGATTAGGATTCAAATAGGAGTTCTCAATGGGCGAGGTTTCTGTGTGGAGGAAGAATTAAAATAATATTTAAAATATAAGATTCATTAAGGTAAATTTTTTAATTTCACCCAAAATACTGGGCCGTATGTTTTGGCTACATGGTTGCCCAAATCACATGCCAACCATGCTCCAACAATGCACCCACTACTGTAAAAAGGGGAAAATCACATGGTTAGTGCACATAGTTTTAATAACCATGCACAATCCGTACGGAAATACTCTATAAAAAACTATAGAGTTTCCTTATGATCAAGCACCTCAAATCAAATGGTTTGAAAAACTATACAGGCTCCTCCTTCTCTATACCTAGTCCTCACATGATTAGTTTTAATCATAAGACCTTCCTCAGAAGGTTTATACTAACCCTGCGACATACCTATTTATTCCCAAAAGTTTGGTTCTAGGCTCTAGAGAAGCCTAAGAAACCCTTGATACCTCTATAACCTCAAAGGGAATTGATATTGGTACATAATTAATCCTTTAAACCTAAAATTTATAGAAAGAAAAGATTCTATACCTCAAGAAAGAACTGGGTTCTTACAATTTTCAAACACCAGATGATTATAGTGTCCAACCTGATGTACCCTTTTCTGAGTTTTTTACCCCTTACTACAGCTATACGAGAGCCAAAACCATTTATAATATCAGATATGGATGTAATTGTTTATAAACCACTCTCTCTATCCTTCACCAAAATTCCAAGATATTTCCCTATACATAGATTTATCATTGGACTTATCCTTAGGCATATCTCTAGGGATCTCACTAAAGTTTTCCCATTCTAGTTTACAGTGTTTAACTAAACATTTGCTTTGATACCAACTATTGTGACCCAGGATTTCATATATAGATATTTCATCTTAATATATGAATATTAATTTCATTATACAAAATAATTCTTGAAGATCATGAATGTTTTGTTTTTTTGGAAACATGGATGCATAAACAACTAGTTCATAAGTTAACTACATCATCTCCCACTAAGTTATCCACAACTATCACCCTTATTAGAAATATGATATATAATACTTTTTTTTCATAACTCAGGGAATTTAATCCTATAAAGGGGTGGTATTAGAAGATAAGTAAGGTTAAACAAGGTAGATATCAACATAACATGAGAATAAGGGTATGAGAACATGCAAATGATATTTGAAAATCATACCCTACATATCATAGATCATAAACTTGAGTCATAGAATAAATATTGGCAGTTCATATGAAATGAATAATAAAGGAATCAAAGAACATAATCCATGAGGGAATAATATTGGCATAGGAAATATATTTTTGTAATACACATAAGCATATAAAATCAAATATTAATACTATCCACCAATACATTCATAATATATTAGACTTAGGCTAACCACCCATGTACCTACTTCAGGTTTGGCATAACCTCCCGTGTACCCAATTTAAATCTTGGTATAACCTCCAATTTACCCTATTTCGAGATCGAGATAACCTCATGTATACCCTCTTTTAGGATCAGGATAACCTCCCATGTACCCTATGTTGGTCTTGGGATAACCTTTCTTGTACCCTCTTTTGGGATTGGGATAACCTCACATGTACCCTCTTTTGAGATTGGGATAACCTTCAATGCACCCTTTGATATAATAAACCATTAATCATTACCAAATTCATTATAGGATTATATAATTTCAGGCCCACCCATCAAAAAATGAAAATTGTACATATGTGTGTCACTAAATCATTCATCATATCATTACCCGTGATAAGGAAATGAGTTTCACAAATATTTCATCATAGCATAACCCATGAGAATGAAACAAGTTTCATAAATATTTTACATCATAATCCTAAAAGATCTAGAGAAAGTAAAGGTATGATATCATTATATCATATACCTAGAAAATAATAAGAAACATCCAAGTTTGTTTTAGTTAATGAAGAGAAATACCATAAAAATATCATTAGAAATTTCTTGAGGAAAGTATCATTTATATTTTGAAATCACTTATTTAAAATATAAATATTTCATAAATATTAAATAAAACTTTTTATTAAAAAATAAAATTGGAAGCTTTTATAGTAATCTTGAAATCATTAATGATTCCTGATAGTGAGAAATTTAATACATGTTGTATAAGTAAAAAAGAAAACCTTCCTTTAACTCTTTTGTAAAAAAAGTCAAAAAGCACCTCATTTAGAGACTGAAAAGATGATTCATTTTAATTTTTTTTGTTAAAGGAAAAACATGGGGAAAATTAATTTAAAAAATATTTGGAGAATAGTCAAAAAATTCTAAAAATATTATTAGAAAACATTGACATGGAAGAGAAACAATTTTTGACTGAAGAGTGAAATGATGTCTGTTTTCCCTTAAAAACATTCTCTTAGTACATAATGAGAGGAATACGAAAGGAAAGAAATTAATTTCAAGAAATATCCAAATTTAAGAAAGTTCATGAGTTTATTGAGATATATATCATAATATTTTACCATTGGAAACATAATCATATACAATCCCAATAAAAAAGGAGATTGTATCATAAAACCCTTACCAATTTGGTAACTTTTGAATAATAATCCCCATGAAAGAAATAAAATTATAAGCATACATATATCCCATAATTTTCATGAAAATAATCATAAAATAAATCCATGGATTTTATATACACAACATAAAATAATCAAGTGGTGAATATTGAATGCATCCCACGAAAATAAAAGTGAGATGAAAATCCCTTACCTCAAGTATTGACTTTCTTCTTACAATTCAAAACTCCTATATAATTATTATAGGTTTTTAGAAAACTATTCAAGAACCATTATAATATATATCATAACATATATGATTTACATATAACAATTTATCACTATTTTATTAACAATTAATTGTTAAAATCATTATTTAGGGTGATAACTACTTCGTTTTTCATATATGTTTATGTTTGGTAATTTTTTTCCTTATACTTTGATTATGGTTCCATATTATCCATAATTTTATACATGATATAAGAATAATATATATTCATTATATACATATTTAGGTTCATCCATAAAATTTATAGATAGGAAAATTAATTACATCATTCATGGAGAGAGAAAGCTGTACGTACGCATGAATGCTATTTCCATTTTTTGGAAGGATGAAATAAAATAAAGTTAAATATTAATTTACATTTTAATAATCATTTATATATAATATATATTATATATCTTCATAAAATCCATTCTTATTTCAATCCGTGTCAATATAAAATGAAAAAACGCAGCACATCGCTTCATGGAGGCTAGAGTCTACACATACGCACAAGCGACTTTATCATTTTCCAAAGGATTGGAAGGTAAGAAGGTGGATGTGATATTATAATTCAAGATGTATAATTATTTCATAAAAATCATATATATAGTTTAAATACATCATTATATCCACCTATGAGAGGTGAGGATGGAAAACAAATTACATCGGTTCACGAGGTGATAGTTCGCCACACACATAATCGAAGGTTCCGTTTCCATTTGATGGAAGAGGAGATAGAAATAGGTTATTACGTTAAGATAATAAAATATTAGTATATGTGAGATTATTATGATATTATATCAATATAGTTTAAAAATATTTAAAGGTGGTGGAAAAATAAATAAAATTTAATATATGGTGAAGGACTATAACTCTTCTTCAGAGAGCCCCTTTAGGTTTACACCTAAAGCCTTCTTAGAAGGGTTTAATAATCAAGATAAGGACTATTGGATGTATGGAGGGAAGTAATTAATGTATTTTGGAATTTATTTTATGATCCTAAATGATCTTGAGGTATGGAGGGGCGGGGGGGGGGGGGGGGGTCGTTTTATAAGTGGGGGAGGGGACCTTCTTGAAAATTACTTAGAAATTTCCCAAAAGAATACAAAATGATAAAGAAATTCCCAAGAGAAATGATTCCAAATGACCTTATATTAAAAATTGGGATATGATAAGGTTTTAATATGGAAATAAAATTTTGTTTTTACATTTTTAATCAGAAAAGTTATTATTATATTTTTTAACGCACATTAAACCCATTTTCACCTTAATAATGATAATTGTTTTTACTATTTCACTATTCATTATGAAAAATAATTATCTTGAAATTATTATATAAAATTTATTTTTACTATAAAAAATATGGAATCCATTTTACCAAATTCAATTCACATAAGTGTCACAACTTAATTAAAAAATAAATCTATAGACGTGATGAAAAAAGCAGTTTTTGAATTTTCTTTGTAGGTGTAAATGTTTTTATTTCAAAATTAAACTATAAATCGATTCCATTAAAATAAATTGGATTAATAATAATAAAATTTTACTAATTTTACTTTTTAAATATATTAAAAATAAAACTGAACATTATAAATTATTTAAACAAAAGACAATTTTCATTAAAAATCAACATTTTTTACTATTCATTGAAAAATAAAACATTTTAGAAAATTATAAAAAATTTACTATAAGATAATTTTGACATGTTGATTTAAAAAATGAAATTAATTTTTTCAAATAAATTTTATAAAAGTCAAAAAATTAGTTTTATTATAAAAATAATTTTTTTGGAAAAATGAATTCTTGAAGCATATCAATACTTTACAAAAATTAAGTACTTTTTTGTCAATATACTTTATTTATCTATGAAATTTAAACTTATTTTTTAAATCATGGTAATTACTATTCATACCTCCAATTTTAATGGTTAGTATATCCTGGTAATATTAAAATAATAATATTAATAGTGTATTGCAGTTCGTTAAAACTTAGTGTTGCGTGTAACGTACGCTATTGAAAAAATTAAATTTATTTGAAAAATATATTTCCTAAAAACTTGTGCAATTAGATAAATTATCAATCATATCTATTGATAATGTTCGATCAAAAGGGAAGTTTAGGATAAAGATCTTGGATCTACTTCTTAGCATGTTAATAAATCACCTGAGGATTCAACTATGGAGGTCAACATCACAAAAGAGGTCCCCCAGTTGGAAAATGTGATGGAAATATGATGTCATGTATATTTGAACCTAATAATGAAAAGAGAAACCAAAATGAAGTTGAACCTATCAGTTTTGGTGGACTAGTCTCTAGCCCTATGATGGTAAGAAATAAATGTATTTTTTTGTTAAATGAAGTTGGTAATGACTCTCAGAAAGACATTATATCATCAAAGAATATTAAATATGATCCTGATAAGGCTATAAAAGGTATTATGTGAGATACTATATGATTAATGTTAATATAGTACATGTTATATACACTTTAGAGAAAGTCATTCTTAAGGATTTAGATGAGAAATATCTCCTAACAATATTTAAGGATCCTTTTTTAATATATATTTGGACAAGGATGCTAAAAGGAAGACTCCTGAGGTCACTATTTTAGGAGGGTAAACTCCTAGATATAAATTTAGGCCCCATAAACTACTGTAAAAATATTCTATAGACATGGACCTATATCCATTATTTTCAAAACCAAGGATATATGCCTTTTTTTGAAGGGCTATAGCCATAGTTTTGAAAAACGTGGCTATAGGTCTCCCACCCTTACATGGGTGAAAAAATTTCCCACCAAAAAATGGCAGAAATAAATATTTCCACATTTTTTAGGATACATCCATGGTTTTTAAAAATATATATAACATATTATATATGTATATACACAAAAGCCCTGGTGGTGTAGTGGTTAGGTCGCTGGAACGTGAAAGGAAGGTGCTGGGATCAAATCTCGCTAGACACGCATTATTTTTAGGCTATTGGCACAATTTTATAGAGCTATATACATGGTTTTAACCATGGTAATAGGCCACCTATTGCCATGGTTTTTTAGGGCTATAGCCACAGCTAAAACAGTGGCAATAGGCCACCTATTACCATGGTTAAAACCATGGCCATAGGTCAACTGCCCCAGTTGATAGCAGAGACATCTATGGCCATAATTTTCAAACCTATGGGAATAGGAAACCTACTTCCACAGTTAAAACCGTGGCCATAGGTCAGACCCTACTGCTATGGTGATAGCACCCACGATTGGGAAAAACTGTGGCCATAGCTTATGGCCACGGTTTTGGGCCCTACTGCCACAATTTTAAACCATGGAAATAGCCCATTTTTCTAGTTGTGATGGTTGAATTTTTTGGTTTATGGTTTTCAAAAATTTGAAAACCTTGAGAATATTCAAAATAAAACTAAGGGTATTAATCCTAAGTGATAGAGAAGGGGAAATGAAAGAATCCATCTATAGAGGTGGATCATAAAAACTTTCCCCAGACCAAGGTTATATCCTTACTTAAATGAGAATCAACTTTTAATTATTCTAAGGGATAAAAAATGTAGATAACTCTCTTCCCCTTATGATTTTAATATCATAACATCAACTGATATTAATTACAATTTCAGAACCAATGGAAATTTTTGAATGTTTTAAAATATTTGATTTAAAAAAATTGGGATATGTCTGTATGGGACACAAAATCAAGACTGCACTGGTGGAAACCCTTTGGGTTCTTAAAAGGCAGGATGTCCAATCCTATATTTTTCAAACTGGGCATTAACATATAACTATTAGTATAGATGTTGGTAACTCCTCCTATTTGGTTTCTTTTATTTTTTCTTTAAACTATTATATCAAAATAAAGGGTATAGAGAGGGAATTATCCAATGTCAATACTCAAATAAATTATAAGTGGGTCCTCTTATGGGAATTTCATTTTGTGTGAAATATTGATAATAATATTGTTAAAAAAATTATTAGAGTGGATACCATGAAATTTCAAAGATTTATTAATCTATGATTATTTACTGAGATTCAAATTAAAGGAAAGGAATTTACTTGTCTATTCCAAACTATTAATAAAAGGTAATATAATTAAATTAATAGATATTTCATCTCCCTTATGGGTGATGAATCTATTATTTATCTTTTATGAAAATCTATTCTTAAGATGTAATCTGGTCAGACTCTAATTTTACTTTCTCTGATCGGTGTTGGTAAGAAATTATATTCCACCTTTAAATTCAATAATTCATGACTATATTTTGAATATTGTAAGAATTTATTTGTGAAATAATAGTCTATTAATGAGTTTAGAGATTCATTTTAAAGATCCTAAAAAAATATCAAGAAGGACCAAATAGATTTGCAAACCTGAAGTAAAACCATGTTTAGTAACTTATATTATAATATTTCTAAAGATGAGAGTGACTGAATTGAGTGTCAGGATAGAAACTCTAGGCATGATTTACCATATTTTTTATAAATTCATAGGTAATTTCACTTGGATACTCTAATTAATAGGATACATAGCATCTTGAAAGAACAACCCAGAATTTAGTTGGTTAAAGAAGGGGATATAAACTCAAAATTTTATCACCTCATCAATAAATATAAGAAGGAGAAAAAATTTATATCTTATATTTACATTAATAGAGATGTTATTATCTTGGATAATTATATATGTGAAGTCATTATTACCTACATCACCAATATACTTAATTAAGAGACTACTTATTAATCATATATCATATTCAATGATGTTATTAGCTGTTCTATGTTTAATATACAAAATTATTTTATTAATAGTTGTTCCCCATGATGAGGATACTAAGAATTATCTTTTCTAAATTAATATAGACAGTACTGTAGGGACATATGGATTCTCCAATAAGTGTTTTATATAGTTCCCAAACATTATTCAACCAGAAGTTACATAGTAAATCTAGGAGGCCTTCAATAGAGGATATATACCATCTATTATTAATTTATAGTTTATTATCCTTATACCAAAAGTTTACCATGACATGTATGTGAAATATTATAGAACAATTGTTTTCAAAAACACTCTCCCAAATATTTTTTGGAAAAATTATTTCCCTTAGACTTGGAAATATTGATAGTATAGTTATTTCCCTCACCAAATTTGGTTTAATTCTTGGAAGGAAAATATAGGAATGTATGTATATAGACTCAAAGGACATTAAAATCCATAATATAAAGTAAAAATATGGAGACATTGATTTAAAATTTGGTATTTCTAAATATTTTCATACTTTCAGCTGGAACATCATCTTGAAAGTCTTACATAAACATGATTTTTCTGAATGCTTTACCAGATTGATACACTATATGATTTTTAGATCAAGGTTTTTTATTTTCCAAAAAGGCTCACTGAAATGTTACATTAGTTATTCAATAGGAGTGATATTAGAAGAACATTTATATACAATCCTATTTGGTTTGATTGAGGATTACATCATTACATGTCTTCTAAAATATACTGAGAAAAGCTAACTCAATCCTATCAAGGTAGCTATAAATGTTATATTTTTAATACAACTATTTTTTATAGATGACATTATTCCCTTTTTTGAGGATGAAAATGGTTCTATGAATGATATCAGGGAAATATTCCTTCATTATGAATAGGTCTATGGATAGTCTACTTCCAAGAATAAATTACTAGACATTTTTGGGAATGTACTTTTAAACACTATGAAAAGAAACATATTAAACTTTTTGAATGAAAATCATAGAGAGTTACCCTTTAATTATCTTAAGGTGAATATTTTTTCTGAAAGAGCCAGAAAAATATATCTTGAATGTTTTTTCAATAGGATCATCTCACCACTATATTGTTATAAAGGGATGGAATTATCTCAAGTAGAGAGAATATTCTTTTGTTAATAATGTCATTTCATCCATTTTTTCTCATTTCATATTTATAAATGGCCAAGGGAATTTCTTAATTAGATGAACACACATTAAGAATTTAATATGTTCAGGATGAATCTATGAAAGTAATATTTTTATAGTTTTCTAGGATGAATGTTTCAAGTTTAAAAACATGGGAGGGACTAGTATAAAAAAACTTAGATTATTCAATAAGTCCCTTGTGGCCAATTATGTTTTTCATTTTATAAATTCCAATCAAGCCTCAAATGATTTTATTAGGAAAAGGTGCATTGAAAAACTGTATAGGGGAACCATTTCTACTTAGGAACCTTGGTTTGGATAGTAGTTAGAGATGAGTATATTGATATTACAGTGAAAACTCAATGTATTCATTATAAAACTTCATATGTGAAATTTTGGAATGTAAACTAGCCAAGATTCTTGTTATATGAAGTCTTTCAACCATATTTGAACCCAAAGAAGATCTCTATTTCTATTTATCTAAACCATTTGAACCAAGTGGATTACCTTCTCCTACCTGAGATCAATTCACTATAATAAAATGTAAATTATTATTTTTTGAATTAGATATGTTTTAAAACATCGCTAATTCATTTGTATACATTTTCGAGAAACACAGATAAATTAATTCTCATTTATTGATGTTTTAGAAAAGAATCAATAATTTTTTGGAAATTAATATATTTAATTAAAAACCACTAATTCATTTACTACGTTTTTAAAACATCATTAATTCATTTATTTATCTTTTTAAAAAAATTTATAAAATGAAAACATTTATAAACACTGTTAATTTAGAAACACCACATTTACCAATGTTTTTGAGAAACATCATAAATTCACCAGCACGATCCTCATTCCCTACAAGTCTTCCCATCCACCAATGTGACTCACACGCCCTGGAAACAATGACCAACGATACACCACAAATCCAAAATATTTGGCTATTACTAAGAATAAAAAATGGAACACTCTATCCTCCCACTCAAAGCTGCATACCAACTAACTTATGCCAGTTCTGAATACTTTATTGTATTATATTATATTTAAATATATAAATTGATTTTTGTACCTAAAAATGTAATATTATATATATATATATATGTTTATGTGTTCGTATATATTTATATATGTTTATATTTTATGTTTTTATATATATATACTTGTTTATATATATATGCTTATAATATATATATTATATAATTATATTAATATATATATGTTTATATATTATATTAAATATATATATATGTTTTTATATACAAATATATATTTTTATATATACGTGTGTGTGTGTGTATAAATATACATGTGTATGTATACATATATATATATAATTATAAATAAATAAATAAATAAATAAGTAAATATATAAATAAATAATTACATTTATATATATATAATTATCCACATTTTAAAACACTGGTAAAAATATCCCAAAAATAGAAATGTTTTCCTAAAAACATGAATGAATTTAAAATATATATGTGTTTACATATATAAATATATGTATATATATATATTTATATGTATGTCTATGCCTGTTTATATATATATATATATATATGTGTGTGTGTGTGTGTGTGTGTATGTGTTTATATATATATATATAAATATATATTTACATCGATGTGGGGAAATAGACTATATATATATATATATATTAGCGATGTTTCGTGAAAACGTCGCTAAATTAGAGACATTTCTTGAAAAAATTGCTAAATTAGCGATTTTTCCTTTAAAATGTGGCTAAATTAGCGACTCTTCTGGAAAAGACCACAAAATTAGTGATTTTTACTAAAAACATCACTAATTTAGCGACATTTTTTTAGGAAACATCACTAAATTATCTAGTTTTCATGAACTATTACTAATTTAGACATGTTTTTTAGAAACATTACTAATTTAAGAATGTTTTTGGAAACATCACTAATTTTTTCACAATTTCATGAAACATCGTTTATTTAGCCACATTTCCTAAAAAGAACTGATAAATTCATGATATTTCTTAAAAACGTCATTAAATTTAAAAATAGTAACGTTTTTAAAAGAACATCTCTAAAAGAATGTTACTAAATTCATGTTTGTTATAGTGAGTAGGCTATTAAATTATTAAATTTCTGTGAGTAAGAAAAGTTATTTTAGCTCCCAAGTAGATTTATTACTCTTAAATCAAAGCTTCATAATCACTTTCTTTGGGGCAGATGAAGATCAACCTCAATGGATGAAATTTTTGAGGAACCCATTCATCTATCCCTCTAAACAACTACTAATCTAGAAATTTTGTCACAAAAGGACTCTAACTGATGATAATATTAAATTGTATGGAATGAAGGTAGACTCTGGCCTCATAGAGTGATTTAAAAATTTTAAGAACAATCACCACTTATTCATTGAATGTGTTATTTCTAAGAAGATCTAGAATAATTTTGAGTCTATTTTTCATTTCAAGATACAAAATAATGGTAACTTGTATGAATTTATGTCCAATGTTCTTAGATTTTATTTGATTATATAATAGAAAAAATTGTGCTATTCCGCTATTGATTTTGATCTTCATCAAATCAAGATGGATAGGAATAATATTTGGTTTGGGGGGTTTAAGTTACCCCTTAAAATAAATATTGTAGGTTTTATGAGGGATATTCAGATGGAGTAAAAGTTACAAGTGGGATATATGAATAATACTATGGTGTAAATAATTATTAACAAATTTTTGGGAGTTAGTGGGGTGCTTAAGAAACCCACTCAATCAAAATTTTATTGATGTATCACACCAATTCCATCATAAATCAAAGTAAATATTGATAGGGAAATATTTGGTGAATATGGACTAGAAATATGTGGTGGTATTATTCTAATAATGGATTAGTTGGAGGAAGAGATTCTAAAGGTCATACATGTTATTAAATATGAAAATAATTTTTGTTGGAATAAACTTTGTATTGAAAGAGACTCTATATTGATAGTCAACCTTCTTTGGAACATGTCCTCACTAGTTCTTTGGCAGCTGTATAGTGAATGAATGGATTGTATAGATCACATGAGGAAGATTTACTCTATGGTTTCTCACATATATTGGGATTCAAACAAGGAAGAATAATCTTTTTCCAAATATACTATTGAGTATGACACTTCATTTTTGTCTTTCTATCTCAATGACGCTTTTCTCAACTTTATTCCTCCAATTATAAGTGTAATCTGTGTACCCATATTTAACATCCCCATGTTGTTACTTGATAATTTTTTTATTAATAAATTTTATGGGAATGAGTATTCCTAGACCATGACCTAGAACTTCAAAGATTATTTAAAAAAATGTCCCTATTGTAGTTCTTGCTTATATATTAGAGTTTATTAAGGGTTTATTAGAGGAGAAAACAAAACTATCATTAGAAGCTGATGCAATGGAAAAAAAATTAGTAGAAAAGTTTCAATAGTGAAGCACTCTCATCAAAATAATTGAAGCTAAAATATAGTATTTAGTATTATATAAAATTAAATGGTCTCTAGTTGAAGAAAAATTATAAAAAACATATATTTAGAAAGTTGTGATTAGGAAATTATTTGGAGAGAATATCTATATATTGTAAGCTATTATTGGTGTCAATTATGATCATTTAGAGATCAAAGCTAAAATGGTAAAGGATATTGAAAATTATTTTCAATAATCATTTAATATTCATTACGAATATATTAAGAAGGTAAAATGAGAATGACAAGAAAGAGTCAGATCAGCTGAGATTGAGACAAATACCCTCATCATAAAGTGTCTTGAGTTGGAAATAAAATTGAGAATTCTGGAATTGAAACTAGTTGATTCTTCCCAATCTATTGAGAAAATATGTGATTCAATTATAGTTTATGATAATAATATTGTTTCTAATTAGACCCATTATATTTATATGAATATATTGAAATCATCTAGTGATAAATCCACCACATTCTCAAATCAAAAGTTACCACATGCTCCAAAAAGTTTATTTTCATGAAAAGTGTAGGTTATAATTCAAAACATATAAAATTATGGGTGAAAATGATAAAATATCCAAAAAATACATCTTTTTTGTACGTGATCATGTTTGAGAATAAATTCTTCCAAAAAATTTATCAAAATAAAGAATTTTTCATTTAAAAACAACAGTGTGTTCATGTTGTAAAGGATACAATTAAAGGAAAAAATATCAAGGTTTATTGGTAATTTTTATGCTATAAATGGTCTAGACACAAGTCCATTTAATTTTAGATTAAATATTATTAAATGTTGGTAATTAGGGGGGGTATGGATGAATAAAATAATTTTACATAGAAAATATTAAATCTATTTACTTCAAACCATTTTAGATGTTTTGATTTTTTTGTGTGGAAATTACAAAAAAGGTGGTTACTATGATAAATAATTCTAGTTCAAATAAATTTATAATAATTCATATTCTTTTAAATAAATAATGTCAAAATTGATCAAGAATAAGAAAATAAAAGGGTAAACATGACTTCATATTGGGTTGTGAATAAAAGAAAATTCTTATGAAAAACACACCCTAGAAGAATGTTGAGAATGATGCTACATGAAGGAAGAGATGTTTCTAATTTGTAAGAAAAGTCCACATCATGTATCATTAAAATAATTCCACATGAATCAAATTTTGAGGGAAAAATATAGTAAATAAATAAGTGAATCAATTCATGAAGTAAATAAATGGATTGGTTTGGTGGATGAAATATATGAAGAAAAATATTAATATAATCAGAGGTTTTCAATGAAGGGTTACACAAGAACTATTGAGAATCCATATATAAGAACTAATAAATCCATTTATGTTACTTAATAATGCATGATTATTTTTACAATATAATTGGTAATAGAAGGAAATAGGAATCAATAATAATAAATGAAATTTTCTTTCTTTCTAAAGTGAAAAAGAAAATTACACATGAAGAGAAGATTTAAAATATCAAGAAGAATAAGCTTCACAATGAGGTTCATGTCTAGGATACCAGAGATTCAAGCATGATGAATTATCATGACAATATAGTTGAAGTTAAATCGGTTTTTGGGTTGAGAAAAAAAAATCTCAAACATGTTTCTTTTATTAAGAAGCAAAGGAAAATCCAACTTATTCCCATATATTTGTGTTTATTTTTCTAGGAAATTAATTGAATGTGATTCATACAGGGGTATAACATAGTGAATATTTTGATGAAAATAAAATATTGTGGGGTATCCATCATAGAGTTATTTATAACTCTGCAATTGGTTTCATAAAAATATAACGAGAGTTCATATTAAATAAGACCTTTCATGATGAATGATTTATGAAACTTATCCCTCAAGGGAGATTTTTGTTGAGCATGCTATTATAAATTTATTATTTCATGTGAATATCTAAATTTCTAGACAAAGTAACATATGAGGTATGATAATTACTTTTATAATTCTTTTTTTATTGAAAATATTTTTTATAAGGGGGGAGATTGTGTTTTGGTGATTATGAATAGAAATAAATTTAATGGGAGAAACTTGTTTTCACTTGAATGTTTTTGATGTGTTTATTGAGATTTGTGCATGTGATTGTTTATAAAATATTTGTGAATAACCCATGAAAATAGAAATATAATTTGGTATTATATATTGAGTTGTTTATAGACAACTCTTATTCCTAGATTAATCTCCCTTATTTTATACAACAAGCATGATCATGTATAATTAGAGTTGATTAATTTATGACTCATTTATTAGAGAAATGTGATTTCATACTTTTCTCAGGTGAATCAACTCTTACTAAAGGGGAAGATAAGTTTCTATTATTAGTAAATAATGAGATGATCAACACTTTACATTTACTCTTTAAATGTTATATTTATTGTCAATAAGGGTGAGAATGATATTGACATTATAATTGAAATGGAAATTAAAATAATTCAAAAGGGGAAGATTAGACTATCTAATAGATTGTAATAAGAATATTTGTTTTTATTATCAGTGAGTATTAATTAAAAATTTTTATAAAGTAAATATGAAGATTAAATATCAACATATCAATGAACAAAGAAGATTGAGATGGGTAATACTACTCAAAAATCCATTGGAGAAGTTGTTGGTGTACATAAAGAACTGGCCTGGGTCGTCCCACCCCATACCCAATCTAGGTTTTCACATGGACCGAGGTGTATTATTGATCACTATAGGATGAAGACTAGTTATATAGAATCAAATGAAAAACCAATCAGAATTATTTTACATTCTAATAACAATAAATAAGTAGTGAAAAATTTATCAATAATCTGGTATGGTACTTCCACACATTGAACTTCCTTGCATAATGAAACAAACACATATAAATAAATAATCAGATCAATCATGGTATAAGAACAATGAACAATCCCATCTAAAGTCAATTATATATATAACATCAAGAGTATATATAATCGTAATTGGTATAAATTATTTTAGATATAAACCCCTCACATGAAACAAAACTAGAAATGATGAAAATAAAAC
This sequence comes from Viscum album, assembly GCA_963277665.1. NCBI lineage: Eukaryota > Viridiplantae > Streptophyta > Magnoliopsida > Santalales > Viscaceae > Viscum > Viscum album. The sequence continues at coordinate 177,625,132 of OY728138.1, forward strand.
ACATTAGATTGAATTGGTCATTCCATACTCATCCCAAAATAAATAAACAACCCAATTCACTGCTTGAAGTTCTCCATATGACCCATGATCAGTCACCACAGATACTACATCCATTAATAGTATACTTGAATGATAACTAAATCTAGATCAATACCTAATCACTTATAATAAAAACATAAAGGTCCTATACATGCACACAAGTTCATATCTAGGGTGTGAGCTAAAAATACATAACAAGATTTCACTAAAAAGTATATGAGATTTCTTTTATAAAATAGTTTATTAATTATAGTTTTAAAATGTTTATAAAATATATTTTTCATTGTGTATAGAATAAGAAAATAATTTTCATTCATTAACCTTTTCCAAAAAACTTAATTCAAACCTTTTTTGTAAAACAAAACACTTTTTGGATTGTAAAGAAAAATTTCAATGAAAAGTAATCAAATAATATTTTAATTTTTATACTATTATTTCCAATCTCCTTTTTTCAAACAAGGGTTGGAATCTACCTTTTCAAATAGTAAATAGTTTAAAACATTGAAAATATGGACTTCTAAGTTTACATAATCTAACTAAACCATTTTTATTCTTTTAATATCATTCAACAATACTGTCTTTTAAAAAAAAGTTTAAAAATTTAAGTCACGTCATAATGAAATAATCCATATAAGAAACATGTATGATCATAAAAATGAAAAATAATACAGACAACCAATAATAATAAAAATGGTGCCACAAATCTAGACCCACATAAGAGGGTGAAAGTAAAGTATACAACATGAATTACCTATATTAAATCATAAAAAAATAACTAAATTCCATATATAACTCTTTAGGGTCTAATATAATATGATCCAAGACCTGGAATCTAAAAATAATTGAAAGCTATGAAATTTTGACAATTTTAGGAGCTCTCTCAGTATCATCGTGTCACAAAAATCCATTTCAAGTGATCTCTTAGTTTCATCGGGCCACAACCCCTAGATAGTTCAAAAATAATTAAGAAATCACTAATATACATCTTTTAGTTTGATACCACATAATCCCATGACATTTCAACTGAAGGTGAAAAATTAAATAAGATACATTATCATTAATGAATCAATGAATAAATATAAAAAATATTTAAAGGGGAGATGCCCTGAGGTGGTGATGTGAATGACTAAACCCCTACCTCCCTAGTGGAGGTGGTGAATGATCTACCACATCCATATTCTGGCTATCCACATCATCCCTTCCTTCTGTTATCAAATATAGATTTCTTTCCTACTTTCCCAGTGATTTAAATTAGCCATAATGTTCCTGATCTCTTCAACAGTTCACCTCACCTAGTGCTTTCGGCTAAAGAGTTCACCAATGTTTTGGATCTTCTCAATCTAACATTGGTGACTCTCTTCAGGAATCGTTAAACTTTGGTCCAACCCTTCAAAAGGTTTATCTTTGGTTCTTAGGGTCTTCAGGAATGCGCATTGGTCGGTCTTTTAGACAAGAGACATATGATGATATTCTTTTCTTTAGAGGATGATATGATTGCTACCTAGTCATGAGCTCTCAGAATCCTAAGAAGTTCTATTCCTATCTTTTCTATGATCTTATGAATTTTTCTTGAAATATTATGTTCCTTCCATTGTGGTGTGGGTATGTTTTCCAGAACTACCTTTTATTTCAAAAATCCAACGATTATCAGTATTCTAGGGAACATGGTAGGCTATTATTTAGGATTTGATAGTCAAACTACTACAATTTGAAACCCTATATCCCTATAAATATGTTTCAAAGTCTATGTTTGAAATAATCTGATGGAATTCATTTGGATCATGGTCGGGGAATAATTTTTATGGAAGTGATCCTTGGTTTTTGAGTCCTAGACAGATTATTGATCGTCTTGCAATCGGTTGGGGAATCTTGTTTCATTATTCCACCAAGGATGAAAGGATCAGAAAGGGACTCACTCTATCATGAGATTCTAATCTAGGATAGAGGCTACTGATGAACCAGTAGTGAACCAGATTGTTATATCATAGGATGATTCCAATTAGAGGGAGGGAATGTCTGGTCCGGGAGGGGTTGAGAAGGTGTGCAGAGTCATCTTTGAGGAACCAGTATCCCTAATTCCATAGTCCTTACCTCTTTTTGAGGAGAGAATCTAGGTTGATAATGAAGGATACTCATCAGATGGAAGAGCCTAAGAGAATGCCACTTAGGAATATCATGCCTTATGGGGGGGGGGGGGTAGGTGAATCTAGTGAGTAGGATAACTCCATGCAAGAGAAGTTTTCATATTAATCTAGGTAATCATTCTGAATTGTTGTATGATTAATGGAAAAAGAAGGATAATAGGACCTCAAGGATGGTTCAAGAATAGTGAACTAATACATTAGCTGATTTGGGAATGTGTATGCCTTTATCAAAAGAAAACCCCATAGTTGACCAAGGTTTCTATAAGTCCGATTATGATGAAGAGATATCTAGCCAATTATCAGCTTTAGTTTAAATGGAGATCATCATAAAGGGATGTATAATCAAAGGAAGAAGAAGGTACAGAAGGTGGACCGTGATGTGGGGGGATGTATTGTGGTTAAGGAGGATAAAAGTAAAGGTCAACAGGATTATTCTCATCTACCTAAGATGACGGAAACAAGGTCTACTAGAATGAAAAAGGGGATGGTCGAAGGAATAATGACCCAAGACCAGGAATGAAAAAAGAGTCCCGATATACAAAGTAGAAAGAAAAATACCCAGAGTGGTGACCCCATGGAATATGTGAAAGGCGGTGGGGAAGAGAAGGGGGATGGGGGAAATGAAAAATAAAAATGAAAGAATATAGAGCTCATCCTAAATTCTAATGAATAATCGTGGGTAAGTTCCTTCCACATTAAGGCTTCAAAGGCAGAGGTGGATAAAATCTTAGAAAGAATACTGCAAATCGATTTAAATGAGGATCAAAGGGCTTGGATCTAAAAAAACCAAATTTTAGCACGTGGCTTCAATTAAAGAAAGATAAATGTGAAGTAATACATCCAAGATTGGGAAAAGATATCCACACAATTTGAAGACCTTGTCAAAAAATAGCTAGATATGGAGGTATGTGAACTTCAATGGGGGATATATAGGGTAAGTGATTCCAATAATTTGAGTCTTACTTTTAATGATTTTGTGATCTCTTACTATATTAACTGAACCATTCTTTTAACTTTTTTAGTTTCTTACTTTTCCTTAAAAGGGAGATCAGAATAAAAAATTTAATTTTCAGTCAAATATAAATAATATCCTTATATCACCTCCAACACCCTCTCAAGAAACAACCCCGTTTTTACATTTTATATAAGCATCAAATAACAAAATTCAATTCACATCCCATATCAGATGAATCCCAAAAAAATCATAATATAAAGTGTCTAACAATAAGAGTGTTACAACATCAAGAAAAATCATTTCCAAAAATTTCCAACCAATCCTTTAAAACATATTTGGTTAAAAAACCAGGTTATAGACATATTTCAAGAACCTCATAAGAATCAATGAATCAAAATAAATATGTCCTCTCTTAGGGGTTATTTGAAAACTAAACACTTATTTAATTGAAAACAAAACCTTAAAGCATGGTTTATATTATTTGGAAATGAAAATTAGTGCTGCACCCATATTTAATCCTAAAATTAATTTTAAAGAGACTCTAAGGAATTTTGATGAACACTTGAAAAAAAACATTTTATTTTAAAATGAATACAAAAAATATATTGAAAATAATTTATTCCATGTATAAGAAAATTTTAATTCAATTTAAGAAACCTAAAAGATTATTATATATTGTAATAACTTTATAAGAAATAATTTTACAAAAAATAAATCATTTACTGTTATTTTAGAAAAGTAATTGCATAAAAAAACCTACCTCAATCGTCTGAAACAACCAATATTCAAAGGAAAAAAGAAAAAACTGAGAGAGATTTGACCTCAAAATTCCCTAAACATCCAAATACCCATGATTATAGCAATTCAAAATTCTAAATCTGTATAGCCATTAGGGGTCATTAGGGAAATAAAAACTAAGGGAAATAGAAGTTGGGAGAGGATAAGTGGAGTAATCAGGGTCTAACCTTGAATAAATATAATTTAAATAAAATGAGGAGGCTAAAGATATATTTAAGAAGGGGATTATCTCCATTGATCTCCCCTAAATTATAACTAAACAAGTGGTGGATAGAAATAGGGTCAAACCCACTTAAAATTGAATAGGGGTAGAATTAGAAAATCATAATATTAAAATATGGGAATAAGCACCTCACGACATGGACTTTATAGATATGTTGTGGAATTCCTCCTCCATGAAGAACAAAAAATCGTAAGGACCATTATACTACAACATGACCTTCCTCTTATAAGATTAAAATTGCCTACCTGACCAAAATATATGGTGTAGGCTCACCTTTGGTTCTCCACCATGTAATAAAAAACACCCTCTATGGCATGGTCAACCACTCCCTAATAAAAAAAATTCATTAAAGAACCTTCACTTTGATATAGAGACTCCTCATACTGTGATACATTTTTCCATGACATAACCTACTATATCTCAAGATTACAGAACTCTAAAAACATCAATACACTCAAAAATTTCAAAATAATCCCATATGTTATAACATTAATACCATATTGAAATAGGGGTTTCATAATTATCCTCATGATGAAACCTCCCACCCCAAAAAAAAATTCATTGTTAAAAGTAGATGTAATGAGAAATCAAAATCTCAAATCCACCATAAGAGGTAGGGGGTCTGGGGAAAAATCAGGAGGTCCAGTTAGAATAAGGCACCAAAAAACACACAACTCCTCAAATAAATAGATAAAATTCTCTAATATCATCAATCATATCCAATAATAACTAAAACCACTATCAATGGAATAAATCCTAAAGCCCATGAAAACATGAATTAGGGCTCCCACAATTTATAATTCTCATAAAATTGTGAGAGAAAGCAAAAACACACTTATAAGAAGGATATCACATTAAAAACTCTTTTCCACAATATAAATTAATGGAAATAAGAATCCTCTATCAACCATATATAACCATCTAAGACACCATTCAAAATCCCAAAAGTGGATACCACATAAAGTAATAATAATCCTCCAAAAAGAACAAAAACCATGAAATAGGCTAGTTATGAATCCCAAATATATCTCAATCTAAGAAAAAACCTAAAGGAAAATAATAAAGTTCAATCAAAGCATCAACATATGATAAAAAATAAATGAAAATGATTCATCAATAATAAATATATCTTAATAAATAAATACATGGGTTTTAACCATGGGTTATGAAAAAAGACAAAATAACCTAGGACCAAGCTCATGGAACACCCTCTTATAGAGAACCTAACATAAACCCAAACAAGGCACAATTTCAAACTAGGTAACATCTAGAGAAAAATCTATACTCATCTAATAATCACCCTAGTTACCCAAGCATGAAACCAATGCTTCCTATGAGAAATTCCTAAATTAACAAGTACTACCACATGGATAATGTCAAAGAGGCATAAAAAACCAATGTGGAATGAAAAATACAATAAAAAATTAACACCTCACCAAATAAGGATAGAGGGATAACCCAAAAAAACCTCATTCAATAAACTCATAAAAAACATCAACTTTCTCTAAAATCATTGTGAATAAATCTAGAAATAGATGATATTCTAGGGGAGTTTCTTCTAAAAATATAAATTTTCTAATTTATAAAGAATCCCCTACTACCACAATAAAGGAAAGCCCTAAAATATCTAAAATAATAATAGTTTAGAATGTCCAAAAGCTTCACTTAAGAAAACCACAAGATATATCTTATTCTCATATGGAATAACAAGACTTTGAGAAGACTAACCCTAAACTACTGATATGAGGTCTGGAAAATGAACTCTCTCAATGACATGAGATTATAAGAAGTCATCAACAACTAACCTGAGAGAAAGAATAATATTTCTATGAAACAAGAAAAAATTACTTTAACCTTTTATGTTAATGAGTTCCAAGGGAATTTAAGTTTCCATAAATCCCTTATAAGTCCCTATGGAAGAAAAAAAATTATGATTCAAGAAGTCAAAGAGTTTAGAAAGGTTTCTATCTCCACCGCTCTATTTTTAGTCTAGTTAGGGCTAATAACTCAAATAATTACAAAAAAAATATGAGGATAATCACATGAAGGATCATACTTTAGGTTAGTAATTATGTATTCCTTTCACAACATTCTAGGTGTAATACTATAAATAACAAAAAGCACAAATTCAACAAAATAAGCACAATGTAAAAATTTCCTTTTTTTATTTAAAATCACCTTATATGAATGTTTCTAAAAACTCATTTCAAAAAATTAATGCACAATTTAAAAACAATACACTTCATTTGGAAAACTAAATAAAACCAATTTCACAACTCTTTCTAGATTAAAAATTCTAACTCAAATACTAGGGAATCCAAAACATTTACATAAAGCCCACTTTTATTTCAAAACATTTTCCAAATCCATTAATAAAATCAATCACTTAATTTTTATTTCATTAAAGTAAAAGTCCTTTATGAATAATACATAGTTCTGGGTTTTAAAAACCAAAACATCCCATGATATCTTTGTTTGAAATAAACCATGGAAACTAATTTTAAAATCAAAACATTCCATTAAAATACCTTTCACACCAAACTATCTTTTAAAATGATAGGAAAAAAATAATAATACTTCACATAAAAAAGCACACTCCATTTTCATGAAAACATTTTCAAAACCTATTTTATCACTGTATAATAAGTATAAAACACCTTAGGATCTATTATAAATCAAAATAGTTTCAAATAAAAATTCAGATGGGATGCTGAGATGTGCACAATTTGGTCGAACATGTTCCAATTATGTAGTGGCCTAAAAAATGTTTCTATAACCCTATGCAAACCTCCACATGGTTTTACAAATCGCATGAGATAACCACGATAATCTATTTCCTTTCATAATTCATCCAAAAACATAAGGAAAATCTCTAAAGTATCTCATATAACTCAATGGTGGAACAAAGTATTATAAAAAAAATTATGAACAAAATCTAAAATCATGACTCAAATCACAACTACCCATGATAACTCAAGTTTCATCATAAAATGTGTTGATAAAAAACCTATTCATTACATAAATATTGATTCCAAATAGTCTTATCTACATACTACCAAGATACAGTCAAACAAAAATAGGGCACTCTCATAACATTTTTTAATGAAACAACTTTGGTTGACTTAACCGGTCACCCGAGTCAGCTCTTCCCAAGGATCGAAGTGAGTTATTGATAACTATAGGATGAAAAAATGTTTCAACACATCAAATGAAACAAATATGGAGATGATTTCACCTTATATAATAAAAATAAATAATAAAAAAACTATATCTAGAATCCAATATGATTCATCCATACATTAAACTTCTATGCATAATGAAATAACCATGTACAAATAAATAGGCAATCCAAAAATGGATTAATCCCAATTAAAAACCTCAACCAAACTAAATTATATATATAAAACATAAAATGTACAAATAATAATAATTGGTGCAAGGAAATTGAGTTATAAACACCTCACATGAACCAAATAAGGAAAGGATGAAAATAAAACACACCTAGTCGAATTGGCCAATACATACTCCTCCCAAAATAAATCAACAACCCATGACACTACCCAAAGAACCCCATATTACCCACTATCAATCACTACATCCATAAATTCCATCAATATTCTATATAAATTATAACCAAATTAGGATCAATACCTGGGAACTTGTAAGAAAATCACGAAGATTGTACACACATAGGTATGTTTGTTGGGTGCGAGCTAAGCATGCCTTATAAGATTTAACCAAATAGTTTATGAAATTAATTTAATAAAATAGTTCATATATTCTAGTTTAAATATATATATATATAGATTATGATTTTTCATATGTAAATCACATAGAACAATTATTATATTTTTTGCCTTTTGCAAATACAAAATAAAACCCTTTTTGGAAAAAAACACTCTCAGTCTTGAAAACCAAAATTTCATACCTAGGTAATTAAATCAATATTTTATTTTTAAAAAGTTATTTTAAATCCACATTTTACCAAATAGGGTTGGAGAGGGGGGAATACAACATTAAAAACATGACTAAATATAAAACATTTAAAAATGTGAACTTCTAAGAATACATAATCAAACCAAACCATTTTCCTTATTTCAAAACCATTCACAAATACCCCCCTTTAAAAACTAGTTTAGAAAAATAAAATCACATCATAAAGAAATATTATGCATAAATAACTAGAATAATCATTAAAAATGAACAAAAAACAAAAAACTAATAATAATGGAAATTTCACAAAATATCTGGACCCACACAAGGGGATGCAAGTAAAGTAAAAAATGGGAATTCATTATATAGATTTATCAAAAAAGAACTAGGTGTAATGGGAAAATACCTAGGGTATATCATAATATGATCCTAGATAAGGCATAATGATACACTATATATCTAAATGATCTTGAAATTCTATAAGCTTTCTTGCTCTCAAAGGGTCCCAAAATACATTTTGGGAGAACTCTCTATCTTATAATAAGGGTGTTACAACATTAAGAAAACTCATTTACAAAATGTTCTAACTGAGTCATTATTTTTTTTTGAAAACAAAACCAAGTTGTGGGCATCCTTTAAAAATGACACAATAATAAAAGCTCAAAACAAATATTTCCTCCCACAGGATTCACATGAAAATTAAACACTTATTTAATAGAAAATAAACACTTAAAACATGGGTTATCTACTTAGAAATAAAAATTAGGGATAAACCCTCATTTAAATATAAAATTCATTTTAAAGATCCTCTCATGAATTTTCATAAACACCTAGAATACATAATATTTTTTAAAAAATTAATACTAAAAATCATTTGAAAATAATTTATGTTAAGTATAATAAAATTTTAAAAAAAATTACAATCCTTTTATGGGTAATATATATGAATATAAATTCTTAAGAAATAATTTTATAAATAATCAGGTATTTTACAACTTTTTAAAAAATAATTTCATAAAAACACCTACCTCAATCATCAAAATAACTCACCTTATATGATGAAAACAAAACCGAGGAGGGTGAAGACCTGAATAATCCCTAAAAATCAAAATCCATTTGATTAGACCCATCCCAAACACTAAATTCAACACACACTATAATTTGGGTTCATGGGGGAAATGAAAACCAAGGTGAATAGAAGCAGGGAGGCAAGAATAGGAGAGATCAAGGTTTAACCTTGAATAAATCCACTTGAAATCAAAGTAGGAGTCCAAATATCCATAGAGGTAAAGAGTAGGATCTCTATTGATCTATCTTATGCACCGATCAAATAAGAAGGCATGGAAAAAGGGAAAAACCCCATGAAAATTAAATAGGGTTAGAACTAGAAAATCATAAAATTAAAATATGGTAATTAAAAAATCATGACATGACCCTACTAGCCATGATGTGAAACACCTCCTATAATAAGTACAAATAATCCCAAGGCCCAGATAACTATGAAATTTTCTTCTTCTTCCATATAAATGACTGAAATCAATTGCACAAACTGAGTCATGGTACCCTTATAAAAAATAATAAAAACTCTTCAAGGTGTGGTTAGCCACTCCCTAAGAAAAAATAAAGGCACGAAAGAACCTTCAATAAAAGATAAAGACCCTTTATGTTGTGATTCAAATGGATACAATTTGAATTAATGAAACTAAAGACTACAGAACTCCAAAAAAATAAAACACTTAAAAAATAAAAATAACCCAAAATTATAAAATTTTAATACCATTGTGACATAGGTATTCATGGTATATGTAATGATTATTGAGTTAGATAGATATTGGAATAATGAAATTTTGTAGTGGACACTAATAGAACTATTAATAACATGATCTCAAAGAGTTTTTGTTGTTGGTTGTGATTAAAGAGGAGAAAATATATCTATAATATTTAGGTACCATACTTTTATTATTGGAATGAATAAATATGAATTAAGTGGAAGACACAAAAAAGAGATGTTTAGGGCACCCTCATCGAGGTGAATCCAGTTTGGCCTGATAATTGATTATGAGGGGTTAAATTTCTTTCTCAATCATTGACGTCGAGTCACCATTTTTTTCTTAATAGAAACTCCCAATGGTTTCCACATCCATAACTAGGCACATACCTTCTTTTCAGAGGATATTTGTAAGAACCCGGTTCATCTTTAAAGTATAGATCCCTTACATTCCATCAATTTTCTATTTAAATGTTAAATTATAGCCTATTGTGAATGACCTATGAGGTTATAAAGATAAAAGGAGTTTCTAAGGATCATTCGATGCTCAAATCCTAGATTTTGGGAAGGAAAACTATTGGCCCATAATTAGTTCAAACCGTGCAAGAAAGGCCATATAGTTGGAAAAACTATGCGAGGTATGGGTATAGAGAAAGAGAAGCTCACGTGGTTATAAAAAACCCTGAAAATGGGAATCATGACCATGTGAGAATTTCTGCATTTTTGACATAGGATTTTTTCATGGTTTTCACACTTTTAGTCAAACTGAGCGGATAAACTATGAGGGGTTCCCCTTCCGTACAGCTAAGCGTGCATGGTTGGAACACAGTATCTCCAGTCGTGAAACCCCATGTTTTGGGTGAATTAACTATTTTACCCCAAATTAAATCTATTTATAACATATCTCTCCCATTTCTCCAATGCACAACAACTCACCCCCTCTAAGCAGTCTTTGGTGTCTATTCTTAGAAACAAAGGATCTCCTCCATTTTGTATCAGATTTGATCACCGTCAGTCTCCTTGGAATAGAATTAATAAGATATCGATTAATTTTGTGTCATTCCATGGTTGGTTTGGTATTAGTTTCACTATTTAGGTGTAATGTAATTTTTCATATTATCAGGTTCTTTATCAATTAGTCAAATTTCTCCTGATCCGAGTCAAATTAGGTCTGATACTGGATGAGATATCAACTAAGGACCTAAGATAGGTGGTATTGTTCCTTTCATTTAATGTCAAAGTGTTTATACATGCTATTGTGAAGTGTGCCCAATTCATGGGTGATGCCTTGAAATGAATTTAAATTCATGAATTGAATTGTTATGCATGGACCATGTAATTAAAGAGGCCTATTAATGATTAATTATTGGTTGAGGACATTGAAACCATAACTACCCCTTTGTGTGTGTTGTTTATTTAAATGGGACATTATGATGGAATATGAATTGGGATTCCTTTGGGGTGTGCCTATTTACCTTTTCCTTGGGATATGAATTGTGATATGAATTGTAAATCAAATTGATGAATTTAATTATGAATTGATAAGTGATTTAAATTGTAATATCAATTTTCATTGAATTGATTAATAATAAGGGATGTATTACCATGTCCTTATCCTTGGATATTTAATATCCTTTTAAAGCTTGATTCTCCCTTATGTTGTTATTCATATGTGATTAATTGAGAGAGAAGTCTTTTTAGCTTGTCCAATACCTTGAGTCACCTTGAAAGGTGAGATTTAAATGGAATGTTATTGGTATTGACCTTAACATGTATTAAATGAAATTGTTTAAATGGTATTAAATTAGTTAAATGATTATATTCCTTGGGAGACACATGGATTCATATGATAATTCCATGGATAGACTCAATTTAGCTATACCTTGCTTATGTACAAGTGATACCTAGACTCCCTAGTGGACTGCCAAGAATAGACTTAGAGGGGATGAGTATTATATGTCAAGTGATACTTAGAATTCCAAATAGATTTCCAAGGATGGAATAAAATGGAATGTTATCATATATGACATGGGTGATACTTGGGTAGGCTTAGTGGACCACCGAGGATAGACTCGAATGTAAGGGATGTTGTACCACACATGGAGTGATACATGAGTTCTTTTTAGGATCACTATAGATGAGCATGTAGGGTGTTAGTTTGTATTATACATAGAGTGATACCTGGATTCAAAATTAGAAATTATATGGATGATCTTAGGTTCATAAATGAATAATGAATGAAATGATTTATATGATGCGTCTTCTAAGATAAAGCACAATCTTGGATTTAGTTTTTGTTTTTATTTTATGTATGGTCTGTTTAGGCATATTTTGATCAGGTTATTATAGGGGACATTGGGATTTATTCTAGGTCTTGAGGATTGCATAAATGAGTTTGAATGATTAAATGAACATGATTATAAATGATAAACTAAAATTTATAGGATTTTTACTTTCATTACATCATTTACATATTATATTACAACCTATAAACTGTGACTATTATATACTCACTGACTAGATGGCACTTTAACTTACGTGGTTTCTTACTAGGATTTTCTCTCACACCCTATTTGGGACACCCATGGGTACCCAAAAAACTATATGTTTGTAGGTATGGATAAGGGCAAACACCCAAATAAATGTTCTTGATCGAAGGGGAGCATGGGACTGATATGAGGATTATAATTCCAACTGAGATACTTTTTGGCCTATTAGTACTATTATCACTTGTATTGTATTGATGCCATGTATACCTATTTTTTCTACTTTATAGAGACATATATCATCATCATTGTATATGAGCATCCTTTTGATATTATTATCTTTTCGTTTTGTGTATTTGTTGTTTGTATGATTTACTACTTATTCTACTTATATGTCATTGATATTACACTATGCTAAACTCTAATAATGAGGGAATAATATCTCCATAGACACACCTAGGCCATAAATTCTAGTTAACAACCTTTGGAATTTTGGGAGATACACTTGAGGCCATGTGAACCACCAGGCTTGGAGAAATGTGGAGTGGCATCCGGATCTGAGACATTACAAATTCATATTAGAGAATTATTTTCTAGTTTTTTTTATTATTTGGTGACAATAGAAAGGTATAGAAATAAATTGGGATTTGGTAATGAGATATCCCTGGGAGTAGCTACCTCTCATACAAGAAAAAACCAAATTACCTCGAATGAAATTTCAATTTTATGGATTTTTATTATTACAGTTTATTTGATTCCACTGTTGGGTGACACACTTGAATTTTAATTTTATTATTAATATGTTAATGGGTTATATTTTGTCTTAAACCAATGAGATGATGGTATTCTATCTCATGCATCATTTTAGTAACCTTACAAGAATCACATGCCAGGAATTATGACAGACTATTTAGGATGAATTTGTTGTTGCATACTGTTGTGATATGTGACATGATAGTAATACCTATTATTGTGATAGAGAATATGGAGTGAGTTATGGTGTGAAATAGGTGGACACTATAATTTGATTCTTGAGGATTATGGGCCCTCATGGATCAGAATTTGGGGAACCATTAGTTCAATATTTTTAATGAACTATAATATAAATGTAAAATGGGTATGAATTCTAATGAATTGGAAATTGAAAATACTTATAGTAGAGAACTTGACCAAGAACCAACATTAGTAGTGGGAATTATGCAGTATCTCTCACTTTTATACAATCTGTACATCACCAGGACCTAACTCTCAGAGAATTAAGGGGAGTGTGTTCTTATAAAGGATGGCTTGTACCTATCCTATTTCAATATATGTGATTTTTAGCAACAAACCTTAACAATAACTTGATATAAGTCATGATATTGGAATTTATAGAGGTATTATACCATGAATCCCTCCAGTCATATGCTAATAGGGTTGCGAAAAACATACTATAGAGGTGATGGGACATAGAATACCTCTGAATCCACTAGTAGTTCCAGTTGTGGAATCAATAGATGTACCAGATGAAGGTGATGAGGCATAGTTTAGGAAGGATTTATGCACTTATTATAGTTAGTTCATGGAGCATTTCAACCTTCCCGGACTATGGAAGAGTTTTCATGTGAGTTCTAGTAGTAGTATCCACCCATGTTTTGAGGGAATGGAAGACCACATGCTGTAGAGTCATGGATAGAGTCCATGATATCTATCTTCAATCATTAAGAGATGCCTCCCAAGGGGAGGGTAAATCTTGCAACATATATAATGTGTGATTCTTCTAAGAGATAGTGGGATATCTTTACTCATATGGAATTTCATCGGGATATGTATTGGCAGGATCTTCATACGGCCTTCTATGAAAACTTTTATCTCAAGACAATAAGGGTCAATAGAGCTCAAGATGTTTTGCACATGAAGTAGGGTACATTATTAGTTATGGAATTTTCATCCCATTTTACTGATCTCCAGTGATTCACACCTATTCTGATGGCTGAAGAGCTATCAAAAGATAAGAAATTTGAGGATTGTATCAGATATGAAATTCGATCTCAGGTGAATGTATTTTGGTTGAATACTATTTATAGAATAATGAATCAGGTGATTATCACATAGCAAAACTTGAGAGAGGAAAGAAGTGAAAGCTTGTGAAATTCAACATATCAACATGGTACTGCATCAACCAGTAGTAGTAAGAATCTTCTGGAGATTCCAAACAGTGATATTAGTAGTCAAAGCACATACTTAGGTATCTAGGTGAGGTTCTAACAATGCGGTAGGCTAGGACATATGAGGACAAAGTGTATGAGGTACCCAGTCATGTGTCAATCCTATGTAAATATGGGTTATCTACAACACTTATGCAGAACATTTCCTTCAGTATCTAGTGAGAGAGGGTGTACACCAAATCCACATTTAAGAGTTGGGATATAAGCTTCTCACTAGGAAGAGAACTATAGTATAGTTTCCTGATCAGGCTGAGGTGGTGGTTGTGGTTGTGGTAGTCAGAACCTAGTTTTGTAGTGATAGTAGAGCAGATCTGCTTAAGGTAGGTAGGAAATATCATAGGGCCATAATTCATGCTAGATATATATAGTGAAACTAATTCTTGAATAGTAGGATCCCAAAACTTCTAATGTCAGAGGTACTATTCTATTAGCCTCTACTATATCATCTATACTTTTTGATATAGGGTCTTCACATAGCTTTATATCAGAGCCCATTATGAAGGGCCTTGGTCTCAGTGTTTATACTTCTGATGGATTCATGACACTTGAAACTCCATTGGGGATTATAAAGGAGGATGTAAATTAGTGTAGGGAGTTACCCATTGAGATTAGCGGGTGTCACTTCGTATGGGACCTCTTTGTCCTTAAGATGATAGGTTTTGAAATCATTCTCAGGATGGACTGGTTGGTACCCTTTCATGCCTTCATCAATTTCTATCACCTCAGGGTGACCTTTAAATCAAAAAAGGGAAAATATTTTATTCATAAGGGTAAATGATATGTATAGGTGAGTTAAGATGGACTTGAGCATCATGGGATGGGCAGGATGATAACCAATATTGTGAGATTATATCTCGATGATCAGGGAAAACGTTAGGAAAATTTGCATCCAATGGCTGATCATTTCAGGGATGTTTTCCTAGATTATTTTTTGGACCACCTTTGGAGAGAGAGGTATAATTCTATTTTAAGATAGTTATAGGAGATTCACTGATATACATTCCTCCTTATAGGATGGATACTACTGATATGTTTGATCTCAAGAGGTAGCTAAATGATTTAGATGAAAATGGGCTTATCCAACCAAGTAATTCTCTATAGGGTTAATCGATCCTTTTTTAGTAAAAGGAGGATTATACCCTCAGGATATGTGTGGATTATCATAAATAGAACCAGATGATGGTTAATAACCAATATCCTCTACTATAGATAGATGATCTCTTCGATCAGCTCCAAGGAGTTCAGGTGTTCTAGAAGATTGATTTGAGATTTGGTTATCATCAAGTTCATGTTAGACCATCAAAAATACCTCACCCAACCTTTCATAGTAGGTATGGTCTATATGAGTATTTGGTTATGCCGTTTAGTCTCATGAACATGCTAGCAGTCTTCATGGAACTAATGATCTGAGTGTTCAATCCTTATCAAGATTCATTTGTGGTGGTTTTCATGCAAGATATCTTGGTGTATTCTCACAATCAACACAAACATGACAAACACATTGAGAACATATTGGATATACTAAGAGAGAATCATATATATGCTAATATCACAAAGTAATACTTTTGGAAATATGAGATTCACTTCTAGGGACACATCATCTTAGATACATGAGTATCAATTGACCAAAATAAGGCGAGAGTTTTGGTTTTCTGGGAGTATCACAATAATGTATTTGAGGTGTAGAGTTTCTTGGGGATAGAAGGTTTCTATAGGAATTTCATACAATAATTATCACTCCTATAATCCCCACTTACATGATTAATTAAAAAGGGTGTGAAGTTTTTATGGTCAGATTCAAGTGAGATGGCCTTTTAGAAGTTGAAATGTAGATTAACTTTAGTGTTGATACTAATTTTTCTAGAGACAAGAAGAAGTTACACTATTTACTAGGATGCATTAGGTATCAGGTGAGGATTTGTTCTTATGTAGGGTGATAGAGTTGTGGAGTATGGGTCTTGGAAATTAAAGACACATGAGTGGAACTAATCGACACATGATATCGAGTTAGTTGTAATTTTTAATGCATTTCTCTATTGAAGACAATAATTAGAGAGTGTTTTGTGGTGTTTATGAAAAAAAGCCTCAAGTACATATTTACATATAGTGATATGAACCTGATGTAGTGAAGGTAGGTGGAATACCTACAGTCCTTCAATTTTAAGCTTACCTACACACCTAATAAAGGTAATGCAGTGGCTGATGTACTGAACATGCGAAATCAGATACTGGCAGTTCAGCAGGCTAGTAGCGAGTAAAATATCATGGATTTGTTCTCTAAAATACACTTGTATGTGAATGATAGTTACTAGAAGATCTTTCTATTATCCATATTTATTACCTCTACCCTTCTAGAAATAGTAAGGATGATGAAGCTATCAAATTCTGAAGGTCTAGTCCAATAGAAGAGTGTGGTAGGGGAGGACCCTCCTACTGGTTGGATCATTGGAAAGGATGAAATTATTCTTATACATGGTCGCATATGGGTATCAATATACATGCATGAGGATTTGATGCAAGAATTTCATGCTTCAACTTGGGCAGTTCACACCAGCATCACTAAGATGTATCAAGATTTACATAACCAATATTGGTGGCCGAGTATGAAAAGATATCTAGCTAGATTTTTTATGAGATGTTCCACCCATCAGTAGGTGAAGGTAGAACACCAGCGACCAACTAGAATTTTACATAAGTTACTCATTCTTGAGGGGAAGTGGGTTGATGCCATGATGGAATTCTTGATAGGTTTACTAAAGTCACCTCAAGGTAATGATTCCATACGGGTTGTTGTGGAAAGGATCATGAAGGTTTCACATTTCCTGCCGATCAAGGAATCCTTTAGTGTTGATTAGCTTGGGAGGTTTTATATCCTTAAGATAGTATGACTTCATAAGGTCCCATGCACTATCTTTTCAGATAGGGATTTATAGTTTAAGTCTCATTTCTAGAAAGGGCCATTGAAGTAGTTGGGTATGAAAAGATATCTTTTCAAATAAGGATTTATAGTTTAAGTCTCATTTATAGTTTAAGTCTCATTTCAAAAATGTAGACATTATCACACATCTACTTCTATATCAACTAAACCTACTTAGAGGCATCCTAAATTATACAGGGTAGGTTTAATGGTCTAAAAAACCATGTGAGGCATGGGCTGAGAGTAGGTTGAGCTCATAAGGTTAGAAAAAAACAATGTGAAAAGGGACACATAGATGTGTGATAATGTCTACTTTTTTTATTGAAGAGTTTTTCACGGTTAGTCAAAACCTTGCAGACAAACCATGCGAGGTACCCCTTCCTTACAACTAAATGTGCATGGTTGGTGCATGGTTTAGAAAATCACGTGACCAAACCATACGACCCCATATTTTTAGTGAATTTACAATTTTACCCCTAATTTAATCTATTTATAACCTATCTCTCCCATTTCTCCAATTCATTTCCACTCACCCCCTTTGAGACCTCTTTGGTGACTATTCTTAGAATTGAAGGATATCCTCTATTTGGTATCATATTTCAGCACCATTGGTCTTATTGGATATGTATTGATAATATCTTGATTCCTTTTGTGTCATTAATTACTTGGTTTTGTTTCAAATTTTCTATTTAGGTGAAAGCCAACTTTCCCTATTATTAGGTTATTTGTTTGTTCTTCTATATTCTCATGATATGAGTCGAATCAAGTGCTGATACTGGATGAGCTATCCACTACGAACCAATGGTAGGTTGTATCATGCCTTTAATTTAAAGTATAAGTGTTTATATATACTATTTTCCACATTCCCAATTTTTAGGTGACACCTTAAAACGAATTTAAATCTTTGAACTGAATTGTTAGGCATGTCCCATTTAATTAAAGAGGCCTATTAATGATGGATTATAGGTTGAGAAACTTGAAACTGGAACCACCAATTTGGTTATGTTGTTTATTTAAATGGTCCATTATGATGGAATATAAATTTGGATACCTTTGAGGTGTGCCTACTTACTCCTTTCCTTGGAACATGAATTGTAAAATGATTTTTAAATCAAATTGATGAATTAAATTATGAATTCATAAGTGATTTTAATTATAATATCAATTTTAATTTAATTAATTAATAGGATTGGATGGTTAACCATGCCATTTTCCTTGGATATGTAATAGCTTGTTGAAGCTTGAGTCTCCCTTATATTGTTCTGCCCATGTGAGTAATTAAGAGGTATGTATTTTAGCTTGGATAATTCCTTGAGTCTCCTTCTAAGGTGTGATTTAAATGTAATGTTCTTGTTATTGACCTTGAAATAGAATAAATGAAATTGTTTAAACGGTATTTAATTAGTTAAATGCTTATATTCCTTGGGTGACACATATATTTATATAGTAATGCCCTGGAAAGATTCAATTGGTCTGTACCTTGTTTATGCCTGAGCAATACATGGACTCCCTAGTGGACTTCCAATAATAGACTTCGAGGGGATGACTATTTTATGTTGAGTGATAATTGGAATTACAAATGGATTGACGAGGATGAACTCAAGCGGAATTCAATCATATATTCCATGGGTGATACTTGGGCTCCCTTAGTGGACCACTAAGGACATACTCGAATGGAAGGGGGGTTATACCATATATAGAGTGATACCTGAGTTTTTTTTGAGGATCTATATTGATGGGCTTGTAGAGTGCTGTTTTATATTATACCTAGAGAAATACCTAGATTCCAAATTAGGAATTCCATGGATGGTTTTAGGTTTAAAAATGAATAATTAATGAAATGATTTATAGGAAGCATCTTCCAAATAAAACCCAGGCTTGGATTCAGTATTTTTTTTATACTTTATGGATGATCTATTTAGGCATTATTTTCTCATGTTATTATGGGGGATGCTGGGTTTTATCCCAAGTATAGAGGATTAATTAAATGATTTTGAATGATTAAATAAACTTAATTATAAATGAGAACCTGGAATTTATTAGATGTTTACTTTAAGTACTTCCTTTACATATTATAAAACATCCTACACACTGTGATTGTTATACACTCACTGACTAGATGGAACATGAACTTTGGTGGTTGCCTAATGGGATTTTGTCTCACACCCTATTTAGGTTGCCCTTGGGTACTTGAATAGACTGTATGATTGCAGGCAGGGATAAGGGAAATCACCCTACTATAGGTTCTTGATCGCTTCTTAAGATAATGGGAGAATGGGACCAAGATGAGGATCACAATTCTAGATGGGATAATTTTTGTCCTATTTTTACATTTTATCTTTTATTTTACTAATGCCATGTATACCTATTTTGGATGCATTGTAGAGACATGTATCATCATAATTGTATATGATAATACTTTTGATATTTTTATCTATTCCTACTATGTATCTGTTGTCTGTATGATTTAGTACTTTCTCTACTTATATTTCAATAATATTCCACTGTGCTAAACTCTAATGATGAGGGAATAGTCTACCCACAAACACACCTAGGCCCTCACTGCTAGTCATAAAATTATGACATTTGGTGAGATGCACTTGAAGCCATGTGACCCACTGATATTAGGGCTCTATGGAGTGGTATCTGGGTTTGGGATGTTACAAAGGTGGTCAGTTTGGGTTTCAAACCCAATGATGCTTAGGAACTAACATTTGTCTAGTAGATAAGAGGTTGGAGCCGTCACACCCTTTTTAGGGGAATTGTTGCAAACTCCAGGACTCTATTTTAGATTTAAGATACATTTGTGAATCTATTCCTAATTTTGATTCGAGAATGGTCACCCAAATAGAATGATCATAGGTTAATCCTTTTTATTTACAGGATAAGGGGGTATTATTAGTGAATCCTTATTTATTTACCAAAGTATCTTCACCCACTTCCTAGTAATGAGTGAATTCTTATATGATTATGACACATAACCATGGAATTTTTAATTTTCTACCATGTGTGGAGGTAGTTAATATTCTGAGGAGGGGATTGAGCCATTATGGGACATCCTATATTTACTACTTATACCAGGAATAAAAAACAACATAGTTTTTTAAAGCCTATGTTGTTTAACATCATGAAAAAAGAACATATATGTGGGCACATAGGCACTAGGTATTCAAAACCGAGTCTCGAGGATACATCCTACGTATCCAAAATATTGTCAAAATCAAAGTTATCATAGTTTTTTCATGACCTTAGGACTAAACCCATGGTAGATTCCCTTATATGGAGGAAATCATATCATACCACTCATTGAGTCTTACACACTATGGTTTCTCTTGCTGGTGGATATTCATGATGCAAATTATATGACCATTATAATTCCCTAATCCCACATGAGTCATACTCAGTGTGAGAAACAAGTGGAAAAAATTAATCAATCTCATTGCCTATGGATATAGGACTCATGTATTAGGACAACCCTTTTGATGATTATTATGGATATTGGTCCTTAAAAAGGAATCCTACATATCTTGGTTATTATATGAATCAAAGTCATCATAGTTCAATTGATTTCTCAGTTTGTTGATGGATGAGGTAGAATGATCATCCCATGGGAATGATTGGGTTCTAATGGTTGAAGCATCAGATACATGAGGGGAATTACACCAAAGTAGATTCCCATTAGAGCTTGGGCCTTAAAAATGAATCCTATGTATCCTGGTTATTACATGAATCAGAGTTCTCATAGTTTATTCATGACCTTGGGACTAACCCTATATTAGATTCCCTTATATGAAGGCAATCATATCATGACACTCATTGGGGATTACACATTGAGGTTTTCCTAACTGATGGAGATTCATGATGTGAATGATATGAACATTTAAATTCCCTAATCCCACATGATTCATACTCAGTGTGAGAATCACGGGGAAATAAGTAATCAAACTCACTATATCTAGATATGGTACTTATGTACTGGGATAGACATTGGGATGTTTATTATGGAGCACGAGCCTTAAAAAGGAATGCTATGTATCTTGGTTATTACAAGAATCATAGTTCTCATAGTTCATTTCATTTCTTAGTCCACTGATGGATGAGGTAGAATGATCATCCAATGAGAATGATTGGGTCCTGAGGGTTGGATTTTCGGAGACAAGACGGAACATAAACCAAAGTGGATGCCTATTTGAGCTCGGGCCTTAGGAAGGCGTCCTACATGTCCTGGTTATTATAGGAATGAAAGTTCTCAAAGTTCAATTAGTTAGGGTTTACATAGTGAGGTTCCTTGGCATGGGATAAATATCATATTATTCTTATGATCAAGCCTTAGACACTGAGGTTTGCCTTATAGAGGCTGGACAAGGTTATCAAGTCCTGGGATGCCCGCTTGACCTAGTCTGTTTTTCAACCTGACATGTGTTGATTGTATTCTTGAAATTACTTGATTTTCTACTTGATATGTTAGAATATTTCTATCTTACATGTACAAATACAATAAAATGATCTAGTTTAATTGTATGAGGAACATCCCATAACCTGGATGGCATGTCTGGAGGTTGTCGCATGATCAATTATGGCTTTTTGAAAGGACATCGCAAGGCCTAACAAACTTTTTATAGAAGTCGTCGCATGATTCCAAATGACATGATTAATGGGAATCACATGATTCAAGTGACTTACCATGGTGTAATATTGAAATCTAGATGACATGCTTAGAGGGAATTGTGAGATTCAATGTGACATGTCTAGAGGGTGATGCATGAACTAGGTGGACTTGTGTGGATGTCATCGTGAAAGCTGACTGACAAGCCCAGAGGATGTAGAAAGAGCTAGATGACATATCCTGGTGGTATCATGAAGCTTAGTTGACATTTACTAGTTCCTCCATATGATATGGGTGACATGTCTTGAGGATATTGTGAAGTATTGATGGTGAACTCAGAGGGTTTTGAGAGACTTGGTAAGTGAGGACTCCAAATCTATTGATCACAATAATAATCATAGAATGAAACTGAATTATAGAGGGACAAAAGCCCCAAAAGCACCCTGTAAAGAAATAAGGCATTTTCCATCACCGGTAGGAGTGATAACCAGTGTGACTACAAAAAGCGTAGTACCAATGGGTGAAGTCATTATAGAGTTATCATTTCCTATCACATCTTGATAGAGAATGTATTAGAAGATTCATAACTCAGAGGATGAGCTCTAAGGTATATTGTACTAATTAGAGTAACCTTTGGATGGTTTTCCCATGTCACCACACCCTTAGGAATCACATTCAAATACCAGCCTAAGGAGTTCATGGAATTATTATGAGACCTTTACAAAAATTTGTAAACATCAGGAGTTAGATATTTTATTCCCCATTGGACTAAAAAATGGTTGTTCAGGGTACACTATAAATCACCATGGACGAATAGGGTCATCTCATTGTCAATTAATTGGTAAGGATAAACTCATTACTATGCTTAAAGGTTCATGGAACCATTGAAACTATACTAAATCCATTTATGTTTTATTTTGAAACAGTGGGAGGTTTTAGAGGAGTGGAAAATCCTTTCGTACCCCATATATTCTCCCTATGGTACGTCGGTGGGAGAGGAATTTGGAACCGACCAGAGGATTGATCATGATAGATCCTTGAGTCGAATGGCCCAGATGAGGGAAGTGATTAATACCTCTAGAGAAATCAAGTCAATGTCATCACCCTACATATATCCTACACAGGAAGAGGAGGGGAAAAGGAAGCACTATAAATTTTTAAAATCCTCTTCTTTAGAACCCCCAAGTAAGTGTAGCATATAACTCTTTTAATATTTTAGATTATTTTGGTACCACATTATAACATGTCAAAAATGTGAAGGTATTCTTCGATCCCACTTATAGGAGTATGTATCCTCTTTTAATTATGTAGGAAAGTGTTTGGTTTCTTTAGAATATCCTTCACTATCAGGTCCGAACTGTCAAAAAGTGAAGGTGTTTTAGGTGTTGGATAAATCATGTGTGTTGCCTACCGCAGACATCCCAATAGTCAAACCACTTGATTAAGTATGAGTGAATTCACTTTTGGAGGATATTTACATAGGTATATATTCTTCTACCATGTTATCCCTAATGAATGTGAGTTTTGGAGAAGATGAATACTTCCTCAAAACCAGTAACAATATTTATTTGTGTCATATCATTTGAAATTATCTTTTATTTCTATATCTCTCAAGGGTGTCGAGTGAATTATGTATTTGGGAAAAGCACCCTAGGTTCAAAAAAATTTATTGTTGTAAGAGGTTGTCTCCTCTTCACCTGAAGATGGAGTTGGGGCATTTGATGTCACTAGTGACGTGACCGAGAAAGGTATGTTTCTAAAATCGATTACATCCACTGGTTATTTTTGGATTTCACATGGTTTATCTTTTGTATGATAAACCCTTTCCCCCTTATTTCAATGTATTAACACCGAATTTTAGAGGATCTAGTCCCTACTCCCTTGGGGGTTCCTTTGATCGGATCAACCAATATTGAGGCTAGTTCCCTTCCAACTTTGTCCAAGACCACAAGCATGAATCTTTATCTAAGAAACCTAGTATTTAAATAGGATCCCATTTCTAATATGGGTTTGGATCAAGGCCCGAGGTCTGCATAATTATACCAGTAGATGTGGCGAAAATGTAGAGGGAGATATGGGCCTTAGTTTTAGAGATACCCTTAGAAGAGTTGAAGGATTGGTTGGGCCACTATCAATTTATATTTCCTACCCTTGGTTATGAGGGATTTGATTATACCTAACTCCATACATGGGTGAAGGATTTAATCTCTCTAAGATAGAAGAAGAGGGACTTTGAATCAAGGTTGGTAGTTTCTAGGTATTCCACTTTAGTGAAGCAGAACTGGGATGTGGCAGCAAATGAAGCTTCCCAACATGTGGTGGAGGAGAACACTCACTGAAACATGGTTGGTGAGAGGAAGATTGAGATTGATTATATCAATTCTACAATCAACCATCTTCAATATGAGATCATCCATCTTCAATAAGAGATATCCAAGTTCCAACATGCACTCCAAATATCAGAGGAAACTATGCTAGAGCAATATGAACTTCTTGACATGGAATATAAGGTGAGACTTGAAGACGTTTCTAAGGAAGAGGAGTTGAATTAGGTTAAAAATGTTAAAAATGAGTGTATTGACTTGTTACGCCAATTTATTAACTCCCTAGAGTAAAATCATATAGAGTTCAAGTATTATTATTAGCACATGCTGTGATGGAGTTGTAATTTTAAAACTTTTCTTTGGATCATATATTCAATGGGAGAGATTCCAGTATGTGGAGATTCCTTCTATCACATGATATCAATGAATGGATCTGGTAAACTCTATATCTTGTTTTCTAGTTTTCTTTCATTCATGATGTTCATGACATTTTCCTAATCCAATGTTATGTTAATCACCCAAGATATCCATCATTTACATAATATCATGTAAAAATAAATGTCTATATCCAAATATTTAAATCATAACAGATTATCATCGAGAAGTGATCATGAATTCCCACTAACATGTTATTCCTTGTTGATGTATTAGTTTTGATTATCATGAGATTACCTGTTTCATAAAAGAATAATATGGGTAGAATATATGTCCTAGAGGGAGAATGCTCTATCTTTGTCCGAATCCAATAGGCTTTGAGAGTATAGATTTATTTGTTTCCAAGGCCATATAGTGGGAATTATAATATATTTAATTTCTATAGAATAAATGACTACTGAACTATAACTTAGGATATTTTATCTTGGACATTCTATCAGTGTAGTTTAGGATATTTTATCTTTGAACTTCTATCATTGTGTTTTAGGGTATTTTAACTCAGACCTTCTATCACTGTATTTTATGGTCTTTTTGCTCAAACCTTATATCACTATAATTTAATGTCTTTTAGATCATACCTTAGGATTCTATAATGTTTAAAGTCTTACTTCCAAGACTTGATCGATGATCATGGAATATGGTGCATATTTTCCATTAGTGACCCAAAAAATACTAGTATGTTGAGTTCTACCATGGTGTTGTTGAGGCTTATGTGAATTAGAGATCCTTTCCTTAAAGGAAGATATTCCTCTAGTTGGTAGGTCAAATACCTCATGCGTTGGTAGCATTGTAAAACATAGGTGTCTCTACGCTTTTCTAAGGTCCATGGATGATTTGTGGTTGTAATATTGGTTTTGGGTGAAATATAAAGGAAGCTAGGTCCACTTGGATATTTGGAATGTGGATGTTGTAAATTATATTCCTAGGAGCTTGAATCAATGGATAATGGAATGGGGCATACATACATGGGATTTCCCATGATACCCTAAGGTTTTGAGTTCCATTTCTATGTCACTAGGGATCATGAGGATTGGAACTCCATCCTATAAGAAGGTGACGACTCTGGTTGGTAGGTATAATCCCTTTATACATCAATAGCATAGACAAACAGAGGTATCCCCACTCTTTTCCAAGGTCCACGGTAAATTTTGAAAGAATCAAGTGTATGTCCAATTAATTTGGGTATGAAGGAAAATCTATCCAGGATGAGTTCTAGAATCCTAGGGAAATTTAGCTTGTATTTTTTGAAATTCTCTCCATTCGCACTGTGGTTTTGAATCATGAGGTGTGGGACATCAAAAGTTTCATGAATTGAGTATTTCCTTCCTTCTTTGAGAACGGGTAAAAAAACATAGTAACGTAACACTGAGTATATTAAATCCACATGAATAGTCTGGTTACAGGGATTGTATATCATGGTCTTGGAATATTTGAGTTAACTAGAGATGATAACCTGTGGGTACAGGTCAACCATTGATGATGATATGAGCCTCTACCATTTCATGTGGTTAAGATGATAACTTCTAGATTTAAGGGGGGCCTTCCTAGTATCCGACTGTCTGTTTAGAAGAGCAATTCCCTATTACCAGTCTATTATGGGAGGTTGCATTAGCTTAGACTTCAAAGGCATGAAGCTTGTTCATGAAATGTTTAATATTCAAGAAAGGTTAAAGAATCCTAAAATTCATGTCACCACCTAGAGAACATGTTCTCATGGTGAGGAGATGTGACAACCCATTACTATAACATTTTCCGGGACCAGGGGGGCTAACGATCACAACTAGAATTTTACTAAGGCAACAAAGTTTGACCTATGAAATTTATGCCTTTTTATTTTCACCCTAATTCTTTCATAAAACCAGGAGATGAAGAGTTTAATGAGAAAAGGCTTGAATTTTTCTCAGGATTCCCTTTATGAGTTTTCAACATGACAAGTTTTCTTTTCTCTTTCATTAGCAGTTTATGTTCTTGTGATTTGGACCATTATAACCTAGATTTCAAGTTTGTAGAGCTTTAACCAAAGTGTAGGTAGTTTAAGGTAGTAATGCATATGAACCTAATATGGGGGATGTTACAAAATAAACTGATTAGGAAACCTAGGGAAAAGAGTAATCTATTATGCTTCTAAGAAAGAGATTAAATATTTTAAATCATGGATCTAAGTTCTCAAGTCATGAGTAATGATATGAGACAATCATACTGAGGATAGCCTAGAACACCCTCAGGTGCTGAGCTCTTCCATGGTGACATCAATCTCATAGGGATTTGAAATCCCTCCTTATAGATCCAATATACCTATTATTGGTAAGTCTTGACCCTTATGCATCAATAGCATGGTCAATAAGAGATATCTATTTTACTTTCCAATTTACATGAGAGGTTTTCAAAAACCCAATTCACTAAATACATGAAGTGTGTTATATGTATCGAGTCGCTTAAAAGATGGTAGAAGAACCATGTACTCTGGTTGATTGGGGTCAGGCTCTTGTGGTCATTTAATAAGGAATAATGATGGGTGATGGACTATACATTTTAACGTTATGTAGTGGGGACTTATTTACTTATGTGTAGTTTAACATCATGCAATAAAGAAATTTTCCTTATAGTTTAATGTTATGAAGTAAGGATATGGGAACCGATGTGAAATATTATATAAGATATATTAGTTTCAAAAGTAGGACACATGTTGATCTAACTTGTACATTAGAAAAATGGTCTTGTATGGAACATACCTATGCAATTGGGGTTCACTTTTTATCAGTTGTTGTATTTGGGACTTGGATTGAAGATTTTGGCATCACTATATATCTTGTGATGATAGGAATCAATCCACACATAGTTCTTGAATGAGAAACTCTCTACATAGGTATAACTCATACAAAGTGGTGGGAATTATTTCCATTGAGTGTTAGAGATTGCCCTAAGATTGGAATCCAAGAATCACTATATATCCTATGAATATAGGAATTAATCCACACATTGTTATTGAGTAAATGTGTAGTTTAACACCATGCGATATAGATATTGGCTTCCAAAAATGAAAAGTGGTATTATAGATGGAACCAAAGATGGAAATATGGGTGTCACTATGTATCTCATAATGAAATGAATAAATCCAAATGTAGTTATTGACGAAGGATATTCCTGTGCAAGTATGACTGATACATAGGGAGGTGGATTTTTATGATTTGTTGTGACTAGGAACAGGGTTAAATATTTGAGTGTGACTACATATCCTATGATTTCAGGAATCAAGACAGAAATAGTTATTAAATAGAGGTGTGTTGGGAGACCAACACTAACAATATTGATCCTTTTAGACATGGTCTGCGGGAATGTGATACTTTTATGTCTAGCAAGAGACATTAACCATGTAATTTAATGTAATGCTGTGAGGAATCATGGAATACATTTTAAGGCCTTGAATTTAGAACCATGTGGAACCTGTAGTGAGTTGTTATCCTCTATTTTTTATGGTAATTTATTACTAAAATTCCTAATATCCCATGATTTATGTGTTGTGTGAGAAACAAGGAATGATAAGGGTTCCGATCACCATGAAGAGGTGATTAAGGATAAGACATGGTCATTTTATATCATGTGGTGGCTAGACCAAGATATATTATTGAGGAATCCCTACATATCTCATTGATATGATAATAAAGATGTAACTAGTTCTATAAAACCCATTCAATTTAATTTCACATGAAAAATACATTAGTTGTTTAGTATAATGTCTTGTGGTAAGAATGTAGGTCGCCCAACACAAATGAAGATATATGTCGTGGATTTGTATAGTTTTATATAATGTTGTAAAGACATCTTCAATGAAGTTTAATGTCATGATTTAAGGAAAAAGGATTACATGACATGTAAGAAAATTAATCCTATGTCTAGGACCATGAATAGAGGTTCTAGCGTCAATACATATCCTATGATAGAAGGAATCAAGCCATATATAGTTCTAGTGAACTGTGTAGTTTTGTGTCTCGTGGAGAGGAAATTCTCTATAGAGTTTAGGGTTACGTTTTTAGTACATGAGATGTAGTGTAGTTTAATTTTTTGGTACTAGGACTTGAGATGTTGTGTATTTTAGAATCTTTCTTCCAGGACAAGAGACACTGTGCATTTTAAAGTCTTACTGTGAGGACTTGGGATGTTGTGCGGTTTAAAGTCCTACTGCTAGGATGAGAGACACTATGAATTTTAGAGTCTTGATTCTAGGAATTGAGATGATGTGTAGTTTAAATTCTTTTTTATAGAATTAGAGACACTGTGTAGTTTAATGTATTACTACTAGGACTTGAGATGCTGTGCAGTTTAATGTCTTACTATAAGATGAGAGATGGTGTCCAATTTAAAGTATTCCTACCAGGACTTGAGATGATGTGTAGTTTAAAGTGTTTATACTAGTTATAGGGATTATTTATAAAATATATGAAAAGTATTTTTTGATAAATATCTCCTTGGTGGGGGTTGTGACAAGCTCCCCATAATTTGTGGCTAATGAATAGGCTACATTGTGATAGACCTTACGCTTGAGGTAAGGCCCTTCCCATTTGGGTTCCAGCTTTGTAGGATTATTCCATTGTATCATTAGTGTTCTAAGAACCAAATATAGTTCTCTTTATAGGAATTAATGGAGTCAAACCTTTTTATTGAAGGCCCATGAAATCCGATTCTGATGGAATTAAATATTTTGTAGTATATGCAACCTATTTTCATCAAGGCACTGTAATTCATCCAGCCACTTTTGCTATTGATCATCATCAGAGAGGTATCCATAATTGGATATTTGTAATGAAGGTAGATGGAATTTAATGGGTAACACTTTATAGGTCCCATACACCAATATGGATGGTGTTACTTGTATAGCAGTACGTGTGGTGGTAAGGTAGGCCCATAAAGCATAGAGGAGCTTGTCCGGCCATGATTTCTTATCCCTGATCACAATATTCTTGATTATATTTGATAGAGTATTAATGAATGACTCTATCTATCCATTTTCCATAACATTATAGTGATATGAGTGTTTGGAATCAATATTTTACTCCTCGTATAGTTTCTTCAACTCTATAGTACAAAATCTTCTATCATTGTTCATTAATATTGTGTGAGGGTCATCAAACCCAATGATGATATGGTACTTTATGAATTTGATGATATTCTTCTTCTCAAATTCATTGATGGGTGTTTCCTCATCCTATATGGAAAAGAAGTCAGTAGTAGTTAGGATTTACTTGAACTGCTTAGTTTTGGTTGGGTGATATGGCCCAACAACATCCATTCCCAAAATAGAAAATGGCTAGGAATATTTTTTTTGTATATAAAAAATTCTAGGGTTTATAGATGAGGTTATCATGGATATGACATGCATGAAATTTCATGGTGAATTAAACATATTTATGTATCATGGATTTCCCGTAGTAACCCAGACTCCTGATTTAGTGGGAGATCTTGGTCCCATATTGATGAGTACCGCAAAATCTTGATGGAATTCTTCCATGATAGTGAGAATATATATGTTTTCTATGCATATAAGGAGGATTCCATCAAATAAAATCTTTTAGAGGGATTTTTTTTTCATTTGGAACATCTTGTAGGGTAAAATTCACTACACAATGCTAAATCTATTCCCTCCTAGCTCGATCTGTCAAGAGAGATCCATTCTAGAGATAACCGATAATGGGCTCCACTAATCGAGGGGTGCATATTAGTTCATCATGATTTGGGGTGGTGTTTACCTCATTGATTTATTCCACTTCAAAAATTATGATGGATGAGACCATTCTTTAGTGTGTGATACAGACGATTGCTTCCTGTTGGTTAGGGTTGACCAGGACTGTAGCTGCATTAGCCATTGCCTCAATTTGAGAATTCAGTGATCAAGGAACATGACACAATGTGGGATCGAAAGGGAACTCTGCCATCATTTCCCTAACATATCTAATGAGAGGGGACAATTATTCCTTTGTAATGGCATATTACCATTGATATACTTTATCACTCATTTCAAATTCCCTTTTCTATTCAAGTAGGTTATTTGAATCTATAGGGAAATTTCTAAGCCAATGATGAGGGCTTGGTATTCATCCTCATTATTCATGTAGTCTTCAGATAGTGAAAAATTTTAGGGAAAAAATTATTTTTTTGGAGAGACAAATACAATCCCTAAGACAACCTAGTTTAGTTTTGGGTTTTCCCTCCTTTTTCCAATAGTACTTAGAAATGAACCATCAAAATACATCTCCCATGTCTGGGGAGTGTCATCAGAATATAAGATCCCCTCATCTAGGAGATAAGTGTCCAGAAGTGTATTCTCTAAGGTGGGATGTGCTATGAGGAAATTAGCCGTGGCTTGACCTATACCACATTATGTGACACAAATTAGATTCATATTATTGCAGAATGACTATGCAATGGGAAAAATTCCCAGTCAACATAGGAAGGCCAAGGATGTACTTGAGAAGATCAATATGAGAGATCATATGGACTTCTTGGTGCAACAATTTATGCCTCAACATTTTCTCTATGAAGATGAGTGCAAGTAATTTCTTCCTAACATCAGATCATTGGGTTTTAGTACCTAGAAATTGGTCGGATGATTTAGTAGAGACTGTTCGCACTCCCCACATCATTTTTTTGTGTGAGGAGGGAGCCTAGTGAGCATTCCATTGTGGACACATATAATATGAGTGGCCTATATTCTAGTATATCCATAAGAACTATTGGGTGTAGTAGATACTTCTGGATATTTTTGAAGGCTTCTAATCAGTCATCATCCCTTTGATAGAAGATTCCATTCTCAATTAGCCTAGTGAAGGGGAGATATTTTCTATCCAAGTTAGATATGAAATACTGAATTAATGCGAGGTTCCTTTAGATCCCCCTTATATCTTTGAGTTTTTTGGGGGTGACATTGCTAATATAGAACTAGTCTTCTCTGATTTGACATCAATGTCACATTGGATAACCACAAATCCAAGGAACATACCTAATATTACCCCAAATGTGAATTTAAAAAGAATAATCTTTAGATTATGCTGTCATAGCTTGTTAAATATTTTTTGAGCATCCATGAAGTGATCACATTGCTATTTGGATTTGAACACTTGGTCTTTGACATAACATTAAGCTATTCTTCCTAAAAAATCTGAAAGATATGATGAATGGCATGTTGATATGTGGTGTCAATTATCTAAACCAAAGGGAGTGACCTAATAGAAAAAGATCCCCTGTGGCTCTCTAAAGGCATTGAATTTTTCATCTTTATGGTATATTTTTATTTGGTTTCACCCTAAATATGCATCCATGAAGGAAAGGGCTTGGAAGCTAGAAATTGCATCGATCAATAGTTTTGTGATAAGAAATGAGAAATCTTACTTTGGGAAGTTCCATTTAAGTTCTCTCAAATTGAAACAAACCCTAATATTCCCATTATATTTCATAAAAGGGATGATATTGGAAAACCACCTTGGGTATTTCAATTCTCATAAAAAGTTGTATTTGATCAATTTGTCAACTTTCACCTCTACATTGGTGTTATGAGAGGGGTTAATCCTTTTGTCTTCCTTCATGAATCTTTGATTCTCATTGGGTATGTCAAGATGGTGTGTAGAAGTATATGTATTTAATATGGGAATTTCTATATAGTTACAAGAAAACACATATCGATGTTTCTTTAGAAACACAATTTACATCTCTTACTCTATGGGGGCATGGAGACTATAATTAGTGTAGGTCATAGGTCTTATTTTGTTCCCAAATTTACCAACCTAATCTCATCAATGGGGGTGGATATTCCTTCCTTGAATTTAGGTGGAGCATTATTGAAGTCATCAACATCTTCTTCCACCTCTGAGTATGTGGAGGCATTCTCAGGAGAGGTTAGTAATATGGGGTCTTCTATATCACTATTTAGGTGAGAGAGTCCATAAGAATAGAAATTATCATACCCTAATTCTTAGCTCTTTGAAAAGATATTCCGTAGTTGATTTTATTATACACTGTCATTGGGGACAGAAGGAGCTTGGGCATTTGGGACTAGGTCTATCACCACGACTAGATTTTTGGGGAGCACATAGTCACTGTTGAGCATATTAAAATGATTTGAAGGAGTGGTCCCCAATCCATTGGGGGATACAACCTATATATCATTATCCACCATTTTCCCCCCATTTTCTAGAAACCTTCTTTAGTATATGTGGCTTACTAAGTCTTAAAGTGGGAACTATCACCATGTAGTTTGATGAACTTTCCATCAACGGGGTATTTCTAGAATTGATGGAATGTTGAAGGTACCACCATGTGGCTTTGGATCCAAGGCCTTATGAGTAGGAAATTGTTTACAGTGTCTTGCTAGATAACCATAAACTCATAATTATATGTGAGATCCCCAAATTGAGCATTGAGTTTGATCTTACTGAGATGTATTTTCTTATAATTATCATACCCTTGAATGGTCATATTTATGGGAGAAAAATCTCATTCAATATATACAAAACATTTAAGGGTTTGAACTAGGATGAGGTTGATCCCATGACCATTTTAAATCAGATCCATTAAGCTTTTGACATTATCTAGTCTTCCTGAAACAGATAGGGGCCTCATGTTCCCTTAGATGATCTCTTCCTAATCTTGGTCGGTGAATGAGATGGTGATATGTAATTTTGCTGACTTGGTATCCATTTGATATAACTTATGTATAATGAATTTTTTATTGAATTACTATGGGATTTGGAGAGATTTAATTAGTGCCTCTATGAGTTCTTTTGAAAGATGTAGCACATCAAGGATTAAGAGCTTAGATGGGAAAACTACTAGATGTTTCATAGTGTCTTAATTTAATTCCAGATGTCAGTGATTTTTAATTTGGGATTGATCCTATACATGTGGAGTAGGAAATGATAAATTTTATGTAGATGGGATTGGTTCTTGTGCATAGGTCTTGGGATCATATTCTAATAGTGGCGCAGGTCATGGAGACCGTCCCCATTTTCTAGGATGATCAGATAATCATACCCCTGCTAGGTAGATATGTAAGACAACTGGGTATGGATAACTTCTGGAGGGTTTTGAGACACCTCCATGTCTTTTATAAGATCATTGGAGTGATTTCCCATGGTTCTTAGCTGTATATATATACTATGTGGGAATGTGACCAAAAAATTAAGTCTAACCATGTCTGTTCTATCCCGCATATCCATCATTCATGTACATGAGGCCCCATGTTCACTAATTTGGTGTAGAGAACTCATACTAGGAGGTATATTTATTATTGGATAAAGGTTATTCCAATTGTATCACATTGAATGAACCAAATATGATATCTTCTTCTGAAGAGGGACCCATTTGGTGGGGTGGTTCAAATGCTTTAGATGTTTCATGGAAGAAATATACAAGAGACAGATATTTTGTTAGAGAAGAATATGACTCCTCATTTTTAGTTTATTCCTACTTAAGATCATTGAATCCACCTTCATGAGGAACATATGAGGTCACATTCATTGGTTTTGAAGATATTTTGGGTTTGTACAACTATTTTTTCTAGGTGGAATGAGCTTGGTCAACTGTTTTTTGAGTCATCCAGTTGTCGAACATCCACCCACACCTGTTCGAAACTTTTTTACAATCACCTTCTTCTTTTGGTTTGTAAATGGTTATGCAGGCCACCTACTCTTAAGGAATTATCTAACACCACCTATCCAAAATCGAACATGCCTTGAAGGAAGTATTTGAAGATGAATTAGTCCTAGACATTATAACCCAACCTTCTATAGAAAGGTTAGTTGTTGA
Source organism: Viscum album (assembly GCA_963277665.1). Classification (NCBI taxonomy): domain Eukaryota; kingdom Viridiplantae; phylum Streptophyta; class Magnoliopsida; order Santalales; family Viscaceae; genus Viscum; species Viscum album. Next base: position 177,659,762 of record OY728138.1, read on the forward strand.
GACGGTCTGTGAGGTTAACCTCATTGGTATTTCTGGGTTGTGGTATATTGAGTAGGTTATTATCCTTGGATTCCATGAAATAACTAGGGACTTGTTCATTTTAGAAAGAGTATGTTTTATTCATCTGTTCCTTAAATCCTAGGAGACCTTGATTTCTCTTTGCATCTATCCAAGGGTGATTTTGGGGTTACTGTCACTCAAAAAGATGTCATGGGTGGTTTAAGACCTAATTAGGTGCTTGGATGGGTATTTCTACTATATTGAGAGTGATATTTGCAACTTCTTCCTTGCCTAGTATTTCCCCTATGCTGAGCGCATGAGTCGATATTGGTATCAGGTTCACTGAATGTTGTCTTCTAGTCATTATGATATTTCTATGAACTCATGGAACCTACATGGATACTTCATTGGAAAAAAGGTGTCTATAGACCATCCTATATATTTTCATCATAGATTTCCAATAATTTATCCTATGAGAGAGGGATTCAAAGTGAATAGGCTAAACCTATACACGTATCTATGAATTTATAAACCCTCTAATTCTCATATTTTTTGATAGTTTGTAAGGAAAAAAAATGTTATTTTCCTTATCATGGAGATGAACTAATAAAGTAATTAAAAATAATGGTCTTTCTATCCTAAAATAGATCTGGCTAGTAGACTAATGTACCAAAAAAGGCTGGCGTCTGTACAAAATACCTCATATTTTTTGCCCATTATTGATCTCAAGGGCCCATTATCAGACCACACTAGGTTAAAAGGTATAGGAGATGCTGTTCTAGTTCACCTACACCGTCAAAGGTAGAGAAGGCATGATTTATTAAATTGGGTGGGGGAAAAGTGTCATCCAACTGCTTGGGATACAGATTCTTCCTAGGTTGCATTGGTTTGTGTCAGCCTTACATGAATTCTATTTTAGTATATAGGGACTCAATGATGTTAAGATGCTCTAGTGGTAACACTTTTGAGCTTCCTCCCATCTATATGGAGTGGGTGGGGTTCACTATGGTGGCCCAAACATTGTCTCCCACCGATTCTCAATTCATCCTAAGACTAAATGATAACACTAGAAAGGGAGAATCTATCTCCAAAAGCTACTTAGATCCAGAGCCAACCTGATGATCAGATTCCACTCTCACTAGTGGAACATATTTTTATAGATATAAGGGAGGAGGAATATTTTCCTAAAACTAAAGAGGATACCCAATAGGAATATTTACCATGAGTATTTATTTTGTGAGTTTCTTGAGAGTTTGTATCTCATTATCATATTGTGATAACTATTACCCTTTGGAAGGAACTTCAGTTCATCAAGGAAGTGATTGGGATGTGGCCAAACCTTTACTTTTTCTTTAGAAGTGTTTCTCTATAGAGGAGGAAACTTGATATTTAGTGGTTCTAGGTTTTGGATCCTCCTCTGGTTCCATGTCCGTGCAACCTTGGTTGGTGAATCCAGATCACTCTCATCTCAGGGTAGATTTTCCATGTTATGGCCATATGAATTTGTGTCTTGATCCAAAATATCTTTCATGTTGATAGTGGATAAATTTTCAGAGGTATATTGGGAAATGGTGGTTGTTCCATTACATCAAACAGAATAGGATGATTCTAAAATGCGTTCATTAGGGTCATTTCTTAAACCCCTGAACATATTGGGCTGTTTTGGATTGTGACCCCTGTGGGGTCTAATTTCATTCTCCATAAGATCCTCCTATATTATCCTATAATTAATGAGTTTTATGGAGTTTCAAGTCTTGATTTCCGAATGATCCCTGAATAGTAAAGAATTTTCTTGCGGTGAGAGGAATAGATGAGATGCCGAACATTAATATTTACCTCCCAACATGGAGAAGTATGAATATCCATGTGGCGGTGATGATGATGAAAATTCTCCCATCCATGACGGTTTGGGTTTATTCATGGCCACAATTGGCATTGATTGATCCTATTGTTGAGGGTCCAATGATTCCAGTCAGGGATTTTATAACTCATGGGACAAGCATTGAGATATTAATGTCCCCAACCTAGTGAAATGGAGTTGATCTAGAATCACCATTGAATTCCATAGAACCATATCAGGGTATGATAAACCCAGATATGCTGATTGAGATATAAATTCCTCCAGTCTAGTGGGATGGGGTTTTTTTAGCTACTAATTACATTTTATGAATCCTATTAGGAATTGAAAATTTGAAGGGTGGAGGTGGAGGTAGATATTCCCCCAACCCAGTGAGATGGTTTTCCCCTGGACAAATACAATGGTTTCAACTAATGTGATCCATTTGATGTGAAAAAACTATGCTCATATATGATCTGTGTGAAATGGAATCCAATGATGAAATTCAGTTTATACAGGATGTCATCGGGTTGATTGAAACATTGTATTCCATGTATGAAACGAATTCCAATTTCTTTGAGGGGTTCAGTTCAAAGACCTTCCATCTATCCTCTCCCTCCATTTTTGATGTCTGGGCATAATTGAAGTATGTAAATTCTATTGTAGTGAGTAACTGGCTCAAGCGTTACTCGATCCCTTAATTTTTCTGAAGATTATGACATATAAGGATGCTGTATCTAAAGGGTTCTACTTTTTTGGGGACTTAGTGATGTATAATTATCCATATTTCACCAATCCTTAGATATGAATTTCTATAAATTCTCTATAAGTTAGTCTACATAGAGTTTTTATAATGAAGAGACAAACACTATGTAGACGTTTGTCATGCTCTTCCACTCCTGGGTTTTGATCCATGGAAAATGCATCCATATCCAGATGAAAACAGAGTGTATTAATGATATGAAAGTGATACTCATATCCTGGATAGGGGAGATATCTATCCTTAAGTTATTGATGAGTTTCCCACATTTTTTAGAATAGATAAGACATTCAATCCTTCTCTAGATATTCTGAGATCTTATAGTCTAAAGTGGAATGGGTCCAGAACATGATGGGGAGGTTGTTTCTTGTTTACCCTATCTATATTTCAATGTCTTCTTCCCCTTCCTCATACATACATGCCTCCACCTGGTTGGACTATAGAAGATGCTTCTTGGGGTTTCCTGCTGACCTGAGTGGAGTGTTGTTAGATGTTGATAGGTAACTGTATACATTTGACACTGATGTTTCAAGAACCTCTTTATATGAAGGCATGTAATTTTTGGAAAAATTTCTAAATGAAGGTGTCTAGGAATGTGGGGGGGGGGGTATTTCCTTTTCTGTTGGTGATATCACTATAGGAAAGTTGACCATGGTAGATATTAAGAGTAGAGTCCCAATGATTCATCTCCACACTACCACAAGGAGGATAATTGTGGTAATGATCATATTATACTTTGGTTAAAGAGTTGATTCCCCCTTTAGGTGTTGATAATGTGTCTCAAATGACCTCAAGGAAACTAACATTGATCATATTAGGGATATGAGTTTCATTCTATGTCATGTACTGAATATGCCGACCTACCCTCTGGAATTATGTAGGGATATGGGCTTGCTCTATGACAATTTTCATAACTTCTTTATAACCATATGGTGTTGCGGGAGTATGAGTCCTCTACTAAGAAGCTACTGGAATATGAAAATTATATTCCTCATCATTGATAAAAATATGATCCAATCCTAATATATGTTTCATTATCAATTGGTGAGCCTCAATCAGAATGGGAGTATGAGCCGGATCCGAAGCCTTTGGAATATGTTTCTTCTTTTGTGGTAGGGATATGATCCATCCCTGTGGAATCTACCACTCTCACTTGTTGAGTCCCGGTTGGAGAAGGAATATGAGACCTGTTTGAATATGAATTCCCCACCAAAATATGCCGATGAAACTCTAAAATGGGTTATGGGATATGATCCTCCTTCTATATTATATAAAAAGGATTCTAGTGTAGTCTTTTGTCAGTGGAAGTAAATATTTTCACCAAGCTTCCATAATCTACTGGAATATAGAAGGCAGATTCACTGATAGAAATATAATCTTTTCCTAACACATGTATCATTATCACTTGGTTATTCTTATCTAGAACAAGTATATAAGCTCAATCTTGGGCCTTTGGAGTTTGTTTATGGTCTTCTTGGATAGGAATATGGGCATGGATCAAGGAATGTTCTCCTCTCGCTTGGTGATCCCGAACCATAATGAGAATATGATCATGATTTGGGACCTTTGGAAAATACTACCAGAATTTTTCAATAGGCATGTGCCCCTATCCTGGGTCATGTTTTTCTCTCACCTAGTGATCCCCAGTTGGAGTAGGAATATGAGCCTAGTCCAATGCCTCATCCTTTACTAAAATATGTCGATAATATTCCTAGACAAGAGCAATAATGTGTTCTTTCTCTGGAGAAACCACATGTTCATAATGATTAGAGTGTTAGGCTTCCTTGGATATAGGGATAAGAATATGCACCAACCTCTATATCTATACTAGTTCTGGAATATATTTGTGGAGTTATTTAGCAGTTTCTAATATGTAATGGTATTTTAGAAAAGTGTTCAAAGGAATATAAAGCTACACATTTATTTCCTCCACTATATACTAGAAGATATATTTGACTAAATTGGGGATATGATCCCACTTTTTTCCTCCTTGTGCCACCATAATATGCTAATGGACTTCATGAACGGGGGTAGGGATATGCTCCTTCCCCATGACTGCTATAAGAATATGCCTCAGACTTGTTCTAAGTGAGTATGGATATGAGCCTACATACTGGTCATTACTATAATATGTTTTCATACATCATCATCCAGAGTGGGGATATGAGCCCACTCATGGTTATCTAGATCCTTTCTTTCCTGATGTGTCTTCCTTATTGCCCATGCATGGATATCAGAGGTGGAAGTGTGTCGGGTGGTACCATCAATAACTGATTGATGGGTACCAGTGGGAGGATGATGGTGATGGTGGTTGACATGAGCCCTTCTTAGTAGTCCCTGAACTAGAAGGGATCTATATTTTACTCCCTAGTGTACCTCTATCATAGACTTAAGGTGGTGATTGTCATTCACATGGTATAAGCTTCTAAAGTAGTTGTCTATGGTGATAAGGGCCACTGAATTAGCTACAAACTTCCTTAGACAATGAATAATCAATAGTTTTAGTACTTGGAGACTCTCACATGAAACTTCAAGGGTTGGTATTGTACCACTTCTACAGTATTCCCAGACTATCATGTTCGCCACCCAACATTGAAGTTATTGGGAAATTGAGATCATTTTGCAATGCATGGGGGTTATAGCCATAATTTTTTTTTCTAGAATGGTTGATGGATAAAGACATTATCTTAGATCAATGTTCTATTGATGAGAGAAGTATCTACAGTCATGTAGACAATAAGGAACAAGCTCACCAATTAATGAAATACCATAGTCATGATGCATGATCAATCAGATATTCATGGTTGAAACAATTGTCTTTTCATGCCTAATTTTGGAATTCTGATCATGAGGACTTGTCAAAGAGAGGATGGAATTATTTCATGGGAACCCTATTTATAGAGGATCAACAGTATGATTTATGTCAGGCTTACCCACATTTTTTTATATTCCAACAAAGTGGCCTAACACATGTAAAACCAACCATCCTATCATCTGAGGGTTTTATATTAGGCTCATTATTTTTGTTTTCATTGAATATTAAAATAAAAATGGACTAATGCATGATTAACTGATCATTTTATTATTTTAGAAATTCATGTAAGGTAACCATTTTTGTTTAGATAAAAAATAGATGAAAAAGGTACCCTCATTGAGGTGAATTTAGTTTTCCCTGATGGTTTATTGTGAGGGGTTCAATTGCTTAAACAATCATTGACATCAGGTAACCATTTTCATTACTAATAAAAACTACCAATGGTGCTCAAATCCATAACTGGGTATAAAAATGATTTCTAAAGGTGGGTGGTTAGTTGAGGTTTTAGACTTAATGATTTTTAAGAACTCACATTGGTCGAGAGGATGGGAGGTTGGGGTCATCACACCATTTTGGGGGAAATTGTTGCCTACTCTGGGACTCCCTTATAGATTTAAGATATGCTCACGAATCTCTTCATAATCCCAATGTGATACCAGTTACCCTAATAGAATGGTCATAAGTTAATCTATTTTATGTTCAGGAGAAGGGGGTCTCATTTGTGAATCCATTTATATATATAGGAGGTTCTTCATCCATTTCCTAGTAATGAGTAGAAACTTATATACTGAATCTGTATAAACAGGGACTTCATAATATTCTACAACACACGAGGTAGTTAATATTTCAAGGAGGGGATTGAGTTGTTATGAGGTTTCCTATGTATCTTATTTATAGTAGGAATAAAAACCCACATAGTTCGTTAAAGCCTATGTAATTTAACATCATACAAGAAGAAAATATAAGTGGACACAAAGGAACTGGGTCTTCAAGATCGAGTCTTGAGGAGACATCTTACATATCCTGATTACAATAGGAATTAGAGTTATCATAATTTGTTCATGACCTTGGAACTAACCCCAAGGTATATTCTCTTATATAGAGGCAATCATATCCTGCCACTCATCAGGACTTACACACTGAGGTTTCCCTGGATAGCATAAATTCATGATTCAAATGACATGACCATTACAATTCCCTAATCCTACATGATTCATGCTTGGTGTGAGAAATATGGGGTAGCAAGTAATCAATATCATTGCATATGGACATGATACTTACATACTGGGACATCCCTTAGGATATTTATTATGAAGATTATGCCTTAAAAATGAAACCTATATATCTTGTTCCAAATATTTCTATAAATATGGTAAGGTATAAATATTTCCATAAATATGGTTTTGACAACTTTTGGCTCTTGGTCAACCCTTATCAACTTAGTTTACCCACTAGAAAACAAAATTTTACCATAACTGTGGTAAATAAGTTTTTCTATTTTTACCATTAATTATGTTAAAAAATTAAGTTGAACTTATTAGATAATATAAATTATAGTGATTAAAAATATTAAAACCATTTTTTCAAATTTAATTCATAGAAGTGGTATAATTTAATCTAAAATTAATCCCCCTGATATGAAGAGAAAAAAATATTTCATAGAAACAATATTAAAAAATTACAATGTTTTTATATCAAATTTAAATATAAAATTAATTATTTTGAATATAATTTTTTGTTTAAGATAATAGAAAGTAGTAAAAATAACCAAGGCTACACCAGATCAACTGGGATGGAAGTGATAAAGTCTAAGATCACCACCCTGAACAATAAGCTTATAATCATTAGGTAAGGATCCTAAACTACTGTATATAATCAGTCTATTAATTGGAATCCCTCTCTTGGATAAGGTATCAGCCACAATATTCCCTTCACTCTAAGTATTCACAATACATATTCCTTCAATTATAAGAATCCTATAGTTCCTACCCAAGTAAACCAAATCATTTACAACATTTTTATGCTCTTAAATTAACCAAATTGGACAAATGAATTAAATTTCCCTCCCACTACTTGAGGGTTGAAGAGGTTAAATAACCTAATACCCATGTCCATTTCTTTAACCTAATAAAATGGATGTAATCAGTCCATAAAATGTATTGAAACCTAGGCTCACCAAACCCCTATTTTTTCAAATCATCTGGCCACCTCACATCACCCCATTGATATATGATCCCTCCACATTCAATTTCAACATAATATCAAGAGGCTTTTATATGAACAATATTACTTGGATATCTATTTCTGTTTCAATGTTCTTGAAAATACTCGGAAGAAGCCTTCTTATGTTAACAGAATATGTTATTACCTTAATATTTTCCACCATCTCTTCCACATCTAGTTTCAAGTGAACCTGAAATAATATGTATGAGTGCTTTTGGCCTTCACAAGACTTGTTCATTTCTTCCCAAAGAGTATAGAAAATATGCAAAAAAATCATGTAAAATATTTTTAACTACACACATTTCTATCTAGATACATGGAACCAAGTGTCAAGTACCTTCTTCGTAGATTCCCGACCACTCTTTATATTTAGACCCTATCCCATAATTTTCTAAATCCCTATCAACTATTCGATTTAAAAAAATATGTGCTGAAAAGGATCAGAGTGTGGCCTAACACAAAAATGGTGGTGAGAGGCTAGGACCACAAATTTCCTCTACACATTCTAATTTATTAGAGTCACATGATTTCTTATTATACAAAATAAAAAAATTCATCTTGTTAGGAATCTTCTTACACTAGAGTTTAGAAGCCTAATAATCCATACCAGTACATTCACGGATCATATTTTTGAAAATGAAACTACTAAATCTACCTGAGGTCAATCCCATGAAAAAGAATATATATGATTTATCTACCAAAATAATACTCTGATAAATTTAATTCTAAACAAAAGAAATAATGGCACCAAGGAGGGTGATAAATAGGATCTCTTCTTTGAACAATATAACCAGAATTAAAAACCACGGAAAAGATAAAGCCTCACCTGCCTAGTTTAATGTCCACATATTAATATCTCTTCATCCCTCCAACCACCTTACATTATAATAAAAATTATTGATATGGTCTATCATTCACTATTTGGTCTGAGAGAGAATCTTTGGTTGGCCATCCCAATCCCTCTATTCATCCTTGTAACGATGTCTATTGAAAATAACCTATAATGACATACCATCAATGATGTCTCATATTAGCCACACATTCATGGAATTCATGGTTTCTTCCACACTATGAAGTTCAATTCTATCATCCTCATTCAACCTTATTTTATTGTTCCATGAAAACCAATTGCATCACCCATTTTGATTTTCAACAAATATGAAGTTTGTTGAGATATTATCTAGCTTGGAGATGGTTCCCTTCGGTGTCCTGAGGATGGAGAGAACATGGATTGAATTAATAGATATATAATTGAACTAATTTTAATTTAATAAAAACTCAAAATATAATTTAACAATATTAAAAAATTTAAACAAAATAACCATTTTCAATTAAAATTTAATATTTTTCACTACTCATCAAAATTTGAATCATTTCAAAAAAATTGACACTAATATAATTTTTATATGATGATTCTAAAAATGATATTTATTTTATCAAATAAATTTTACAAAATTAGAAATAAAGTATTTTTAAATTATATATGAAAAGTACACTAGACCACCATTTATAAAATATCATTTCTCATAAATATTTATTTTTTATTTCAAATGATTCTTATTTTATTTCTAATCCATGGATATCCATTGAATTTATTTTATTTATGGGTTAAACATATAATTTTCAAAATTTAGTTAGTAATATTCACACATTCCAACTTAATATCTAGGTTACAATGGTAATGTTTAAATAATAATATTTAAGTAGAGTATCATGTTTCATTCAAACATCGAGTTACATGCACTGGAAGTTATCAAAGAGATCGAATTTATTTATAAATAAATATATCATAGTGTATCAAGATGTTATATTCTCTTATAATCTTAGAGTTATGTTTCATACATTCCATCATACATGATTTTTCTATTTTATATATCTCAGGGTGTTATATTCTCCCCCATAAATAAATTTTGTCCATGAAATTTAATCTTGATTATGATAATCAAGGGTTTGTCATTTAAAAAATACAATAATTAAAAACCAACATCGCAAAAATGGGCAATAAAACATCCAATTAATATTAGAGAAGGGGAAGTACAAATAGAATACAAAATAAAACAAAACTAGTTTTCTAAGTAAGAGAACATTAGTAGAAAATAAAGATATTCACATGGAAGTAAAGCGTAAATAATTATAGAGACTAAAAGAGGTAATTGATAATAAGATTGTGACTAGTTAATGGAATGTTAAAAACCTCATAACCATAAATCAGTGATGATTTTAAATACCAACAATTCTACATAAATTAAGTTCTTAGGATAAAATTTTGTTTCCAAATATTTTTCCTAGAGTTGGTAAATTCCATTACAATCTAGACTATGATTATATGATAATATATATACTTAATATTTGTCTATTTTATAGGATCAATTTCATCTTTTGGTTGTGCCAAAATCATTTTCAACTTCATTTCCTATTATAATAAACGAATACCCAATATGGGTTTTTATGCATGATGTACTAAAATTAAATTTTAATGGATCATAAGATCCATAAAAGTGTAACAATATATTCCTTCTATCTTTACTAAAACAAAAATGGTTGGAAAAAGTTATGAACTAACACCCAAAGTTTAACTCAATCTATTTCATAAATACTAAACCTTAATAATCATCCCAAATTTGTATATCCAATTTCAAAGTCCATTATTTTTTAAAGGAAGGTCACAAAATCAACATTATATTCCCCAAATAATATAATGTGTCTCTAAATATAACATTCCAAACATGTGAATAACTTGATCACCATAATAAATCAATGAAAACAGTAATTCTTCCAAGTATAAAATCTCATGTTATAGAATATATTCCAAAAAAATACATATTGTAAACTCCACCAAATATGACATAAACCATCAAATCAATAACCAATTTCGGGGTCACCAAAACTATCCCATAAACATCCCATTATTATCTCAACATTGTGAACACATGAAGAGTTATACTTCCATAATCATTTATTTTCCAAGAGGTTCAACTTGTGACTAAATCACTTTTCTTGGTCATTGAAACCATTCAACATAATCACTAAAATCATTAAAGAAATAGTATTGTTGTAACATCCTTATACATTTCATGATTCTTATAACTAGAAAATCATTGATTAACATACTATTATAACATAATTATAGAATTAAAACACAATCAAATCAATTAGTACACTTCCTCTGTAGTAATAATATAATATTGACCTTGAACCCTTAGATCCTTTTGAGGTATACTCTATTTACACATGAGGTATTCATTTGCACAGTTCCCCCTCTCCCTATACCCGAAGAATTAAAAACTAGAAATTTCTCTCATGACCTTAAAATTATGAGAATGGTGATATTTATCACCACACATGTAGTAAACTTCAATCCCTTTCATGAAAGTTACAGGGTATTTCATTCCACAATTATCACATGATGGAAGACCCTTATTTCTCTTATTCCATTTATTTATTTTTTTCTCTTCCATCCTCTTATTCTATGTCATCCCTCCAAAGCTATAATATTTAGTGAATTATTTATATGTCTTGATATAAAATGCTAATATGTCCTTATATGATGAGAATTTTTGGGAGACTTGACTCCTTCAAATGATTATCTTTTGCTCTTCAAAGGAATGATCATTCTTACTCTTTGTATTACACGCATCGATATATATCCAATTACTTCTTATATGATTCATTTTTAAATAATTCAATACCATATAATATATAATAACATTATGAAAACAAATTTATAATCCCAAAATAAGTGAAACACTTAACATTATTTTAAAAAATATATTCATAATTATCTAATAAAAAACATGGATTCTTTAGGGATATCATTATTTTCAATTACATCATAATGGTTTGTAAAGAAAATGGGAATTATCCTAAGAATATCCCATGGGAGTGTCAAAATAGGTGCACAGTAAGGAATGTTTTCATACACCAGGTGATGATTAGGTGAATCCCATTATGCCCCATTAGATTTATTACCCCAAGTTATGTCTATTCTAGAATGATGTCCTTTTGTAGTATCCATACATGAATGTATTTCTAGGAAAGAAAATCATATTCTCTCTCTTACCAATACATTTTATGTTCTTATATACATATACTCAATTTATATCTTAGTTTTATGTTCTATAATCCATGTTTTCTTAAATCTATCTCCCAATGTCTCTACTAAACATTCACAGATACAAAATATAGAGACTCTGACCCCATTATCCAAGAGACTGTATCTACTTGATTATTATGGAATAATATAGAAGGAATCACATATAAAAGGACCTAATAGTATAGTAGTCTTAGTCAATTAGATACAGATTGAAATTATTATTGTAATTGAAATCATAAATACAAAAAGTATTTTATTTGAGAGCACCATTATTCCCCTTAGAATATCTATGTATATCAATCATATAACAATTCTTGGTTTCCTAGGTAAAATAAAATATAAGAAAGGGCTGAGCATAGATTCTCAGAATGGTTAAGAATACAACGAAAGGTATGAATAAATAAGGATTAATGAATATGGTATGGTAAATAACTGAAAAAAATTCTATTTAATCAATAACATGAGCATTATTTGGAAGGAATAAATGATGATCAAATAATTCCATATAAATTATCACATGTGTTTGAAAAATTAACTATGAATATTATAACTAATCAAACATTGACATGGAATATTAATAACTAAATTCATAATTATAGAATACATAATGTGAGACATAAAAACACAAGGTTGATTCCTTGTTCAAATACATCTAAATAATTCAGTAAGGTCTCAGCTAAAACTCAATATAGTTGGTCTCACGAGACATATCGATGTATCAAGAGGCTATACCAAGCCACACCAATTTATTACTTAGTACAATGAATTATTCATAAAAAATGTGTGAAAAATAAACAACATAAACATTAATATTATAAAAATAATATATGAAATGATAATACTTACCACAATGAATAAATATAATCTTATAACTTCTAGAGTAAAATGGTAAATAGTAATAAAATTATACATCCCTATTCAAACTGATCATAAACCATCGAAATAAATAATAATCATGGTATTAATAAAACATACCCTTATTTTATCATAATTATAATAGTGGGTTGATGTCATTGATGAATAAACAAACCAAGAAAAGATCCATAAAAAGATTTTTGAGAAAGAAAATATTTTAATTTTATAAACTAAATTTTAAAACAAAATGTTCAAAAAACATTTTGAGAATAATTTTCACTAAAAATATATTACTAAAACCTGTAAAATAATCATTAAAACATTGATTTTTCATGATGGTGGGAAAAAATTTCTTGTTGTACATGTTAAATTAAATATTACTTTCATAACATTTTATAAAAAGTAAAAATGGATGAAAGTTTATTTAATAAATTTCAATGGATAAAAAATATAATTTTTTTAAAAAACATGGGTTTTTATAAAAAACTATTTTCGATCAAAGAGAAAAATAAATTCATATTTTTTAATAACATTTTCATAGTTTTTTAAGTACCAATGAGTAGGAAAATGGTAATATTCATTGAAAAATTTCATGAATAAGTATATGTGATGAAAATAAAAATATTTTAATATTGAAATATAAAAAAATTCCCCCAATTATTTTTTTTAAAATATAATCTTCAATAATGATGAGATTGTGAAATAAACACTTCCTAGTTTTGTAAAATTTTAACCATATACCCCATGAAATAAATAAAATCAAATTAAAATTTAAATAATACAAATATAAATATATACATGATATAAAATATCAACGTGGAAGTATATACAACACAAAAAGTAAGTAAGTGGTGAATATGGAACATGTCTTATGGAAGTAAAATAGAGATGAGAAACACTTACCTTGAGTCTGACCCATCATGTACATTCTGTATCATCTTAAATAATAAACATAATTTATTTATTTAATTTATTAATAAAATATATCATGATTATTATTCCATTTATTTCAATTATTACCTTGTTATATAAAATTACTTAGTGAATTAATTTTTTGTTGGGTGTTTCAATGATATTTGACTTATGTGTCAAAAATGATTTTGGAATGTTTACTATTAGTATAAGATGAAATTACTCAAACATATATGGAAAAATAATCATGGAATAATTTTAATATGTTTAAATCAAATATAATTTTAAGACTAATTACTTTTTAAAAAAAATGATGTATGTTACGATCATGGAGACGATAGGCCATATATACGCATGAGTAATGTTTCCATTTTTCAAAGATCATTATATATAAGATGTAAGTAATATTTTATTTTTAAATAATTATAATAATATCATAAGTAACATATTATTTTTTAAAATATTCTTATATATATCATTAATGTGGTGTGGGGATAAAAATAGAGCACATCGCTTCATAAAGGAAGTGGTCCACACGAACACGAACGACATTATCGTCTTTCTGTAAGTGAAAATGTATGATAGAAAGTCATAGATTATCATTTTAGAATGATAAATATATTATTAATATCATAATTATGTAATTTATATAACATATTTTTGTTATATGTATCCTTATTACCATTTATGAAAAGATTTAGAGAAAAATGAATAACATCGCCTCGCGAGGTGGTAATACGCCATACACACGAGAGACGATATTTTATCCCCAATGTAATGAAAAATAACACACATATATATATATATATATTATAATGACTCGAAAGGTATAATTATGTTATAAGTATCAAATATATACTTTTTTTCCATTGTCATACTCGATCGTGAGAGTTTTTGATGGAAAATGTGTATCCTCGATTCGCTAGCTGATAGTCCACTGTACACATGAGCGACGTATCATTTCACATTTTATAGAATAGAATATTTATATAGGACATGAACATAAAAAGTAAAAAAATTAAAATTTATATAGATTATAATATTTTTATTATATAATCATAATTTAAGATGATTTGAATTAGGTTGAAGAAGAAATAAAACAAAAAAATGTATGGTTAAAATTTTTACCTCTTCTTAGACCACCTCATTAGGATTACACCTAAATTATCCATAGAATTTCTTTCAAACCAAAAAAGGATTCTAGGATTAGTTTATATAATTTTTAAATTTATTTTAGTTGGTTTTTTCTAAATCAAAATGGTTTGAAGGTGTGAAGTAGAGTGAATAAGTGGTTTCCTTTTTTAAGTTAGGTGATTGGCACACTCGTATGTTTTTAAAAGAAAATGTGTAACCACATTTTTCACATGAAATAAGAGTCATAAGGGATTATTATCAATAATTAGACATTATAAAGTATAAATATTTCCATAAAATGTATTTTGGACATTTTTTGAGTCATTTTAACTCTTATCCTTTTAGTTTATCCAACCCCCCATAACCCATTTTTTATATTCACCATAATAATTATTTTTTTACTATTTTTACAATTCATTATGGTAAAAATATAATTTAACCTTATTAGATTATATTAATTTTTAATGTTACAAATATGGAATCCATTTTTACAAATTACATTCCCAAAATTGAAAAAAATTAATTCAAAATTAATCTCACCGATGCGATGAGAAAGAAAGTATTTTAAAGAGAGAATGTTCAAAAGATAACAATGTTTTTATATTAAAATTCAATATAAAAATGATTTCAATAACATAAATAGAATTAATGGATATATAATGGATCTAATTTTACTTTAAATCAAATTCAGAATTTAATTTAAAAATGTAACTAATTTAAATTAAAGGGTAGTTTTCAATTAAAATCTCGTTTTTCACTATTCATCCAAAATTAAAAGATTTAATAAAAATAAAAAATTACACTAAGATAATTTTGATATTATAATTAAAAAAAGGAAGTTTATTTTTTCATATACATTTTTTAAAGGTGGTAAAAATACATTTTAAATTATGTTCTCAAATTAATACTAGACCACCTTTTTGAAAAATACATTTTTTTTCAAAAAAATTGTTTTTCTTTCGAATGATTATTATTTTATTTATAATAAATAAAAAAACATTTAATTTATTTTATATTTGTGTATAACATATAATTTTGATAATTTATTTAGGGATATTCGTACCTTATATCATAACATCTAGGATATAATGGTAATGTTTAGATAATAATATTTAATAGAGTATCGTGTTTCATTCAAACCCGATGTTACGTGCATTATAAACTATCAATAAGATTGAATTTATTTAGAAAATAAATATCTCATATGGTCATGGGTTGTTATATTCTATTCTATTCTATTTTTTTTGTTTTATGTATTCTATCAAACATGGTGTTCTTATTTTAAAAATATCGAGGTGTTACAAAGAAAATGACCAAATGGGGTCTGAGTCAAAGTTATGGCATTGATATTTCCCACCTTGCCCAACTAATCAATTTTCAAAATAGAGACAGTAGGTCTATCCATATAGTCATAAGGTGTAATAACCAAAAATTATAAAATAAAAACATAATAATGAATTGTATATTCAAAAAACAATACCAATCTTAAATAACCCACAAAATATATTTCTATAAATTTCATCTCTTCAACAGCTTATGGAACACGAAACTATGAGACTATGAACCGTAATATTGTGTACTGTTATTAAGTAGAAATAAAAATGGTTGAAATGTAGAGTATAAAATAAATTAATAAAATTATAATCTTTACACATAAAAACAAATTCATTGGTTATCTTTTGATTAAGAATAAAATAATTACTATTTGGAAGAAAAAGAAAATGTTTTCCGAAAAACTGTATTTTTTTCTAAAAGAGAGTTTACTCATACATTATGAGCATAATTTAAAATTAAAATTTTCTAATTTTTTAAATTTTATATTATAAAATTAACTTTTTTTAATCATAATATGAAAATTATATTAGGGTGAATTTTTCATATTTTTTTGAAAAGTTTCCTTTTTTGATGAATAGTGAATAATACTGAAATTTAGTTGAAAATTGATATTTCATTTAAATTATTTATAATGAATAATTTTATATTTAATAGGTTTTAAATTAAAATTATTTCAATTATATATCTATTAATCCAATTTATGTAATTTAAATCATTTTCATATTGAATTTTTATAAAAAAACATTGTAAACTTTAGACGAATTTCTCTTTAAATAACAGCTTTCTCATCGCATTTGTGGGATTAATTTTGAATTAATATTTTACACTTATTTTAATGTAATTATGAAAAATGGATAAATTTTTTTTAATTATTATAATTTATACTATATAATAAGTTCTACATAATTTTTTACTAATATGAATACTGAAAACATAACAAAATATTTACTGTGGTTATTGTAAAAATGGATTCACTAGGGAGTTAAGATAAAGATATAATGATTAAAATAACCTATAAAATTGACTAAAGTATATTTAATGGAAATATATAGACCTTATAATGTGTAATAAGTTATAATACTCTATTTTAGGCCCTTTTTATTGTGAAAAATGTGGGAAACCATTCTTCATTTAAAAAATATCAAGTGTGCTAGTCACCTAAATTATAAAAGGCAACCCACTATCCCTTATTTGTCACACATTAACACCCTTTTATTTAGGAAATAACTTGAAATATAAATTAAAAAATTCAAAAAATTTATCCTAAATGACTATTTTTTGGATGAAATCCATCATTGGATTGATTTGGTGCAAACCTAAAGATGTTACCTGATAAAGAGGAAACATTCTTCAACATGCGTTTTTATTTTATTTCTTCCTCTACCACCTTAAATTATTATTAATCCATTATTATATAATAACCATAGTATATTACATATTGTGATATTTTTTATTTTATGTTAATAACCTACAACCATCTCAACTTACATAACATGGGTTACAAAATAACTATTCATGTTTATGAAAGACTACCACTTCACAAATCGATGTCATTTGTTTCTCCATTACCACATCTCACGGTTGGATATGATGATATATATAAAGTATATATATTATATTTATAATATAATATTAAAATTTCAGTCATTATATCATATAAAACTTTTTACCTTCCATTATGCAGGGGATACGATAACATCAGTCGTGTGTACAATGGATTACCGCCTCACAAAGCGATATAATTCCTTTTTCACTAACAATTTACATAGTAGGTAATATAGATAAATTTAATGAATATTTATTATATAAATGACATATTTATGATATTTATGTAATTATTATCAATATGAAAAGATAATATATCATTTTTACATTTTCACTCACTAAAATATGATAAAACGTTCGTGTATATGTTGACTACCACCTTCACAAAGTAATGTGAACCTCTTTTCATCACCACACAAAATGGATGATAAGTGTAAATATGTTTAAATAAATAATATGACATTATGATCATTATTTAATATAAGAATATTACTATACTTATTTCCATAATGATCGTCAAAAAATAGAAAAGTTTATCATGCGTTTGTACAACCTACCATATCTATGGTGGTAATGTACGTCATTTTTCAAAAAACTATTTCATGATTGTTATTAAAAGTATTATTTATTTATAAATATTATAATTATTTCTCAATTATTATTATAGATATTATTAAAATATATAATATCTATACGAACTAGAACATTCATAATAAATCCCAAATGAGAAAGCAAGGAAATTAACCCCTGAAACAATGAAAATATTGAATGATTATTAACAGAAAAGTGATAAAATATTATAAAATGGTAATATATTATGTTATAAATATTAATATGTGGTTTTAATAAGTTAATAACATGTTTAAAACCTCTATATATGAGGTTAATTCACGTTTAAGGAAAAGGAAGTGTGAGGTATCGGTTTTTATTTCAATATCATTTCATTTAAGAATATTGTAATTTTATGAACCTAATTTATTTTATATGGTTTATATACTAACCCTATTTCATGTAATATCATTAATAATGTATACTTAATGATACTTTAATATTCAATTTTAATTATTTCATCAATTTTTATTTGAATAAAAATTCACAAAGTGGTAAATAATTTTATAACTGAATTTATTTTCATTGGGTTATATTACCCCTTCATTGTCTTTGATATTATAAGTTTTTTGTTTATTAAATATTTACTATATATTATGTATTTACACTTGTTTTATTTTGATGTATATTTTATACCCATAATCAATTAATTGGTTAATACTCACTTCAACTTTATAATATTTGTAGGGGTTCACTTCACAGTCTAATTGTAATTAGGGTTATTTATACATGAATTTATATTGAATGAAATTATTATATCATTGTCTAAAAAACAACATTAATTTTATTCTCCCATATTTAATCATGAATTTTTCATGTAATAGTAACTTTTTCCAATGATTTGGTAGTTACATGGATTGAGAAATTTTTTTAATATAATGATACTTCATTTTTCTCTTTGTTTGAAAAAATTTTCCCCACAAACCATTTATTCTTTAAAAAATTGAAAAAATGTTTTTTAACCTTTTATAAAAAATTTATTATATAAATTTTTAACCATTTTTACTTTTTACAAATTTTTTTGAATGTAATCCTTATATCCTTTTCAAAACATATATCATATAGATTTTATTGAAAAAGTGAATGATTTTTTTAACATGTATGATAAGAATAGATTTCTGATATGTTAGGAACAATCAAATGTTTTAAATATTCCTTTATTTTATTCAAATATTATTTTCAAAATGTTTTTTGATCATTTTTTTTCTAATAGTGATTTTTCAAAATGAAATGGATATTTTCCTCAAGAATGTTTTTAAATATATTTTTATGGTATTTCTATTCATTAATAACCAAAACCCTTAACTCTTATAGAAATGTGTATATATTGTATTGATACCATCATTATTATTCATTTGGATTTTTATGATCGTTTTGACCAAGTATTGTATTGGAATTCTATTTCATTATTAATTTGTATAGTCATTAAATTTTCCTTGAAATATTCACTTTACTATATTTATTTGAAATTAAATTTCCCTTAAATTTTCTTATTATTTATCACTAATATTCATTACACATAAAACATATCTTATTTAAACATATGATGTTTTAATTTTAATGTTATTTAATTCACAAAGGAAATACCAATAATTTGTATTACTTCTTAAAAATGGATATTTAATGGTAAAGCCTAATTTTCCTAAAATAAATCGATTATTTAATATATGATGAATTATTTAGACATGCAGATACCGGTGGGGACCAGTTATATATAGCCCTAGATTCATTGATAGGTATCAATATACAATCAGTTGGCCAAACTAGATGAGTTTTCAACGAGTAGTTTTAAATCATTTAGCCAAATCAGATGAGTTTGTACCTATTAATTTTAAACCACATTATGAAAGGTCTTAATGGTAGAGGTATCATGTACCTAAGACCTGATGTCTCATCATTAAGAACTTCCTTTATTAAGAATTAAATTATTTATATCTATGATATTTTCACAATGATATTATCCCTACATGCATTTTATTATAATTTTATTGATTAAATGGAATGTATTTTCAGTTATTTATATTTACATATTGATTATTCCTTATAATATTACGATATCCAAGTTATTTATTTAATAGAATGTGTGTTAAATTATTTAACTTTCCATATTTATTATTCATTATTTATTTATTATTGCATCCACTATATTAACCATTACTAATCATTTCAAGTGACGATTATTTTTTTTCCTTTTTAAGTAATTCATGAAGTGTACTATAACTTATATGTAATGAAAAACTAGAGAGATTAATTATATCATTGAGAAAAATTATGTGGTATTTTTTTTCAAATACAATGTATTGATCAATTTTGTGTCATGTTTACCAAGACAACTAAACAATTTTGTCCTTTAGGATGAAATTCTTTGTATATTATGTCAATGTAATGAAGCAGACACCAGCTCTAGGATACTGGGGTTGGGGTAATTACAGTTGATATCTGATAAATATTATTAGAAACGTTGGGAAAAAGATTTAGGTAAAAATAAATCATGAATCATAACAGTATGATATACTTTTTTTGATAAGTAGAGAAAAACATCCTAAATTTATGGTAACATAGATATTGTATTGTTTTTACTTAAAATACATCCCTATATAGATACTACAAGTGGAAATGGTTCTGGAATAGGTGTACCTAAGGATAATAATTCAAAAAAAATGGTTTTTTTGGCTTGCATCAATTCTGACCTGTTGAAATACAATGAGCCTTACTACGCACCTGGTTTGACACTTCTACGGGAAATTCATAGAATAATTCACATTTCTTTAAAAACCATTATGATGGATTGGAATAAATGATTGAAATAAATGATCAAGGATGATCCTAAGGTGTATTATATTTAAAATAATTTGTCTCAATGTAATGGAAAAATTGTTTATATGAGGAAATAAAGGACATAATGAAAGTAATTTTCAATAAAAAATGAAGAGTACAATGGAAGGAAATAAATGTCACCTTTAGGATCAATTTATTATTAATTGTATTAACTGTGGAGAACCTGGTCATAATATAATATAATTACCATTTATATACATTAACCTCTAGACCCTGGAAATAAATATTATGAAATAAAATGGTAGAAGTATTTATGTTTTGGGACTCAAGAATTAGATTGTAAAAGTAATTCTACCAATGGAAATTTGGTTATAAGAATCATGAAACATCTAAGGATTTTGTTAACTTTTTTTATTATATATGTCTTAATTAAATTATGAGTTATATATATCATCATGGGTTTATAATTTTCAAGTTAATAATAAGTTCAATATCCTAAAAACCCCTATATAAAAATTTTGTGGTAGAAATACAACATGATTAATGAAATTTTGATAGAAATTTATGGAAATAAAGCACATTTTTTTAGTAAATGTTTTAATGATAAGATCATTTGATGAATATGGAATTCAAATTTTATAGATATAAGTTTAATTTTATTGATAACCTTTAAGGTTAATATGATCATTAATGACACCATAATCATAGTCAAATAAGAATACTAGGTTTTGTGAGAAAAATAAGATGTATTATAACCCATAGTAAAAAGGTTATTTAATGAATAACTTTATTTCAAGGATTTATATAATATATATATATTTTGGTAATGTTATAGAAATTATATTAAGATATTTTTAGAAAATGGAAAAACCTCATATTAGGTCACAACCCATCAGGCCCGGTAAGACTGTGGTGCTAAAACCCACAATTAATGGACGATGACAGTTTAATTAAAGACTATGTGATATCCTAGTTAATATGTATTAGTTAAATGATTTGAAAAATAAATCCTAATGATGAAATAGTGGTGTTACTATTTATGTTTATAAATTATATTTTTATATTGGATAACTTGTACTAACCATATTGGTTTTGGAAAATAGTTGGAGGAAGATGGATAGACTTCTCACTCTTTTATGGATATGATGACCCATTGAAAGTGAATATTAGTGATTCAGGTACAAAAAATTCATTATTTACATTTAATGGAGAATTATATGAATTTTTAATTGATAAAATCACAAAAAAGATGAAATTATTATTATTAAATTGAAATAAATAAAGTGTACTTCCTTATATTATTAGACATTAAATGAATTCCAAACATTTAGGATGAGAATAAAAAAATGCTATTATTTTACACTCATATTTGATGAATCAAATGTTATTTAAATAATCATAGATTAATGGTTTTTAGGTCTTTTAACTTTCTATTGATCACTCACTATATTGCAATAAATGACCTCTATAACTCTCAATAATTATTTATGCTTTTCATTCATCTACTTATCTTCACATTCCACAAATGTTATCCTATGTAGAAAACTAGTTATGTGTTATTACATACTACCTATAAACTTAAATTCATATCTTATTAATAATATTTTTTATTTACCATCTTTTTTATGTGAGTTTTCAACAAAGGAATTTTCAAATATCAAACCCTTAATTTATGGGTGCCAGAGAAAATTGTGAGGGGGAAATTTATTTAATGTGTATGGAATATAACATCCTGAAATTCTAAAATAAATACATTTTATTCCATATAATATGTGACAAAAATTACAAATTTTATATAAACCATGAATTATATTTCTTTAAATTTAATATCATTGATAGCTTATAGAACACTCAACCCCGAGCCTAAATCCATAATATAGTGTATCGTTATAACCTAGAATTTAAATTGAAGTGTATGAATAATACTAAATAAATTATGAAATTTTTATGGATTAAACATAGAAAATAAATTTAATGGTTGTAATTTTATTAGTAATAAATGATGAATCATTTGAAAGAAAATGTATTATTTTTAGAAAAAAAGTTTTTTTTGTAAATGATAGTTTAGTCACATTTTGCACACATAATTTTAATTTTTTTTCCAACATTAGAAAATTTATTTGAAAAAAATAAATTCAATTTTGAAATCATCTTATAAAAACTAGTTAAGTGTGATTTTTTGGATTTTAATGAAAATATTCCTTTTTATGAATAGTGAAAAATATTGAATTTTAATTGAAAATTGTCTTTTCATTAAAATTATTTATAATTTAAATGTATATTTTTAATTGTTTTTAAAGTAAAATTATATATTTTTTTAATAAAATTTAGGTTAGTGGAATAATATAAATCTAAAATTTTGATATAAAATCATTGTAACATTTTAATATTTTCTCTTTAAAACCTGCCTTATCGTCACGCCTGCGAAATTAATTTTAAATTAATGTTTTCTATATATGTGAATATAATTTGGAATTTTTTTTTACAATTTTATAATCATAATAATTTATACTTAAAAATATAGATAATATAATTTTTGGCCAATATGAATAGTGAAAACATTAAAAATTATTTACCATGGTTACGGTAAAAATTAATTTATTGGGGGTTAAACTAAAAATATAATTGTTAAAATGACCTAAAAACTTATATAAAATATATTTTATAGACATATTTAGATAATATCATGTATAATTATTGATAATAATCCAGTTTTCACCCGTTTGGCATGTGAAAAATGTGGGAACACCTTTTTTTATTTTCAAGAATTACAAGTGTGCCCCTCACCCCACTTATAAAGGGACATCCCTCTCATATATTCTTCACACCTTAAAAACCGTTTGGATCATAAAATTCCCAACCAAATAACATCAAAAAAAACTCACCTAATCATGTATGACTTATTTTTTGTATAAATCTAACAATGTAATGATTTTCTGAAAGCTTAATAAGGTTTCTCGAATAAGAGGTTATGTTCTTCGACAACCATATTTATTTTATTTATTCCTCCACCTCCTTAAACTGTTATTAAAACGTGATGATATAATATCATCAATATATCCCATATAATTATATTTTTTATGTTATGTTAATGACCTAAAACCATCTCTACTTCCATCAAATGGGTTACATAATAATCTTTCAGGATTATGATGAACTACCACATTGTGAGTAAATTTCATTCATTTTTTCCATTACAAAATCTCTTGGTTGGGTATGATGATGGATATGTAGTATATATATATATGATATTTATAATGTAATTATTCCTCTATATTAATTATATCATATATACCCTTTTTAATTTCCATTACGTAGGGGATATGATAATTTCGCTTGTGTGTAGAGCGGACTACCGCCTTATGAAGCGATTTGCTTCATTTTTCACTAACATTTCACATGGATGGAAATAAAGAAAATTTCAATGAATATATGTGATATTAATGACATATACATGATAATAATTACACATTTAACAATTTAAAAGGATAATATATCATTTTTTTACCTATTCACTCACATAAACATGATAACACCATTCATATACGTGTGGACCACTGACTTAACAAAGCTATGTGACTCTATGTTCACCATAAAAACACATGGATGATACATAAAAGTATATTTAGTGAAATAATTTAAAAATAAAATAAATATGGAAGTAAAAAAATATTACTTACCACCTTTTCATAATGATCATTGAAAAATGGAAATATTACTATTGCGTACATACGACCTACTACATCCATGTTCGTAACATACTTCATTTTTTAAAACCACATTTCACTATTAGTCATAAAAGCTTAATTGAGATATAAATATTATTATTATTTCTTGATGGTTATTTTGGAGATTTTGAAACTATATAATATTCATAAGAAACAGAACAATCATAAAAAGTACGATTGAGAAACAAATAAATTAACACCCAAAACAATGAAAATAATGAATGATTATTAAAAAATGGATAATAATTTGTTATAAAAGGATTATATATGATATTATAAATATTAATATGGTTCTAGAATAAGTTAATAACATGCTTAAAACCACTATATATGAGTTAAATGAATTTCAACTAAAATAAATCATGTGGTAAGGGATTTTATCTCCATATAATTTCATTGAGTCATATTATCTTTTTATACACCTAATTTATTTTAATTTGTGTATATAATACCCATTTTTCATGTCATTTAATGAACACATCATATTTCATGATATTTTATGTATCAATTAGAATTATTTCATCTAAGTGTATCTGAATTAAAATTTTCCATGTGGTAAATAATTTCCTAAGGCAATTTCTTTTTATTGGGTTATATTACCCCTTTATTGTATTTTATATTATTAGATTATATATGTAATTTATATTTAGTATCTATTATTTCATTTAGAAATGTGTTATTGGGATTTAAATTTGATACACATAATCAATTAATTAAGTATTCCTCACTTCAACAATGTGATCATTGTAAGGGTTTATTTCACAATCTCATTTTAATTGGAATTGTTTATAATTAAATATCAACTGAAAGAAATAATTAAATAATTGTCTATTAAAACCCTTTTATATTATTCTCATATAATTAATATTTAATTATTCATGAAATAGTTCATTTTTTCTAACTCTATGGTACTTAAAATGACTTTGAAAATGTTTTTTTAAATATGATTTCATCTATCTCTTCGGCTGGAAAATGTTTTTCATCTCAAACAATACTTTAAAAAAAATTCAATTTTTTTGAAACTTTTAAAAATGATTTATTAAATAAATTGATACCTAATTTTACTTTTTAAAAGAAGTTTTAATAGGTATCCTTAGTCCATTTTTAAAACAATGAACATTTGGATTTGAATAAAAAAGTGAAAGAAATATTGGTTTTAACATGTACGACATGAATGGAATTTCCATCAATCATGAATAATCAAAAGTTTTAAAGATTATATTATAATTTTAATGATTATTTTCAAATTTTCTTGTGAAATTTTTGTTCTAAAAATTTATCATTAAAAATTTATCTTCAAAATGAAATGGATATTTTCCTCAATAATGTTTTTAAAGATATTTTTATGGTATTTCTATTATTTATTGAATAAAACCCATTATTATAACTCCAATGGGTATATGATCTATTGATACCATCCTTAATATTATTATATATGGTTCATGGTCATTTTGAATAAAAAAATTATTGAAATTCACTTTCTTTATTCAATTATTTAGTCATTAACTTTCCTAGGAGATATTAACATTCATATGACCATTGTAAATTGAACATCCTCTAAATATCTATATTATTTATTGTGGATATAGTTAATTAATAAACCGTACCTAATTTGTGCATACAATGTTTTTTCTTTGAATGTTACTTGATTGAATAGAGAAATTTTGATAATTTATATTCTTTCATTAATATAGATATTAAATGGAAAATCATTTTTTTAAAAATAAATCTGTTTTTAGATATATGAGGAAACTTTGGACATGCAGTTATGGCTGGGGAATAATTAGAGATACCCCATAGATGCATTGAAAGGATTCATGAGAAAAATCTGTTTACCTAACTATATGAGTTTGTATCCAATAGTTTAAAATCATTTGAAAAAAATAGATGAGTTTGTTCCAAAAGTTTTTAAACCATCCTATAAATGGTCTTAATGGTAGAGGTATCATGTTCTTGAGATATGGCGTTCAATAATTAAGAATTTCATTCATTAAGAATATAGTTATTATTATCCATAATATATTCACAATGGTATTATATCCAGATGAATTTCATTCTCAGTTTATTTATTAAATGACATGTATTTTCATTTATTTACCTTGTAATATTTCTTTTTGTTATCTTATTATGATACATAAGTTATTGATTTAATGTAATGTGTTTTTATTTATTTACCTTTAAATATTGATTTTATTTTATTGAATAACGATATCTTCTATTGTACTTATCATATTATGAGCATTGGAGATCACCTTTATTTTGTTTCATTTCACATGAATCCATCATGTGTACTATAAATGAGATGTAAGTATAATCTAGATGGAATAATGATATTCATGAGAAGATTTACATCATATTTTTTGTTTTCAAACGTATTCAAAGACTCAAGAATGTATCTTGTTTACCAAGACTACTAAACCATTTTTCCATCATGATGCAATTCCTCGTATCTTATACTGATGTAAAAAAGAAGACATTGACTCTCAGCTACCGTGTTTGAGGTCATTATAAATGGCCTCTCACACAAGAACCATATCCCACATAGTGGGTGTTGACGCTCCTTTCGTCACAGAATCTCAAGATTGGAAAAGGGGAAGATCTGAGATTAAAATGGCTCGACCTTTGAAGAAAACATAAAAAAATCGACAAAGGGATGAACACGAAGATTTTCTCCTATATGCCGCGCAAGTTTCCCCATGGTCGTGCAAGTGTACTTGCGCGACTCACTTGGCGCGCAAGTGACTTGCGCAACCTAAGTGATAACCACCCGATAACCGCTCGGGGTCTTCTTCTGCCTATAAATAGACCCTGTGGGCCCCCCATTCAAGGAGGATTTTTTTAGAAACTCGGATTCAAGATCTCAACGCCCAAGTCTCTTCTCAAAGCTTTCGGAACACTTATAAGGTAATTTCTTACCTAGAACGGAAGATCTAAAGAGAAGGAGGAAGGCCTAAGTGTTGAAATGCATCAACACTTGCGCGCCTGAGTGGCCATCCCTTAAGGGAAGTGGCCACACTTGCACGCCGCCTTTACTCCTTCGATAGAACTTGCACGTCCCTTTATTGGGAGAACCTCAAGAGGATTCTAAAGGCTTTAAGAAAGAGTCGCTCAAGTATTTTAATGATGGTTGAAAATCACGCAAGTACCCCACATGTCGCGCAGGTATACCTGCGCGACCAATACTTGCACGCCTTTCAAGACTTGCGCGCCCCTGCCTTTTTTGGTTGCCCATCTTGCCCATTTTACCCCTATTAAGCCATTTAACCTTTCCTATTCAAGATTCAGTCTTCAAGATACTCTTCAAAGCCATTTATTGCATTATTTCTTGATTTGACTTCCTTATTTGAAAGGAATTCTGTGGAACATCTCTCAAAACATAGTGATTTATACATCTTTATGTCACCAAAGATTGAGAGTTCATTCATTCAACCTCATCCTTTAAGATGAGAGAATCCTTAACCTGGGTCTCCTTTTCAGGAATAATCCACAGTTATAAGTCCTTTAATCTGGGCATCTTTCTCAGGAGTAAGCCCCAAATTCTTAAAGTTCCCAAACTTGGGCATCCTCCTCAGGAGTAAGCCCCAAACCTTAATTCCTTAACTTGGGCCTCCTTTTCAGGAGTAAGTCCCAATCATAATCCTTTAACCTGGGCTTCCTTGTTAGGAATAAGCCCCAGTCATAAATCCTCCAAACTCGGGCCTCCTTTTCAGGAGTAAGTCCCAAGTCCCCTAATCTGGGATTCCTTATTAGGAATAAGCCCCAGCCATAAATCTGGGGTTCCTTTTCAGGAATAAGCCCCAAGTCCCCCAAAATTCTCTTTAACCAGTCCTAAATTACGTTTGATATGGGATTCCTTCTCAAGAGTAAAACCCAATTATCAATCCTCTCCTAATTTTGGGTTTCCTTTCCAGGAATAAGTCCCAAGTTAGAGTATTCAAAATCTCCGTGAAGCACATATACCTTTATGGACCCTGTTCCTGGATTTTCTCCCTAAAGTAAATCCTAACCTTCATTTATCTGGGCAGTCATACATACATAAGCCCCAAATCATTTCTTATGATTACATCTTTCATGGCCCAATTGTCTATATTATTACCAATACCTCTTGTTTCTCACACCGAGCATGACTCATGTGAGCTTAGAGGGTAAAAGTAATTATGACATCCTTCTTTGAGCCATTAATCATAAATATCATACTCTATCTCTCGAACTACATGGGTTTTGATTCCTTTCTCAAAACAAAGGATACGTAGGTAGCCCATCTGCGGGTTCGATCCCAACTTTGAAATAATCCATGTCCTTTTGAATGACGATAAACATCAAGTGCCCCACTGAGTGGCTTTAAAACCAGCTTGGTCATCATAATGACCAAGATACTTTTATATAAATGTTTTGAAGGATACAATTGACCAAGAATCTCTAAATAGATACAGATGATTCTCTATTGATGAAAAAACTCGAATACATATAAAAGATTCTCTAAATTTCTTACATATTTAATCATTGATTGTTAAAACTAAAGGAAAGATCATTTTATACTTGGTAATGTAATAAGGATTCATGAACATAACATAAATCTATAAAGAGAGTCTCGGAGTAGACAATAATTCCCCTAAAAAAGGTGTGATGAGTCCGACCTCCCATCCTCTCGACCAATGCAAATTCCTAAGCCTCATTAGTCCACAAACTAATGAGCGCCTACCTTTGGAAAGTAGGTCCAAATGGATGTGGAATCATTGGATGTTTCCGGTTCTACGAACAAACCCGATAGAAACCGATCAGAACGTTTGAATCTCCCATCCAGGAGGTCATCCCCGAATTCTGAGGGAAACAAAAAATGGTGAACCCGACGTGAATCCTTAACCAAGTTAAAGTGGTGTTTTAACTATTTGTTAAGGCCCCTATTTAAAAGTCAGTAAGAGGGCTAACAAAAAAAATCACTGACATATGTGATCATCCAAAGGATGAAGTGGCTGAATTTATCTTGATTACGTCTGTTATATCAAACAGGCACTCTTTTCCAAGATCTTCTGTATTTCCATAATGGTTGCTCTCAAATTCACACTTGTGAATACTGCTACTGCAAATACCAATGCTGCTATTCCTACTGGATCGTCATCCGATCTGAGGATGACATCACCTACTCAGCGTCTTCAACGCTGGGAATCAAATGCGCTGGTTAAGGAGTACCGTCAACACGGTACCATCCCAACTCTAGAGGCTGCCCGACAAGCACTCCAAGTGAACAACTCACACAGGTCGTCCAGACAACGACGACTAGTGATCAAGAGGCATGCGGTGCTGACTACCGTCTCCAACCGTTTCGGGTCGTTATCCCCGAAACGCAATTTCCATTCACTCCCTTACTCTAAGGAAGTGAATGAGCAGGTCCCTCAGGACCTTAATCCAAAAAGACAGGAGTCCTTCCCGAGGGCTCCCATCAATAATCGCCGCCAGACTCGTGCGGTAGTGTGCCCTCAACATGATGAGGGTACCAACTCCAGGCATTCGTCTCAGGTTCTTCGAACCCGAGAAGGCAAGACGAACCGACAGAGGCGGAATCCGGTTAACAATGGGAAGGTTATCATCCCTTCCATCTTCGGAGAAGTCCACCAACCTAACTTGGTGGCGAACAATGAGCAGGCACACACACCTTCCCGTTTTAATTCCGCTGTCCAGCAGACTTGTCTTGCAGCATCACGCCAATCCCGCCAGGCAATTATGGCGGAGTAGTAGAGGCAGGAACATAAAACTGCTTATACATCATCAGTTAGTCAGCAGGCTCGTCTGACTACATATGATGGATCTCGTCAACTGCGTTTGGCGAAGTGTAATCAGCATGCGTATACACCTGCTAATACTAATCAAGCCTACCAACAGTCTCGCTTGGTAGCGCATGAAGAAGTAAGTCGGAAAGCCCTAACGAAAAACAGGAGGCAGACTCAACTCTCTGCCCCCACACTTGAGTACTGTCAGGATTCACTGATAGGAAAAGGAGGATAGGAGCAGGCACATACAACTACTCCAAGCCCGGAATAGACGTATATCCCCGTTCCGGCAGCTGAAGTCACCAAGCATATTTTTTCAATGGTGAAAGAGCAGAAGCAAATTCCTGCTCATATTCTGGATGCTTTCCAGGATATCATAACAACTTCAGCATCATCTCAGGGAAAGACACATAAATCTATCCCTAGCAGTGGAGTGACACATCAACAATTCACTCCGGAACAGACACACACATCCGTTCCAGTCCAAGAGGGTTATGGGGCATATTCCCCCATATCAGGCGGACAACCAAGTCAGGCACATACACCTGATTTGAGTGGAGATCGTCAGCCTAACTTGACCATCTTTCCGGATCAGGCACATACACCTGCTCAGAGAAACCACTTTCATCAACAAGTGGTTTTCAAAGCAAGTAAGAAGGCATCTAAGAAAAAGAACTGCCCAGCACAGTCAGGAGATCAAAGGCCAATCTGTGACAAGGCCTTGCTCGATGCTTGAGTTCTTGAAGCCCTCAGACATTTATCTGTTGGAATTCAAGATTCTACTCCCTCAGTTCCCAATAACGGGAACATTAATTCCAAAAGTCTTCAACAGACACTTTCTCATGAAGGCTTGATTCGTGACAATTCGGTCAATCTTGAAGTTTCATCTTCAGATGAGAGCCACAGGAACCCTCTGTGTGGTCAGAAGACCACGGAGCAAGAGATCTCATATTTTGCTGTAACCCATTATGGTGGTCCTCCCCATGATGATGAACTTCGCTGTGAATTTCCTCTCCGTAGTAGTGATTCACATTACCTGGAAAATACTCTAGTGGACAATGTAGTGCCGAGAAAGCCCTCTTATCTTGAGGCACTTGCAAATGCGAAACTAGTCATGTCTGATTCTTTATCGCTAACAAGTGAAATACTTTCTCAATCAGAAGATAGCCCAGGGTGTAGGTCATTCTCCGAACCACCCCTAAGTCATGCATCTTCTAGTTTGATCTATGATATCTCTACCAATCTTGTTGAATCTGGGGAAGCAACAACGAAACACCAACTCTGGTCAAAACAGGTAGAAGAATCTTCATTTAATGATAAAGAGGAAATGCTGAACATGATAAAAAAATTGGAGAAAGGTGAGGTACCAGTCATGTTTTGGCCTTTGGCTGACTCCCAGTACGAAATTCCAAAGATGTTGACGGATGATGGAATCCATGATATTCGTCTCAACATATGGAAAACTCTTTGTCAATTGAAGAAGAAGGTATTATCTTATGATGAATATGAACATCATCTTAAGATAATAGAAGAGCTACAATGTCAGATTGATTTGGCATCTCTATCAGTCTCTCGGTATTCAAAGGCTAAAAAGCAGCAGATAACCCTTCAACGTTCATGCCTTGGCGCACTAAGAAAATTGTGTCAGTTAATTGTCAATGCTCCATCTGGTGTTCATATCAGAGGATGGGGTGTTCACAGAGCACTACATTTCACAGTGCTTTCCAATCAGCAAAGCCCGCCGAAAATGGTCTCATGCAATGTTATTGCCCATGGACGACCACAGTCAATGGGATTTTTTTGTAATCAAAAGCTTGCTCAAGAACAGGCTTCAACTAGTTCCTCTCAAAGTCAATCATATAGGGAACACGTTGTTGAATTGATCCTACATCAAGCAGGTGAGAATATTGCGCAATCCTCTCGTATGGAGCAAACACATCATCAAATGACAGAAATTTCGGAAATCATCCAACGGTCTATTGAACCAGGTGATAAAAGTGGATACAGGTTAATGCATCCAGCTAATTTCCTAACTAAGGTTCACAAGATCAAGAGAGATTTTAAGAATATCTCAGACATAGCATTTCAAGATACACCCCAGCTTGTCAGACTGGGGACTTCTTTAACCCAACCCTCAGATTCAACAAATGGGATTCGAGGAGTTGAGCAGAAACAACAGGAACATCCCCAGTTCACAAGACTTGGGACTCTTTCAAATCATCAATCCCCTCGTCAGAGAATATCGGTCTTTTCTCGATTGGGGAAGAAGACACAAGAGGAACGAAGAGCCAAATTATCAGGAGATTCCCTCTAAGTTATAGCTCGTCAAGAAGTTCCTAAAAGACTGAATCAACAAAAGGCAATGTCTCATCAAAGACATGAAAGAAGACAATATCACAGAAATGTTGATAGAAGGGATGCGATGCATTATGCATCAATCAATGTCATCAATGCCGTTGTTGCTAATCCACCAGAGGAGGTTCACTCAGGGGACTCAGATGAAGAGCGTCTTGCTCAAGAAAATGTACGCACCGATACAAATGAAGAAGGTGTGCGTACACGAAGTCAAAGGATTACTCAGAACCTAGGTAATCCACTTCCCTCTCTCCAAAAGGTATCCATCAAAGGGAAGGGAAAGAATCAGGTTACATATCCTTCCTCTGTAGAAGGTCAATCGCTCTCATTAGAGAAAAGGTTTGCACAACAGGAGGAAGAAATGAAAGAATTAAGAAGGTTGAATGCAGAAATACTTCAGAGTAGTCTTCTTCTTAAAAATGCTAGAGTCCGACAGCCAAAGGAATTTGTTGTAGTTACTGAGATGGATCAGGAATATCCTCCTTTATCAGTACACCCTCAGAAGTCTAATCCTACGGGTCAAGTGCAACAACGGTTGGCAGCACTACCATCAGTTGCAGCACCAACCACCACGTCTGTCCATGCTCCATTCATTGCACCTACCCAAAACCAACTTCAACCAGATATTTCTCAAAATTTGATAACTACTATTGAGTCAATAACAGATCGGTTAGAAACTATGGAAGGGAAACGGACGCAAGTTCAACCTGAAAAGAAAGTTTACCCTGAATGGGTAGATTCAATTTCTCCTCCATCCAGTTTTGGAAACCCATTTTTCCCTACTTTCAATGGATCAGGCGACCCTGAACAAAATTTAACACATTACTTGTCTTGTTGTGATCCTATGATGGGAACTCCATAACAGCAAGAAGCAGTGAAACTCAGATGCTTTGTGCGAACCTTGAAAGTACCAGCTTTTTTCTGGTATACAAGCTTGCAATCCCGGTCAATCATCGGATGGGAGGATCTTCGTCAAAAATTCCTTCTTCAGTTCAGCTCAACATTGCCAAAAATGACAGTTTTCGATCTTACAAACTACAAGAAAAGGGATAATGAAAGAGTCTCTGATTTCATTGCTCGCTGGAAGGGATTAACATATTCCCTGAGTTTAGCACTTCCTCAGGAGGAACTGTTTCCAATCTGTGTGGCAAATTTGCATGACGAATTACGAATGCCATTGATCCCTATGAAATACACAAGAGGGTTTCGAGATCTTACTTCAATCGCTCAATAGATTGAAGATTCCCTTATAAAGGATAAGGCTAAATCTCGTGTAATTCCATCAGCTCCAGGAAGGAGAATGGGTAAAGCGGAAACTGCTACAGTTATGCTTAAACAAGCACCTGTACCTATTTTTACTTCAAAACCTTCATCTTCTCAAAGAGCTCCACCTCATGAACGCCAACAACAAAGGCCGTTTAGTCCAATTGATCAAAAAGATCAACGATGAAAACAATTTGAGGATTTGAAGAGTAAAACATACTCTTTCCGAAATGAGCAGGTTCCTGGTTACTTCATTTCATCTCTGGAAAATAATTTGGTTCAATTACCAGTGCCCAAGAGGCCAAACAAGGAAGGAGATGAAGACCGTCCCAATTATTGTCCCTTTCATCAAATGTTAGGGCATCCCATCGAGGAGTGTTTTGTCTTTAAAGACCTCCTGCAAAAGATGGTCGACTTGGGACAAGTCAAGTTGAAAGGTTCTTCGACTCAGGTAGCCTGTGTCACTACTACAGTTCCAGAGGAAGAATATGAATGGAAAGAAGTCAAAAGCAGAAATGCACAGAAGTATGATGATTGGATGGTCAGAAAGACAATCAATCGGACTTATGCCATTTTGTGAACACAATTAAAGAAACCAATTGTGTCTTCTACCATGAATATTGCGGTAAAACCCACTTCATCAGAGGGAAAATCCTCAAAGAAACGGCTTGATTCAAAGAAGAAAAAAGAATCAGAAGAAGATGAGTATGTGTCAAAGACTAAATTGTCTTTGACTCTGGTAGACTTTATGCCATCTACTTCAAAGCCACGGGCACAACCCCATCAAACGGCACAGCCTAAACAGGCTAATCAGGCAGAGTCTTTATCAGACGAAGAGTTAATCTTCAGTTCTGTTAATATGATTCAATTAACAGATCCATATTCCAGTCTTGATGAGCCTGAATTCCCTGTATCAAATAAAGGAATCCGAGGAAGTTCTAGAGGTTCAGGATACAGGGGAAGACATGGATCTTTCCGAAGCCACTACTCCAATTCTACCCCTGCTAGCATTATGTATGCAGTAGAAACTCGTGGTAGAGCCCTTCATCGAGCTCAAAAAGAACAAGCAAGTTATTTTGCCAATGGCCAACTCGGTTTTGGCATAGTTATTTTGGAAGACCGATTAAAGGTTTTATAATCTTTATCTCAACAAGTAAATGGATCTAATCAGTCTAATCTTCCAAAACCATGGATGTTTCCAACTTCTATCCCAATACAAGATGCATCAGCTTCCAAAGCATCTGCTTCCAAGGTACCTGCTAAACCGCATATTCCTGTTGGGAAACGCAGACCTCTAGATCAAAAGTATGATATATTGAAACACTTGGCCCATGTTCCAGCCAAGTTATCAATTTTGGATGCTTTGAATATGTCAAAAGATCTTCGGGAAGCATTCATCGAAGCTTTGTCAAGTCCTCATGAGTTTGAAGCTGAAATTGCTGCAGCTGAAGTCTATCACATAGAGAATAATCCTGCAGAATGCCATGTAGTGATATCTTTTACTGATAGAGATGAAGATGATGTTGTGCATGGGCACATAAAACCTCTATTCTTATCTAGAAAAGTCAATGATGTAGATATCCGAAGAGCTTTCATTGACAATGGTTCAGGAGTCAACCTCATGCCCATTCGTACACTTCGTCGATTGGGCCTCACGGAATCTGATTTATCTTTTTCTACCATGATGTTACAAGGATATGATAAAAATGAACAAGAACCACTGGGCAAAGTTACACTCAGAACTCAGTTTGGAGATCTTGTATCCAATTCGGATTTCATGATTGTTGATCAAGACTCAGCTTTCAATGTCTTGCTTGGAAGACCCTGGCTACATCAGCATGCAGCTATCCATTCATCATACCATCAATGTCTCAAATACTATTTCAATGGTCAAGTTGGAACATTGTATGGTGATAAGGCCCCGTTCAAGACATGTGAGTTTCAATACATTGAGGTGGAATTTTATCACATGAAGGGAAGAAGGAAATCTAAAAAAAGGAAATTACCAAAGTTAATGCCCCATATGGTTTGGAGAAGATTCCAATAAATCCATTTACACATGTGAGTATAGATTATGTGTTACCTATCTATCAAATTGACAAAATAGGCCCAAATGAAAATACTCTTATGGAAAGATCCATAATGTCAATTACGGCAATCGAGCCAGACAACATGGGAGAAATTGGTAACCTACCAAACAGTGATGAAAGCATAAGTGGTGACGTTTTCATTTCATCTGCTGAAGTCCAACAAGTCTATACATCGCCAATCAGGCCAGAAGAAGTTATAGCAACATTAGAGGTGAATAATGATGTCGATTCTCAATCCATCATCTCCTCTTTATTTCCCAAAGAAGACCCTTTATTATCAATAGGGTCGGAAGTGGAAGCTTCTTCTTCAAAATGTGAAAATTTTGACATCTCTTATGATCATGAGAATTTTTTTTTGTCATCTACTATGCAAGTAGAAATGGAAGAAATAACACGTGATGAAGAGGAAGAGGAAGATCTTAGAGATGCTCCTCCAACATTTGAAGAGGGTATCTCTACCACTGTGGATGAACTTAGAGAAGTAAATCTAGGTACAGAGAAAAATCCACTCCCCACTTTAATTAGTGCGGCCATGACCCTTGAAGAGCAAGAGATGTATATTTCTTTTCTAAAGCAAAATAAATATATTTTTGCTTGGAACTATACAGAAATTCCTGGGCTTGATCTTGATGTTTCTACTCATCATTTGGGTTTACCAAAAGAACATCGAGGATTTAAGCAAGCCGTGAGAAGAACACACCCAACTTATGCTTCCAAAATTGAAGCTGAAGTGGATAAGCTGATGAAAGATAACTTCGTCAGAGAAGTTTAGTATCCCAAGTGGTTGGCTAATATTGTCCCTGTAAAGAAAAAGAACGGACAAATTAGGGTTTGCATCGATTTCAGAGATCTTAATCGGTATTGTCCTAAAGATGATTTCACAGTTCCGATTACAGAAATCTTAATTGATGCGATAGATGGCTATGAAGTAATTTTTTTCATGGATGTATATTCCGAATATAATCAGATCCGAATGTCCCTAGAAGATGAGGAATCTACAGCCTTTAGAGCCCCTCAAGGTGTGTTTTGTTACCGGGTAATGACATTTGGTTTAAAAAATGCAGGTGCAACATATCAACGCGCCATGCATCGTATCTTCAAACCTTTCTTAGGGAAGTTTGTTGAGTGCTATGTGGATGATTTGGTGGTTAAATCCAAACAACGTTCTAATCACTTGGCTGATTTAAAAGTCACATTCCACAAGCTTCGACAACATAATTTGAAGATGAACCCCTTAAAATGTGCTTTTGGGGTAACCTCAGGAAAATTTCTCAGCTTTGTTGTACGCCATCGTGGTATTGAAGTCAATCCTGAGAAGACCAAGTCAATCCTTGGTATGTCACCTCCTCAGAATTTGAAAGAATTAAGAGGGCTTCAAGGAAACTTAGCCTATATTCGGCGTTTCATCGCCAATTCGGCAGGAAAAAGTTTACCCTTTACCAAATTAATGAAAAAAGGAGTCACTTACCAGTGGACTGAAGAATGCCAAGAAGCGTTTGATGTTCTCAATAAATACATATTGAGTCCACCAGTACTCATGCCACCTGTTGAAGGAAGACCACTTATCCTCTATGTGACAGCTCTAGAGCGATCATTGGGTGCCTTTCTTGCTCAAAAGAATGATGCTGGAAATGAAAATAGCCTCTACTATCTCAGTAGAACTATGCTTGAAGTAGAAACCCGGTATTCAAGTATTGAGAAGTGCTGCCTGGCATTAAACTTTGCAGTTCAGAAACTGAGACACTACCTGCAACATCACGAGGTCCAATTGGTATCCCGTAATAATCCACTCAAATTCATCCTTAGTCATCCAATGCTTACAGGACATCTAGCAAGGTGGGCAGTTATTTTGCAGCAGTTCGACATTCATTATGTGTCTCAAAAGGCGATAAAGGGCCAAGATATAGCTAATTTCCTGGCTGAACATCCTTCAGTGGAAGACACGTCTTCAGATATTGAACTCCCTAATGAGGAAGTTTTCTCTATTCAAGAGAATCCTCAAACATGGGAAATGTATTTTGATGGTGCTTCCAGAAGTCCAACAGGGAAGAAAATGGAAAATCCTAAATTCAACAAAGTTGGTTTAGGAATTGTGCTCATTTCTCCAGATAAGGCAGTGTTACCTTATTCCTTTCTATTGTGGGAAGGTGGTACCAATAATGAAGCCGAATACCAAGCTCTCATTACAGGCTTGGAGTTAGAGCTCTAAGCACAAGTGAATCACTTAAAGGTGAAAGGTGATTCAGACCTGGTAATCAAACAAGTCAACGGGGATTATGCCATCAAAAAAGAAGAATTAATCCTTTTATATGATTACGTCAGAGAGTTAATGGTAGAATTCCCTTCAGAAACGACATTTTCTTATGTCCCAAGATCACAAAATGCTCAAGCTGATGCGCTAGCCAATATAGCCACAGCTCTAGAAGATCCAAACCGGGACAAGACAACCATTAGTATTGCCCACCGTCGTGCAATTTCACCTTATGTTCAAGCTAGAACAGAGGAAATTAATGAAATTAGTCCCATTCCTGAACTATTTGTTCATACTACAGGATGGATGTCACCTATCAGGTAATACCTTCAAAATGGAACACTTCCACCTGATAGAGCCGAGAAAGAACAAATCCGGCGACATGTGGTCAATTTTACTCTTTATGATAGCCCAAACCACTTAGAGAAAATTATCTACAAACGTGGTTTTGATGGAGTTCTCTTCAGATTCATTGATGGTGAAGAGACAATGGCTTTCATAAAAGAAGTGTATGCAGGAGTCTGTGGTGCCCACCAGTCTGGACATAGACTGTCTGATCAAATTCGAAGGCTTGGATACTTTTGGCCTTCAATGATACAAGATTGTGTTAATTTCACAAAGAAGTGTCATTCATGCCAAGTATATGCCAACTTCATTCATCAACCTCCAGAGTTTCTTCATACACCTAAATACTCGTGGCCATTTTCCACATGGGGAATGGATGTGGTGGGACCTTACCCTTCAGCTACGGCCAAGCAGTTTAAGTATATTCTTACTGCTACTGATTTCTTTTCCAAATGGGCAGAGGTAGTACCTCTCAAAGAAGTCAGTTCTAAATTCATTGTTAGCTTCATCAAGTCTAACATCATTACTAGATTTGGTGTCCCTTATACCATATTGACGGACAATGT
Organism: Viscum album; assembly: GCA_963277665.1. Lineage (NCBI taxonomy): Eukaryota > Viridiplantae > Streptophyta > Magnoliopsida > Santalales > Viscaceae > Viscum > Viscum album. The sequence goes on from OY728138.1 coordinate 177,699,024, forward strand.
CACCAACTTCTGTTCTTCTGAGGTGAAGAAATTGTATCAAGAATACAACATTAAATCCAACCATTCATCTCGGTATCATGCGGAGGCCAATGGCCAAATAGAAGCCTTTAACAAGACTCTTTCAAATATACTTCAAAAGATGGTGGATAAAGATAAGAGATCATGGCCTGATAAACTCTTTCATGATTTATGGGCTTATCGAACTACCATCCGCAATGCAACGCGATCAACTCCATATTCATTGATATATGGAACGGAAGCAGTCTTTCCAATTGAAGTTCAATTACCCTCACTCATAGTAGCCATTTGTGATCAGTTATCTACATATGAGCAATCCCAAAAGTGATTGAATGAATTGGAACAGTTAGATGAGAAAAGATTGTGCACTTTGCACCACTTGGAAATCTATCAGAATCGAATAGCACGAGCTTTTAAAAAAAACTTCGTCTTCATTCATTCATTCAGGGAGAACTGGTATTGGTTCTCAGAACACCAATGATACCAGGAAAGAAGCCTCCCAAGCTTGAACCAAAATGGGAAGGACCTTATTCAATACACAAGGTCTACTCCAATGGAGCTTATTCATTAATCTCAATGGATGGAGAACTCATCACGACTCCAACCAATGCCAGATTTCTGAAGAAATATTTTGTATAAACACAAAATATGGTCCCCAGAACCAAGATTCTTACAATTGGTTCATACAATTCGTCCAACATGACGTTAAACTGTAGGAAAGTCCCTTTTTCGTCCAACATGATGTTAAACTATAGAAAAGAAGACATCCCCGCAACATGATACTAAACTGTGCGGCACCAGTTCGTCCTTGCTATATGACATTAAACTATATAGCAATGGTCCAGTATGACCTTAAACTCCTCCTTGGTCCAGTATGACCTTAAATTTCATCTTCAACGGTCCATGCATATGACCCTAAATTGTTTGCAAGTCCCTTACGTCTGGAAAGACGTTAAACTACATAAGCGCTTAAAGGTCCTGTATGACTTTAAACTACACCATCCACGGTCTATGCATATGACCTTAAACTATTTGCACTTTCGTCCAACATGACGTTAAACTATAGGAAATTACCTTACGTCCGTAAAGGCGTTAAACTACATAAGTGCTTAAAGGTCATGAATGACTTTAAACTGCACCATCCACAGTCTATGCATATGACCTTAAACTATTTTCACTTTTTTCCAACATGACGTTAAACTGTAGGAAAGTCCCTTATGTCCGGAAAGACGTTAAACTACATAAGCGCTTAAAGGTCCTGTATGACTTTAAACTGCACCATCCACGGTCTATTCATATGACCTTAAACTATTTGCACTTTCGTCCAACATGATGTTACACTATAGGAAAGTCCCTTACGTCCGGAAAGACGTTAAACTACATAAGCGCTTAAAGGTCCTGTATGACTTTAAACTGCACCATCCACGGTCTATGCATATGACCTTAAACTATTTGCACTTTCATCCAACATGACGCTAAATTGTATCGTCCCTTTTTTTCGTCCAACATGACGTTAAACTGTGGAAAAAAAATCCCCAATGCGTCTAACATGACATTAAAATGGTGTACTCTTCTATCCTCATTGCATGACATTAAACTGCACAGTCCCCCTTTCATCCAATATGATGTTAAACTGTATTGTCCCCATCGTCCTAACTACATGACGCTAAACTGTACAGAAAGTCATTGATACATATTACATGACGCTAAACTATACTTTATCCCTACTACATGACATTAAACTGTGCATCGTTAAGGTTGTTGCTACCTCTTGTTTCTCACAATGAGTATGACTCACGTGAGCTTAGAGAAAACCTCAACCATAACACTCTTTTTTGGCTGCTAATCATGTGTAAGTACCAACAAAATTTTTATTAGATCGTTGTCCCCAAGAACAACTTGATCATTAATTCATTCTTTAATTGAACTACACAGACTTTCATCCTTGCCTTTTAGGCTGGGTATGTAGGCACCCTCCCAAGGTTCAAGCCCAAAACCAATCTCTTCACATCGGTTCACCTCCATCTCATATGATGTTGATTCGTGAAACAGCCCCTAGAATCAATATCATTACATTGGTTCACATTCGTCCTTGTTATACGATGTTAAAATATACAACACTTTTGTCCGGTATGAAAATAAACTACAATATTCTTTGATTTCCTCATTTGAGAGGGAACCATTATTTACATTGATTTTTCAATCATGTTTTATTTCAAAAGACTACGTGCATACATGGCAATGCCTAAACTTTTTATCTTGGGTTAAACCATCATTGTACTAAAGTCCCCTTTCACCCTTCACATGTACGAACCAAATTTGTACAAAGGGTATTTCTAGAACTATGTGGGCTTGATTCCCATTCTTATGGGATATGTAGGAATGTTCGAGTATCCCTCGAATCCAGCCCTAAGTCTTTTGGGCCTAACCCCAAATTTCACTTTCAGTCCCTTGGATAAAAAGTCCTCATGAAAACACACACTGTGTATTAATTATTATGGTCCGAACTCTATGACCCTAAACTAAGATCCCTCATATTTTCGTCCTGCATGACGTTAAACTGCACTTCAAGAACTATGTATGGCTTGATTCTCATTCTTATGAGATACGTAGTGATGTCCAAAATTTCAATTCATGACCCAACCACAACATGATTATGGTTATCATTGACCTATGTATCTCTATATACATTGGACGATACCCATCTTTATGTGTTATAATCCTAAACCTTAAATATTTTCAGATCTTCATAACCCTTTTCATGACTTTTAGTCACAGAAATGTCAAACGTCTGAGAATTCTTTTGTCTGACTATGCAGTACGTGCCCATAGGTGGCCTTGTATAAATAGTCCACATAACAGACTTGTTAGCCAAAAGATACTACTTTATTTAACTATGCAGCCAATGCCCTTAGGTGGCCCTGCATAATTCAACCCCCTAACGGGTTTGTTAAATGATGGTAACTTCATTCTTAGAAAAAATGCCTCTTTTGTCCTTATTTTCCTTAAACGACAGTATGTAGGGATCCGAAAAAAAATATACATCCTTAACATATTTGTCCCATATCCTTTTTCATGATCTGAAAGTATTCAAGTCTATGGTTTATTATTCTTCCCTATGTTTGGGTCAGACCTTTGTAGGAGTGATATTCATCCAGTTCTTCGATAATCTTGTCTGGAAATATCTTCTCCATATTCAAGTACCCCTTTCCATACAGCAAACTCTATACTTTAGAAAATTTGAATCTCCATAAACATTCACTGGCTTTTAGCACTAGGAAAGTAAATTTTTGAGAGTTCTTTTTCCCTGACTATGCAGCACGTGCCCATAGGTGGCCTTGCATAAACAGTCTACATAACAGACTTGTCAGCCGAAAGATGATATTTATTTGACCATGCAGCCAATGCCCTTAGATGGCCCTACATAATTCAACCCCCTAACGGGTTTTGTTTAATAATAGTAACTTCATTCTTGGAAACTACTACTTCTAATGCCTTTTAGCTCTTTTTCATATCATTCCTCAGATTCAAATATTCTTAAGCCATAGTTTACATATTTTCTCTCATACTTGAGTATGGTAATATGTTTTCAGATAAATTGTCAAGGAATTGAATCAATTTTAATCCATTTCGGTCAAATCTATTTTCAACCTTAAACATTAGCCCCTTTATGTCCAGTATGAATGACTTTAAACTGCTCACAAAATACAAAGGAACTCTGAATAAAAGTCAAGTTCCAGCTCACTAAATATACATTTTTGTATGATTTAGGTAATATTGAGAAATTAAAAGGTTCAAAGTTTGTAGGGTTATTTGTAATAATGCGAGTAAAAATCAAACTATGCTTACTAGGCCCATTGGTTTAAGTAAATTTGAAGCAGGTAGTGAGAGAATGCAGGTACAAATAAGTGAAAGTGAATGTGTTTTTCATTGATGCACAAGAGTTAGAAGGACATCCACGGACTGGAGTCTCTTCTCTTTTTCAAGAATTACAAGAGGCTTTCAACATAACACTTCATTTGATTTATGCCATCCCAAGCTTTATCAGCAACCACCTGGAATTCATTCTTTCAACTGGATACAATAAGAGATGCAGTGATACTAGCTCTTCTCGGAACAATTGTAAAAGGATGTTCTTGAGTGCGATTTGAGAAAATTTTCTGCTGATCAAATAGTGACTCTGTTTCTGTCTAAGAGACTTGGAAGATAGATACATGGATTTGAGAATGGAGCATTGGAAGTAAAGATCCATTTAGAGAGAGTACTCTTTTCATATATTGCTCTAATGCCATGTTTGTCTTCTCTCCACCAACCGGTAGTGGAAATCATTTCAACCCATGGGTTTGCCATTTTCATATCTACAAGGAAATGACATAGAGGAAGAAATTGAAATTTCACACCATTGTTGTTGCTATTAATGCACAGCATAACCGAAATAGAGGAGTAGCAGTGCAGCTGCATCTCAGGTGTATAATTGTTTTCATTTGAAACATTGACTCCTTGGAGATGACCATGACCACACATAGGCAGATGGATGCTTTGTGGAAAATTAGGATGATATTTCTTCAAGTAATTAGCCAAATCTGGGAGAGTGCTGTTGCAGATATCATAGTAATCATGGCCAATGATGTTCATCATGTCATCAATCCGCTTGCTAGCCAGTTCATCAGCCGTTACAATTCCCTTGGGAACCACTGAATCTGCACAAAAGATGAATAAACTAACTCTTAAATGGGTTTATTTACCATAAAATTTGTGAAGAAATTTTGAAAAAAATGGCTAAGGCATTAAGGCACGCAAGTCTAAACATGGCGTGCAAGTATTCGTGTGCCGCACTAGTTTTTGACGTGAAAGTGTAAACCGCGCAAGTACAAATACCTTTACAATAGCGCGACATCAAGGAAAACATTGGAAAACAGAGAAACTTGCGCGACTAAGATAACCTGCGCGACGAGAGCTCGAGAAATTTAGAGTCAGATGCTATACGTGGCCAAGAATTATGTATTTATAGGCCAGGAGGACTATCTGCGCGCCGTACCCAGTGCGCTCAAGGCCTGCGCAACGCCACTTGTGCGCCGTCCTCTGCACCCTGATAGACTTGCGCACCACCTTTCCTTTGGATGTATTCGATTTCCTCAGAGTCAAATCCTCTTTTCTCTCCGGATCCAACTCTGAGGGGGGACTTTTGTTGACGCTCCTTTCATCACAGAATCTCATGATTGGAAAAGGGGAAGATCTGAGATTAAAATGGTTCGACCTTTGACGAAAACATCAAAAAAATCGACAAAGGGATGAACATGAAGATTTTCTCCTATATGCCGCACAAGTTTCCCCATGGCCGCGCAAGTGTACTTGCGCGACTCACTTGGCACGCAAGTGACTTGCGCGACCTAAGTGATAACCGCCCGGTAACCGCTCGGGGTCTTCTTCTGCCTATAAATAGACCCTGTGGGGCCCCCATTCAAGGAGGATTTTTTTTAGAAACTCGGATTCAAGCTCTCAACGCCCAAGTATCTTCTCAAAGCTTCCGGAACACTTCTAAGGTAATTTCTTACCTAGAACGGAAGATCTAAAGAGAAGGAGGAAGGCCTAAGTATTGAAATACATCAACACTTGCGCGCCTGAGTGGACAGCCCTTAAGGGAAGTGGCCACACCTGCACGCCGCCTTTACTCCTTCGATTGAACTTGCGCGTCCCTTTACTGGGAGAACCTCAAGAGGATTCTAAAGGCTTTAAGAAAGAGTCTCTCAAGTATTTTAATGCTGTTTGAAAATCGCGCAAGTACCCCACATGTCGCGCAGGTATACCTGCGTGACCAATACTTGCACGCCCACGTAAGACTTGCACGCCTTTCAAGACTTGCGCACCCCTGCCTTTTTTGGGTGCCCATCTTGCCCATTTTACCCCTCTTAAGCCATTTCACCTTTCCTAATCAAGATTCAGTCTTCAAGATACTCTTCAAATCCATTTATGGCCTGATTTCTTGATTTGAATTCCTTATTTGAAAGGAATTATGTGGAATATCTCTCAAAACATAGTGATTTATACATCTTTATGTCACCAAAGATTGAGAGTTCATTCATTCAACCTCATCCTTTAAGATGAGAGAATCCTTAACCTGGGTCTCCTTTTCAGGAATAATCCCCAGTTATAAGTCCTTTAATCTGGGCATCTTTCTCAGGAGTAAGCCCCAAATTCTTAAAGTTCCCAAACTTGGGCATCCTCCTCAGGAGTAAGACCCAAACCTTAATTCCTTAACTTGGGCCTCCTTTTCAGGAGTAAGTCCCAATCATAATCCTTTAACCTGGGCTTCCTTGTTAGGAATAAGCCCCAGTCATAAATCCTCCAAACTTGGGCCTCCTTTTTAGGAGTAAATCCCAAGTCCCCTAATCTGGGCTTCCTTGTTAGGAATAAGCCCCAGCCATAAATCTGGGCTTCCTTTTTAGGAATAAGCCCCAAGTCCCCCAAAATTCTCTTTAACCAGTCCTAAATTATGTTTGATATGGGATTCCTTCTCAGGAGTAAAACCCAATTATCAATCCTCTCCTAATTTTGGGTTTCCTTTCCAGGAATAAGTCCCAAGTTAGAGTATTCAAAATCTCCGTGAAGAACATATACCTTTATGGACTCTGTTCCTGGATTTTCTCCCTAAAGTAAATCCTAACCTTCATTTATCTGGGCAGTCATACATACATAAGCCCCAAATCATTTCTTATGATTACATCTTTCATGGCCCAATTGTCTATCTTATTACCAATACCTCTTGTTTCTCACACCGAGCATGACTCACGTGATCTTAGAGGGTAAAAGTAATTATGACATCCTTCTTTGAGCCATTAATCATAAATATCATACTCTATCTCTCAAACTATGTGGGTTCTGATTCCTTTCCCAAAACAAAGGATACGTAGGTAGCCCATCTGTGGGTTCGGTCCCAACTTGGAAATAATCCATGTCCTTCTGAATGACGATAAACTTCAAGTGCCCCACTGAGTGGCTTTAAAACCAGCCTGGTCATCATAATGACCAAGAGAATTTTATATAAATGTTTTGAAGGATACCATTGACCAAGAATCTCTAAATAGATACAGTTGATTCTCTATTGATGAAGAACCTCGAATACATAAAAAAGATTCTCTAAATTTCTTACATATTTAATCATTGATTGTTAAAACTAAAGGAAAGCTCATTTTATACTTGGTAATGTAATAAGGATTCACAAACATAACTTAAATCTATAAAGAGAGTCCCGAAGTAGACAATAATTCCCCTCAAAACGGTGTGATGAGTCCGACCTCCCATCCTCTCGACCAATGAAAATTCATAAGCCTCATTAGTCCACAAACTAATGAGCGCCTACCTTTGGAAAGTAGGTCCAAATGGTTGTGGAATCATTGGATGTTTCCGGTTCTACGAACAAACCCGATAGAAACCGATCGGAACGTTTGAATCTCCCATCCAGGAGGTCATCCCCGAATTCCGAGGGAAATAGTGGGTTATATTAAATTAAATTTTTTGTGCCTATAATTTCTATATTAATAGGTAAAACTAAAGGTTTGTAAAAATACTCATTGACCTGTGAGGGTCAAATCAGTCAACGTGAGCATAACAACATCGCCTACTAAGAATCGGCCTACCAAGCCGTATTTTCCTAGAGAATCCTCTTAAGGGAGTTCACAATGAAGTGTTACATATTTAGTATAGATTTATATGGATTATAAACTCATTGGATATCTACATATGGTAATACCCATCAAGGTTTAACTTACTGAATAACCATCCACAGACCTAATGATTCATTTCATCACAATGTGTTATACTCATGAAAAACAACACCAGAATGGAACCTAACATCATAAATTATTCATAAGATATTAGGAAGTATTTAATTTATGAAGGCTATACCAATACTGAGATAACCCCTCACTTAATAAAGGAATCTACCCCTAAATAAGTTCATTCCAAAAATGGTCTCTAGGACTTTCTGCATGACACTATGACCAATGGAAACATAGAAATACCACTAAAACCTATTGGAAATATTCACATTCTAATTTAAGGTAATTCAAGGAAATTTAAAATTAACCCCTATGCAAGGGCCAGTGCTGAAGAATCTCTAAAAGTTTTCATTTTTATGCATTTAATCTATAATCATTTATTAAAACATTTAATATGGCTCATGTTTAAAGGACATAAAACATCAGTTATGATGGAATACTATACAAATGACTTTATTTAGCTGGTTCTATACTACATTAGACATGTTATCATATAATTTTATTTTAACCATTATTTATATATCCATAACCTCATGTAACTTGAAACAGTTAAATAAAATATGAAATACAAGATTTAGTGGAAAACATCATTTATCTTATAATTTGAATTTTAATTGAATAAAACCTCATACAAATAAATCTCACAAGAAGATAAAAGATCTTTTATCATTTCAAAGGGAATCATTTTAATAAGATTCCACCAGGAATTTATACATAACACTGTATAAGTGGATGTTAAAACCTTAAATAACTATCCCATATAACAAAAATATACTCCATGGGGATAATTCCCAAAGAAAGTAAAAAATAGAAACCTATGAGGTCCCATCATACCAACCCAAGTTCAGTTATATCGGAATAAATTCCAAATTTATGGATTCAACACTATATATATTAAAAATAACATCCTATTTAAGTGAAACAATGATAGTTTAGATTTCAAAAAACCCTTCATGTGTTTAACTAATAGAATAAACATGACACAACAAATAAACTAGGGTTTAGTTGTGCATTTTTGGATTTGGTTATGTGGGGTTTCATCCCTATATTTTAATGTAACGTACCTTTATAATTTTTAATTGACACACTATTTCACTAAAATCTATAATAATTTACTTGAATTAATTAAAAACGAACTAATTCCATTCCATTTCAAAATTCTTTTTCAAAATAATTTCATTTCCTTATTTTATCAAAAATTAATTAAATATAAACCCACCATAAATCTATACAGGAAAACACAATTTAGGTTAATGAAAACACATTATTTAACTAACCATACATCATAACTGTAAAATTAAATCTTTCATATAATCAATGAATTAATGCATATAGGTAGGACAAAAATTAAGATGGTAATATAGTTAAGCATTATAAATAATCAACATATCATGGTGTCTATATAAGAATGGTACATAATCCAGCCACATGGTATATAGGTAGTCATGTTAATGACATGGGAATATTATGTTACTTAAATGATGCATGAATGTCCCCTTCTCTTATTAATCTGAGAAAATATGCGAAACCCATAAATCAGTAACTAGAGGAAGTATATCAATAAATAAAGGTGAAATAATAATCAACTCTATTAACAAATAATCATGAACAATAGTTCCATCCTGGGAAACATTACTTTTCCATATGTGTGGGATGAAAGTACATGACATGAGCTATTTACCATGTGTCGACACGTTCTTAGTCTCATGTATTTCATAAAAAAATTATAATTCAAAGGAAAATAGAAATATATAGTAACACATTATAACATCTTTGACTTGGAGCCACTAATATGGTTCCTTGAGTTGGTTCACCACATTGACTCAAGCACATCTCACCATAGACCAAAGGTCATCGACTAGAAATGAGCCTATAAATTAGAAACAATGGGGAGAATATACCCTCCTGATCAACAATAAATATAGAATAACAAATAATAATAATATAATTAGAATAAAATAATTATGCAACAATAATAATCATAATCAATACCAAGGCCAGTGGAAAATAACCCACTCATGCATGAAAATTATAGGTCAAATAAAATCTGTCAAAACCTATTAGTTACATACAATAGGACTTGGATAAAAATAATAAATAAATAAAATGATCAAATCATGTAGGTTCATTGAGTACATTTCTAGGCCCCTGCTATATTTCAAGTCTCATCCCATGGAAAAAGATGCACAATCTTGGGTCTTAACCATAAACTAGGAGATGTGTTCAGGTAACAAAAAGTTTCCCAAACACGGTGTGAGTAAAACACAGTAGGCCACCACTAATGGGTTCTAATTAATATCCAGAACATTATTATAAAATGAATAAATGTTGATAATTTACAATAACAAATTAAAATAGTAAGGTAAATGATATAAACATAGACAATGTTGAGCTTATGCTACTCATGGGACACTCACCCGACCACACTTGCTTCAGCTTAAGCGAGAATATATTTGATGAGGCCATAATATATATATATATATACACACACACATACATACAAAGGGATTCATATACATACACACAAACACACGTATTATTATATATATATATGTATATATATGTACTGGTGAGGACCCAAGACTCAAGACCCAAGCATCCCTATAAGGATATGATACAATTCTCATACCTTAAATAAAGGACATCATGTCCATCAATCTCAAATAAATGACATGGGTATTAATGCCCAATTGTTTTCAGGTTAATCATAAGAGATTCCATGCCCAATACCTCAACTATAATAATAATAATAGTAATGGAAAGGACATCCATTTCCAACACATTCAATTAGTATTTATTAGGGTGTCAATCCAAAAGATAAAAAAGTATTATTATGGGGTTCCATTCCCAACATTTTTTATAATAATTATAAGGAATATTTTTTTCTTCATGTTCTAATAATAATAAGAACAAAAACAACAACAAAAACAACAAAAACGACAACAATAATAATTATAATGATGATGATGATGTACACCTTGTCCTATGAGTTAAATTAAATAAATAAATTGGAATAATTTATCCAAGATTTTTTAATAATTAAAGAGGTAAATCATGTCAAAAAATTACAATAATTAAAGAGGAATTCCATATCCCAATGGCTTAATAAATAGACAAGGAATTTCATTTCCAATATAACTTAAAGCATAAAATAACCAATAATAACTTTCATTTAATAGTTATGCATTTTCTATGAAATCTATCCATCCCAAAATAACCCAACAGACATGTGTAATTAATAATTATGTGTAGGAATAATTAAGGACTACAACATCTAGAGTATAATCATGCACAAAATAACCTATAGGGTATTTATTATTATATGAAAAAATAATCCAATAATTTATGGGGAAAGATATATGACAAAATAAAAAATAATACCCAACCTAAGATCCACTAGATAAAGGAAAACTGAAGAGACCCTAGTTATTAATCTCTATGTTTGACTGCCAAACACACCAATGCAGTCAAGTATCCCTATGTCTACCAATGTAACTACCGATCATTCTATCATATGCATAATACATGACACATGCAAGAAAACCTCATTTAGGGGTGAGTATATACATACCGATTCGGATTCCTTAAACCCGGAATGGGAACAATATAATGATAAAATAGAGGTCAGCTCTACCCATTTTAAGAGGAAAATGAATCCTAATATATATATGTGATTATAAAGAATCCCAGAAGGGAGGGAATTGGAATCTCGATCTCCATATCCCATCCAAGTATAACGAGTCTTCTTACAACTCCAAAGGTCCATCTTAGATGCCCGATACCTTAAATATTGATAAAAGAAACCATTTGGATGACGTACACCTCTCCACTACATTGTATAATCGAGGGGGAACAATCTCCAATAGAGGACCGACACCCCAGTTTGACAGGGGTTCCACTCAGTAGATAGATGAAGTATACCCTAGTACGATAGTGGGGTGCCACTCGGTAGATATAGAAACCACACTCTAGTAAAAAATGGGCACGAGACTCAATATATAGAGAAATAGTACCCTAGTGAGATACAAGGTGCCACTTAGAAAATGGATAACTTTTTCCCTAGTGAAATAGGGTGATTCACTCAGTAGATAGAGGACTCACACCCTAGTGTGATTGGGATTTGAAACTCAGTAGATAGAGGAACCTTTCCTTGGTGCGATATAGGGTTTCACTTAGTAGATAGAGGGGTATAGGGGACCCATGCCTAGGTATAATAGTGGGTCACCAATCATGCCATCTCTCTGATGATCCTACCTGATTAGTACTATTAGTCAAGTTTTGCTAGAATAATTATCACACTCACAAGAACTCACATTATATCCTAAAATTCATCACTAATTATTCCATCACATTATTGCTGGAAAAGTGATTAAGATATACTACACACATGAAAATTAAAGTTTTAAATAAATAGATAGAAAAGGTTGAAGTTCCTGGAAGAAGTACATGACATGCAGGTAGGGTCACACAGTGTTTTTCCTTATCTCATAACCTTTTCATGTTATCCCCAAGACATTTATTGGGAATATATTTCATACTACATGGTGTGTAATGGTGGTAAGAGACATGTCCCATCCACCTAGGGAATTCCCCTATCTCCTGACACGTGTCCGGGTACAATGGTTAGGCCTTAGTACCTTGTCCATATCTAAGTACAGATTTGTGCATGTGTAACCTAGTTTTTATTATATGCATAAAAATGTCTATGGTTACATTCTCCAAGAGTACATTCTCAGCCACTAGCATTTTGTCATTAGAAATGTATGGGTTTTACATGACATGTGATCTTTATATCTACGAAGAACCCTAGCGGCCATATCTAAGGGACTTTTGGGATACACATTATGTTGATTGGAAAATTAATGAAACCCAATTTACTCATGTAGATCCAAGATCCAATATTTACACTATCATTTGGTCCAGTTTAACTAATTTAATCTATATAAACTGAAGTAAACATCATTAGATGTTGATTCCTAATATCCATTGGCCATGAATCTGAAGTCTAATTGCTTATACAGGAATCCATCAGGCATCCTCTGCCACTCTGAATCTCAAATCCAAGACATGATCACCAAAATCCTATATCTATCATAAATAATTCAACAAACTATTAATCAATATGTTGATAACACAATATATTTGAATATTGATGTTTGATCACACTCGAACCCAACTCAGAAATGTCAAATCATGAACTTGTGGGACAATGGTGAAGAATGTGAAGAACAGTGATAGAAAAATAACTAGAATTGGGGGAATCCAAATTTGGATGATGTGGTCTCAACTAAAGATCACATAATGGGAACAAGGAATATTTATAATGCATAACAGCAATAAAAAGGGTTCAAAAACACATTTTTTGATTAGGATCATGTGAAGAACAATAATCATCGACAAAATGAAATAGATATAAAACCATGATCAATCATTAATAAAAATATTTTAATTGAAAAATATTGAGGCCTACCTTGATTATGGATCCATCATTGGTGAATAATGAATCTACAAGCGATAGAGATGAATATCCTCTATGTTAATTATCCGTCTCATGATTTACTTTGATATGATCGTCATCATTATCCAATCACAATCCAGCAATAAAGAACTATTCTCTCCTCCTATCTAATCTTCATGGTTTATGTGGATAACCCTAGTGATTTTCCAAAACATGGAATTTATAAGATATGATTATGTTTAGTGTAATTAAAAACAATAATTAATAAAATTAACTAACTCATTTAACGTTCTTCTGATGACTACCTCAACTGAACATCCAACTCCAACCAACTTTAATTCCTACATTGGGTAAAAACTATGTTCCAAAATAAACCGTGGTCTGGGATTTCCCACCAAAGGGGATAAAATATGAAAACAATTTATAACAATACATTATTATTGGGCTTTATAAAAATATATTAATATTTTAAAAATATTAATTCAAGGGTCATAAGACACCTAAACACCACACCAACTCTAAGGAAAAATATAGAATTATATGTAGATATTTTCAAATGACTAATAAAAAACAATATTAATTTAATTCTTCCCTCATTTATGTATTTTCACCTGGGAAATAACAATCTATAAAAAATGGTGTGGCTACTGGTCCTACATCGGGCTCTCACGCTTCTAAGTCCTCTCTTGCATGCTCTTATTCAAAAAAAGAAGAAAAAACAAATGGAGGGTATGTCTATACATGATCCTATCCTATTGATACTTAAATTATATAAGGTACACCATTGCGGTTACTATATCCCTAATATCTATGTCACCCTAGTCAATAACATGCATAGGGTGATTCAAGTATCTCCTCAGTTATGAAACATGAAATATGTCATGAACTCAGTCCAACTGTGGGTGAAAAGCTAAGTGGTAAGCAAACTCTCCAACCCTCTATAGGATCTCGAACAACCTAATAAACCTCAAGGATATATTTATCCCCCCCTAGAATCCTGAAAATGATTATCATAAGGAGACTCTTAGGAAAAAATATTCTCTCTATGACATTGATCTATGAAAGACTTCTATCTTCTCCAGGTTTTTAATATGCTCACAGATGATCTTAATCTTCTTTATCGTCACATAATCCATCTCTAGACCAACAATATATTTTCACAAACCACTATAAAAATATAGTGTGACCTAAAATGTCACCCATAATGGTCCTCTAAAGTCTCCATTATGTAATTTAATATCTTGTTTCCCACTTTCAGGCAAGCCTATCATTTTTTCTGGTTTTCATCTTAAATTGGGTGTGTCTTGGGAATCCCAAGGATGATGAAAATTTTCTGAGAATAATGGATTAAAGTTAAAATATGGACGTTTGTTTTAATTAATATAGTCTGAGAATTAACATGTAAATGGATTTTTAAGGTTCTCCCTGAGTTCGGAGGATGCTGAGTTTGGTTCTATAGTTTTCTATTGTAGGTTGGATGATTACACAATGTGTAAAGGGTTTAAATGACGTGTACATGGTCTCCAGAAACAACTAATGAAATTTATATAGAGTGTGATGTGGTTACAATTCTTATAATTGTTACAAGACATGTAAAAACTAAATGATCGATATTAATTAAAAATGATATGGGGGTTTTTAGTGTACATGATCATCATGGAATAAATAATGTGTAAAGGGATTACACTCTATTTAAATTCCCAAGAATAAATTTTTAGTGTTCCATGGGAATGATATTTCATTTCATTCTTTTATAACACTCTTGTATATTGACCAAAAATCCATCCCTAGTGATTTTGGGAGTCTTCATTCGATTCAGATTGGTCTATTCTGTGATTGATCACTATGGAAGTGGGTTTTCATATCTATAGGTAAGTGAGCCTTTCTACTTCTTAATTTCCTTGATAATGGTAGCACTATGGCATTGTGTTATAAGATCTATTGATCTATGATGTTTTTATTTCTTATTTCCTTATAGATCCAAGGTATGATGTTGTTCTAGGGGCCTCTTCCATTGATGGTTGTTGTGCGATGGGCGTATGTTCTGAGGTATGTGTCATTTCCACTTCCCCAAAAACTGTTTAGGTAGTTCTTTTTGTATTATAGAATGATTGGATTTGTTTTAGACCCTTATTTTCTATTGATTCATTATTTTTTGTTGGTGGATATATCATGGGTGTGTGAGACCTTCCATCTCCAGTCTATGTTGGTGAACCACATGATCATATTTTGATAAACCATTTATTTAAATGAAATGGATTGATATGACTGATTGTATGTGTTTGTAGAAATGGGTTTTTATAAAATATGGGTTTCCAAAAAATTTGTGTAAATGGAATGGTTTTAAAATAATTTATATATGGTTTTATGAAAGGGTTTCCAAATCATGAAATGATAAATGGTTTGATGAACTGGTTTGGAAAATCGATCCCATGGTAAGACTTGGGAATTTATGTGATTAGTTTAGTAATATGTCTCATCTACTGTTAGGTTATCATCTCATGGAGATTATCTCTACACTCTAGGACTGTTATTATAGGTATGTGTTAGACCTAATTGGTGGGTTCATATTATGGGGTGTTCATTTTCCCTCTAAAATCGATGAACTTGTCTAGTGGATTTATTTTTATAATATTTTTTATATTAGGTATGAGTGTCCTAGAAATCCTGATATAGTGCGACCATTGGCATGTTGTGACCTATTCTTCTTGGTTATTTCAAGACATTTTTGGATTGTATGATTTTTTATACTTCCATGGATATGATATGATATGTGAATCATGCTTTGTTTTTGAAATGATATATCATATGAGATATTATGTTATGAAATTCATTGAAATTGATTGACCTATTTTTTTTGGAAATATGGTTAAAGGGGAACTTAAATTGCTTTTACCATGCTTTTTATATAAAAACTCTTAAACTATTATCAGGACTTGTTTTATTCAATGTTGATAATGCTAGTATTATTGTTTAGAGACAATATATAGAACACATGGGTGAGAACCTACTGATCCTGTTAGCTCACATCCTACAAAACTCTTTAGTCGTGTGTAGACTTCATTATGAAATTCGATTTAGGGAAAGAAAAGGCCTATTAGTGATGTGGTGAGGTTTTATATCAATTAGTATGGGTGGCTCTTTGTGAGATAGTGGGTGTTCTTCCACACTATCACATGAAGTAGTTGGTTTTTATTATTTGGGTAGTCCTTCATGGTTGGAATAGTACCTAGTGATGTTTTCTTATCTTGAGTTTTCTAGATTCAACTATTTGTTTTTAGTTATGGAAAATATTTCTCTTCGACTGTTTCTATCAATTAAATAAATATTCTATATCTCTACTTCATGTTGGAAAAAATTAATCCCTCGGTTTGTTGTTCGATTCCTAGGTTCTAGTTTCATGCCCATGGGGATTGGGAACGCCCTTTGTGATTATAACAAGTTGGATCAGGTAATAGTTTGGGATGGAATTCAGGTTGGTTCATTACATTTTGTAATCAAATCTATAGGTTTGGGAGTTTTCCTTATATTGGGATGTTTAATATATTGAAGATATGATTGTTAATACTTGAGATGTGTATTATAAGAGTGTCTATATAGCTCTTTCCATGATAAGTCTCAAGTTATCACGGTTTGTTGGGACATGTGTATCCTATTTTGAGTTCTTATTGTTGAACTCAGTTTTTTCTTATGGGTTTTCTAGTTTGAACAAATATTGTTCTATTTTTTGATAACTTATTCTTGTTTAGTGTGAAACAATATATCTCTAAGATGTGTTATGTGAGTTCCTTAGAAAGGTGAGACTAATGCTCCTTAGGGGAATACTATGATAGATCAGAACATTTTAGAGGTTATCATGTGAGCAGTTCATGCTTTGGACTAGGATATAACACAAGTCTAGAACGTGGTTATTGAGGTACAAAAAAGAGTTTTTGGAGAAAGTGATCGATCATGAGAGTTCATACGTGAGAATACATTATAGTTTAATGGCATGAATAAACCTTATGAGGTGGAGTAATCTCTTGAAAATGATGATTAGATCTTATACTTCTTGTAAACACCTAATAATATCAAGGAGAAGTGCACATTGTTTAGGATTTAGGAACCTAAAAAGCATTGGTGGACTTGGATTGGAAGGTTTTCTAGGTTCTATTCTTCCAAAAATTGTTTCTAGATTTGATTATGATGAAGAAGTATATAGATTTACTCCCTTCATAGAAGGTATATAATTTTGTGTTGGTGTAAAAAAATAATTTTGTTGAGTTGGTTCGTTTTGTAAAGGAGGTTTTAAGAATGAACAACTTATGTCTTGAAAGTACTTTCACAGTTTGAGACCAGATATTAGATCATATGTATTCATATTAATGATTTTGACTTCTATAGAGACAGTGGATATTTATATGATGGAAAAAATAACATGGAATCAAATGTTGGATATTCCTTCACTTCTCTCCAACCTAGTGGCACCTTTAGTGAAAGTCCAAGGAAAATATGATTTGTGAGTATCACTTCCGGAGCGTTGGAGGTGGTTCTCTGTAGAAATCCTCTTCAGCCCTATAAATTATAGCTAGTGGTGTGCCTCTAATAAGGTATCAACATGGGATAGTTTGAAACACATTATGTTCTTTTCCACCACCTGTTATAATGTATAATAGTTTTAGACATTATGGTTATCTGTAAAAATTTTATCAGGCTATGTGTACTCCTCGGTATGGTCAGGGATCAGTAGGTCCAAAGGCTACTATGGCACAATCAGATGCCTCATAGAATATAGGGATCCATCTGTAGGCCTCAAGAATTAAGAACCTTCATCGAGCAAATTATTTTATAGGGAAGGTAGTTTCGGTTTCAACAATAGTGAGAGGTACCATCTTTATTTCATCCTTAGTATCAATTGATTTATTTGATACGAGTACTTCACACTCATTTATATATGGCCATTTTTTAATATGATAAAACTTACAACAGAACTCATGTCTTTTATAATGTATTTAGTGACAACTCTTAGAAATATGAATGAGTAGGGGGATTGTTTTCCTTCTTGTGCACTACAGATAGCTAACATAGAGTAGGTTTGGGATTTTCTTATTCACGATATGTAACTTTTTTAGGTCATCATCGAGATGGATTGAATTGTTGGTCCTTGAGAATAGATTGATAGTTTCCATTAGTGTGTTTCATTTCTTTTGGTTAATGGGAGCTGACATATACTTCATGGAGAGTGGGATCTGAGGTATGGTTATACTGGACCTTCCCAACCATATCTTAGGAGTTTGTTGTATACTATCATAGTTTATTCTAATTATATTTCTTCTCTTGTTAGTCTTCCTTCAAATTTTTTGGACTTTATTAATGTTTCACCATAAGATTTATTTGGTATTCCTCAAGAGGGGTAGGTATAGCTTACAATCATATTGGTTCTAATATTGAAGTTGATATTGATACCTTCTTATCATATGAAACTATTTGAGTTTAATGATCTGATGGTTTAGTTGAATGACTTGGTCAAAATGGGGTTTCCCCCATAGTGTTTCACCTAGGGTAGCCCCGATTATCTTTTACAATAAAGAAAATAGTTCACTCCAATTATGTGTGGACAATCAAATGTTAAACCAAGTAATAGTTAAGAACAAGTATCCATTTCTTCATGTGGATGATTTTTTGATCCATTAAAGGGGAAAAGTTGTTTTTGATGGGTTATCTTTGGTCAGACTATCACCAACTTCATTTTTGGGAGTGTGATATACCAAATATATCTTCAAGGATTAGGTATTTCAATTATTAATATCTTCTGATAATGTTGTGTCTGGAAAATTCTTCTACAACATTCACAAATTCGATGAATTATATAATCCATCAGCATCTCAACACTTTTTTGGTAGTTTTCATTGATGATATATTAGTTTATTCAAGATTTGAGTGTGAGAAAAATCACCATATATGTTTGGTTTTGGAAATAATGATAAGTCACTATTTTTAAGGAAGTCTTCTAAAATGAACCTTCTTGATTCATGAAGTGAAGTTATTGGGGCATGTGGTTTCTAAGTATGTATTACTAGTTGATCTTGGTAAGGAAATGATTGTATTTTCACAGTAAGAGCCACAAAATGTCTTTGAGATTTGGAGCTTCCTTATTCTTTCTAGATATGATCGAAGGGTTTTCAAGGTCTTTTTGAAGTTGGAAATCACCATTTACTGATCTTATCAAGAATGGGGTGAAATTCATATGGGATAAAAAGTTTCAGCCTTCTTTCGATGAGATGAAAATATTTTTACATCAGCTCTTGTTCTGATCTTACTCGATCCCATTAATGGGTATATGGTTTTCTATGATGCATCTGGTGCTAGTTTTGGTATTGTTCTCATATAGGATGATCATGTGGTAATATATGACTCTCATCAGCTTCAACCACATGATAATAATTACCCCACTCTTTATTTAGTGATTTTCATAGTTATGCATTCCCTTATGGGTTGGTGGCATTATCTTTTTGGGGGAAATTTCATAGTCCTTTCTGATCATAAGACTTTGAGTTATATCTACTCCCATAAAGACATGAATATTATATAGATATGATGGGTAGAATAAATTTAGAATTTAAAATTCAATATCATTTTACCCCAAGGAAGGATAATACTATTATAGATGATCTTAGTAGGAAAGTGTCATTACAAGCTGTTTTGGAATCGAAGGAAGCGTGAAACCATATGGTTTTTTGCTTAGTTGCATTTGAATGAAAAGTATGATGTTTCATGAGTGGTTATTACTAGTTTTTAGTTATCATCATCTCTCCTTGAGTATATTCTTTAAATTTAGTAGTATGATAATGAGTTCATAGGAATTTTAGTAACCCTTTATAGTGGGTAGACCATTTCTGGTTAGCCTCTCTATTTAGATGGTATTCATAGTTTTTGGGATCAGTTTTCCATTTTGACATCTATGAGAAGCTTAGTTTTTCCATATATTCATAATTATTCCTTGTATGTTCATCTAGGAATTATAAAAATGTACTATGACCTAAGATAATGATTCTGATTTTTGATTATGAAGCATAGCATCATTGGTAATGTTTCCTGTTGTTCCATTGGCTAGAAGATAATGAAAGATAATTTGAAACATTCTAGTTTGCTTCAGTATCTTTTAATTACTATTTTTAAATGTGATAAAGTATCCATGGAATTTTTTTTCATATTACCACAGACTCCCGGAATAAAGAATCTTATCTGGTTGGTGATTGATCGATTAACAAAATTAGCTACTTTCATTATAATAAAATACACTGTTAATGTTAATGATTTGGGTAATATATATGTATTGGAAGTTGTGATGTTACATGAGGTTATTTATGGTATTATTTCAGATAGGGATAATAGGGTTACATTTTGGTTCTTGATAATTCTCTAAGGCATAATGGGGAATCAATTCAGGTTGAGTACATCTTATCATCCCTAGATAGACAGTCAGACGAATCATGTTATTCAAATTTTGGATGATAAGTTTCATGACTGTGTCTTGGACTTCGGCAGATTTTGTGTTAACCAATGACGAATAGTCGTGATTTCTTACAACCACAATTATAAATCCTCAATCTGAATTGATCCTTTTGGGGATTTGTATGTTTCTTCATAGAGATCACCTCTTTGTCGGACATAAGTGGGAGAATATTCTTTGGTGGGATCAAATATGGTTCTAGAGATATTTGAAATGATCCAATATATATATATATATATCAATTCCAAGTTACATCATAGAGTTGGTAAAGGTATTTTCTGGATCAATAATGTCTACCTTTTTATTTTTTGGTTAGTGACCATGTTTTCTTGAGATTTTATCCTTGATTGGGTCACTTTTATCTTGGAAAGTAGAGAAAGATGGATCTGAGATATGTGGAACCCTTTGAGTTTATTAACCAAGTCAATAAATATCATCATGATCCCTCTTATATTCTATGTTGGGAAGATATTGAGTTAGAGCTAGATGTTTCCATTGTTGAGCATCCAGTTGAGATCATCGACTGTCATGTGAATTTCTAGCATGGGAAGTATATTCCATTGGCCA
Organism: Viscum album; assembly: GCA_963277665.1. Taxonomy (NCBI): domain Eukaryota; kingdom Viridiplantae; phylum Streptophyta; class Magnoliopsida; order Santalales; family Viscaceae; genus Viscum; species Viscum album. Next base: position 177,720,337 of record OY728138.1, read on the forward strand.
TAGGGTTATGGAAAAACAGATCTCATTCACATGAGACATGGGAATGCAATTGGTTGATGGGGGAGTAGTGGCCTCCCCTATTTCTTGGAAATTATTCTTCCACATTACTTTATTGGGACAAAAATTCTTATAGTAGGGAGTTTGTAACATCTCATCACCCACTTTTAGGTTAACTTAATTTTTTTCTCATTTTCCTATGAAATATGGTGTTTCTTAGGAATCCAAATAATAGAAAACATTTTCAATGAAAATTGAAATAATTTTTGGAGATGGATGTTTTTTTAAATAAATAGTGCTTGGGAATAAATGTGTTAATGGATTTGTGGGGTTATCCCTATGATCAGAGGATTCTTGGGCATGTGTTCTAGTTTTTTTCTATATATTAGAATATTAAACAATGTGTAAAGTATTTAAATGATGTGTACATGGTCACCAAACACATTTCATGAAATTTTGACACAACATGAAGTGGTTTCAAGTCATGTAATAGTTAAACGATGTGTACAAAATTAAAATATCAGTTTTAATTAAAAATGTGATGGTTTTTTTCAATATATTTGATTTTCATGGATTACACGACATGTAAAGGGAGTAAATATTATGTAAATTCTAAAGAATGACTTTTTATGGAACTTAGTGAATGATATTTCATTTCATTATTCTGTATATCTCTTGTCTCTCAACCTAGAACCCCTCTTCAGTGATTTTTTGAATCTTCATTCGATCCATATTGGTCTGTTCGATAATTAATCACCATAGTAGTGGGTTTACATCTCTCTGTGTAAGTGAGTATTTCTTTTAATTCCTTTGTTTGATCGTGGTAGTGTCGTGGAATTCTGTTACTAGATCTATTCATCTATGATGTTGTTCCTTCTTGTTTCCTTCTATATCTATGGTATTATCTTATTTTATGAGTATTTTCCTTTGTTGGTTTTGGGGATACTAGTGTTTATTCTATAGTATGTGTCATTTCCTCTTCTCAACCTACCCCTTTTGATAAATTGAATCAATTATAATATTTTTGGATAGGTTCTAGGGATTCTTTTATCATTGTTTTTTTCTTCTTGTTGGTGGATCTTTCATGGGTGTGTGTGACAACAAGTTTTAAGATAGGTGGTTTCATGTGTAGCCTGTGTTAGTGACATGCATTGGTCTTATTTTGATAAAATATATATTTTAAATTAAATTACATGATATGACTGGTTTTTGTTTGTGTGGAGTTGTATTATTATAAAATATGGGTTTCCCCTTATTTTGGGTAAATGTAAAGGGTTTTCAAAGCATTGGAAAACAATTTTAGGATATGGTTTTCCTAGAATTAAATGATAAATGGCTTGATTAACAAGTTTCAAAAATAGAGCACATGGGAAGCCTTGGGATCTTAGGTGGAATTTTTATTAATATGTTTTAGCCACTGTCTAGGGATATGGTCATGAGGCTTATCTCCGATCTCTAGGCTTATTGTTTTAGGGACTAGTTATAATTGTTGGAGGGCGGAGGGGGTTCAAATTCTTGGGTGTTCCTCTTCCCTCAAGAGTCTATACATATATCTAGTGGCTTTATGTATACAAGATTTTCTATGTTAGGTATTGGTGTCCTAGCTATCCTGACCTAGTGTGATCCTTCGTGTGTTGTTACCTATGCATCTTGGATGATTTGAACTATTTTTTGGACTACATTGTTTTTTTATATTTCTGGGGATATGATATGATATGTGAATAATTATTTGTTTTGAAATTATATTTCTACTAAGATATTTGGTTAATAAATTATTTGAAATTGATTTACAATTTTTACATGGAAATTTGGAAAAGGGAGAAATTAAATTGTTTTATTCATGGTTTTGATATAAAAAAATGTTAAACTATTATCATGAATATTTTTCATTAATTTTGAGCATGCTTGGATTATTGTTTAGATAATGGATAATGAACACTTGGGTGACACCCTACTGATCGAGTTATCTCACACCTTGCAAACCTCTTCGATGGTGTGTAGAACTAGTTATATATTTTGATGTTGGGAAAAGAAATGCACCACAATGGGTTGTTGGGGTTTTCTATAAACTAGGATGGGTAGTTGTTAGGGAGATGGTGGGATTTATCCCATTATATCACATAGAGTTGTTGGGTTTTTTGGTTTTGGAAGTTCTTTATGGTTAGACCAGTACTTGGAGATTTGTTCTTCTCTAAAGTTTTTTAGTTTCCGCAGTTTGTTTCATTTATGAAATATATTTATCTTTCATTGTTTCTCTCTATTATATATATATATATTCCTCATCTTTGATTCAGGTAGGTTGGAATCATTTCCTCAGTTTTTTATTCATTGCATGGGTACTAGTCACCAGCCCATGGGGATTGAGAATTCCCTTCGGGTATATAATGAGTTAGGTCGGGTACCATGTAGGGAGGGTATTCTGGTTGCTTTTTTATATGATATAAGTGTGATAACAATTATTATAAGATAAATATACCAATTAAAAGTGATACTTTCATTTATATATGATGTCCATCACATAGACAATCACTATATCCTCAAACACATTGATAGTCCACACAATCTGATTATCTTTCTAGGGGTGAAATATTTTTATAGCTTACAAATTAGTCCCAAAAGCCTACTATATGACTTTTTTACATCTATGATGTAAATTAATCATCATGATCGAAGACAATCATCAAGGGTACACCAATCAGGTCATAAACCATGGAAAACTAGGCCATACCCAAGATAACTTTATAAAGATTCATTATAACAACTAAGAGTTACCCTAAGAAATCAATCTACCAAGCTCCAAATGACACTATCAGAAGATATGAGATATCAAAAAATCACACCCTATGGGAACCTCTAGCCATATCTTCTAGGACACGTTCACAATGTGGAGCACTACTTCACACACGAGGGATAAGGAGATGAAGGAATGGCTCTAGACTCTTTCTATAAGTACCAAGGAATGTGTATAAAAGACACAGATTATACCTCGAATCATATGATAAGCTACCTTGTCACATCCATCTAATCATGTAGCTTCCCATAATATTGACCACTATCTCTCTAGCTTGGATTGGTCCACTTGGTTATTTTAGTGGAAGTAGATTGTACGAGAAACTCCTCCCTCCAGAGACCCACCCACTATGTTTCTAACACCACCTCCTTTGGAGTCACCCTGGCCATGCTTGGGAGATCCCTTATCATAAAAATTCCTTTGGTGTGGTGGGCCATCCACATTCTGCATACTATCCTCAACCCATTGATTCAAGAAAAAAGATCAATGTAACCCTATGTGTAACCTAAAAACCATACCCCTATCCTAGAAGATTATATCCTCTAGGAAAACCATGTAAAATGGGTCCACATTATTGAGTTTGTCCATGTGATGTTCTATTTCTTTAAGAAATCGATGAAAAATTCATTTTATCTACTTGAGATGACCCATATCCATGATTAGCACCAACAAATCCATCCACCCTTCTTCCCTCTTCTTGGAATCCCTTTGTAACCAAATACCACTTCAACACTCTAGTTTATTTACTAATTCATAGGGATACAACAATGTCTAGATGCCTCTATGTAGACCCTCTTCAAAATCCATCTCCCAAAAAAATCCATCTTACACCATATCATGGGAGTATCGTGTGAGGTTATTTAACATTTTAGAGAACAAAAAAACTAGATCACTCTAAATCATCTTGAGGATCTATTAAATCTATACAAAGCACTAGAATGAGATTATATAGTCATTGTGAAATAGTATATAGATGTTTTTCCATGATAGAATCATCTCATCATGGGTTTGTTTTATTTTATTCCACTAGTGACCTACTACTCAAGGAAAATACTGGATTCTAGTGAAATTATTTGATCAACCAGGGTTCGAACAAGCCTGAAGACTCTGACCACAAACTCAATCCAATCGCCCACTTCGTAAGGATTTTTATTACTGTAAAAACTCATCGGTCTCTATCATTGGAATTCAAATAGTGTTTTATTACTTCATGCATCTTCAGATTGAATTGATGGTGTTTTCCACTTATTTATATAAGGTCGCACTAATCCCTTCCCTCCAAGAGGAAATGACTCAAGTGATGGACCCTAAATCGAGGCCCCACCACTCAAAGGCTTGATCTAATATCGGTAACCTGGCTGGATATCTTCAAATAGGAATTCTAAATATCATCATGATGTACCACTATTTCATGAGAATATATGGGGAGATGATTGATGTAGGATAGTCAAAATATTCAATAATATATTATGCATGTACCAATATTTCCCTACAACTTATTCCTTAGTTTTTCAATTCGAAAAGATGGTAGTCAGATCTATGGTGAATGGATGTGTTGGAAAATGAACCAACACTAATTTCCATGCACTAAAAACCACACAAAAGACACTCTAACACCATTTAACTAAGTACCCAACCATTCCTACCCATGGTTTTAACTCGAAAATCACCCTAGCATGAACTACCATTAATACCACTCTATCATGACCCGACCAACTAGGACCCGACTAGTGGTGTGAAGGCATAAACTGAAATGGGAAGCCTTTACCTAAAGTAATTGTACATATGCACACAAACATGAACAAGGAAAAATGATGAGGAATAACAAAAAACTATAATATATAGAGTGTAATCATGCATTAATTTATCTTTAATTAATTAATTAGAGTACAAAAAAATAATCCACCATGCAAAGAGGAAAAATACATTCCCAATAGAAAATGAAGTCCCAACCTAAAAATATATGGTTAAAGGAATACTAAAGAGTCCCCAAATCCTAATCTCCATGTCCGACCACTGAACATAAAAAATGAAGCCATGTAGAACTATGTTCCACCAATTTGAACATTGATGTGCATGGTGTTCACATAATATATGAAAAAGACTAGAAAATCACATATAGGGGTGAGTATTTACATACCTAGTTGGATGCCTCGAAAACCACAAAGAGACTAATGTTATGATATAATAGAGGTTATCCATGAGCCAAATAATATATATGATCATAAAGAAACCCATATAAGGGAGAGAGGAGACCTCCATATCCACATCCCATTCAAGAACACTGAGACCACCTCCAACTGCAAATTCCTATCTCTGATGCATAGCATCTCATTTTTCTGTATAGAAAACCATGCGGTGGACACACACCTCACCACTGCACATCACATTGGAGGGGGAACAGTATCCAGTACAGGACCCATGCACTATTGCGATAGTGGGGTTCCAATCTATTGATATAGGGACCACACACTACTGTGATAGGGGGCTCCACTAATTAGATAGAGGTCCTAATCCTTGGCATGATAGGGTGGTACAACTCGATAGACAAATGATCTATTCCCTGGTGAAAAATGGGGTTTCCACGTTTTATATAGAGGACTTATACCCTAGTGTAATTGGGTGATCCACTTTGTAGATTGATGAACCAAACCTCTGTTTGATAGGGGTTCCATATAATGGATTGATGAGTAAGGGGACATCTACCCAGGCATGATAAGGGTTTACCAATCTCAGAGTCTCTCTGATGATATTTACTGATCACATCCAATGGCCAAGAATCTACAGAATAATAATCAGGCTCAATACATGCCAAGTCATAACTTGAAATCCACTATGATGTTTACCATTACGTTCTAAATGGAAAAGTTGTATGGGTAGGATACTCATGAGGAAGCATCTATGTTCGGCAAAAGGAAAAATGGATGGTAGATATTCCGGGGAGAAGTAGAAAATGTATACATGGGTCACACCATGTGTGACCTCACCTCATTGACTGGTCATTTTATTTCTTGTATAGGGATTGAGAAGACATGTCATAATACACAACATTTACAGGTGGTACATGACATGTCTCAACCGATCGTGGCCTTCCCATCTCCACCCGACCCATGCTCATGTACAATGGTTGTGCCCTTGTACCTTATCCATATCCATGTACATGGCCTTTACCATGTAATCTAGTCATCCCAATCTGCTTAGCTATGTTTGCGGCATTGTACTCCCAGAGTACATGTTGAGTTTCCAGTAATGGGTCACATGGCATGTTTGTGTCATACATAGACTGTGATATTTATCTCCACCTGAAACCCTAGTTATTACATCCAAGGGACTACATATCAGATGTTCCTATGGGATAAACTATATATAATTTTCAAATTTTCAGTAGCAAGATATTTTCACATGAATCACAGATCCATCATTTCCATCACCATTCATACCTTTTTAACCACATGAATCATTTTAAATCAAAGAAAACATCCCCGGTCATCAATTATCTACCTCTATTGTCCAAAAACCAGATGTTTGATTACCCACCTCATGTCTTCCATCGCTCAATAACTAAAATACAACATTCAATTACCCATATTCCTTATCTAACATCAATCCATCCATATATAATTGACTTGTATGTCATTAATGTAACTTCTATGAATCTAGGGGTTTGATCAAGCTCTATCCCACCCTGGAAATGTCAAAATATAACCCCATGGGCCAAAAATGAATAACATAATGAAAGGTTGTGGGGAAAGAACTGGAACAAGGTAAATCTATCATTGGATAATTATATCACATCTAAAGATCTCATAACATGAACATGGATGAAGTCAAATTCATAACGATAATAAAAATAGTTCATTAATAAAATTTATGATCATGAATATGTGAATAATGAAAATCAAATAAAAAATAAACCAGATTTAAATCTTTTGTAATCATTAACAAAAATAATGAGAACTATAAATAATGAGACCTATATCAATTATTGAGGAATCATTTGGGATGAATTTTTTTTAAGATAAGGAGAAGAATATTTTTTGCATTCACCGTCCATCTCAATATTCACCATCATCCAATCATCATTGTCCTTTGATCCCAGTCAAAAAATAGAGAATAGTTCCATATTGATTACCACTCACACCTAACCTTTCTCAAGTAAAAGATATATTCCATGTATATCTCTTAATTAAGTACACATGATAACCCTTAAATATACTAAATCTTGGGGCCATACCACTGGATAATTATCACTCATATTAAGAGTATCTAGTGAAGAACATAGATTACGGAGACAATGTTCTAAGAAATAAGACAAGTGACCTAGATATATTACTAATATGAAACCATATGTTTGAGGAGGTTCTATGGGAAATGGAAGATGCAATGAAACTTAAGTACTCTCAACTATTTTACTATATGAAATGAAATTTTGAGGGTGATATTTCAGATGGTGGGAAGAATGTAAGACCCATACCTTAAAAAATTCCATTATGAATTAATTTATTCCATATTACGTAATGTTGTGATAGAAAATGGAATCACTATATTTCATTTTTTATTTTAGATCTTTAGGAAGTATGCCTATAATTTTACATGCATTTTTTGAAGGCCATTATGCATTTGAAATTCCTCAAATATAGTTATTTTATATTGAATATTAATATCAGTGCATTTTATAAGTTATAATGAAATTAATTAAGGCCTAATAAATAAGTGATGTCCACAACCAGTATGATCATACCATATGAAGCCCATTTATTAAAGATTTCATGGGAGATAACATCATTTTGATTTTTCCTTGACCAAGCACAAGGCAAGATTAAACAACTATAACACATGATAAATGATTTATGGGATTTTCTTGGCTTATGGGGATCATCTACAAAAACCATGTTTACTAAACCACTATAAGAAAGAACTACCATTTCCCACAATACCCATAGGGAATAAATGGGTGTAATAAGAGGTTATTTATCTAAACCCTAGTAATATGAATTTTTGTTTTTTTTATATTTTTAATAAAATAATTATTATATTGATCCACTTATAATATTACTTTCTAGGTATAAATTATTAAATAACGAGTTTGGTAAAAATTAGATTTTGATTTGAAGAAAAAAATTGTATTTTTGTGAAATATATATTTTATATCAAAAAAACATTTTGAGAAATCCATGATTTGAGAAATAAATTTTCTTTTCATTAAATAATATTATGAAATAATATTTATATTAATATGAATAAAATTTAATGAAGTCCTAAGTAATTTTTATTTTTGTCATAATGTTGTTTATGCCGTAAATACTAGTATTTTTATGATAATTAAGGTTTTTAATTTTAAAGTGTAAATTCATTTATTTAGAAAATTATTTTTTTAAAATAAATATAATTTTTGAAATATACACATTGAAATTATCCAAAGGTTAAAGTATCATAATTATCTATTACAATCAATTTTTTGGTTAATAATTAAAAACTACATAAATATATCGTATGTGTTATGATATCATAACAGTCCAAAAGTGATTCAATATATTCTAAAAAACTCATCAATGACTAAAAATTAGTCATAACATTAAAATATATTTTATTTTATGTAACCTGATAAATTTTATAGACCTATACTGAATCCTCCAAAACCTATATAATATTTTAATATTAAAAATTATTTATGAATATGGTACACTTCCACATAATTAATGGTATTATTTTATTGAGTTCAATTCATAACCTAACAAAAAATATTTCAAACCACTACTCATTAGTAGAAACCATGGGATGTTTTTTGGTGTTAATTATTTTATTACATAGATTCCAAACATATGTTCAGAAATTAATAATGATTTTTTCTGTATTTTTCTATAAATACAATACCATCCTTCCATTCTGCTTCCCTCCAAAGTCTTGAATCATGAGTTTCTTCTCCCTATTGTAGCGCTAAAACCACAAAAATCTGTAATCTGGTTTCATGCTAACATTACATTGGCTTAATTATTACGAATCAAATATCAAAGGACTAATTAGTTTAGTATTCTGGGTAAACTAGATACACATATGAGACTTTTATTACAGATGAAAACACTAATTACAATATAATTTTTTTATTGAGGATAATAACTACTTTATTCCATCTAGGGTATCCTTTTATATCATTCTTTTTATGCCTTTTGAATTATTGGGGAAAAGAAATAAAATAAGGGTGAGATCATATTCATAGTAAGGGTTATGTATAGTAGAAGAAATAATGAAGAAATGATAATAATCAATATTTCAAGGTAATAAATAAACACACATTCCTTATAATCATAAAATGAATGGATAAACAATATGTAAAGGTAATAACTGAAAATCAGGCCAATAAAATAAATAGACAAGGTATAATCAGTATAGAAAGGAAAAATACGGAAACACATTCCATTAATCAATGAACTTAGAAGGAAATTAATCCATAGATATATCGATAGAAAATCTCATGGATGAATAATAATTGAATCTAAATGACAGAAATGCTTAATTATTGGATTCCATGTTTACTAGGTATATGGTAGTTTTACATTCAATACCATTCAGAAGAAGGTTTATCATATCAGGTTAAAAACAATCTAAGGCTATCCAACTAACTCATACCATGAGACTATCGATGCATCAAGGGGATATATATAGCCAGGCCCTAGCCATTTTGTACCTATCCAAAGAATTATACATATATCTAATAATCGATTTAACAATGTTCATTATCAAATATCTTTATGGAGTACAATATATAGATTTGTGAATATTTCATTAGTTAATAAAATAAATGTCAAGTAGACACCGCATGTAAAAATGGTTTATAGTTTAGGAAATAATTATATCCATGATAAATGATATTGATATTTATAAAAAATATAATGTTTAATGATCACTGAAAATTGAATATTTAAAGGGGAATAACAGAGGAATCAAGAAATTTAATGCCAATAATATCCTTATCCAAATCAATAAAAACTATCTAGAGGAATAATAAGGATGATATAAATATAATATATACCCATCATAGTATGAATAAAGGTTGTTTTCATCGATGAAATAGATGAACATTAAAATCATTATTTAAGAAAATATCATTTTGTTATGAAAAATTCACTAAAAAAATTTATTAATAAATTACTTTTAAAAACATTATTTTCATTCAAAATTAACCTTTTAAACATGAAAATGAATAATATATGTAAATATGAATGGTAAATCTATAAATTCTATACAAGGTAAAAAGAAAATCCCTTTTTCATGGTAAGAAGGTTAGAAAAGTGTCTTGTTTAGAAAGGAAAAATAAGATTCATTTGAACAAATTTGTAAAAGAAAAAGGGGTATAATATTATTTAATAAATCATTTTTTGAATGGTAAAATAATTTTAAAAACATTTTTAGAAAAATACATTCTTAGAAGAAAATATTTTCTCTGATAAAAAATTATAATGAAGTCCGATTTTCTTAAAAACACATTCTAAAACATTTTAACTACCAAATAGATGAAAAGTTATACTAATACTTGTAAAAGTTCATTCATAACCAGTGCATAATAAAATTAATTGGTTTATTAGAAAAATTTCAAATAATTTCCTTTGATAAAAATTCTAGTGTAAACAATCCTAGAAAAAAATGAAGTTGTATAATAGACCCTTGAAAAGACCATAATGTTGATGTGAGAGTGAATCAATGAATATATTATCTAAGTTAAATGTACATAAAAATTAATCCAATGGAAATACAAAAATATATTTTAAAAAAATTTACATGCATAATCTTGGAATATTGACGAAAATGAGGAATTAATATAACCTAATCAAAAGCAATCGGGTTACAAATTTATTTTCCACTTGGTAACTTTTAACTCCAATCAAATTAGAAGAAATAATTAAAATTGAAATTAAAAATAACATGAATAATTTATGAATAATTATATTACATGTAAAATTGGTATTATGTACACCATATATATATATGATATTAGGTCCACAATAATAAATTTTGTCTCAAAGAATGGAAATTGAGACGAAATACCTTACTACTTATTAACTTTTTGGTCATATGCCCTAGAAAAGAGATAAATTATAATGTAACATTAAATTAAATTAATATAAAATAATTCATGATATAATATATAAAAATAGGACGTAGATAGATGACACTAAATAAGTAAGTGGTGAAAATTTTTATAAGCCTCACAGAAATAAAAGTGAGACAACAATCAGTAACCTTGTATTTAATTTCAAGTGAACATCATTTATCATCATATATAATGGTTTTAAACATGTGAAAAACTTATAATAAAATAAAAATAATAAAAATAATATTTATATATTATCTTTTTATAATATCTCATTATCATTTTGTTAACAATATTTCATTATTTTAACTTTTCGAGTGTTACTGGCCTAGTTTTTCGAGTATGTTTTGACTTTTTATTTTTATTCTCCATACATAGTTCTTGATTTAATCATATTTATAATGTATTAAATAATTTAATTATCATATATATTAATTATATATGTATTTATAATAAATTCAAAAAAATTGGAAATAGGAAATGAAATGCACCTTTCATGGAGATGATATGTTGTATGTACGCATGAATGCTACTTTCATTTATTTTATGTATTTAAAATAATGAAAAGTACATGATATATATTTATAATATAATTAATTTTTCATATTTATGTAATATATTATTCTTATTTTTGGTAAAACTATTCTTTATACGTCCCATGTATAGTGTGAGAAAATCACATCACATTGAGGGGGCGCTTGTCCAGACTTCCACAATCAATGTAATTGTATTTACAAAAAATGGAAAGAATAAGGGAATATGTTATATAAAAACTAAATAAGAATAATTAAATTATAAATATAATATGTAAACATATTTTCCATCATAATTTCAAAACATGAGAGGTGGTGAAGGAAAAATGAATGACATCATTTTTGAGGCGGTAGTTCGTCGTACACATAAATGGTAAGTTCATTACCCATTTGATGGAAGTGTGTGTAAGTTTAGATCAAAAAATTATAATAAAAATATTTTAGTATATAAACGATACTGAATTAATTATATAATAAATATATAAAAAAAATTTATGTGTTTTAGAAGTAAATGAATGAAATGTGATCGTTGGAAAACATTACCTCTTTATCGGGTACGCGATTTTTGTTTGTACCAAAGGTCTTTCTTGGAGAGATTTCTACCTAAAGGTAGGCTTCTAGGATGGGGGTAGGTAATTTGATGATATTTTTGGATAGATAATATTTGAACCAATGTGTCTTGGTATGTGTGAATAAGTTGGAGGGGTGAGTTTCTTTTTACAGTGGAGGAGGAGTGCATTTTTGTAAATTTTTGAAAAGGAATCCCAGAGATAGTTTTTGTATGAAAATTTGATATAATAATGAAATAATTACAAAAAATGGAGTATAGGTTTTAAATATGGACAAAATGTATTTTTTACAAGTTTCTAGGTCATTTTATCCCATATGTTTAATGTTTAGTCCATTATTAGGCTAATTTTTCTATCAATCATTGTAATTAATTTTAATCACACTCACTAATATTTTTTGTAAAAAATTAAGTTTAACTTAATGTAAATTATATATTATTATGATTCAAAATATGTAATCCATTTTTCCAAATTCAAATAACACAACTGGTAGAAATTTGATTAAATTAAATCCCGTAGGCAAGATGAAAAAACGTTGAAAAGTTTGAGATGTGTTTATATCCAATTTCATTGATAAATTAATTCTAATGGACTAAATTGATTTTTTTGAATAATTGATATAATTTGACTTTATAATAAATTTAAAATATAATTTAACCTTTTAAATAATGTAGATAAAAAATCCATTTTAAATTAAAATTCAGTATTTTTTACTATTCATAAAAAATGAAATAATATAGAAAAATACCAAAAACTCACCCTAACCTAATTTTTATGTTTCAATTTAAAAAATGAATTTTAATTAGACATATAAAATTTATAAAATTTTCAAAATTAATATCTAAAATAGGTGCTCCATTAAATGGTGGTAAATGCTCCTTTTTAAAAATATATGTTTTTATACATAAAATTGTGTTTATTCTCATCTTATGCATATAAGATTTATTTTACGAATGTAATAAATAGTTTATTATATATTTAATATATAGATTATATTAATATAACTCACTAATTAATTTAATTTATTCAAATAAAAAACCCTTGTGAGAAAAAAATTGTTTTCTTCAAATACATTCCCTTTGTATTAATTTGGTTCTTATATTTGATTCTAATTAACTTGTAACCAATGAAATAATTTTATATTTGTATTAACCATATATTTTCATATATTTTATAATACTACTCATAACTTCTAATTTAACGGCTAGGTTAAATCTTATTATATTAAATAATAATATTTTTAATATTATAGTGTTTCTTGGTAAAACGCAGTCCTGCTTGTAACATAAAATATCAAAGAAGTTTTTGTTGCATGTAAAGAAAGATAACTCAACATTCCATGAATTTAAAGCTATATATATAATTTATTTAATATATTAATTATTTTGTAATGTCTCAGGATATTATATTCCATTAGGTTCTTAATGTTACATGTTATACATAGTATCAAATATAATGTTCTTTTTTTAGAATTGTCGGGTGTTAAATTATCCCAACCATAATTAAATTGAATCATCAAAATTTTAACTCAAATTTGGTAATACATTGTTTGATATTTACTATGTTTAAATACAACATCATGAGAAGGTTTTGTAAAACAACATCTAGAAAATTGGGAATGGTAAGTACACAGATCTCATAGACTAACATATAACTAGGTCTCAAAGAAGGATAATATTAGTATAATGTAGAGATACATACATTATGGAAATGATTAAATATTTATTGGGTATTATTGAGGTAATCAATCCAAAAAAAGTGAATGATCAATGTAAATTTGTGGGCCTTGAATCCATAAATCCATGATGATTCAAAAGACTATCTATTCAAAAAAAATTATTGAATTCGGGTAATATATTATTTCTTGATCATTTTCTTAATGTTGGGTAATTCATTTACGTCCTAAGGATATAAGGACATATACTTACATCACATATTTATATAAATATAATATTCATCCTTTTTTATTCTTTTATCAATTTCTAATTTATACATTACTTTGTGAAATGGAATCAAAAAATTAACATTGATTACTGAAGCAATAAATTAAACTGTTAACAGATTGTAAGGCCCATAAAAAATGTATTTACAATTGTCTCTAGTTATTTTACAAAACTATATGGTTAATAAATTAATATATAAACTAAAAAGTAAAACTACTGGTTCATCATTAATCTTTATTCATACAATTTTTAACTAAAAACAATGAAATATTAACTAGTACACTGTTTAGTTCAGTTGTTGGCATTAAGCCCTTATCATCCTTCAGTCATGCATTCAAGTCCCGCGACCTTAATGGAATTAATTAGTTGTCTCCAAAAATAGGGGTAATCTATTTTTAAAACCATATTAATATAATTTACAAAATAAATATGATTGAAATACTTTATATAAAGATAATCACTAAATAGATTTTAACTAAGGTTTTAAATACAACCCCAATACATAAATACCTTATCCATTTTATTTAAACACATGTCCTTCCTTAGTCTATGGTTTAACCATAATATCATTTATAGGATTTCAAAATCATGGTACCTTATCTTCAATATAAAACACCTTATGTTTGACCAAGGATATTTATTTTCTTTATATACTCAAATCCTTCATAATTTTTTGTAAGGAAAATTTGAATTATACTAAGTGTATCCCCTGCGAGTGTCAAAACATGTATAAAGTAAGGATCATTTTTGTGTACCGGTTTATTCCAAATCAGTATAAACGAACCATGTTATAGTTTTTACCCCTAGGAACATCTATTCCAGAACCATGTCTACAAATAATATCTAGATATGGATGTATTTCTTTGAAATACCACATAATATCTATCTTACCAAAACATTAAGATATTCTTCTATACTAATCCTCAAACTCTACCTTATGGAAACATTATCTAATATATGTTTTCCTAAATGTAGTTCCCAAGGTTGCTACTAAACATACAATAATACCAACTATAATAACTTGGCCCTAGAAATCATGTTGCTGGTGTCAAACACCCATTACATTAACATGATTATAGGGAATCAAATCCCGAATGAACGATCATTTTAGTAGTCTTGGTAAACTAGATACGTACACGAGTCTTGTAATAAAAATAAATACACTAATTTATTTTTTTTTCTCCATGAAAATAATAAAATTAATCAATCTATACTATCATTACATTTGTTTCTTAGTAAATTTTTTGGATTCATGGGGAAAAGAAACAATATAAGGGTGAGCTCAAATGCTCAGTAAAGGTTAAGTATAGCTCTAATGACCCAATGTTTTCAATGGAAATTACTTTATTATAAATATGTCATAAAATCACATGAAAAAACAACATAATTAACTACTAAGTGCTAAGTGACCTTTAAATATAAGTTTTTCACTTCTGTGTTTGGAATTTCGAAAATCTGACATACACGGTTGTGTTCAAGATGATTTTTGGAGTCTAATAAAACCAAAATGATTTTTGGTGAGTAGTAACATACCCTTATGAATATTAACTTACCATTATGAATATTAACCTACCATTATGAATAGTTAAATGACCCTTATGAATTGAAAATAGCCCAAAATAATTGTAACCTTACCCATGAAAAATGAAATAAAATTTGGGCATCTTATAAGCAATGGTATTTTGGTAAGCCATAAATATTTAATTATAATTAATTAAATAATTTAAAAGAAAATTTATTTTCTTAAAGAGTGTTCATAAATTAAAAAATCTATATCTTATATATTTAAGATAATTTTATACGACCCCAAGTAATTTTTGAAAGCATTATAAAATCAGTTTTAATTTTAAAAACTGTTTTTTTCAAGTAAATTGGGATTTTAATTAAATATTAAATTAATCATATTTAGAAATTTATTTTTGAAAAATGGACATAATTTTTTGATTCTACACGTCGAAAAATGGTAGGGTTATTTTTTTGGTATTTTTCTGAAATACTTGAATTTTTTACGAATAGTGAAATACCATAGTTTACAAAATAAGCTAAATAAGCTAATTATAGAGTCATGTATGATGTTATACTAATGTAATACCACTTGTTTCGGGATAAAATTATAAAATTACTATTATTGGTCATGGAAGACTCGCTATTACTTGTCTTGTGGGGAAATAATAAATTAATGAAATTTATATTGAGAAATCCCCTCCCCCCTCCATTTTAAATACCACCCTTCACACCCTCAATTCCACACACCTCTCAAGATTCAATCCTTATCTAAATTATACCCATGAATCTTCCCTATCCCTACCCCACATCCATGATCTTCTGGTCTCATCAAAATATCAATCATAGGCCCCTTAAGGAGGATCTCAAGAGGAGGATTCAAGAGGTAATTTCTCTCCCTCTTTTCCTTTAATTCCCTTTCAATTTCAAATTCTTTTCCTATTCTCTCCCCACCTATCTTCGTCCAAATGGTATGGTAACTCTAGTATCGTACATATAATGGAATTTTATGATACTAATGAGATATTATTCCTTCCAACCCCATTCTTCTCTTCCTTTTATTTTATAAAATAAAACGTTGTTTGTGAGGTGTTAATATATCACCTTCAATAACATCATGTTTTCTTTTCTCCATTTCTACATTATGATATGGTCATTAAACTATTTTTATGGTTGAAAAATAATATTATATAATTATTATTTACTATTTTATGTTATTTAACTAACTTATTTACATATTACTAAATGAGTAAACAAAACAACTTCGTTGTCGTAAAAAACTTCCTAAATTAACCCAAACAATCATCATTTAATTCTTATCTAATTATTCATCCACATGGTATAAAATATTATTAATTATAAGATAATTTTAAATTTAAAAATATCATTAATAACATGTAATATATGTTTTGGATGTTTATTCATGATCTACACAAACTTTGATTGATGAATATAAGTGAACCGCTCACGAAAACCATAAAAATGAACATTTACGAACACTGTTTTAAAACTCTATAACTCATAAAAAGTCCCATAAAATAACATAATGAAACAAAAAAACCTATTCATGTATAAAAGGTTATTTAATTTCTAATTAATTAATATAATGTCATTATATAGGACATTAATTAGAAGTAAGCATTCAGATATAAGGTAAGGGGAAATTCTCAAACCCAACTTTCATCCTTCGGGTTCTCCCTCATTCACTCATTTTTTTTGATATGGTTACTCCTTAAAAATAATTTTTTCATACTTGTCTCACATTTTCTAGGATATACATGTTTTCACCGGTATTTATTACAAAAAAATGTTTTTTAAAAGAACTCTTCTTTTAAGAACACACCTTTTACTTCTCATTCAAGGTTAAGAGTTCTTGTAACATGTATGTTATTCCCTCTTTCTTTTGGGAACCCAATGTTTAGGAATGTGTTATTATGAGATGAAACCCATTACTTTTCATGGGTTAGTTATGTTCATTTTTATATATGTTCATTCTGTTATTCATGATAAATGATAATGTTATGATGTGACAGTTGTACCTAAAATTATATAGTGCAATATGAATGTTTCAATGTGACAGGTGATCCCAGAATTATATTGTGCTCTAATGCATTGGGTAAAGTGATGAATCTCAAGAGTTAATGTGAAATTATGTGTGAAAAATATTCTATCTTTTTTCACAATTATGTGTGTTAGTTAACCATTAAGACATGATGTTTCATTTTTATGCATTGCCACATTTCAAGTATTTTATTAATGATTCCCCTCACGTTCATGATCTTTTGCCTATGTTATGATTATGATCAATCATTTTTATATTTTTCTTATATATCCTCTTACTGGGATTTTAGATCAAACCTTTTTATGTATATCCTCTGGTGACTACATATATTAAAGAGTGGTCAAGTTCCAATAAGAAGCTTGAGAAAAAGAAATTAAAAAATGTGTTTTTGCTCGATGTTGTGATTTGTTATGTATGGTCCAAGTTTTCCCAAGACACTAAACCATTGGATACTATATGGGTAATAATATTATGTTTTTTATATTTAATATGATGTAATATTAATGTAAAAAAGGATGGTCCTCTATAGTTGTTATCTGAGGAAAGGTTTAGTTAATTTGGGAATTAGGATTAGGGAACCCTAGAGAAAACCTCTAGCATGAGACTTAGTACAAATATGAACACAATAATACTTACATAGGGATCCCATAAGTTATTATTTAGTTTGAATTGTTCAAATGAAGAAGTTATTCATGACTTGTTGACTTATGTTTTGTTCTATCCTTCTCTATTTTAGAAAATGGTGGGAACCAGTAGAAACCAGGGCAACAAATCATGTGAGGGACAATGAAACGATTGCCCGAATGAAATCCCCAATGATTTGGGAGGTGGATTTAAGATCATCATGGTAATGCTTGCCCAAATATCTTAGGTTATGAACAATAACCATAATAATGGGAAACATCCTCTTTCACAAAAGAGGGAGAAACTAGCTATCGAATGTTTTATGAGGCAAAAACCACCGATGTTTAGTGGATCTTCTGATCCACTAGTTTCAGAGCAGTGGGTCAAATCCATAGAGAATATATTTTCTATGATTCACTATTATAAGATGGAAATGGTGACTCTAGCCATTTATCATTTATATGGAGAGGATGATCAAAGGTGGGATTTTATTAAGAACACCAAGACAAGGGAGGAAATTGAAGAGATGGAATGAGAAGACGTTAAGATCATGTTTCATAATATGTATTTCCCAAGAACTATTCACACAAATAAAGAGGGAGAATTCATAGTGCTCAAGAAAAAATAAGGAGAATATGTCACAACCTATGAAGAAAATTTCACAAGGCTTTCAAGGTACGCTTCAGGTTTTGTTATCAATAATGATAACACAATTGATAGATTTTTTAGTGGATTAAAACCACACATTCGAAAGGATCATGCAACTCTAGACTTTAGGAATTATGAAGAAGTTTTTTAGTGTGCACTCAAAGTGGAGATAGAGTTTGGGGAATGGTCCCACGGCTATGGTGATAAGAAAGAAAAGATGGAGTTTCAAGATGGAGGATATAATGAGAAAGGTGGGAAGAAAAATCCACAACCCACATTCCAAAAATGCAAGAAGTTACACCATGGGAAATAACTCAAAGGGATGGGGAAGTGCTTCATGTGTGAGAAAGAAGGAAACCATGCTCAAGAGTGTCTAAAAGACATGAAAATGAAGGATAATGTAGCTGAAGAAAGGAGAGAACCGCCCTTGGTACAATGCTAAAACTATAGGGATCTAGGGCACTATGCAAGTCAGTGCACTAAACCTCAAGTTCTCGAGTGTAATCAATGCATGAAGCCACCAAAGCCAAAGGAACATGGTAAGGATTATTCCATCACTATTGTAGAAGTGGAGAAAGATAATGAAGTCATACAAGGTGCACTTCTTATTCACTCAATAATGGAAAAAGTCTTATTTGATTATGGTTCTATGCATTCCTTTATATTTTTCAAGTTTTATAGAACTATAGAATCAAATCCCCGAAACCTTAATGTAGAGATATCTGTAAAAACACCAAGTGGTGCAATCATTGAAACCCAAGTGTTCGACTCTTCTCTTGTTGGCATATGTGGGAAGATTCTTCTAGCGGATCTTGTAATACTTACCTTGAGGGAATTCAACTCTATAATGGGAATGGATTGGATCTCGTTATATAGAGCACATATTAACTATCGGGAAAAGGAAATATCTTTTCATATTCCGAACCATCCCATGCTCCTCTACAAATTCAAGGAAGTTCATGAATCTCCTTTGTCAAATCCTTCAATGGTGTGGGCATTGATTCACTATGAGGAAGCATACCTCTCCCTAATGGTTGGGTCAAAGGAAAGTTCCAACCTTGCGAAAATTCCCATCGTGAGGGAATACCATGATGTATTTCATGAAGAGTTACTCTAAATTCCCCTAGATTGTGAGGTAGAGTTCCCAATTGAACACATAAATGGAGCTACTCATATCTCAAAGTGTCCCTATATGATGGATCCTATTAAACTAGAAAAGTTAAATAAAAAGATGCAAGAGCATCCAAACAAAGGGTTCATATGCCCTAGTGCATCACCATGGGGTGAACCAACGCTCTTTGTAAAGAATGATGGAACAATGCGGTTGTGTAATGATTATCGAGAACTCAACAAGATCACCATAAAGAAAAAATATCCTCTTTCAAGGATTTATGACTTGTTCAACTAGTTAGGAGAATATAAATACTTATTAAAGGTGGATCTTCCTTCTAGATATAATCAACTAAAGCTAAAGAAGGAAGATATTCAGAAAACTTCCTTTCGTACAAGGTATGGGTACTATGAGTTTCTGGTTATTCCCTTAGGACTTACTAATTCCCCTGCAATCTTAATGGATTTTATGAATAGAGTATTTATACATTAACTCGACAAATTTGTGGTAGTGTTTATTAATGATATTATCATATACTCCAAGAGCAAGGAGGAACATGATAAACATATAAGACTTATGTTGGTGACATTGAGAAAGGATAAGTTGTATTCCAAGTTCAGAAAGTGTGACTTTTGGATAAAGAAAGTCACTTTATTTGGACATGTGATCACATGTGAGGGAATTTTTGCAGATCCTTAAAAAAAAGGCTATTGAGAAATGAACCATGCCCTCTAGTGTCATAGAAATCCACAGTTTTCTTGGATTAGTTGGGTACTATAGAAGTTTTGTGAGAAACTTCTCATGACTTTCAAGCCTGCTAAATATGTTAAGAAGGATAGGGGTAAAGTATGTTTGGACAAAAGAATGTGAGGGAAGCTTCAAGGATCTAAAGATAAGGTTGATCCCTACACCTATACCCACACTACCAAAAAGTGGAGAATGTTTTGTGATATACAATGATGCTTCAATGAATGGCTTGAGTTGTGTACTCATGAAAAATGATAATGTGATAGCTTATGCCTCACAGCAGCTGAAGATCCATGAGCAGAACTACCCGAAACATGATCTAGAGTTGGAAGTAGAGATTTTTTCCTTGAAAAGCTAGTGGCACTACCTTTATGGTGAGAAGAGTGACATATACACCGACCAAAAAAGCCTAAAGTATATATTAACACAAAAATAGATCAATATGCGTCAAAGGAGATGTTTAGATCTAATCAAGGATTATGATTGCTTTATTCACTACCATCCTGGAAAGGAAAACAAGGTAGCTGGTGCTCTAAGAAAAAAAGAACCTGCTACTCTATCCATGTTATGGATTAAGAAAGACCCTATATTCTTGGATATGCAAAGGATGGATTTAGAAATCATAAGGGATGTGGATACATCATACCTTGTACAAATGATTGTGCAACCATCCATCTAAGAGAGTATTAAGGAAACACAAAGGAATGATGTGGATATACAAAAGTGGGTGAATGAAGCAATTGAAGGGAAGCTATAAGAGTTCCATATAGACGATGATGGTGTGATTCGGTTTGGAACGCATATTTGTGTTCCTTCATCACCAGGATAAATAAAGAGCTATTGGAAAATGCACATAGCTCAACATTCTCTATCCATCCTGGGAGTACCAAGATGTACCGTGATCTTTGAGAACACTTCTATTGGGATAACATTAAAAAGGATATTGCAGAATATATCTCAAGTTGATAGGTATGTTATCAAGTTAAAGAAGAGCAACAAAAGTCCAAAGGGTTGATGCATCCATTGAATATACCCATGTGAAAATGGGAGAATGTTACTATGGACTTTGTCACGGGTCTCCCAAAGACGTTGAAGGGAAATAATGTGATATGGGTTGTGGTTGACTAACTCACCAAAACTGCCCATTTTATCGCTATTTGGGAAGACATCTCACTTGAACAAATTGCAAAGATATATGTGAAAGAAGTGGTGAGGCTGCATGGAGTTGCACTCTCTGTTGTCTCTGATCATGATCCAAGTTTTGAATATAAATTTTGGAGGAGCGTTCAACATGCTTTGAGTACTGAATTAAATTTCAGAGTGGCCTATCACACCCAAATTGATAGCCAATCTGAAATGAATATTCAGATGCTTGAAGATATGCTAAGAGCCTACTCTCTAGAATTCAAAGGTGGATGGGATCAACATTTCCAATTGGTTGAGTTCTCATATAACAATAGCTTCCACTTGAGTATTCAGATGGCTCCATATGAATCTTTCTATGCAAAACGATGTACAACTCCAACCTGTTGAGATGAAGTTGGATAAAGAAAGCTACTTGGACTTGATCTTGTGGAAGAGATGACAGAGAAGGTTCATGTCATCCAGAAAGACATCAAAGATGCACAGAGTCCGAAAAAGTGCTACACTGAAAATCATCGAAGAGACTTGGAGTTCGACATTGGAGATAAAGTATTCCTTCGAATATCACCCTGGAAGAGAGTCATTCAGTTTGGAAAGAAAGGGAAGTTGAGCCCAAGGTACATTGTCCCCTTTGAGATCCTAGAACTCATAAGAGATATGGCTTATCAGCTTTCACTTTCACTGAATATGGCTCAAGTTCATGATGTGTTTCACATACCACTCCTAAGGAAGTACACACCTGATCCCTCACATGTACCGAACTCAGAAGTGGTACAGTTGGAAGATCATCTCTCCTATGAGGAGAAACAAGTAGAGATTCTGGACTAGAGAGATAAGGTTCTACGAAACAAGAAAAATCACCTTGTCAAAGTGTTGTGGAGGAACCATAAGTTTGAAAAAGCTACATGGGAACCAGAGGAGGTGATGACAGAGAAGTACCGTCACCTGTTTGTGTAAAACGAAATTTCAAGGGTGAAATTTCATAAGGGAGGAAGAATTTAATGACCCAAAGTTTTCAATGGAAATTCCATTCTTCTAAATATGTCATAAAATCACATGAATAGAAAAAACAGTGAACTAATAAGTGCTGAGTGACCTTTAAACATACGTTTGTCAATTATGTGTTTGGAATTTCCAATTCTGACATACATGGTTGTGTCCAAGATGATTTTTTGAGTCTAATAAAACCAACATGATTTTTGGGGAATAGTAACATACCCTTATGAATAGTAACCTACCCTTATGAATAGTAATATGACCCTTATGCATATAAAATCACACAAAATAATAGTAACCTTACCCATTAATAATTAAATAAAATTTGGGCATCTTATAAGCAATGATATTTTTGTAAGCAATAAATAATTAATTATAATTAATTTATTAATTTAAAAGAAAATTTATTTTATTAAAAAGTGTCTCTAAATTAACAAATATTTTTCTTCTAGATTTAACATAATTTTATAAGACCAAGAGTAACTTTTGAATGCATTATAAAATCCGTTTTAATTTTAAAAGCATTTTTTTCAAGTAAATTGTGATTATAATTAAATATTAAATTAATAATATTTAGTAATTAATTTTTGAAAAATGTACATCATTTTTGGATTAAAAAAGTCAAAAAATGGTAGGGTGAATTTTTATGAATTTTCTGAAATATTTGAATTTTTTATGAATAGTGAAATACCATAATTTACAAAATAAGCTAAATAAGCTAATTATAGAGTCATGTATGATGTTCTGCTGATGTAAGACCACTTATTTCAAGACCACATTATAAAATTACTATTATTAGTCATGGAAGACTCACTATACCTTGTCTTTTGGGGAAATAATAAATTAATAAATTTTATATTGAGAAATCCCCTCTCCCCTCCACTATAAATACCACCCTTCACACCCTCATTTCCTCCCACCACTAAAGATTCAATACTTGTTTAAACTATACCCAATAAACTTACCTAGACCATCCCCCACGTCCAAGAGCTTCTGGTCTCATCAAAATACCAAGCCTAGGCCCCTTAAGTAGGATATAAAGGGGATGATTCAAGAGGTAATTTCTCTCCCTCTTTTCCTTTAATTCACATTCAATTTCAAGTTCATTTCTTATTCTCTCCCCACCTATATTTGTCCAAATGGTATGGTAAATCCATTATCATACATACAATTGAATTTTATGACACTAATGAAATATTATACCATCCAACACCATTATCCTCTTCCTCTTATTTTAAAAAAGAAAACGTTGTTTGTGAGGTGTTAATCTATCACCTTCAAGAACGACATGTTTTTTTTCAATTTCTACCTTTAGATATGGTCATGAAACCATTTTTAAGGTTGAACCATATATATATATATATATTATGTACTATTTTAAGTTATAGAACTAACTTATATACATATTACAAAATTAGTAAAGTAAACAAGTCAGTTGTCATCAAAAAACCGCTTAAATTAACCAAAACGATCATCATCTAATTCTTATATAATGATTCATCAACATGGTATAAAACATACTTCATTATAAGATAATTTTAACTTTTTTAATATCATTAATAACACGGAATATATGTTTTTGATTTTTATCCATGCTTTACACAAAATTCAATTTCTGGATACATGTGAACCACTCAAGAAAACCATAAAAATGAATATTCTTGAACAATGTTTTTAAACTCTATAACTCATCAAAAGGCCCATATAATAACATAATGAAACCAAAATGAACCCTATTCATGTATAAAAGGTTATTTAATTTCTAATTAATGAATATAATGTCATTATATAGTACATTAAAGTGAAGGAAGCGTTCAAATATAAGGTAAGGGGAAATTATCAAACCCAACTTTCATCCTTCGGGTTATCCCTCTTTCAATCCTTTTTTTGATATGGTTACTCTTTAAAAATAATTTTCTCATCTTTGTCTCAAATTTTCTGGGATATACATGTTTTTCACTGGTATTTATGGTAAGCAAAATGTTTTTCAAAAGAACTCTTCTTTTAAGAACACACCTTTTACTTCTCATTAAAAGTTAACGGTTCTTGTAACATGTATGTTATTCCATCTTTATTTTGGGAACCCAATGTTTATGAATGTGTTCTTATGAGATGAAACCAATTAATTTTCATGGGTTAGTTATGTTTATTTTTCATATATGTTCATTATGGTATTCCTGATAAATGATAATGTTATGATGTGACGAGTGCACCAAAAATTATATAGCGCAATATGAATGATTCAATGTGACAGTTGCACCTAGAATTATAAAGCAATCCAATGATTTGGGTAAAGTGATAAATCTCATGAGTTAATGTGAAACTATATGCAAAAAAGATGCTAGATTTTTTCAAAATTATGTGTGGTATTTAACCACTAAGACATGATGTTTCATTTTTATGCATTGTCACATTTCAAGTCTTTTATTAATGATTCCCCTCACATTCACGATCTTTTGCCTATGTTATGATTATTCTCACCCATTGTTATATTGTTCTTATATATCCTCTTACTGGTCATAATATATAAAATAATCAATTTAATAATGTGCCTTATGAAATATCCATATGGTGTAGAAGTTATAGATTTATCAATATTTCCCTAATTAATAAAATAACTATCAAGTAAAAAACATATGTAAACATGGTATATGGTTTTGGTAATAATTATTTCTACATTAAAAGATATGGATATTTAGGAGAAAATTAATGCTAAATTGTCACTGGAAATTGGATATTTCAAGGGAAGTAATAAGGGAATCAAGTAAATGAATTCCAATACTATAATTTTCTAAATCAATCAAAAAACCTCTATAAGAATAATAAGGATCTTATCAATATGACATATACCCATTAAAGTTAGAATAATGGTTGGTTACATTGATGAAATAGTATAAAAACATTAAAATAATTCCTAAGGAAAATATATTTTGTTTTGAAAAACCTTTTAATATAAAATTAATTTTTAAAACATTATTTTCTTTAAAAATTATCTTGTTATACTTGAAAAGAAGCTTTAAAAGGAATGATGTGTTGTACATCTCGTTCCCCTCGTTGTTTGATTTTCATGATCACAATCACCTTCTTATTTATCTAATATTGTGTTTTAAGTGTTGTGGATGATAGGCAAGAGATTGACAAAGGAATGGCCCAAGAAAGCATCTCAAGTGGACTGAAATTCAGTCCACCGGCCAACCGGTGTGATGGCACCGGCCAGCCGGTGGACCTGGCAGAGGCATTGCCCACTGCCAGGCTCCACCGGTCAGCCGGTGGCTCTGTCACCGGCCAGCCGGTGGCATCCAGCCCCAACAGTGAGACCTACTGTCTCACCACCGGCCAGCCGGTGGCCTCAGCACCGGCCAGCCGGTGGCTCCTGGGCAGAACAAGTTTCCTTTTTGCAAGGCACCGGCCAGCCGGTGGAGATGTACCGGCCAGCCGGTAGCCCAGTCAAACTAGCCGTTGGCTTTGACCAGTCAACCTTCTTTTGGCCTCCAACGGCTCCGAAGACCTCTCCAACGGCTCCGAAGGCCCCCAATGGGTTCCATGCCTATAAATAAAGGCTGAGGAAGCCCCGGACACACATCGGATCATATACCAAGCGCCCGGACATATTGTTGCACATTTGGCGAACCTCCGGCGCTCCACCTTCAAGGATCCTCAAGTGCTCCAATCCAACTTCCAATCCAAGGAGCACCTCAAGAAGCTTGGGAGAGCACGCTACATCAACTCCATCATCCAATTGGCGCCCAAGTCTTCCTACAATACGGTTTTTATTGTTTTATCTTTTTGAGCTTTAAATTTGGGTTTGTGCCTACAAACCCCAACACCTTTTCTCATCCCCCTTTCTTTGGGTTCTCACACCACCATTAAGGTGTGAAGAGGTTTCTTCAAGCCTTTCCTTTTAAAAGGCTTGTGTTTCGGTGAGCTAGCCTTCACCCGTTAAAAAGGCTAGTGGGTTCTTGCTAAACCATCAAAAGCAAGTGGGTTCTTGCTAAACCACAAAAAGCAAGCTGTAATAGGTCCTAGTGCTACCTCAAATCCTAGTGGGTTTCTTGCTAAAACCATTGAAAAGCAAGCGGTAGGAATCTCTCAACGGTTGAGTTGGGAGCGGAGACGTAGGCCGGGTTTTTGGCCGAACTCCGTTATCAATTTCGTGTGTCTTGCCTCTTTACTTTCCGCTGCACTTTCAACTTTGATTTTAAATTGTTAATCTTTTTTTAAAAGGCAATTCACCCCCCCCTCTTGCCATCATTTCCTGCTTTCTTCCGCCCAATAATTGGTATCAGAGGGACGTATTTGAATAATTCCCTAACCGGTTTCAAATTAAAGATCCTTTTTTTTATGGCTTCTACCGCTTCTTCCTCTCAATCCCCCGAAGGACATTCTTTGGATCGTGCTCCATTCTTTGATGGAGCCGATTATACTTTTTGGAAAACCCGCATGACCACATTTCTTAAAAGCATTAGCTATCCTATTTTTAGAATTTTCATGCATGGTTATACTCTCTCTAGTAAAGATGAATCTCAATGGACCCCCGCCGACATTGCAAATTTCGAGCTTGATGGCAAAGCCATGAATGCTCTTCATTGCGGGTTAGATAGAAATGTTTTTGATCATATTTCTTATTGCACATCTTCACATGATATTTGGAAATGTTTAGAGCTAACCCATGAAGGTACTAGCATGGCTCAAAAGCAAGAACCCGCTCAAAAGCAAGAACCCGCTCAAAAGCAAGAACCCGAGGCAAAATCCGTACCCGCTTGCCCACGTCACAAGAAAAGGGCCAAGAAAAAGGAGAAGAAGAAGGCTTCAAAGGCAACATGGAGTAATAGCTCCACCTCTTCATTCTCCTCATTCTCCTCGAGCGACCAAGGTAAAAAATGCCTAATGGAAAATCATGAGATTTCATCTTCCGACTCTTCTTCCTCGTCTTCTAGTTCTTCAAATTCTTTCAATCATTTGTCTTATGAAGAACTCCAACACGTTAGAGACCAACTTGAAAATGGTTTTCACGAACTTTCTTCAAAATTCATTGCTTTGAAAAAGTCTTTCAAAAAACTCTCCTCCGAAAAAGAACAACTTCTAAAAGAGAAGGAGGAGATGTCTCTCAAAATCCAAAATTTTCCCGATGTTGATTCTTTAGAATCAACCATTAAGGACCTTAGAGAATAGTTATCCAAGTTCACCCAAGGTGAACAAAATTTGACCAAATTATTGGGTTCTCAAAGGGTATCTAGAACCACCCAAGGACTTGGCTACACCAATATAGCTTCCTCCTCCCATGCACCCACTATTTTTGTAAGGGGGAGCTCCGAATTTAAATTCTGCAATTATTGTAAAAAACCCGGGCACATGATATATGAATGTAATTGTAAAAATGCCCGGTACGGCCAACCCAAATCGATTTTTTATTCGGACGAATTTTATAGGAGAAGACCCGCCATGAAACAAGTATGGATTGAAAAATCCCTTCTTGCGAGTCTCTCCGGGCCAAAATTTATTTCCTATCCCCGGTGATTTATTGTTTTTATTTAGGGGGAGTTAGGTTCGTTTAAGCTCTTTTGATTTCAATTTCAAATTTTTCGATTCAAACTTTCAATTTCAACTCTTGGTATCAAATTTTCAATTCAAAATTCTCAATTCAAAATTTTCATTCAAAACTTTCAATTTCAACTCTTGGTATCAAATTTTCAATTCAAAATTCTCAATTCAAAATTTTCATTCAAAACTTTCAATTTCAACTCTTGGTTTCAAAATTTCAAAATTCAATTGGTTTTTGATTCAAAACTTTCAATTCAAACTGTTATTCAAATTTTCATTTCATTTATCTCAATTGATTTTTCAATTCTCAAAATCTAGTTTTTCAAACTTTTTCCCTCAATCAAGTTTTATGCCCCATTCTATTTTGATAATCACAAAGGGGGAGAAATTTCTTGATTGATTGGGGGAGAATCCTTTTCACCATGCTTAGCAGTTCCTTTCAATTTCAGTTTTTTATTTTAATTGTTTTGGTGATTGTGATCATCAAAATAGGGGGAGATTGTTGTACATCTCGTTCCCCTCGTTGTTTGATTTTCATGATCACAATCACCTTCTTATTTATCTAATATTGTGTTTTAAGTGTTGTGGATGATAGGCAAGATATTTCCAAAGGAATGGCCCAAGAAAGCATCTCAAGTGGACTGAAATTCAGTCCACCGGCCAACCGGTGTGATGGCACCGGCCAGCCGGTGGACCTGGCAGAGGCATTGCCCACTGCCAGGCTCCACCGGTCAGCCGGTGGCTCTGTCACCGGCCAGCCGGTGGCATCCAGCCCCAACAGTGAGACCTACTGTCTCACCACCAGCCAGCCGGTGGCCTCAGCACCGGCCAGCCGGTGGCTCCTGGGCAGAACAAGTTTCCTTTTTGCAAGGCACCGGCCAGCCGATGGAGATGTACCGGCCAGCCGGTAGCCCAGTCAAACTAGCCGTTGGCTTTGACCAGTCAACCTTCTTTTGGCCTCCAACGGCTCCGAAGACCTCTCCAACGGCTCCGAAGGCCCCCAATGGGTTCCATGCCTATAAATAAAGGCTGAGGAAGCCCCGGACACACATCGGATCATATACCAAGCGCCCGGACATATTGTTGCACATTTGGCGAACCTCCGGCGCTCCACCTTCAAGGATCCTCAAGTGCTCCAATCCAACTTCCAATCCAAGGAGCACCTCAAGAAGCTTGGGAGAGCACGCTACATCAACTCCATCATCCAATTGGCACCCAAGTCTTCCTACAATACGGTTTTTATTGTTTTATCTTTTTGAGCTTTAAATTTGGGTTTGTGCCTACAAACCCCAACACCTTTTCTCATCCCCCTTTCTTTGGGTTCTCACACCACCATTAAGGTGTGAAGAGGTTTCTTCAAGCCTTTCCTTTTAAAAGGCTTGTGTTTCGGTGAGCTAGCCTTCACCCGTTAAAAAGGCTAGTGGGTTCTTGCTAAACCATCAAAAGCAAGTGGGTTCTTGCTAAACCACAAAAAGCAAGCTGTAATAGGTCCTAGTGCTACCTCAAAGCCTAGTGGGTTTCTTGCTAAAACCATTGAAAAGCAAGCGGTAGGAATCTCTCAACGGTTGAGTTGGGAGCGGAGACGTAGGCCGGGTTTTTGGCCGAACTCCGTTATCAATTTCATGTGTCTTGCCTCTTTACTTTCCGCTGCACTTTCAACTTTGATTTTAAATTGTTAATCTTTTTTTAAAAGGCAATTCACCCCCCCTCTTGCCATCATTTCCTGCTTTCTTCCGCCCAATATGATGGTGGTTTTATCCATACATGTTGTAAACATTTATAGGGTATGTGTGAACCCTAACAAATTCATCCAAATAAAACTATTAAATAAGTCATCATAGATAAAGAATACAAGGAACTACCCCTCCCCAGCATCAAAAATGTCATGCTAAGCCTCCAATTTAACATAGCCACTCAATAAACTCTCCCTTGTATGGTTTCATGGGATTTTTACCGATGGCAGAAGCCATACCCACTTGTTCTTCCAAATCCGAACAGTTATGCTTTGGTGAGTGCCTCCTAATATGAATACTCATTTGAAGATTCACCAAGTAGTGGGTATGGAAGCTTCCACTAAAAAAACAAAATGGAAAAATTCCAACATAAAACATAGACCCAAGTATATATCCCACTAAAAAAAAATTTCAAACACACTGAATGCGGAACTGCACCACATTAAAATTTTAAAATATCAAACCACTGCATTGAGAAACCTCACCATAATACCATCTCAACATTACCATTATAATGATTCCTTGGTCTAAAGACCATCACGAGCCTATGCAGACCACCCAAACCGAATACATCACATCATTAGTTAATGTTGATGAGCTGCTTCACCATCAAGATCCTCTTCACTGACTGCCAAAAAATTTATACCACCCAAAAACACCAAGAATAGAATGCAAAAAACTCATCATATCTATCCAAAATCCATGCCAGGGAAGAAGAACCAAGCCACCTAAGGAAATCCATCAACTGCCTAAACCCACCTCCCAAATCCTCTAATGAATCACCACTCCATGTATACCTAAGTGAAGATAAAATAGGTTTAAAGAAAGGGAAAGGATTTGAAAAGCCGACACCTCCGAGCGGTGACAAAACCGTGAGAAAACAAATGGAAACCAAAACCAAAAACTCAACGCCACAGGAATGCCAGAGAGGACCTAAAATACTGAACCACAAAATCCAAAACCATATAGAGTTAATTACTCCAAATCCAACCAGGAGAGGCATGTTGAACCTCGAGGTTAGAGAGGGGAGGGGTGATCGAGGGAAAAAATAGAAATGACCATCATCAGAAAAAAAAACTTCCTTTAAAGCATTCTAGAAGAAGAATTAACCACTAAAAAAAAGAGAAACCAAGAACAATGATGAAAACAAAGAAGGTGGGATGAAGGGGAAGAACAAGAGGAGGGTAGTGCTCAGATGAGATGTTGACCTTGATTGGAAAAGAGGAGAGGAAGAAGGAAGAGAAATAGTAGAGAATGATACTATTAGAGAAGGGGAAATAAGGAGGAGAACAACACTCAGATAAATCACTAACCACAAGAATTTTTTTTTCTTATGGAAACCCTAGTGGGCTATGATTGGGAGAAGAGGACCATCATAGAAGGGAGCTATATTGGTTTTTTAATAGAAAATATGTTCTCTGAACAATTATAGAAATGATGACGGGTTTTCTTAAAAACATTTTATAAAAAATTGAAATTAAAAAAGAGTAAAAAATGATATTATAACTTGGAAAATTCAATAATAATTATAGGAAAATTAAATTAAACGGTTTATTAGACAATGATCAAATAATTTTTTCTGATGTAAATTCTAGTGTAAATAAGCCCTAACAAAATGAGATTGTGAAGAAAACCCTGAAATGATAATAACATTGATTTAATAATAAATAAAGGAATAGATTATGTGTTTCAAATTTAAATATGAATAAATAAAGTGTAAATAAATCAATTAAAATAAAAAATTTATTACACAAATAATCATGGAATATTAATGACAACGAGGAAGTAATATAACTCAATGAAAAAGAATCTGGTTATGAAATTATTTACCACTTGGTAACTTTTAACTCAAATCCCATTAGAAGAAAAAATTCAAATTGAAATTAAAAATACAATGAAGAATGAATTACACATGAAATTACATTTCAATGTGGTATTATGTAAAACATATATAATAAATTAAATGCTCAATAATAAATAATGTCTTAAAGAATGAAAATTGAGATGAAGTCCCTTATTACTTGGTAAATTTTGAATTATAAGCCCCATAAAAGGGATAAATTGAAATGAAAATTTAAATAACAATAAAATAAAATAATTCATTATATAATATATAAAAATTGGTAGTAGATACACAATAAAAAATAAGTAAGTGCTGAAAAATTGTGTATGCCGCATGGAAATAAAAGTGAGATAAGAATCACTTACCTTGTGTTTCCTTTCGGGTTAAAGTCATTTAAAATAATTTATAATGGTTTAAAACATTTCAATAACTTATAACAAAACCATAATTATATTTATAATTTCATATATCATCTTCTTAAAATATCTCATTACCCACTTGTTAATAGTATTTCATTACTTTCACTATTTCGCTATTAATGTCCTAGCATTTCAAGTATGTTATGACGTTTTGTTTTTTTATTCATAAAAAATAATTATTTAATAATATCTAATAAATAAAACATTATTTAATTATCATATACATTAATTATATATATATTTATAAAAATTCATAAAATTTGTAGATATGAAATGAAATGCACCATTCATGAAGATGGTAGGCCGTACGTACACATGAACACTACTTTCATTTATTTACCAAATTAAAATGAATGAAAACTAAATTATATATATTTATTTATGGTCAAATTATAATTTTTATGTTTTATATGTTTCAGATTTTTCATAATCCATCCTTTATATATTCTATGTATTGTATAAACGAACCACTTCGCTTTAAGGCGGTGGACGTCCACACTTCCACAAACGATGTTATCATATTTACACAAAATGGAAATAATAAGGATATTTATTATATAAAAAATAAATAATAATAATGAAATTATAAATACAATATATAATATATGTATATTTTGTCCATAATAATTCCCATCCATAAGAGGTGGTAAAGGAAAAATGAACGACATTGTTTTATGAGGAGGCAGTTCGCTGGAAAGATAAATGTATGTTCTTTACCCATTAGATGTAAGTGTGTATGAGTAGTTTGAAGCATTAGAATAAATAAATATAATTATTTTGAGGTTAATGATGTTATTATATAATAAAAATGAAAAAATAATTGAAGGTTTGGAGAGGTAAATGAATCAAAAGAGATGATGGGAAAACATTGCATCTTAATCAGGTAACACCTTTTGGTTTGCAACAAAGGGATTACATGGATATATTTATATAAAAAGTGATTATTCTAGGATGAGGGGAAGGATTTTTAGGAGCTATTTGATAAAATCTTGGTTGATACAATTTGTAATACGACATGTGAATAAGTGGGAGGTGTGAGTACCATTTAATATTGGAAAAGGGGTTTCATTCTTATACATTTTTGAAAATGGAATTTTGACCACATTTTTCATTGAAAAAATGGATAAAATAAAAAAAATTATCCAAGGGTGGATAGGGTCTAAATATGTCCATCTTTTGGATTCTTGACACGCGTTGATTTTATTTTGGCCCTTATGTGTATGGTTTTGTCCTTTATGAAGCTAATTTTTCTCTTAATCATTGTAATTAATTTTAATAACATTCATTAATATTTTTTATCAAAAAATAATTTGAAATTGTTAGAAATTAGAAATTATTATTATTCCAAATATAGAATCCATTTTTCTAGATTCCAATAATACAAGTGGAATAAATCAGTATAAATTTAATCATGCACACGGGATGACAAATCATTCAAAATTTTGAGATGTGTTTATATCAAATTTAATTTGAAATTGATTAGAATGAACAAAAATGGATTATTAATTTTATAATTTATATATTTTTAATTAAAAATAAATTTAAAATATAATATAATGTTATACATTAATTATATGAAAATATATTTTTGAATTAAAATTCATTATTTTGATTATTCTTGAAATAATGAAACTTCATAGAAAAATACAAAAATTCTCCAATCCTAATTTTGATGATTCTATTTCAATTATGAATTTTATTTTTACATATAAAATTTATAAAATTTTCAAAATTCATATATAATATAGGTGTTCTATTAAAAGGTGGTAAATGTGAATTTATAAACATATATGTTTTCATGTGTAAAATTGTGTTTATTCTCATATTATGCCTATCAAATCTATTGGATGAATGTAAAAAATATTTGATTTAATATTTAATATACAGATTACATTAATATCTCTAACTAATTAAATTAATTTAGTAGTATAAAACCACCTTGTGAGTATAAAAATAGTTTTCTATAAAATCATTCCCCTTATATTCAATTTGTTCTTATAATTATTTTTAATTGATTTGTAACAAATGAATTCAATTTTTATTTATGTAAAAAATAGATTTTCATATATTTGATAATAATTTCTATAACCACTAATTCAATGTCTAGGTTATATATTATTATATTAATTAATAATATATTAAATAATATATTGTTTCTCAGTAAAACTTAGTCTTTCATGTAACACAACCTATCAAAGAAAGTGTTTATTGCTTGTAATGTAAGATAAATCATAATTGCATGCATTGAATGATATAGATTGAATTTATTTAAAATATTAATTATATTGTAACGTCTTAGGATATTACATTCCAATATGTGCTAAGTGTTGCAAGTTATAAATTCTATCAAATATAATGTTCTTATTTTATAATTTTGGGGTGTTACACTTATTCCTCTGGAAGTCTACCCAAATATATTCATAAACTCTTAAGAAGATTCTCAAGATATTATTGAAGAAACAAATAACATAAGATATTATCTTCCTCTTCCTCTTCATTCAAGTACATCCTCTATATTCAAAATTTTTAATCTCAATTGATTATGATTTCTTGTGTTTATAAATACCCATTCACATTCTAATTGATATTTTAGGAATGATTAATTTATTATAACATCACATTATATCCTTTAAATAAGTTCTCACCATGCCAATTTATTGAGTCTATCCCTATTCATTTCTATTCAAGTACATTCTTTGTATTTAGGCTTTTGATTTCTTATTTTTCATGATGACATGGGTTTTTATACACCCCGTTACATTCCATAAGATTACTATTAACGAGATACAAAATTCACTCATATTAATCTCATCCAAGAACCTTTATATACATGTGTTACAATTCTTAAATTATCATTTGATTTTTGACAACAATATTTTGTGTTGGGAATACCGAACCCCATTTCCCCTAAAGTCTATTCACCAAGTTATACATAACCTCCATTGAATGAGAGAATATATTTATTCCACCCACACACTAAAATCATGGGAATAAACCTGTTGAAATTTAATCTTATATTGTATGATATATATGGAAAAAAATGCATGTACATGATATGAATATGATTGGTGGGACTAAACATATATAGCCCTACACTACATTGGGTATTTTTTTATATTATGTGATATCATGTATAGTGAACATGTGGTTAGATTAGGTACACAATCATATATTGTGCCAATGGTTAGCCTTGAATTACAATTATGAAGAATTTTTATATCTTATTTATAAATTCTTATGATTCCTTGATGTTTTCATCTTATAAAACACATTGATGTTCATTCACACCACTCTATGTCACCATGTTATCCCTCCTGACTCACATATATTGATATAATTTATTCTATGAATTGATTATTTCATTGAAGGGATTTATAGATCCCCTTTTTATTTTATATCCCCCCATGTTATCAAATTCATAATTATATGATCAATATAATTTCTGGTGATCATATGGAATTTTTAAATTGTGTTATTATAACATGGTCTTCAGTTATTGGTCAATGTATCTAATTTCATAATGGCACTATGCCTCTTGATTTAATGGGATTGTATTATGTGTATATTTATGAAATAAGTAATTAAATATTGTTTATAAAAAGCCTAGCATGTAATATATAAGAAAAACTAGATGGATCATTTTTTTGTTAATAAGTGAATGGTGGGGTTCCATTTTATATGTTATGGGGGACATATATAAATAACAAAATAAATAAATAAATTATAATAAATATATATTTTTTGTGAATGTGTAAAAAAGGGAACCCAAATTTGATGAAAAGTTATGGTTGGGTCATATTCCATTCAATCAATCACATTTATCTTGGTTTTAGATACATTTACACTTTATATCTCTTTTTACCCTAATTAACCCTTTTAAACATTAATACGATGACACAATTTATCCATGGTTACGATTCTAAATGATAAAAAATGATATCATCTTATTTACCAAATATCAGCATGATGACTCAAAGTATGGAATCCACATTATCAAATTAAATTCTTATTTATGGAGGAAATTAATTATAAAATAACCATGAAAAAATAAATGAAAACCATTTAAATATGAATTTTTAAGCATTAAATAAAATTCAATCCAATTTATTTAAAAGTAAATTACATTTAGTGAACGTTTAAATATTTGAGTTAAAATATTATCAACAAGTTTCATTAAAATAATTCACAAATAAAGATGAATTGAATACATTAATATGAATCCACTTTTCACACATAAAATCATTTTTCTATAAGAAAATATCTCTTTTTACCTTTAAAAACATTTTATTTATTTCTAACCAATTGATAACCAATGAATTCATATTATAATTTTTAAAAAAATAAATTTTCATATGTTTAATAATATAAATAAATTTTCAATAAAAAATATATAACAAAAAATTATCATAAAAAAATATTTCAAAATATTTCTATAGTATCAATATTATTTCCTAGCAGAATTTGAAGTTATTTCTAAAAATTCTATTTCATTTAAATACATTTTTATGTGATTTATTTTATAATTTTTAGTAATTATTCACATATTTTTTGAGATATATATGTCATAAGATATCAATAAAATTTATTTATTAATTACTAATATATTATAAAATCTCAGGGAGATACATTGTACAACCTTTATAATAATTTCACAATTGAAATTATTTTAATATTAGACCAAAAAATGACGACACTTCTACCTCATCACACCCTCAGGTTCTTGCATTGAAATCACATATTTTTTATTCTTCCATTAAATCCATAAAGGGAGAGTCTCTTAATTTTGTAGAACATTATATCTAAGATATAAGATTTATATTGGTTTATCCTCATAAAAAAAATCATACTCTAATGTTATGACCTCTAAATTTATAAATTTATAATTATATAGTATTTAATTTCTCAAAACCAATACATGGAACACATCGTGACCTTAAGAGAGGTTGAGAGGAATAACTAAGAAATAAGATATTATCCTTATAGGATCAAGAATATCATTGGGACAATATATCCTTGGGATTAACTTTTCCTTATTTTAAAATATCATTTTATTCATCTAAGGAGATATTCTAATATATACCTTATCACAAACATAAAAAACCAAATATTAGTAATTATTTTGAGTACATTTTTTTGTGGACTCTGATCTTCCCTAATGTATTTCTGAGTGGCTCAAATATTATCCATAATTCAATCATCTAGACCCAGACCCAGTAGGTTTAATTCCCCAAATTCATACCAACATCTATGATTTCATCAAATCATCTCATAATAGACTTCATAAATATCCATCTTAATGCTCTATTGAAAGATATTTTTTACTGAAAATTTACCCACATAAAGCTATTGTTCCCAATATCTTTTGAAATATATAGATCAATCTATAAGTATATATTATTGGGTTTTAATGGTCCTCTTAGAATAAAAATTTATCTATGGATGATATTTTTTAATACAAAACAACCACATATTTAAATATCCTAGAAGATTTCTATAGGATAATAATATACACCTTGGATCTTCATTAGAAAAAGTTTACAGTGGTTCTCTATGAAAACATACCATATCCTTAACATATATCTTAATGATATGATTAAGAGAGAAATATTATTTTATTGTAATGAAATATAAATATTTTATAAGGTTATCAACTATAACCCAAATATTATTTGTTCCTTAAGATATCTTAGGTTGTCTCCTGATGAAATCGGTAGTGATTTTACCCAGATCCACTAAAGTATGTGTATGTTTGTAACATCCCACTAGAATTATATCTCATGACCATAACTTTATTTCATACCAATCCCCAAGATACATACTCCAAATATCTCCCTTTATGTTGTCCCAGAATAAATTCCCCTTTACATCTCTATACATCATTGTACATCTTGGATTAATAAACAATAGTGAGAGATAAGAGTAGAACAATAGTAACATATTCAATTATTGTTCTTAAGGGACACATACACAGTCATTAAATCTAATCATTCCATCATGTTCAAAGTTGAGCTCTGGAATAATCCCTACCTTCTTTCACATCAGTAGATACTATTTCTATCCCTTATTAATCTTCCCATAATTTTATGATTTAAAATTCATCTAAAAAAGATATTATCATTCTCTATTCATTATTATTTCATGGTCCATCATCAAAAAATACATAAGTATTGGATATCTTTCAATACTCATCTTGTATAAACTAGCATAGTCCTTCCATATCAGATCGTAAACCGCATTTTCTCCTTCATAGTGTGTTAATTTGTTGAGTATTCATTATCTTTAATCATTTCTAACCATCTTCATTGTATCACATTCAATAAATTTTTTATATAAATACATGATTATATTATTATGGGTATATAAGTGATAGAACTAAATAGAAATATAATTACATTAAATCCTCAATCCAAAAATTTCCACTTCTAATAAAAAATACTGAGTCAGGTAATTTTTATAATTAACCATAAAATTTGTGATGTGAATAAGCTACTAACATGTCATTATTATTGAGAACACATCCCAATAACTTCATTAATGCATCAACATTAATCAAAGATCCTTATTCACTATATATTAATGTGAACATAGTTGAAACGAACTGCCTTCCCTTCAATTCCTTAAATTTTCTTCACATTAGTTTATGTGAAGTAACTTGGATTCCTTTATGTTAACATGGTTATTATATTTGATTTCCCTAAGAAATTTACAATAAATCCTCATTAGTATCAAGAAAACCCATTAATACATTATATTTTAGTCACAATCATTAGTGTGGGATATTTTTCTATAACTTACATCATCTAAGGATCCAATAATATACCCTATCTTGTTATTATGTGACATAATAAATAAAAATTCTATATCCGGAATTCATACTTTCTAAATTTTAAAAATAACTTATCCTTTTAAAAAGGAATTTAATAATTTCATTGAATAATGTTTTTGTTTTACCTTGACCTTAGAATATATTATAATATATTCTCTAATTACTACCATAAAATAATAAAAATTATCTCTAGAAAATGTATTCATTATATATTTTAAGATAATAGGGTAATTTGAAAGTTCAAATGGAATCACTATAAATTCATAACAAAAATACATTATACAAATGGAAGTGTTATATATGTACTCTTTTTTACCTCAAAAGAAGATATCTATTTAAGAGTTTAAAATTTTAAAATTATTGATCTCCTCAAATTTGATTGAAATATCATCAATATGGGGGATATGATACTAATTGTGGATAGTGATCTTGTAAGGTTATCCACAATTAATGTAAAGACACATTAAACCAAAATTATTCTTAAGAAAAATAATATGGACATGAAATGGGGGTGAAATTTACTAAATTAATACCCTATAATGATTACCCTATAGTTTATTATTTTATGACAATAACCCACTTGGGTCCATTTTATAAGGACTCTCTGAAATAGGCAGAGCATGAGGTATGAGTTCTGTTGAAAACAAATCTTCAGGATTTATGGGAATGTTTGGGAACTATTATAGAAATTAATTGATATATTCTCATATAATTAAATTTGCTTAAATTTTTTTTATCCACAACCATTTGATAACAATACCCCTCATGAATATATAATGTGACCCATACAATTAATTTAATTTCAATTGTAAGTTAATTTTCTCCCAAACACTGATAGAAAACCATTGGTTTATTTTGAAAATTAAATGTTACTCCACTTACTTGAAAATTGATATGAAATATATATAGGTGAATATAATCCATGCCTAAAATCACATTAAATCATACTATAGGAAGGATAAAATGATTTTTAGAAAGTACATTCTCACAAACATCTATTGGAGAAAATATTTAAACTTGAGATTATATTCACATACCATTATACGTTTTCACTAATAATTCAACATCTAATCATAGGGGAGGTAATATAATACCATTAAAAATTTCTTCAAATACAAATGAAGGGGTAAAACTTAAAACAGTTAATAAATTTTTAGTTCTAATGTGGATAAAAAGTAAACCATTGACCACTTTATTTTCATGACCCACTTTTTTAGTTGTGATCATATGAGATATCCTTTTTTCTCAAGTCTTAAGAGTTTATTTTAACCAATTAATGTCATTAACCTATTAATTCATGCACTAGTTTTAACAATTCCCATAATCCTTATATTTTTAATATTGGAGCGTGGGTGGTGAATTTGGTTGATCAGTTGATATATTCATCTTATTGTATTTCTTCTCCACATCTCTTAAATATTCTCTTTCTTAATAATATTATTTTCCAAACATAAATCATTTATCTATTTCTTTAAGGTAACTTCTCCAAAAATTATTTCCACACTTCTATAAAAAAATAGGATCCATCTTATTTCCTACTTGATATTTCTTATTATATTTTCATAAAAAATACATCATTATCTTATTATTAGAAAAATTATAGGTATTAGAATATCCCATTACTATTTTTAGCTTGATAGGAAATCAGATTGATTCTTCATAGATAATAAATTTGCTTATATAAAATTCTTTTTAGAGACTTGGTTTTAAAAAAAACCAAGATCATATAAAATTTTATATCAAGGTTATTGATAAAAACAAATTTTTACCCCATAACTCTTGTAAAATTTTCCTTATAGTTACCAATGATTCTTTATTGTTCTTATTATGCTTGTGGAATTCCCCATTTATTTCCCTCAAATTTTTCTGGGTAAATTACTCACTTATATGTACCCTCTTAAACTCATACCATCCAATGGATTAAA
Source organism: Viscum album (assembly GCA_963277665.1). NCBI lineage: Eukaryota > Viridiplantae > Streptophyta > Magnoliopsida > Santalales > Viscaceae > Viscum > Viscum album. Next base: position 177,761,380 of record OY728138.1, read on the forward strand.
TTTATTCCTCTTTCCATGTATTCATAATAATTTTTCACCAATGATATTCTACACCATCCAAATAATACACATCTAGGATAACTTTTTTATGCTTTAAGAATCATGGATGAGAAAAATTCTTTTTTAGTGATACTAATTAATTTTCATCCACTAGTAGATTAAAGGACTAACTAGAATAAGGATGATGTTTATTCCCAAAATACTTAATCATGCACTGGTCCCTAATTTTAACAATTTTAATAATAACTTGATTCATGGATTGATATAATTTTTTGAGCATATAAAGAAGATTTTTCATTCCATCACCCATATCGTTCAGTTTCACAAGTGGAAAATTATTACATTATCCATATAATTTTTTGTTTTTAAGATTTATCCTTATAATATCCATTGAATAAAACCAAAAAGAATTATATAAGAATAAAAAACAATAATCATAGTGATAAATCATATAATCATGAATAAAATTTCTAATATGTCCTAAATTAGGGAACCTTTTTATCGAAAGACGAAACATTTAGGTTCACCCTCTATAAAGTCTTGTTCATCATATGAAGTTTTATGTTATTTCTTTATATTATTAACAAAATAATATAACAAATAAATAATCCTTGAATTAATACCAACTTAGGTGACCCTATAAAAATAAACATAAATATTACATCATTTTTATGGAAACATAGTATTTTAAACAATAAAAAATACATCTAAACCGTAAAATTTTTGGGTATCTAGAGACTAGGTTCATAAAAAAAATATTATATATAATATATTAAACATATCCCATAATTTTAATATCACATAGTAACTTTTACAGACAAATAATATGAAAAATATTTCTTCATTACCTGGGGATAATTAAAACAAAAGAAAGGGTGGGATGAGATTCTTAGTAAGGTTAAACATGAAGGGTATCATTTGATGATAAAATGGATGAATAAGATAGTCATATGGGTATGATATCATGATAATAACTTATTATGTTGATACACAATTAGTCATATATCATAAATCATGATTCATCGAATAAAGATTTAGTAATTAAAAAGACCTATGTAATAAGAGTTAGGAATCAAGATTAATCAGTCAGGAGACATATAAGAATATCATAATCATATGAACATGAAAAATTAATTGTGGTATAGTAATAATAGTTGAAAATCATTTCATTATTCATGTATCTCATCAATTAACTTCATAACATAGTCAAAAAAGTCTTGTAATGGATTGGGTTTACTCCTTAGCCTTATTTCATCTAAAAAATGGGTTCACTTACCCTCCAAATTATATTATCTCATCAAATATTAATATTTTTTCTATTAATTGGATGTTTTTAACACACACACCATTCAAATAATGAAAAAATAATTTTTTGTACTATAAGATAATAATTACATTCATAAATTCAATATAGTATAACCCATCGAAAAGAAATGGGTTTCATTAAGATTTCAAGATAACATAATTATTACCCACCTAGAGAAATAATATAGATAGTATAATTAGATCATATTTCAAGTGAATAATAATTAAACATTAAAGGATGTTTACATAGATGAAATATACCTTTAAAATAGAATTTAACCCCTTCTTTAAAACCATATGAAAATTATCCTTCAATTTTTTATATCATTTTAAATACAAATTACTAGAATAATGAGAAAAATAAATTATTTTAAAATAACCATGGAAAAAATATAAATTATGATTCAATGTAATTAATTGTATATATTTATATTAAATATATTCATGTGGTATACATTAATTAGAAGAAATATTCTAATAATATTTTTTGTAAAAAGACACAAATAACTTGTTTGGATGACAATTATATATATTCCTTATTAATCCTTTTATAAGAAGGTAAAATATGATTCAACTTTACTTTATTTAATAATTATATCATTTAAACTAGCTTTGTTTAAAACATTTTAAAGAACATGTGAAAGGAATGAAAACCATTATGACTAAACAGGAAATAAGTTCAACTTTTTAGAAAAACATTTTATTGATCATTTTATGTTCGTATGAGTGGATAATATAAGGTAAAAAAAAACACCACATAAGAAACTATAGGTGAAAAATATTAATTTGGTTTAAGAAATAATGATCATAAAATTTACCCAAAGGATATTTCAACATAACAAATCTTGATTAAAAATGAGATTGCAACATAAATCAATAAATAAGTTTAAGAAATTAATATTTGGAAATTTTAATGTTCTATACACTAAATTGATATCAATTATACATATATTATAGAACCATATTCATAATTATCAAACTATATAAAATTATCTTATAATTTCATACTACCAATGTATTAACCATTATTTATTAAAATCAATATTTTTATTGTTAACTGTTCTGTTTCCTAGGGAATTTTTTTTATGGTTCCAATCCTTGAAACCTCTTTACATTTTCATCATAAATAGAAAATTAATAATGTTATATGATTTTTATTTATTAATTTTATAAAATTTTATTTTCAATCAAATATGTGGTGATAAAAAATGAAATACATCACTTTATAAGGATTGTAATTCATATGTACACATAAATAAAGTTTTTATTTTCTCTTGAATGGAAAGAAAGAAAGAAAAATAAAGATATATATTTGTATAATAATAATAATATCATAAATATCATATATATTTATTAAATATATTGATAGGAAAATCCATATTTTTCAAACATTAATAATGAATCACATTGCTTTGTGGAGATGGTAGTCCACACTTATAGATGAACAACATTATCATCTTTCAAGGGAAAGAAATAAAGTAGAAAAAAGTTATACAATTATCATAACAAAATTTTATTATAATAATGATGCTTATTTTATCATGTTATTATTGTTAAAGAATATATATACTAGGTTAATGGACAATGAAACTCTAAATAGATTATTAAATTTAATTAAATATTATATAGGAAACCATAGTTATATTACACCTTGAGCCTTAAAATTTTGGTCTTTTGGAAAAAACATAAGTCCTATTACATTGGGATAGAAGTCAATATGACTTTGTGGTTGGTATTTATATAACTATAGGAATCAAAATATGTTAATATATTAAGTTATATGGTTCCCTTTTATAATTTGATTCATTTTTTAATATATAAGCCTTATTTACACCAGTTTAGGGTTTCATGTATCACAAACTACCAAACACATGTTTTTATTAAAGGAAAATCTATTTTCAAATCTTATGGTTTAAAAAATGTTATTGTGTTGATGCATATATGGTTAAAAGTATAATGTAGTGGTTGATAAGTGGTTGTAGTTTTCTTATGTTGGTGTTGTTAATAATTGATTAACATTGTTATTAATACATATATATCTCATTCATTGAGGTTTTACTACAATTATTCCCTTACCAATGGATATGTTAGAGGAGGAACCAATTATGTATACTTGTATACTCACCATATTATTATCTATTTATTCTTATAAAAATAACATTAACTCAATATTATGGTTTAGAGATATTAAATTGAGAACAAGTAGATATTTTTAGAGTCGGATGTCAAATATTTTTTGATTTCCCTTGGAATTATAAAGTTAAATATTAATAATATATATATAATACCATTGTATATGATGATTCATTTTATATTGAAGTTAGTTTTTTGTATTTGCTTATGTTTTTACACAAATATGGTCAATTAATTCTATATATTTTATTTTTTTACCTATGGTTCTAGTTACCACCCCAAGGACCATTAGTTTAAGACATTATTGATTACTCTTTATATCATTATAAACTCATGTCGATTCTTGATAGGTTTACAGAAATATTTTTCAAATTATTGATAGTTCATATAGTGGACTATTATTTCTATACATTTATGAATGCTAATTTTAATATTTTATATATTTTTTATAACTTAATATTCTATACCCTTATTTTTAATAGTTGAGTATAATTGAGAACATAAAAATATGTTTTCTTCATTATTTCATTCTTTAAACTTTTCAATGTATTATTTATAGATTTTATATCATTATCACCATTATTTATCACATGTTTAACATATAATATTCAAAAAATATAAAAATAACATTATTATACAAAAATATTTATTTATATATAATATATTTGTTAAAAAATTCATATAATTATTTTTGTACACCACATTATTGAGTTCTCATTCCATAATCATTAATAATTTTTCTTCTAACTAAATTCATGTGTTACTATATTTGATAGATTAATCATTTAAACTATAATTTAGTAGATTTATTCTAATGAAATAATTATATAATCATCCAATCCATTCAAATAAAATATTAATATACCCATTTCATGATAATATATATATTCCACTAATAGTATAAATTGAAAAATTTTATCTAAAAAAATAGTCATTTTTTTTATTTTTCAACTAAAATATTCAAAAAATATTTACATAAAGAGGTAAATTTATTTTTATAATTAAAACACTCCAATTTAAAGGATGAAATTCATGGAATATAACTGATGTAATATGAAAACTACTTTTATGCCATAATTTATGTGTTCTTATAGATTTATCTTATAGAGGTGTTGTAAATATTATTTAACTTGTGTTTAAATGTATTTAAAAATATAAGTTATTCATGGTTATATTTTATGCTTTTCATTTACAATTTTTATGTCATGTGTTTAATTAATATGATTTTTATCCATGTGTTTCAATTTTATATCATTATAATGAAGTATTTAATACATATATTTTAATGATTATCTTCATTTGTAGGTAGTGAAGTTGGATGTTATAGGCTCATCATTTTCATAAAATTCCCCATGATTTTGTGATTATACCCTTATTTCTAGTCATCGTACCTTGACCTATAAGAGATATTGTTGGGGTGGTACTCTTAATCATATTACTGGCGTGTGGTGGGGTCCTGACCATGTTAGGTCGATGTGTTATTAGAGATAGTTATTTCTAAAAATTTTATTTACATTAGTTATAAGAAATAAAATTTTCAGGATTATATGGAAGTGTTATACTGAAACATAAGAAGTTATATTAACCAGATGGACCAACTATGGATGCTTATAGACTATAAGATTATGCATAAGTATGTGAATCATTTATTGACTAAACCAAGGAAATAAGTATTCATATTTATATGTATTTTTATAAATTGTTTAACATATATTATAACATTTTTTATGATTATTACATGAGTTGTTTTTTTATATATTAGTTCGCTTGGATCAGAGTTCAATGTGATTTATTTATTAAATATTTAGGGATTATAGAATGTTTTTTATCTATCCAAATAGGTATACTATCATATCAGTGACTATTTGATTTTTATTTTAACATACATTTATCCCTTCATATAGTTCTTCTAGTTATGATTATGCTTTTTAAGAACAAAAATTTGGAAAGAGAGGATTTAAACACCTATATTTTTTTCATTTATAATATTTCTTTTGTTTTATTTCATATTGTTTAATTTTCCCTTATGTTTATGTTTTAATGTTTTTGAGAGAAAAGTATCTTAAGTAAAGATAGATATAATGTGTTAATTTTCTTTTGTTGATATTCTTAAAATTATGTTTTTATATTGATATATGAATATCAATTATTCATGAGAGATTTAGTTTTAAAGTGATTTCCATGAGAGATATTTAGTTATGATGTTTATATTTATTCTCATTATTTGGTAATCTATAACCCTACCTATTTATCCTATAAAATTTTTATTCATTTATATAGTGATATAAACTATGAGAATAGTATTTAGAGATGATGTCTATTAATTTCTTATTTTTTTATTGAATATTCAATCTATTTCATTATTGGCATGATTTATTCTCTTAAATATATTAATCTATACTATTTATAAATATATAGGACCAAATTTATAAATTTTTAATGATAGTTTCATTAGGGTTGAATTTTGTCAAACCTGGGTAAATATAATCATGATTTTATGTTTAAAAGAAAGAATTAACAATTCAATAATAATGTGTTAATATTTTAAAAATAATGTGGTCAACCATAAATCATAAAACATGCATTAAATTTATGATGCTAGGAGGATTAAAATAAAGAATTTTTTGATTTTTAATTTTGTTTTAAATTGAGAATAAATTATTATCACTATTCTTTATTAATTATTTAATTCACATACTTATACTTCATTAATGTGAATTCCCCTCAATGTTTTTAATATATTATATATATCAATAAATATTACATTAGTTTCTTCATATAATAATTATTTCATATCTTTTAGGATTTCAATAGCTTGTTTCATTGATTTTTCAATTAAATTGATGATCATAAAATGATATATATATATATATATTATTTTCGAAATTTAAATATTATATATTTTTCCTAGTATTTGATCAGCTTTATCCAAATTTTAAAAATGAATGACTTGGGAAAAAGTATATTAGATCCATAAAATTGATTGTATCATTATCCTGTTGTTTTATTATAACCAAATGAATAGTTGCAAACCATATTAATTTATAATAATTTATTTCATCATCATTATTGATTTGATAATTGAAATTATAATATATTTCTTTGATTATAAATCATTTTTTCTTTAAATTAATATTAATATGGTGTAGTAACTTTCAATTAATGTGTATATCCTTTTGGGTAGTTTTGGAATCAATGATTTGATATAGGTTTGAGAATTCTAGAAAAGCGATGGAAATCATGATGGTTTTTTCTACAAATATATGAAATATGATAGTTATTTTGTGATAGGTGATATATTACTAGTATCGAATGTTGTGATTTCTTTCCTATTATTCCCCATGGTCATGTAATTATCTTCTTCCTATAATATTTTTGGGTTTTCATAAGTGAGTTAGTAATGATGTTTCAAACTAAATTGGGGATTTTTTATGATATAACATACAAAATAGGTATTTCATAATAAATTTTTTAAAATACAATAATTCAAATGAAAACATTAAAATTTATGGGAGGTTAAATGTCGTTGGATATTTAAAATAATGTTTCTGTTAGTGATTTTGTGTGGTTTGATTATAAGGAATCAGTTTTCCATCTAATATAAATTATAATTTCATTACATTTTATAAAATGTTTTCATCCATGGGTTTGACTGATAATATATATTATATATACTTTTTATCAATAAATGATATTATTTTTTATTTCAAATTATGCGTGGAAAACTTCATTAAATATTAATAAGAATTTTCATTCTTTTCTTAACAATTTTATAATAAATTATCTATACATTTGGTTGATACCTTATAGATCATGTGTGTATCAAAACATTTCATAAACTGATTAAAGAGAGGGATAATGAGTATTTAAACATTTTTCAATCAAATTTACACCACAAAGTGATAGTTTATAATTTTTATATACTGAGTAAATTCATTAATCGTATTTATTATTATAATATTAACCAAATATTTCTGATTAGAGATAATATAAAAATTTAATTGAGTGTATAGTTTCACATAATTAGTTAATGAGGTATGATTTTAATAAAAAATAATGTCTATGTTAGTGGTGTTTCATCTGGGTGATGAAAAAAACCAATAGAATATGAAATTATATAATATTTTTGATTTTTTTCTAATTTTGAGTTGGTGGAAGATGGAAAAAATTTGATTCTATTTGTAAAAATATTAATAATTCCTTAAATAGATGGTATTAAATTTATAAGTTTACTATAGTACCTATACTAACATTTATTTTAGGAATAATTTGGATAATATCTCATTATAAAAGCTGGAGATCATGAATGGTTTTGATAACAATCATTAGGCTGTATATCCTGATGTAGAGTGATATAGAACAATCAAATTATATAACTTTTTTGTAGTGGAACGTAGAAGGAAACATTTAATTATGTTTCAGATGATTGATTTTTTGATTAGGTGAAGGATGAGTATCATCAAACAATTGTACTATTTCAACCTTCACCCATTCCATTATGGAAATGGGAGACTATCATGATCAATGTCATGGCTGGTATAAAAATTTCAACTCGATTCCATGGAACTATTTTTTTTTATTTTGCATTAATTTGTTAAATTTACTGACTTTTTTCCCATTTGAGGGATTCTTTTAGAAGAAAATACATGTAGTTTCTTCATAAAGGAATTGATGAGATTATATGGTATTACTTCACCTATGAATTATATATAGATTAAAAATATAATTTTATAATATAGAGAGGGATTAAAAATGAATTTTACCCATATATGATAATGAAAATATCTTTTCAAATCTAGATTGATGGGAAATTAGGAAAAAACATAAAATATTTTGAATACATAGTACAAACTTACATATTGGGTTTTATGATATTATAATAATATCATGTTATATTAGAGAAATACATTTAATACAAAAAATACCATGTTTATATTTTTGAAGAACTTTTTTAGGGTTTTTATGGATGACTATTTGATCATTGTTACGTCGATCTGATGTGTGAGAGAATACACTCTATGGTATTAGTTTTTTATGATATTATTATTGGATTTTATTTGATAAAAAATTGTGATGAAATCATAGACTCATAAAACATTACACATTGATAATTGATGACAAAATTGTAGTAAGTGAGTAATTCAGTTTATAAGTTTCACCTTTAATGGGTAATCAATGGCTTATCGAGTAGGGAATATTGACAACCCAATATATGGGACTTTTGAGATATTCTTAATTATTTGATATATAACTTTTCATTTTTTATATATATCAATGTATTTGGTAATTCCAGACATGCTTCTTATTTCTTAATTGTGCGGGTACTAGCTAGATCATACATGGGTTTTTCATTTTGATATAATCAACAATGGGTTTGATATTTTTTTTGAAAGATAACTAGTGTAGATTATTGACATGAAATTTATTATCCCTAGGTGAGGATTATTCCTTTTATAAGGGTTTTTTTTGTAACATGCAATGATAAAATAAAAGAATTGGTAAGATAGAAAATATGAATAAATAATGGATGAAGTTATTTGAGAATGATGATATTGATACTAGGAAGATATTTGAAAATAATGGTACCCTATCTAGTTTTTTTACAAATGGCTACATTTGTAGTTGAATTTATGTAATGTGGATGCGACTTAGAACATTAGAGTTATTATTGACATTTTCTCGACAATTTTTCAATACAATTAATATATTCAAACTCAGGTAATTTTTTTTGTTACGGTGAAGATCATTGATAAGAGTAGATGTTATTGGAAAGTTATTGGAGTTTATATTTGGTGTTTAGAGAAGTTTTATGTAATGTTGGGTATCATTATTTCCTAGAAACAGACTTACCATATTATTTAATTGGCTTCTATGAATAATATATTAATTTAACCATTAAAATACCAATATTGAGGTTTTGTTATTATATAATACAAAATTATACCGTGGAGGTGTTATGAACAGACAATAGTGCATTCCATATAATAAAACATTAATTTTACACTCTGATATGAATATTTTCTATGACTTAGTGTTTACAAAAGTCATTTTCTACTATAGGAGATCTCTATGTTGTGGTTATTTTTTTATGTTATTTAAAATATGTATAAAATTGGGATATTTACTATTACTAGGATGATGAGTTGTAGTTATTTTCTAAAGAAAAATAAAGTTAAGGATTGATCTTAGATAAAATAAACCTTGATTGAAATTATGTGTTAGTTATGCTTCCTTTTTAGAAACCAAAATAATATATTTTTTGTCTCGGTGAGGAAGATGTTTTTTATAGAATGATGAAAATTATAGATGGTTCTATACTATTAAACAAAATGGGAAGCACTATTTCATGGACATAAATTAAAAATCTATGGGATTCAATAGCTTTAAAATAGTCCCAATGTTTTTGGATCTTTTTTATCATATAGAAAAGGCCCCAACAGATCATAGATTGAGTGAATTTCTATTTTAAATCATTTTTTTGATATTACTTTATAGACGATTCAAGGGATACAATAACATGATTCCTCAAGTCCCTATTGTATTTCAAGGGTGATTAAATGTTCTATATTGATCAAAAAGACCAGTGTAAAGTTGAATAAGTTATATAGAAGTTGGTATTTTTGATTTGAAAATGAAATTCAAATTTCTAATGAAATTTAAGGTAAGAATAGTGTGTAAATGTGGGCATATAGGGAAGATTAGTTTTAATACTAAGTAGTGTAATAAAAGAAGTGGCTAAAAAAGATTCCCAAAAGATATATTAATTTTATATGACTATTTTCTGCTCATATAATGAAGTTAAAATATATGGATATGAATATTGACGATAAAGTTCAATAAGATTATGGCATTTATATTATGCACATTAATGATCTGAAAACATTATTTTTGATTGATGTCTAGAGATTACTATTTAATCAATATTTCATAATAAATAAGTATAGATAATGTTCAATTATTGAATAATTTTTTCACTTACTATTTGTTGAAAAATTCAATGTGTGATCAATTGAATTGAAGGTGGAATTCATCTATATGAAATTAGACTTTCTTTTGATGGTTGAATACTCAATTAGTTTTATATTTTCAATATTTATGGTTTGGTTGTGTGGGAACATGTTACATCACTTGATACATATTTATATATAATATTAATTAATATATAATCCATTATTATACATATCTACGAGGATTAATAGATCATGTCATCTTGTTTTTTTCAAATGATACCAAGGATATCGTTATTCATTTTTATCAGGGAACCAAATAAGTTCATTTTTACCGTCGTGTTTTTGTTTCTTAAAGTTGTAGAATGTTTGAAAATATAAATAAAATTAATATTATTAATCATTAATGAAGGGTTTTTAATGGTATTATGAGAAAAGTCAATAATTAAATAAAATGTTAGTGAATCCCAAATTATCCAAATAGTTACTTATATCTTGGTATAATTTTTTTTATTATAACTATGAGTTTCCATTGAATTATACAGGTTATCTAATGATTGTGTATAACTAGGGTCCTCTATTTTAGAAAAAATTCCCATTTTTTAAATTTTTTTTGTAAATGGATAACATAAATTTAGTACGTTGAAAGCGGGATTCCAATTTTTATAAAGTAAAATATATTTTTAGAAGGATATTATAGTTATATACCAATTATCTAATAGATTTAATTTCCATGATGAAGATAAAAAATATTATGTTCCTCATAGAAAAGGTATACCAATGGTTGTGGTTAAAAAGAAGAATATAGATAATGACAACCATAAAAATATTAAAACTATTTTATCACTTACAAATAATAAATTCATTAATTTCTTGGGCATTAAGAAAATAAAATGAATATAGTATTTGTTATAAAATATCTAAAAAGGGAATGTGAAAACAAAATAAGCTAAATTAATGATATTATATTTGATGTATTTACACGTTAAAATAAAAGATATTAAATATATTGATGAAATATTCAAAAAATAAATGATTTAGTGATAATAATTATAAGTTATAGTGAGGCTATATAAGATTAAATGTTAGTCATTAAAATTATATATATCATTCCAAACAAGTTTGTTGCAGTTTTATCAACACAAGTATAACATGATCATGTTATATTTCTCTTATATGAGTTACAAAGTATGTTAATTTCTTATGAAATGTGGAAAATAATTACTCATTAGGTTAATAGTAACTATAAAATGGAAATATCCTCTAATTCAATGATTTAATTGAAAATTTATATAGATGTAAAAGAGTAAGGGGAGTATTTGAGGCTAATGAATATATTAGGATGAATACTGAAAAATATATGTCATTAATCTCAAGATATGTTTATAAAAGTAGTAGAATGTAATGAGGTAATATTCCATTAAAATATTTCAAATGGGAAGATATTAAAAATATTAAAACCAATTATCTAAAGATCAATGAAGATATAGTGATTATGAAGATGAATCCTCAAGGAGTTCCTCAAAATAGAAATCTTCAAATTCCGAGAAATCATAGTTTTCTTATAAGGGAAAAGGAATAGATTTTTTAAATTTAAAAAATGAAATTTAATAATATTTTTTTATAGTAATGAATGTGATGAATATGAAACAAACGTGATTGTTCAAGTGAGGTTAAAGAAAAAAAATTATTGCTAAAGTGAATAATAAAGAGGTCACTTGTGGTAAAGATGATATGGATAAAAAAAGAAAAAGAAACAAAGATAGAATTTATGATGGAGAGGCTATTAAATTATATTCATTAAAATATCTCAAATATTAATAATGTTAAGAAAATTGAATAAATATTCTCAAAATTCAAAAAAAAAATTGATTCTAACCATATTGAAGAGGAATCAAAGCTTTTTATGGAGGTTAAAGACATAAATTCCGAAATTTATAAATAGATGGAGATACAGTAGGTTGTGGAAGAAAATTTTAAAGATAAAAATGTGAACATGAGAGTGTTAGAATAAGGTAATGGATATATGATTTCATGTTATAAATTTCATGGTGAAATTTATGAAATATATATAAGAATTGGGAGAGAAAGAAATGTTGATCTTTGAGGGTGTGGAACATTAAGTAATTTTGATGTGTTTTCTAGTAAAAAAACATCCCCCTAAAAGGGGTATAAGGTCATATATGTGTAGAAGATGAGTATTAATAAAAGAAATTCATAATAAGTTAATTATATCGAAAAGTAAATAAAATATTAAAATTTAGATATTTTGAAGAAACCACCATGAATAAAAATTATGCTATAATTGATAGTATAAAAATTCAAGGATATTGCTTAATATATAGTATAATGTGATAGTATCATTCAATAATTTTGGTTCATAGAAAGTAGATGTAATTAGAGGCAAAAATTCCAATATATTTTTTGTTATATTATAAGAAAAATTAACCATTTATGGAATTAATTTTTCTTTTTTATACTTTTCTTGTGTTGTGGTAGCTTTATAAAAATGGTAATAAGTTTTTTTTAATGAATGTAACTTCTATAAACTTAAATTATTTTTATGTTTGGAGTTCTGGGGGAGTTATCCCACTCAAAGAAGAAAAATTTATAGTAACATTATAACTAATGAAGTGAAAATGGAAAATGAATTTCATATGCTGAAATAATGTTGTGAATTTTATGGCCAATTGATTTGTGAAGTTGAATATTTTTATACCATATTTATCTATTATTTTATTATTAATTTTAATATAGAAATGGTATATATGAAATTAAATAATTTAAAGGATTAAAAACATGTGGTGGAATTCAAATTTAATGATTCACAAAAGGAAGGTTCATGTATTACAGATAGAGGGCGTTCATCTATTATGATAGGTAATGTGAAATTTATAAATGACCTTTGGAAAGATAATTGAAGTTTTAGTATCATTTTTGAGTGATGAGTCAATTAAAATCAAATTAGTTGGATCAATATTGATTAGAGATATTTTTTTGAAGTTTAGGAATGAACTTCATGTATTCGGGTAGAATAAAAACATATTTTGTGTTTCAAAACAATTTCATGAAGGGGATAAATTTATATTTTAAAATAATATATTATTTGAAATGAGGTTAAAGGTTGGTTGTGTTTTGACTAGAGGATATCAAATAAGAGGTAACATGTTTAATGTTGGAGTTAATTGATTTTATTTTTATGTTATCATCGTAGATGAGAATGAGTTACAACATCAAAGACTTTGCCACTATTTCCAAAAGAACATGAAATTCATTATAAGGGGAGATAATGTTTATGATGATCCTTTTCTAATTTCAAAAATTATATTGGATTCTTTCTACATCCTAATAGGCTAATATTTTCAACTATTCTTACAAGAAATTGGATATTTTAACTTCTAATCCATTGGATGTTATTCATTCATAAATTTATCGGTATATGATAATGAAAATGATATATATATATGTAAATTATACACTTTATTGATGAATTTACTCATATTAAATTTATAAAATAAATGAATCATATATATGGGGACATGAAAATGTATAAAAGTTTTACTAAAGGTATATAAGGAGTGTGGTTTCTCTTTAAAATTTTTATTAAATGGTAAAATGTTGTGTAAACTTGGAAAATATTTTATTCTTATTTGGAAAGGCATGGAATCTTAGATTATATTACCATAAAATAAACTTGAATTGAAGAATATAATATTAGTGGAGATAATTCGAATGATATTTGTTCAGAATAATAATTTAATATTCATTAGGGGAAATAAATTGGGATAATAGTTCATATTAAAATAAGGTTTTCATATCCTATAAAATAAATAATGTCTCAATTTGGTATTTGATATAATAAAACCGAAATAATAAAGCACTTAAGGGTGTCTATCTTCCATTTTAATATCAATGTGGAAATAGAAAATAATAGCATGCCTGATCAGTGAGGTGTTTATGAAATATATATCAGTTATCATTAAATAGAAGAGAATATCACTTTCATAATAGGTAATTAAGAATGAATATTGATAGTGTCTATGTGAAGGTGATAAAATACTCATTAAAAGGTTGTTAAAATAAATAATAAATTTCATATGTAATTGAGACAAAACATAATTTATTGTATTAAACATTGAAATTCTCTATAATAATGAATATTCAAGTGATATTCATCCTGAAGAGAGTAATTCAACCATATATTATGTGAGATAGTAACTAGATTTGGATATCCAATGATTAGAAAATTAGTAGAGGTTAAAAATAACATTTTTGATCACAAAGAATCATTAAAAACTATGAGAAAATTTTTAACAAAAATTCATACCTCATTAATTTCTCAAGTAAAACTGTGGAGTTTAAGTTAATATTTGAGGCATCATGAATGAATAAAAATGTTTCAGTGATAAGGAATAAATAACTAGTTGTTTGTAAATTTTATTCTAATCATAAATAGATTGACTTTGATAAGATATTTTTAAACTTTCCTAGCCTACAACCATAATTATTTTTCATGAAATCATGGCTCAATTATAATACATGATCATACAAATAGATTTAAAGTTATACATCCTAAATAAATAAATTCAAGAATAATTGTACATATATAAATGAGAAATATTATTGCATGGACATGATAAAGGAAGAGTATTTTAGTCAAAAAATACATTATATGGGTTAAAAAATTATCTTAGGGAATAATATTTGATGATTAAATAATGGTTAAATAATAAAAAATTAAAAAATGAATATTACGAAAACATCTATATCAAATAAAATTCAAAAATGTTTTCATGAAGTTTTCCACACAAATGAAGATGATTTTTTTGATATTATTTTTGGGAGATATTATATAGATTTTGTGGATCAACTTTTTTTAATGGATGTAAAATATATTACTTTCTTATGAAAAGTATACCAAGAAAATATTTAAGTTGTTTATAATGGAAGAAAAAAATAGTTACCACTCTTATTGTAGTGGGAACTAATCATTCCAAGGATAATGAATGTGAAGAGGTGAATCAAATAGAGTTCAAAAAACTTATCAAATTATTGCTTTATATTAATTATTTATGATTATATTATATATATATATATATTCACATTATATGCCCATTATCATTGTGAATCAAAATAATATGACATAATTATTCTGAATAATGTTCTAGTTTATATTAATTTTGTTATTGATTTTGTGTTAAAAAATTAAAATAGAGGAAAGTGAAATGAATATAGTTTTGAAGATAGAAATTGGATTGTAAGTGTAGTTTTCTAAAAGAAAACATCTGATGGAGTATACTTCATTAGTTATTAATTACTATTGTGTTCTACAATAAGAACACTCGCATAGGATTATAATACATGAATAATGATTCATATCTATGGAAAAAAATGAATTATTCTCAATGGTTGAGAATAAAATACAAAGAGAGAGATATTGGAGAATATGAAAATGTTTGAGAATAGAAGTAGCACATGTGTCAATTGATTCAGAATGAGAGATATTATTGAATAAAGAAATTTCAGGTAGATATGATGTGTGATATTGGTGTTGCCTTTAAATGTTAACAATTTTTTAATTAAATTTAATCATTCTAATTGTATTAAATTTTCGGTTAATTTTAATTTTTTATTTTATAGGAATATCATATTGATGTTTAGAATTTACTTCAAAAGTATATAGAAAATGATTTTTGTTTTAGGTTCTTAATGTGAAGTTAAATTTTTTTTCATGGTGATAGCCTTATAATATCTTATTTTTCATCTCAATAGAAAATAAATATATTGAATAAAGCAACAATAATTAAGGATATTGTGTTTACTATGGAAATAAAACTCATTTATAATAAATTGGTGTGAAGAACATGTTATAGTGTATTCCATTTAATAGAACGATGAGTCCAAATAATGAATCCTAATTTTTTTTAAATCTTATTATTTTTAAAAATCCATGTCTTCCATGGAGAGGCTCCCTATATTATGGTCATTCACTCATGGTATTTACAAGGAGTAAAAAATATAGATTTAATTATTCCGTAGTTGATAAGTTGTAATAGTGGTATGAATAATAGAACATTATATAATTTCTTTAGGATAAGAGAAATGGGGTGTGAAATGATAAACTACTCATCATTCCTGGTTGGAAACCAAAAAGGATCCCTTATTACATTCCTTCATACTTAGGAGAGATTGTTAATTCAATAAGGTTTCCTTATGACTTTACCATTCCTTCTTATTTTGAAAATCACAAACGTCTTATCTTAAAGAAAATTTTATTCTACCCTATGTTTTACTTTCATAAGTAATATTTTCCTTCCCCAAGGAAATTTATACTTACCATATTTTTAGTTATTCATTTTGTGTAAGTATAAAAATTGGTTTAGTATCCAAAAACTCAGAATCATATAATACATAGATATAGAGAATTCTATTTTCAGGATCCGAATTCAGGCTCCGAGTTCTCAGAATTTAGACTCCGAACTCTTATGAGTTCTGACTCTGAGTTCTCTAAATTCAGAATCCGAACTCTTATGAGTTCTGACTTCGAACTCTCTGAATTCAGACCCTGAACTCTTATGAGTTCTGACTTTGAGTTCACTAAATTCAGACTCCGAACTCTTATGATTTCTAACTCCGAACTCTCTAAATTCAGACTCCGAACGCTTATGAGTTCTGACTCCGAACTCTCCAAATTCATACTCAAAACTCTTCTGAGTTCTGACTTTGACTTCTCTGAATTTAGACTCCGAACACTTATGAGTTTTGACTCTGAGTTCTCTGAATTCAGACTCTGAACTCTTTTGATTTCTGACTCTGAACCCTTATGAGTTCAGACTCCGAATTCTTGTGAATCCAAATTTCGAATTTCCTTGAAATTCAGACTCTAGATTTCTATAGAATTAAGGTTCTGAATTCCTTGAAAAACAGAATCAGAATATACTTGTATTATAGATATTGAATGCATTTTTTGTTAGACTCTGAACATTTATTTTCTTACACTCCAAAAACTGAATTTTCTTAAGTAACCATATTTTTTCTTACACTTGTTTTAGTTATAAAACGACATCATTAATTCAGTTACTAACTAACCATTGTTTGAGTGACATGTGTAAAGGTGCCTCTGAAATTCAAGGAAAAATGTGACCATTAGAGGAGGGAGCCGACTATTGAAGTCTTGCCTATAAATAGGAACTCATTTGAACGAGCTCAGAACATGATATAGAACTTTGACAACTTAGATTACATGCTGTTGAAGTGATTTTTAGAGAGAGAGGATCTTATAAACTCTCAGGATTCATGTAGAAAGTTTGAACGTCTTGTTTAAACATTACTTCGTGTAGATTTTATTTGTACAGAGATGATATTTACTTGAAATCAGAGACTTCATGTTTTGAAGTCAGAGGTGCCAATTTCCTTACAAATCAAGGGCTTGTGGGGATAACAAGACAGATATCGATCTTTGGATTGAGGGCTTACCTGGGTTTAGGTAAGATAGACTTTCATGAAAGTATAAATCAAGGGACCTTTATCCGGGGTTGCAGGATACCCTTATCTTTGGGTTAAAGAGTTACTATTTGTTACTTGTAGTGTTTTATGTTTGTTTTCTGCTGTAATTTTTTTTGTTGAAGAATGTATAACATTTTTATACTTCTTTAGACTTTTACTCTGATTAAATAGGATTCTATACTCTTTGAGGTAGAATCTTAGTTGTTGTAAACTTTTTTTACGTTTCATTTTTGGATTTACTTTTCCAGAATCAAGCAAGCTATTTGAACTTAGACGTGTTGTGAAATTTTTTTGTGAAAAATTTCTTTAAGGATTTTTAAAAGTATACAGTTAACCCCCCTTATGTATATTGAGTATCTACACCATAGTTTGATACTAAAATCAGTATCATATCTATCATAATATCAATCCACCAATTGGTATCAGAGTAGGTGACCTTGAATCCTGAACCAATCAAACAATTGGCTTCAAAATTTTGGTTAAATCCGAATTAATCTCACAATTAGATTCAGAAGAGAAATATACTTCTTTACTTTTTAGGAATCATTTTTCCAGATCCATAATGTTAGGATTCATTTTTTCTTAGAGATACTCTAGTTCTATTTTCCTTGCTTAGGATATTTTATTTTGTTTACAAACTTATATTACTAACAAGTTTGTACGCCAAGAATTTCTTTAAGATGGAAGGTTTTAATGTTGGTTCTATCAACAATATAAATCCTAACAGGCAACCTATTTTTGATGAAAATGATTATGAGTATTGGAGAGATATTATGAAGACATTCATTATTAACACTGGAGTTGATAACTACCTAATGATGACATGAGAATATAAAATTCCTGATAATGAATTGAGAACTTTTACTAATCTGGAGAAATTAGAATATCAAGAGAATTTCAGAGTCAGAAATACATTACTATGTTCCATGACTAGGAACATCTATAGTAAAATATCTACATGTGAATCTGTAAACATTGTCTAAAAGAAACATGAAGTTAAACATTGTGGTACTTCTAAGGTCATAGAGACAAGAAGAGCTATGTTGAGAGATAAATACCATGGCTTTAACTTTCCTTATAGAGAACCTATAAGTAAAGTTCAAAAAGATTTTATAACTATCATGAATAGCTTACAGTCTATGGGAGAAAAAGTTTCGGATGATGAGGCTCTTATAGATATGATCATAGACATCATTCCAAATGAGTGGGAGTCCAAGAGGACAACAATTGATGAGAATAGTAAAGTTACCCAGATTTACATAGATGAGCTCTTTGGAACTCTTTTTCAGCATGAGACTATAATGAAGAGAGATATTGATAATGTTAAAAAGAAGAACAGGAATAGAGGAGTTTCTTTTACAACTACTTCAAAACATATGAAATCCAAGACTCCAGAAAGAGTAACTAGATCAAATTCAAATAAAGTTACTATTCAATTAGAATCTAGTGATACAGAAAAGTATGAGAATGAATTAGCTAATATTTCTTGGAGAATGAACAAGATATTAGCTCAAAAGAACTATCAGAATAAGTACAAGAAGAGAGACTACAATGATAATAAGGATGGGGAAGTTACTTGTTATGAATGTAGAAGAATAGGTCATATGAGACCTAATTTCCCTCTATTGAAAAAGAATGAAAAGAAGGAAAGGAATTCATAAATAAAAAAGAAGAAGTTCTATCGTTCGAAGCATAAGAAAAGTCTAAAAGAAAACGATACTTGGAGTACTAGATATGGAGACTCTTCGGGAAGTGAATCTTCTGAATATGAATCATCAACACAGAAAAATATTGGATTCATTACTACTACTTCTTTCCCTAATACACGTCTTATGGCCAAGGTACGCTCTTCCGAGGCTTTAACAAATTTATCTCTGGATAAGAATTACTATTCTGGAGATATTACTTCTAATGATGATACTTCATCTTCAGATAATGAAGAAACACCTTCTTATGAAGAAGTATCTAGATTTTCCAAGCTATTAGAAGAAAAAAATTAAAAAATTTCTAAGAAATTGGACAAGGCAAATACTAGAGAAGAAGTTCTTACAAAAGAGATTTCAGACCTCTCTAGATATCTTAAATATAACGATGAGATTTTAGAAAAACTTTCTAAAGACATTAAGAATGTAAATTCTAAAAAGGAAAAAAATTCTAAAGAACGTAAGAATGCTATTTAAAAAATAAATGTTTTTGAGGAAAAATCTAACTCTAAGGAAATAATTATTGAGGATAAGAATTTAGTCATCAGACTAAAATTAGAAATATATTACCTTAAGAAACATCTTGAAAACTTTACTTCTGGTAAGGAAAATTTTGACACGATTTATTCTCAAATAAAACCTCAAGTAAATACTACTGAAGTAGGTTATACTCACTGAAAATCTGTTTTCAAAAACAACTATTTTGTTCCATCCAGATCCCCTATTGTACTAAATGTCAAAGTGGTGGGAATTGGAAGAAAAATTTCGCTTTGAATAATGAGTAATCTCTTGGGTTTCATAAAGCTTATTTTTCTAAACAAATGTGGATACCCAAAATTTTGTTTTCTAACAATTCTGAATCTAAGGAAGTTTGGATTCTGAAAGTCTAGCTTTCTTATTTTCAGGAAAATAAAGAAGGTACCAACATAAATACTTGGTACACGGATATTAGATGTTCCTAGTATATGTCTGGTAATATAAACTTCTTTCAAAAGATTATCAAGACAAAATGAGGAAAAGTAACTTTCGGAGATAATTCTAAGGGATAAATTATTGGTATAGGTAACATCGTTCTTCTTGGAAAAAAATTGATTTAAAATGTTTTTTTGTTAAGGGTCTTAAGCACAACCTCATTAACATAATTCAATTACGTGATGAAGGTTACCTTGTGAATTTTAGGAATGACAAATGATTAGTACACAATTCCAAGGAAGAGTTTATTCTTTCTGCCAATAGGCAATAGAATGTTTACACACTAAACTTAGAAGACCTTAGGAGCCAAGATCTACCTTGCCTTAGTGCAATGGAAGATCATTCTTGGTTATGGCATAGAAGGCTAGGACACTGTAACCTTAGGAACTTATGTAAAATTTATAAAAAATGACTAGTTAAGGATCTAACTGAGCTTAGATTTGATTCTTCAAAAGTCTATGATCCTTGTCAATATGGAAAGAAACAAAAATCAAGTTTTAAATCAGTCGGTGCAGTCTCAACCACTGATGCATTATAGTTGGTTCATATGGATCTTTTTGGTCCAACACAAACTGGAAGTTTTGGAGGAAAATATTATGTATTTGTCTTAGTGGATGATTACACTAGATTTACATGGGTCTATTTTATAGCATTTAAATATGAATCTTTTTCTTATTTTAAAAGTTATAGAGTCCAAGTTAAAAATGAGAAAAACACTCCTTTGAAAACTATTCATAGTGATCATGGAGGAGAGTTTAAAAATTCTGATTTTGAAACTTTTTGTAGTAGAAAAGGAATTACTCATAACTTCTCAACACCCAAAACTCCTCCACCTAATGGTGTTATTGAAAGAAGAAATAGAATTCTTCAAGAGATAACAAGAACCATGTTGAGTGAATATTCTATAGCCAAAAAATTTTGGGTAGAAGCTGTAAGTACTTCTTGTTATACTATAAATCATGTTTTGATTAGACCTTTTCTTAACAAAACTTCTTATGAGTTATGGAATGGTATAAAATATAGACTTTCATTTTTCAAGGTTTTTGGCATCAAGGTATTCATTCAGAATATTAAAGATAACTTACACAAATTCTCACCAAAATCTAATGAAGGAATTTTCATAGGCTACTCCACAACTTCTAAGCATTATAGATTTTGTAATAAAAACACTTGTACTGTTGATGAAACAGTACATGTTAAGTTTGATGAAACTAATCCCTTTGTTTTTAAACAACCCCAACCTACATCTTCAGATGTGTTTTCAAAAACTTATTATCAACCTTTGTTAGAAGATCCTTCTAGTAAGGAAAATGTCCAAGAAGACGTTTCTAAAGAATTTACCCAAGAATATTTTCTACCCTATATTGATGAACTAGTTTTACAAAACCCAAATTAGTTGTTTCTTAAGAATCATCCTAGTGATAGTATCATCGGTGATGTAAATCAACCTGCAAGGAATACAAGTTCCTTATGAAATAAAGTAGAAAATCTAGAATTTCATTCCCATTAGAACCAAAAATCAATGATGAGGATTTAGGTGATGATGATTGGATTAAATCTATGCAAGATGAACTAAATGAATTCAAAAGGAATAAAGTCTGGACCTTGGTTGAAAGACCTAAGGAAAATTCTGTTATTGGAGTAAAATGGGTCTTCAGAAATAAGTGTGATGAAAATGGAATCATAGTAAGAAATAAAGCTAGATTAGTTGCTAAAGGCTATAATCATCCAGAAGGAATAAACTATGAAGAAACATATGCTTCAGTAGCTAGACTTGAATATATTCGTATTTTACTTGCCTTTGCAGCATTCTTCAACTTCAAACTTTTTCAAATGGATGTGAAACGTGCTTTCCTTAATAGTTTTGTACAAGAAGAAAGTTTTTGTTGAAAAATATCTTGGGTTTGAAGATACAAAACATCCTGACCATGTTTATAAACTTAGAAAAGCATTATATGGACATAAGAAAGCCCCTCAAGCTTGGTATGATAGACATACAAGATTTTTTCTTCAAAATAATCATGTTAATGGAAATGAAGATTGAACCCTTTTTATAAAGAAAGATAAGAAAAATGTTTTTATTATTCAAATTTATGTTGATAAAATTATATTTGGTTCAACTCAGCAATATTTAATTGATTCCTTTGTGGATTTAATGAAATCTGAGTTTGATATGAGTATGATGGGTGAGTTACAATTTTTCATTGGCTTTCAAATTTCTCAAAAACTAGAAAGAATCTATATATACCAACATAATTATATAAAATATCTTCTTAAAAAGTATGGATATGACAACACTAAGAGTATTAGTACTCCCATTGGTACCTTAAACGCACTTGATCTTGATGAATTTGGGAAACCAGTAGATCAAACATCTTTTTGAGGTATGATAGGAAGCTTAATTTACTTGACAGCTAGTCATCCAGACTTAATGTTTTCAGTATGCTTATATAAAAGATATCAATCCAATGATATGGAATCTCATTTAGAAGACGTGAAATAATTTTCCACTACTTAAAGGGAACCATGGATTTAAGACTCTTTTATACTTCTGGAAATGATTTTATTTTGAAAAGCTTTTCGGATGATGAATTTGGTGGATGTAGAATGGATATTAAAAGTACATCCGGAACAGGTCATTTCTTAAGAGATTAATTAGTTTCTTGGTCATGCAAGAAGCAACACTCATTAGTACTATCCACTGCTGAAGCTAAATATGTATCAGCTAGAAGTTTTTGTGCTCAAGTGTTGTGGATGCAACACACACTCACAGACTATGGTATGAGCCTTACCAAAACACAAATTTTGTGTGATAATACTAGTGCCACTGCCATAAGTAAAAACCCTGCACATCACTCTAGTGCAAAACACATAGATATTAGGCATCACTTTATTAGGGATCACACACAAAAAGGAGATATCATTCTTCAATTTATCGGAACACAAGACCAACTTGCTGATATTTTCACAAAATCTTTACCCTCCGATAGAGTTGAATACATTAAACAAAAGTTAGTAATGATAACCATAAGGTAATTTTCTTTGTTAACTTTTTTTTGAAACCAATCTCCTTATAGTAATAAATTCCTTTTCATAGGGTTAATACATTTTCTTGTTAGTTTTCAAAATTTTTCATAATGAAATTTTTCTAAATTTTTCATAATGAAGTTTTCCCAAATTTTCGGAATGAAGTTTTCAAAATTTTTCATGATGAATATATTTCAAATTTTTTCATAATAAAGTTTTCAAAAATTTTCCTAATGAAGTTTTCAAATTTATCATAATGAATTTTTCTAAATTTTTCATAATGAAGGTTTCAAAATTTTTCGTAATGAATTTTATTAAATTTTTCGTAATGATGATTTTTCAAAATTATTTGTCATAATTTTTTCAAAATTTTTTGTAATGAATATTTCTCTAATATTTTCGTAATGAAGTTTTCAAAATTTTTCATAATTAAGTTTTCAAAATTTTTTTTAGGGAAGTTTTCAAATTTTTTTGTAATAAAGTTTTCAAAAATTTTTGTAATGAAGTTTTAAAAATTTTCATAATGAAGTTTTAAAATTTTTCTTAATCAAATTTTTTAGGAATCTAAAGTTCTTCAAGAAATTTTTTTTCCTGGATATGAATAATCTTCCTAGAAATCCGAAAGTTATGTTTCCTTTCTTAAAATTTCATAATCATCATTTAATTTCTGGTAGTTTCATTTGGCTTTAAAATTTTTTTGATTCTTTTTTCCTTAGATATGAATGTTTTTATTAAAAAACTTAAAAAGATCAGATTCTATAAATTTTCCTTGAGGCTATTATTTCAACCATCAGATATAATCAGAATATTTTTCAACCATTGGATTGTCTTTGGAAGTTATACCATCGTATCAAACGCCTATATAAAGTACCCCTCCGAAGGTAACCCCACATCAGATTTCAAGCCTTTGCATGTCAAAGCTCTACCCCCCTTTAAAAAGTCTATTTCTAACCTCTCAAATCTTGATCAGATCCGAATGTCTGTTGAAGTTCTTTCTTAAGATATGTCAATTGTCAAGTCAATTTCGGAGTGGCAGATTTACAGAGAGATTTTGGTGCATCTGAATTTCTTTTCCAAGTATGATTCCATTATATCTAAGAACATCTGGTTGAATGGATGGGAAAGCGTTTTCATATCAAAATTAGGAGCTCAAGATGTAGTATATCCGGACCTTCTTGTGAAATTTTATGAATCTGTGAGACTTTCTAAAGAAGAAGAGAAGAGTAAATTTTATTTCAAAATCTATGTAAAAACTTATGCCCTTTCATACCCCAAGACTACTAGCTTGGTAGGGTTGTCTTATAAAGGGGAAGCTAAATTCTATTCCCATAAATTGCCGGATGTACAAGGAAGTTTTTTCAGGGTGAAAGCTATGGAGTGTCTCAGTCCTATAGATGTCAAGACTCTGAAGATTTCTCATTTGTCTACAAATAATCAGATCCTTGATTATGGGTTCAAGGATTCATTATTCTGAGAAAGGGTGACAAGGACACGTTAAATAATAGTGATATGTACTTTTTGGACTTCGTGGTAAACCTAAGGAATATCAACTTGATGAAGCATATTCTCATTACGATTGAGAATATTAGAATTGGGAACTTGAATGATCAGAAAATCATGTATCCAACCATCCTCACTAAGCTAGTTGTTCGGTGCCTTGAGTCTTTCAAGTCTCCTTGCAGTTCTAAGATGAGGAATTGCAAAGTCATGTTAGTAAGTGATGATACATTGAAGATAATGAATATTGGTTTCTATAAAGATTCTAGATAATTCTAAGACTGACCAGAGTAATTGGATGAAGTTTTTCTGATGGAACAAGAAGTTTCTGAACCATCGAAAAGGATGAAAAGAAGAGGAAATGTAAGGAAGTATAAGTTGAAGGTAAAACACCAAAATCTAAGGAAGCTCAGTCCACACCTCCAAAGCCTAAGAATCAAAAATCCTATTTGGATGAGGTTGTTGAAAAGTGGAGGGAAGAAAAGAAAAATCGGAAGGAAGGAGAGCCAGAGTTTGGCTTTGACCTGTAGAAGCTTAGGCTTTAAAAGAAAAGACAACTGATGAGCTTGAGAAGCAAGATAAGGAAAAGAAGCAAAATAAGAAGATGTTAGAGGCTGAGATTGTTCAATAACTTATGAGGGATACTGAGAAAGTATCAAAGAATATCCCTGTATCGAAATCCTTCTCGGTAGAGGATTTACCAAAGACACCGGGGAAGAAATTTCTCACTCCGGAAAAAGTACAAGAAAAGATTGTTAAAGAAAAGGAAGTTGTGGAAGAAGTGTAAGAAGAAGAAAGCAGTGGAGACATAGAAGAAATCATAAAGAAAGTTGAATAATTTCATGATAAGGAAAGTGCATCCGAGAAATTGTCAATCTGGACCTCTCAAGCCAGATCGTCAAAGCTTGCTACTCCTGGGTTAGATGAAAAAGCTGAAGATAAATTGAATAATCTCTCTGAGGAGGAAAATTATAATCATCATTTCATTCACCCTAGAGATGCTGAGGCGGGAGCTGAAAATGAGAAGATTGATGAAGATGGAATTGTTCATCTGTCTGACAACAAACATGAGTCTCCGGATGAGGAAGCTGTTCCGAGAACTGATAAAGGGAAAAAGGTGATTGTGGATACAACTATTAGAGTTGTTTTAAAGAAAAATGAAGCTAGTGGATCTTCGAAGAGGAAGCTTGTCGATCTATAGAAAATGCCTTCACCAAGAAAAGTTTTAGATTGAGAATCATCATCTATTGGACATGATTTCATTGTTCAGTCATTGAAGAAGATTTTTGACACCATTTCGATCTTTCCAATAATTGACTCGAGATGTTAGATGCTCTAACACAGCTTGAATCAAAAATCAGATTCAGTATCATTGGTGATGGATAAGTGTGTAAAACTTGAGGCTGATTTCAAAAACTACTTTATAAATTATGATGCCTACAATCAATATTGTAAGAAAGTGATTAGATGGTCAAAGAAAATAGTTGAATATTTGAGAGAGCTTAATGAGTTTCAACATGATGTTAAGGAATCTTTTGATAATACAGATAGTAAAATCAAGGATCTCACAACTAGCTTTGAGGAAAAGCTAACCCTTGAGAAGAATACTTGGATTCAAGAGGTAAATGATCTAAATGGGAAGCTATATTCTATTTCCCAAATTTGGTAGAGGTAAAGGGATCTTCGGATTGAGATCGAAGAGAAGTTAGTTAATCAAGATGAGTTGTTGAAGGCTCACGTAGAGGCTCTTTCTTAAGAAAAGATCAAAGCTTTAGAGTAGAAAGTAGAGGATTAGGGTTAGATTTTAAAGAAAACAGAGGAAGACCACAGGGAACTCAAAAAGATGAAAACCATAGTAAAGAAATTGATACCCAAGGAGAAGGAGAGAAAATAGGTCCAATCTGATTTTTTTGTATTATTTTCCTTGTAAAAATTCTTTCTAATCGCAATGAAATTTGTGGTTGTTTGTCTTTTGTATATATTGTACTAATCTTTTAGGTACCATAATTTATTTTCTATTCCATCAAATTATTTTTGAAAATCACAAAGGGGGAGAAAGGAAAAAGAATTCTACGTAAATGAGAAATATCCCTAAGTAAGGGCGAGTTTATCTAAGAGGGAGTTTTCATCACAGAGATTTCCATATTCAAGATAATGAAAAATCACATTCCGGAAATCTAGAATACGATATTTAGAGTTCCAAAGTCTAAGGGGGAGTTAGTCATATTCATCATTGTTCATGAGTAAATAGAGATATGTTTTATTTCAATGTCTAGAAAAATATTTTCTAAATCCTTATATTTTTTTTCATAAGGATGTTTGTGCTTTCCAAAAAGGGGGAGATTATTGATTCAATAAGGTTTTCCTTATGAATTTTCCATTCCTTCATACTTAGGGGATATTGTTAGTCAATAAATTTTCCTTATAAATTTACCATTCCTTCTTGTTTTGAAAATCTCAAACACCTTATCTTAATGAAAATTTCATTCTACCCAATGTTTTACTTTAATAAGGAAAGTTTTCCTTCCCTAATGAAATTTATCCTTACCATGTTTTTCATTATTCATTTTGTCTAAGTATAAAATTCAGTTTAGAATCCAAAACGTTGGAATCATATAATACGTAGATATAGAGCATTCTGTTTTCAGGATACTAATTTAGGTTCCAAGTTCTCTGAATCCAGACTCTGAACTCTTATGAGTTTTGACTCTGAGTTCTCTGAATTCAGACTTTAATCTCTTTTGAGTTCTGACTCAGAATTCTCTGAATTCAGACTCTGAACTCTTCTGAGTTCTGACTCCGAGTTCACTGAATTCAGACTCCGAACACTTATGAGTTCTGACTCTGAACTCTCTGAATTCAGACTCCGAAATCTTATGATTTTTGACTCTGAACTCTCTGAATTCATACTCCAAACTCTTCTAAGTTCTGAATACGAGTTCTCTAAATTCAGACTCCGAAATATTATGAGTCCTGACTTCGAGTTCTTTGAATTCAGGCTCCAAACTCTTATGTTTTCGGACTCCGAACCCTTATGAGTTCAGACTCAAAATTCTTGTGAATCCAGATTTAAAATTTTCTTGAAATTCAGACTCTGGAATTCTATAAAACTCAGGTTCCTAATTCCTTGAAAATAGATTTCGAATGACCTTGTATTACAGATACCGAATGTATTTTTGGTTAGACTCTGAGAATTTATTTACTTACACTTCAAAAAATTAATTTTCTTAAGTAACCATATTTTTGACAACACATTTTTTAGTTATAAAACAATTTCGTACATTCAGTTAGTAACTAACCGTTGTTTGAGTGACATATGTACTGTTCCTCCAAAATTCAAGGAAAAAAATGACTTTTGGAGGAGGGAGCTGACCGTTAAAGCTATGCCTATAAATAGGAGCTCATTTAAACGAGCTCAGAACTTGATATAGAACTTCTACAACATGGATTACATGATGTTGAAGTAATTTCTAGAGAGAGAGGCTCTTATAAACTCCTAGCCTTCGTGAGGAAAGTTTGAACAGCTTATTAAAAATTTTCTTCATGCATATTTTCTTTGTGTAGAGGTTCAATTTCCTTGAAATCAGAGACATCGGGTTATTAAGTCAGAGGTGCTAATTTACTTATAAATAGAGGGCTTTTGGGGATTCAAAGATAGATACTGATCTTCGGATTGAGGGCTTACTTGGTTTTGGGTAAGACAGACTTTCTTGAAAGTATAAATCAAGGGATATTTATCCAGGGTTGTTGGATACCCTTCTCTTTGGGTTAAAAGAGTTAATATTTGTTACTTGTAGTGTTTTATGTTTGTTTTCCACTGTAATTTTTATTGTTGAGGAAAGTATAACTTTCTTATACTTCCTTATACTTGTACACAGATTAAATAGGATTCTATACACTTAGAGGTAGAATCTTAGTTGTTGTAAACTTTTTTTAAGTTTCATTTCTGGATTCACTTTTCTGGAATCAAGAAAGCTATTTGAACTTAGAGGTGTTGTGAATTTTGTTTATGCAAAATTTCCATAAGGATTTCTAAAAGTATACAATTCACCCCCCTCTTGTATATTGAGTATCTACACCATAGTTTGATACTACAATCAGTATCATATCTATCGTAATATCGATCCAACAAAGTGGTCACTATAAAAGAAATTGAAAATGAATAATGATTAACCTAGGTTAATTAAAATAGAATGTGAAATTGAAAATCATATCTTGTTTCCTATTTAGGAAGAGAAATGATAAATAAAATATCATGGACTCACTTAAAAATATTGTAGTCTTCAGTTGTTTTCAAAATAGTTCCATATAGATTAAAGTAAGATATCATTGTCTAATTGAATTTTACATTTAAATAGTTTTCACAAATGTGAATCAATGGATTACTCAAGGGATAATATATCTACATTCCTTATTTATGTAAATCATATGAATGGTTACACAACATGTTTCATTTTAAATCACTATCTTACAAGATAGGTACAAATAGGTCCTTTAATATATAAGTATTGTATTTATAAAATATTTTATATTCTGAAGTGATAAACCATATTTCTCCTTCTTCACATTCTATGGGAAATAAAATCATCCTACTTGTGTGTGTGTAGTCTATAACCTTTTTTGAACGATAGATTTCAAATTTTAATTTCATCACTAATCTACATGGATTTTAATGATTGTTTTAATGGATAAATTTGATGTTTGAAAATTTATTAATTTTTGGAATTACAAATTGGACAACCTATTAGCAATATGAGCACTAAACAACCATTGTAAAATAAATATTCCAAAATGTTATTCTAAGAAAAAAATTATTTATTAGTACTACGAAATAACATCATATAGTTAATATTATATTCAAATTAGTTCCAATTATTATATATATATATATATATAATGAACACTAAATAAGGTAATTATTCTTCTATTTTAATGGTATTTCAACTAAATCACATCATAATCATCCATTAATTAGGGGATTGATCATGCGATATAAAACAACTTGTTTCTTGATCTATTCGTATGTAATATCATTTGAAGCATTACATTACAAGGATTCATATATGTCAACATCCTTCTATTTTTCATTTAATACATGGGGGATATATTCTTTTTAACCAACCAATTTATTTCATTGAATGTTTTATGAAATTTTCTTTTATATTAATGACATTATATATCATTGACTTTTTACTTCCATACAACCCACATTATATAAAAAAATATTCTTATATTGTTTTTTATTTCTTAATACCCTATTTTTCATTCCTTTGACTGAATGGTGTTCACCTAGATGTAATATATCAATTGGTTAGAAAAATTATTATCCAAACTGTATACCCTTTATCTATATGGTTTCAATAACATATTCTTTATAATATTTAATGAAGGTCATTTACCTAGATGGTAAATAAATATCATTGGATTACCTTTTATTTTGAAGGAATTTAACATTAACTTTTTTTTATTATCATTAATTAATTAATTATTCTAATCAATTTTAGAAGGATATGAAACCATTTTCATTACATGGTTTCATTATGATGTACTGAATGAAAACCATTTTCATTCCATGGGTTCCTTATAGTGTAACATGTGATTCTTTTTAATTTTATAGTTTTATCAAACTAATTAATATCTATTGGTTTTAATGATGTGATGATTATATATTTTTTTATGGAACACATGTGCATGGTTAATCATTAATTGATGGGTGGCCTCTATATAGTCATCAAACAAAATGGGTAATGATATAAATCTCAAAATATAATGGTTAAATGATTAGTGATGATTGATAATCTATGGAAAATAAGTTATGATATCTGATTATATATGGGAGATCATAATGTTTTACCCAATACATTTTGGGAAACATGTGTGTGAATCTCAAACAATTGAGGTAAATAGGTGACTGAAGCCTGATCCACAATGGGAAACATATTGTGTTACTTAATCCCATTTTTTTAGTCTTATGTTTGTCTAATATCTCTAAATTATTTTACATGATATTCCATAATTTTATCAATATTATATACCTATATTACTCTCTCAAGACTTATAATTTTTTGAATATTATTTAATTTCATTTGGATTCATGTCTTATAATATTCCTCACATTATGTCATGACTCCTAGCATTTTATCTATTATTTATTAGCTCAAGTATTTTAATGTTTCTTTATTATAACCATATTATTATAATATGATCAATTATTATATTATATTATTATCAATTATGATTAACCTTATATTAAAGATCCATGTTGTTTTGGAATATGATATTGAGTAGGAATTTCAATTTTTACCTTTGAATGCCCATGGGGAGAAAAACATCATTTCGCCCAAAAAGCTATAATTTGTTATTTTTACTACTCAAATATTCATGGAATGAGTTTCTTATCCTACATAATTAGTTTAGTGGAATTCCTATACATTCATTTTTTCTAGGAATAATTAATAATAAATGTTTAATAAGTAAAATTTGTATATATTTTCATGTTTTTATT
The DNA here is from genome assembly GCA_963277665.1 of Viscum album. Classification (NCBI taxonomy): domain Eukaryota; kingdom Viridiplantae; phylum Streptophyta; class Magnoliopsida; order Santalales; family Viscaceae; genus Viscum; species Viscum album. Next base: position 177,792,975 of record OY728138.1, read on the forward strand.
TGGTGATATCTTTTAAATGATGCATATTTTTTAGATTCATTCATTGTCATTGAGTTGAAAAGGGGGTTTTACTATTTTATGGAAAAACTCATGTCTGGGATTAGGTTTTGGACTCAACCCCTATTTATATATCTATTATTTTTCATTCTTTTCTTTTCATATTTTCCTTCTTCTACTCCTCTGGAATCTCATGTATACCCCCTAGGGGATTCCAATTTTTCTGACCATGAGAGAAAATGGATATATATGTATATATATAATAAGAGGAATAAAAATAAGATGACGAAGAAGAAGAACATGCAGGAGAAAAAGAAGAATATAGGTTCCATAATGGAGCTCAATAGAATCTACACCGTCATGTAACAGATAAAGATCATTGAAACGAGTGAATCTTGTTTTATTCCACCCAATGGTTGGAATTTTTTTATTTTTATATCATAAATCCAATAATTTTTACTACATTATAATTAAAAATCCCTTTTATGTCTACTAAGGTCCCTTATGATGTTGATTTGTGTTTTATTGTGGAAAATGGAGCTTTAGTCCCATTGTATGGTTTTCTTGTTTAGAAATCCCTATCACACAATGTTCTGTTTAACAACAACTGTTTTGTACTCTACCCCTTCTAGGAAGATTAATATTTTGGATGTTCATGTTGTGTAGTCATACTTGACCATGTTGTTCCGTGCATGGAAAGGCAACCTGTGCAGGGGATTATAGCCATGTAGTATACCCAACAATAACCTATGTGGGTGAAACACTTTGTAGAAGTACATGGCTAGGAAAATAAACTTGATCAACCCTTGTTAGGTACACTTTTAGGTACCTTATGTAGGGTACGATCTATGTACTTGGGTTTTAGACACATTGTCTTCCCAGAGTACACACTTAGGTGTGGCTTTGAGGGTACATGTCTTGTACTCAAGTATATATATTGTATACTTCAACCATGACACCCTTTTGTGGGGTTTTTATATTTATACACCCATGATTAATAATTTTACATAATATGAGTCCATTTTGATAATTAATCACATAGATTGTGATGGTTGAACCATTGGGGTTATTTGAGGAGTCCCAAGAGGCATTTTGAGGTGAGAAAGAAATGATGGAGAGGTTCTTCATCTCATAAATATTTTATGTTATATCATGAGAGTGAGACCATGGATGAGATTCACTTGATGGCCATATAAAATGGTCAATTTAATTTCAATTATTTCTTCATGGTCCCCTTCTAGTGTATCTTGAGATAATCCTTGTTTAGCAGAACTGAGATTAGACTTGATGTGATGTTGTTCATACCAACATAGAGTAAAACCTTAATTTGACATGTGCCATGAGCCATCCACCGTGAATGAAATTTTGATTATTTTTCTTATATAACATATCCATTTGGAGGTGTGACTATTTAGGATGGTGAGGTTGTGGTTTGATAGAAACAACTGATTAAGTATCAACCTAGAGGATCCTATATAGAATTCATATTCATACTTACATCTTTTTCACGGATATTGTTTAGGATGCTCTATTTCCATATTCGTAACTAGTATCCCATGTTGTATTCCTATTATTATGTGAGGAAATATATGACCCTCTATAGGGTAACTATGTTTTCTTATGGACCTTGAGGACCATGAGTACGATGCCTCTCCAATGTTGTGATATAGGGGACCCAATTTGGTGCTCAGGTAGTTGACCAACCCTAACCAAGATCCTTTTGGGTTTGGAAAGGGATGGTAGTGGGTCGTATCTCGAACCTATGCCAATATTTTATTCCTAAAAAGGTTTATATGTGTTGGTGGGTTAAGGTTTTTTTCCTCCCTAACTCTTTTATATCCATGATTAATATTGATTGAACTGTGATTTCAAGGTGTTCTTCCTGGTACTTGGATTATGAGCCTAATATGATGTGTTGTATTGTGAGATTATTAGAGGTTCTTCCTAGTATATAATTTATTAGCTGGAAGTGACATGATTCTTTGGTTGGGATTACAATAAATACATCTAGGTTCTTCCTCATGAACATTATTATTGATTACTACCATTGTAGAAATTCCTATTTTCTAATGGAATTCCCCACTATATAGGGATTTCAAATGTGGATATTGAGTTTATCAGTGAACCCCTCTACTTGGTGTAACCCATTGGATGCCTATCAACTAGGATACATGGGATACCAAAGGTTGTTTTGTGGGAAAACTTCCCCTAGGATATGGATGGTGCTGACAACCTTGAGGATTGATGATATACTCTTCTAGTTATACATAGGATACTTCCTAGGTTAAAGTGGACGAAGCATTATGACATCACCAAAAATTTCCTAGGAATGAGGATATTGAAATAATTATTGAATATATGTTGAGGGTTATCTTGGATCTATAGAATATTCCTTCATATCACCTACGGGTCATCCCCCAGTGTAATAATTTCAGTTGTAATTTCATGATTTCCTATGGGCCAAGACCTTGGAATCTAAAATCAAACTAGATTACACAAGACATCAGTGGTTTGAAATTCAGATTTTTTTTTGTTTATAAGATTTCTAGATATTACATGTAATTCTCTTTTATAGTGATTAGAGTTGAGTAATTGTGAACATAGGGTTACAAAAATATTTCTACATATGGGGTTGTAGCTTTCTTAGAGACATTTATGGTGTTGTATGAAGTTTTTATCATCAATAATGATTACAAATAAAAGTATCTACATAATTATAGATGGATTGATTGGTATGTCGTCTAGCTAGATTCCTTATTCACAAGATGTCCATATTAATCAGACCATGGCCCCATGGATCAGCAGTGTTTGTATTTTTTTTAAGTTATGTTTTCCCTTATTTTTATTCTAGTTGTGTCTCATCTAGGATGGGTATATTTCATGGGAGTTAAATTAGGACAAAATATTACTGGTTCCCCATTGGGGGTGACTAACTATAATACATTTCCTCCCTTCATATGTACACATCAGTGTGTATTCATACCTTATGTATACTTTTATGTTGAGAAAATATGCATGACGGTTATGTATAATGCTTTAGGTTTCATAATTGGGTATATATACTAGTGTGTATTTTTATGATTGGTTTGGAGAATAAAGATAGGGTCTTAGAGACCAGTTATGTGGTTTGGCTTGGAGATAATAGTATATCATTGTACACTTATTTCTATTCCTTTAATTACTCTGATATATATGATCAGAGAAGTTGGTGAATAGGGTTTTATGTATGACAAGGTTGTTTAGGCCTTTACATCATTCCATTTTATTAAATCATTATTTAAATTTGTTGACTATACACACTATTTATTTACTACTATGGTTGATTTTTGATTATATCCATTGTGTTTATACTATGATATCATATCATAGTCTCCACAAAAACACACCCTAGGCCCGTATTGTAAGTCATAAGCCAATACCATACAGGGAGGCATGTTTGAGGCCCTTTCACTAGCCAGTTCACTTATTGTTCATAGAGTGAATTAGTTCAGAATGTGGTAAATTGGTACCAAAGTTGATCATTTTCCGATTGTTATACTATTTTCTATATAGTGGGTATGAGTATTAAGAATGTTTCTGGACCATTGAGGGATATCAGACTTGTGCATCAAGAAGACATGTTCCGCTAACAAGTCATGGATTCTATGGTTATTAGATTGTTGTTCATGATTTGAAATGTTACCATTGTATATGATGTTTCCTTTGAGTGACTCACATGTTGGGTGGAGTTTATGAATTACTATGATTTAATGGATATTGTCCCATTTCCAATAGGCTATTAGTGGAGTTTTTTATTTTATCATATTAGAAAGAGTCTAGTGACTAATTTTCATTCATTGCTGGAAAGGGCTTGAGGCATATTATGCATCATATTTGGAATGTAGGTCCACATGTTATAGGATTTATAGTGTGTGATTTTTCTAAACACACGGTATAATTATCTAAAATATCAACGAAAACCTAAATGGAATGTTCCCATATTGGTTCGTGGTGACATTATACTCAATTTATAAAACTTATATATATATATATATTTATATTTACATATATTGGTAGGTCATGTAGGTCTATAATGAGATGTTCAACAGTGAGGTTGATGGCTCATCCCTCATGAACATGAGGTATAGTGACCCCGGAAGGTCTATAGGGCCCATGTTTTCTAGGTGTTCCACCCCTCATTGGGCGAGGTTTCATAGGTGCAGTTATTTAATGTATCAATAACAACCTATATGGTCTTTTATTGCATATCATGGAATATAATTATACTTAATCGAACCATGTGAGTATTGTATGACATAGATCAATGAATATTTGTTTTTCATGTACTATTGAACCTTGAAGGTTAGTGTAGTCATGTAATACGTTTTTGTATAACATTTTTGGGTGTATCCTTTTTAGGTGTGGTTAACTGTAGGTTCATAACTACCTACATGGATCTTTACCATCTAGATTTCTATGATATTGTACATAATCGAACTTCATTTAAGGATATCTATTCAGATCCTCTAGTGTGATACTGATAGGTACATGAATATTTATTGTAAATAAGGAACTGATAGGTGTAATTCAATATTAAATGCCAGGTGTGTATTAGTTTGTTTTCTTTTCTATATTCATGTCATGACCCTCCATGGAGTAGTTCTTGTGAGTATGAAAAGAGAGGATTAGTTTGTGGTAGGCTGATGATAGGTAGGTGATTCCATTAGATTTCTTTCTCTATGTTACTGGCCAATAATGGGTTTAAATTAAATGGGGTTCCAATTTCATCTTAAAGGGTAATTTTATCTTTAAATTTCAATTGATAACGTCCACAATTGAACCCATGTTGATAGGTTTTGGAAATTTATAGGTGATTGTTTTCCCTAAATCCATTAGATATGGTTGGTATGTGCATTAGATTCCCTACATTGAAATGGGTGTGTGGATGATGCCCCATGACATTTGAAATTGGTGAGATGTTTGACCAATGGGATTGATGGTAAGACCTAGTTACCCTGATATGAGACTTGGTTGGTCAGGCTAGATGGGAGACCATGAGACACTAACTTGTTACTCAGAGCTTAATGAATTTTTATTCATTTTGATCAAGGGAATCCTATGAGAGGGGTTGGAATGTGATTCAAATGCAAGATAAGGAAGTGAGATAGGTTTTTTTCTCCAATAGATATTGATGTATGGGAGGTGATCATGTTTTGAGATATAGTCATGTTGATTCCTTCTATTTCTAAAGAAGCACCTAGGGAAATTTTGTATCGAGATTGGATTAGATTGGTAGGACTATTTGGGCGCTCGATCCTATTGACCAATGGTTGTACGGTAGACTCTTTAATCTTAGTAAATGACACCGTATAATGGGAAGTCATGAAATATGTCATTTTAAAATATACGAGTTTGATGTTGAAGTAGATTTCCAAAGGATATTTTGGATTAATAAGGCTAACATCCCATATAAAACTGTCAACTTGACCTTGTCAAGGATGACTCTTGAGGGTGTGAGTTATATGATAAAGTGGTAGTAGGTTATAAATCATCCCATTTAAATCATATATTGGATAGTGGCCATGTTTTATCTAGGGATTGATGTTTAAAAGTCTCATTTCAGGCATTGTTTCTTGGAATTTTTTATGAAATGGAAATTTCCATCCATGGTTGAAGAGGCATAAAGAATAAATCAAATGCCAAGAGGTAGTGGAACCATGGTTAAACCTAGATAGACATTGTTAGGTGACATGATGTCATGGGTTGGTAAAAGTCATGTACTAACTATTTTTGAGGATTGATTAGATTGGGGAGAGATATACACACCAATTGATGGAATCTTAGTGTTCTTCTATTCTAGAGATGATAACACCCTATATCCTGAAATCATACTATGTATTTTGTGATAGAATTGGCTATGCCCTGATCTTTTTAAATATCATTTCTAGTTTCTGGAATGAACTCATTGGGAGTTGCACTAAGGGAGTGGTATAAGGTAATAAAAATGTTAGGGAGTGCACTATTGTCCATTTAATGGTGTTTACCCTCATTATAAGATTAAATATAATTTTTTTTCATACAAAACATTCTCCAAAATTTAGAATGTGGGATATTTTGATGTTATTGTTTGATGCTCGAAATGAGATGTTTTGTCCATGCCAGACATGAAATTTAGGGATGGATAGGGAATGGCCTATTGAACTTGGATTTTAGTTGTGATGTGATGATAAGGATACTTATATGGTGGTTAGTACTACTCATTCAAGGTTGAATGACTTCATTGATTGGGAGACTTGTTAACACTGTCGGTCTGATTGTTGGAAATATCATATAGTGTAGTTGTGTAGATGCTCTGGATAAGATCATGTTTGTGGTTTTACAATCATGTCTTCTTGGGGATGAGAAGGTTTATTGAGGGTATGTAGTAACATTTTTTTCTTCTAAACTATGAAACTCATAAAAAGTTTTATTTTATTCCATCGGATACTCATGAGGTTAAAATGGTTTATCCCATAGAAATTAAACTCCAATATCTTTTCCAACCAATCTATTGACCCCTAAATGGGATTTTTATATTATGATAGCATTTTGGTGGAATTTTGAGCAATTCTTAATTTCATGGAATATTAAATATTAAATATTTAATTAGATAAATATTTAATTATTCAGACATGTTTATTTGGTGATATACTTTGAAAAGGGTATTAGATTGAGATTTCATCTTCTCCATTGATTCTAGAACATTTTACTTTTCCTAGTTGAGTCACAAACTCTTGTTGGGTGTTGGGCTCGGGACCATGCCCCTTTTTCATTTTATTTTCTTTTTTCCCTTATCATTTCCTCTTTCAATTCTACTCCTCTTCTAGATTATTTAGTAAGCCCCATGTGGGATTCAACATACAATTAATAAGATATAAAATGGTGAGGGTGAAAGAGGGATATAGAGGAAGAGATGTGATGTTGTGAAGCTCAGGATGAGATAGATCACCGTGTGGTAGTTGTAGATCCTAGAAATGAGAAAAGCTTCAACATATTCTACCCACAGATAGACCATTTCCTAATTTTATTTGATAAATAATTTTATATTTACCAACTTATATTTTCAGAATATTTTATGGTTGTTTAGGATTACCTTGGTTTTGATCAATTGAGAAAAAAATGGGCTCAATCTGTTTGCAGGGTCCTTCCATTTGGAAATCTTGATTACATGATTTCTAGTTTAAGAACACGTGTTGTGTGTTCTTCCCATTAGGATATGATTAATTTTTTGTATGTTCATTCAATGTATTAGGTATGTATATTATGTATTCATTCTCATCCATGTCGATATGTACATGGCCAGATTTCCCATGTGGGTTCACATGGTCATGTAGGGTAAATGGGAAGACCCCATGTGGGTTACACATATTGTTGATGTACATAGCCTAGGAAAGGCATATGGACAGACTATGTGAGGTAGCAGGTAGGTACCCCTTGTTGGGTACAAACCATGTACATGATTTACATGATTTGTACTTATTTTTTATACACCATTTATGGATGGAGTACACTCCCATGTAGGGATTTGAGAGTACATTTTTTGTACTCGTGCATACATGGATATTACTTCTCCAATGACACCCTTTTGAGGTTTTTTTATTTTTTACACTCTGGATTTAGAATTGGACTTAAAATGAGACTATTTGTAGAATTTTTTCACATGGATCACAATGATGGATCCTTTAGGGTGACATGGGGAATTGTGAAAGTCATTTTAAGGAAAGGGATCCATGGTGAAGATGTTATTCTTCCATTATGTATTAACTATTATCTAATGAGAGTGAGACTTTGGATGAGTCCCACATGTGGGTTGTATGACATTGATATTACACTTGGAATGATTTTTCCAAGTTTACCATTTGGTGTATCTTGGAATAGTACCTAGTTAGAATATTTGAGACGATAATTGATAATATAGATTGGTTGGGTGCTCAAACCATCCTAGAGTGAAGACATTATCTAAGATGTGAAAAGATAAATCTCCCTATACTGAAATTTTGTCGGTTTTCCCTTGATATCCACTATATTTAAAGGTGTTCCTATTTTGGTTTGTGAGGTCATGGGATGTTATAAATGTCTATGTGAATTATAATTCCCTATTAGATTCATTCTCCTATGTTCTATCAAAGAGGATCATGGGTAGGAAGCCTATGATTACGTAATTATTTTATGAGGATCCCATGTAGGATACCTCTAAATGCTTATTATTTTTGAGTATCTCAATATGGATGCATCTTCTTATGTTTTAACTTAGGGGATCTCAAATGGGATGCCTCTGTTTACCTATAGACCTCAAGGATCCAGAGCAGGATACCGCTCCTTTGTTATAATCTAGGTGGCTTCAGTGCGTGCCCCTTTAGTTTTATATCCCTAACTGAGTGCATTGTTTTTTTGGGTAGAGATGGTACTAGGTGACACCTAGAACACAAAAAATACTTTAACACCCAAGGCTAAATGGATTTAATGGTTGGTTTAGTTATTTTTTCACCCCCACATTTTTATTTACATGAATACTATTTATTTAGCTATGATTTCCATAGGTTCTTACTAATACACATCCTATGAGCTTTATGTGATGTGATGTTTAGTGGGATGACCATAGGTTATTCCTATTACTAGGTCAATGTGCGTGATGTGTCATCATGCTATAGTGGGGATTACTAGATGCAATTACTTGGTCCACCTCCTGATCTTGTATTTTGATTTCTAATATTGTCGGGATTTCTGTTCTTCCCTAGGATTCCTCATTTTATAGTGATTTCATAGGTGTATTTAGAGTTTATCATAGAACACATTGACCCGTTATCTTTCTATAGATACGTATCCTCTATGATCCTGTGGATAGTAGGGGTTTTTAGTAGGTGATCTTCCCAAGAGGTATGGATGATACTGAAATCCTTAAGGATTGATGATGATCTCTTCCAGTGATGTATAGGATACTCTGAATGGATAGGTAGTCTCACCATTACTTTATCTCCTATAATTTTATTAGGATAAGGATGTTGTGTTGGTTATTTAGTGTATTCCTATTTTTATCATGGATCCAATGAGTAATCCTTTTTTTCACCTATGGTTCATCCCCCTTATGGATCATCTATGTTTCAATGTCTTGATCACCTATAGACCAGGACATTGGAATATGACATCAAACCAGTTAGAAACTGGTTTTAGTGGTTTAGAATCCTGATCAATGATTTGTTTGTAGGATTTATAGTAATTAACTATAATCCTCATCCATAGTGACTGGAGGTGAGTATATATGAACTCGTGGTTAGGACATGTATTCCTATGTGGTGATGTAACTTTTTAAAAAATATTTCATGTTCTGGGTGAAGCAGGTATTGTTTATTAGGATTAAAAACCTAAGGATCCCAAAACAAATTATACAATTTTTGATTGTTATGACATCCAGCTCAATTCATTATTCATAGGATTCATAGATGATTAGGGTCATAGACCTAGGTATTAGACGTTGTTTGTTTTTTTATGTTATTTGATTCCCTTATTTTTTCTCTAGTTTTTACTCAGCTAGGACGAGCATATCTCATGAGTATACACTTATGATAGAAGATTATAGGATCACCATTGGGGGTGTCTTACTAAGGTTTATTTCTCACCCCATGTATGTGCACCTCTGTGTGTGTGCATAAATTATGTCTTATTTTAGGTTGATCACAAATCCATAATGGTTAGGGTTGATGCCAGGGGTATTATGATCATGTGGAGTCACTCATGTGGATTCGTATGATTAGACTGGTGTAACTCAATAGGGCCTTAGAGACTGGTATGTGGTTTAGCTCATAGATAGTAGTAGTGCCTTGTAAATTTTTTTCCTTTATTTAATCTTATATATGTGATCAGCCAATTCTGAGATCAGTTGTTCATTTTTGACATGGTTGTTACAACCAATACTAAAATACATTTTTTATAGCCTTATTTATATTTATTACATCCACACATTTTTTGTTTATAATAACAGATGATGTTTGATTATTTATTTTTGGATTTTTCTCTTATGTGAGAGAATAGTCACCCCAAAGACATAGAATAGGCTCTTACTTCTTGTCAGTGGCCTTTAGAATATAGGGGATGCATGCTAGAGTACTTGTCTATAATATGTTCAATTGATATTCATGGAGTGAACAAGTTCAGAACATGAAACTTACTAAGCATCTGACCTCACATATTTCTTTTGCTTCCGTTTCACCATGTTATTAAGATAAAAAAATTTAATATCTGAAATAGTTTCTAATTGGGATAATTTATTTGACATAACAAAGAAACATTAGGGAATGATTATTTTTTTATATAATAAAAACCATGTCCAATTGATACAAATAACATGGTTTTTTTTTCAGATAATATATTTTCATAATTCTTTGAAACTATAAACCAAAATGTTCTTGGTAATACTATGTAAAGAAATATCATATTTATGTCATTTAATGAGACAGTCATGTCTATGGGATATTATATTATAACCTTTAATACCTTGGAAATTGGGTCAGGGATGGGTTTTTTAAGAGTTCAATTTCGATAGAAATCACAAGGATTGAAGAGATGTGGATTGGTGATGGTGTTATTTTATAGGCGATATGGCTGATTATATTTAAATATTAATTTCATAATATAAAAAGTAGAGGTCATATTTTCATGGAAATTGGATTAAAAATTGATAATAATTAAGGAAAAGATATTTTAAGGTTTATAAATCCCATATCCACTGGTTTAGAGATGGTATTTTTTCATATTTTGTGACTTGGATGAATGGCTCGAAGGCCTTCATTTTTATTGATTTTTGATAACCCCCCTTTCAAGGAATGAGGGGAACCCCTTACAAGACCCGTAATCGTAGAGATTACATGGCCCACAGGATTAGGATATTTTGTGACTTTATCACTAGATTTAGCATTATTGCCTCATTAAAACCACTACCTCAATGACTAATATTTTCCTTAGCAACATAACTTTTTTTGAATAAAATTAAATTTATATTTTTAATTAATACTGAATATGATTATTTCAAATATGAAATCGTTTTTATTAAATTAAATTTATAATTTTAATAAAAATTATCATTTGTTTTCTCACACAAAATGAAATAAAACTATTTTTTAGAAAATGTATTTTATAACTAAAAATCCTTATGTAGGACAAATATTATGAATATATTTTACACCCCTAATATTTATTCATTTATGATTAAATAATGGAGGGTTATTTTATTATTAAAACATGTCAAAATTGAAATTAATTTTATAAAAAATTAATTAAAGGAAAAGAATCTATAACAGTTTTTTATTACAATAAAATCTTACATGGGTTCTGAAATATCAATAATATGTTTCAAAATTCAACATTTTATTTTAAAATGATTTATTTTACTATATCAATTCATATTCATGTTATTATTAAATAATGATAACATCATAAAATCCAATATATTTCATAAGGACTGAATTTTTACTATTTATAAAAATTCAACATTTTTAGTGAAAATACAAAAATATCACCTAAATATAACATCAATATAAGAATTAAAAAATGGAATTATTTTTATGAAATAAAAATTAAATATTTTAGTTATTAAAATTCTAAATAAAATCATAAAATATAATAAAAAAAATATTTTATAGAAAATTGAATTTTAAAACATTAAGTGCTCTTAATATTATTTCATATCAATTAAAAAATGAAGAAAGTAAAATCTATTTATTTTATTATTAAAAAAATTAGTTTTAATAATTTTTTAAACAAATTAACATCATTTATTATGATAAAAATATATAATATTTCGTGAAATTCAATTCATAAAAAAATTTTCCTTTATGACACTACATTATTTCAATCATATACCATTGACTATTATTATTTATCTTATTACCATTAAATTTCATTAATTAACTAGCATTTGAAAAAATGAAAATATTCATTAAAATAAGAATAAGAATATATAATTAATTAAAATCAAGGGTTATAATTATAATTTTTATTTGCTGAGGTTTTAACCTTATTTAAATTATAATAATGATATTTTATATTTTATTCTCATTATTTATTAATGTTTACATCTTATTATAGAATACAGAATGGATTAATATATTTTGGTTTTATGATTTTTTTTATGGAAAATAGAACTTAATAGAAACCATAATGAATTATTCCCATGATAACTCAATTATTCAATTCTCAAATATATTTCACAATAGTTTTTATAATTTTTTTTTCCAAAAAACACACCAAATTTGAATCCATATGCATGAAATTCCAAAATGAAAATTATATTAGACTCTATATTCAAAGGTAGACGACATATGGGATTTTTTCTAGGAAACCATGGGATACGTGTTGGTCGAGACGGTGAGAGGTCGAGCACATACACTATGTTTATGTTGGAATTATTCCCTACTCAATGAATCTTTTATTTATTTAAGATATATTTTGTGAATTCTTCCCAAATACCAATGTGGGGATAGTGGCCCACATAATAAAAAGGGATCCAAACCATGAATATTGACGTTATCATATATTTCATATCTGATGTATTCAATGAATGTGAAAATTTATATGTATCATAGGTTCTCTATCAATGGTACTATTAATTTGTTTCATAAATTCTCCAAATCTTTATTATTACTTAGTGATGATTATTTTTAAGGTACTATGGTTTAAATCAACATTATTATTCCCTATGGAGTTTATTATTGTATATGAATGCAGTATGTGTGTATGGTATTAGGATCAAAGCCTTATGAATTACTTATTTGTAGAAGGAATTACAACCCGTATAGTACAGTTCCACTTATTGGGAACTATCGTAACATATAAGGTAATGTGACAAGGACCATCATAGGGAATTTTATGTTCATCCAACCATGAATTATTGTTGTTACATTAAAGGTCATGTGTCTTAGATCTACAGAATACTTGGTAAAAGAGTCCTTGCAATGGATGGTGTGGGACTTCTACATGAGCATCCCCTTATAGATAACCTCAAAGGGAATATAAACAAGTTAGGATGAGTTTTATTGATCGGTAATATGGATATGTGAAGTATGCGTTTTTATCTTTTTAGCTAGGATAGGCACACAATGCAGTTCATATGAAATAGGGCCCTCATAAAAAGTGTATGGTGATTACCCTAAAAAACATGACCCTTTATATAGGGGAATGATTTAATCAGAAATATGGCATAATGAAATGGTTTATTGTGAAAACCCTGATGATAGTATCCCAATGGTAGTGGTTAATTTATTATATATTCACTAGATATGAAAAATCACATCCTTAAGTACATAATTGTTTTGGTAGTCTTGGGGTACTAGATATATAGTTGAATATCATATTACAATTGAAAACATAAAATACAACATAGTATTTTCAATAAGAACAAAATTATTTCATTTATTATATCTCTTCGTATCAGTAATAATACACTCCATAATATCTTGGGGAATTGAATAAGAATAATGGGGTGAGATATAATTCATAGTAAGGTTATGTGTATATTGGAAGCTTTCAATAATAGATAAGACATAATCAATATGGAGTGGCATATAACAAAAACACATGAAATTTTAAATATAACATGAGAATGGAGAATATTATGGTAAGAATAAATTATGATAAAATAATTCCATATAAATTATCACATGATCATTAAAATTATCCACATATGTTATAAATAATCGTATAATCACATGGTGTGTAACACCCTAAAACTATTTTCCCAAATTCGGTGCATTATTACATAACATTGTAATGATCACAAGAGATCATGTGTTGAAAGGCCGATTAGTTTAGTATCCTTAAAAGTACTAGATACATACATAAGTTTTACAATACATCATGAAATAAAAAAACAACATTGCATCCCCTTTTACCACACTCATATCCTTGGATTATCCCTACAATTTAATCAAAATATACTTCTTCACATCCTGGGAAAAATAAAACATAAGAAAGTGGTGAGATCAGATGCTCAATAAGGATAAAAATATAGTGGAAACATTCAAAAATAAGAATAAACACTGAAGAAAATGTATAAGACTAAAACACAAGCCATTTAAAATTAAACAGAAGCATAATATGGCCACGATAAATCAAATAATTCCATTTATGTACTCACATGGATATTCTTCTAATCAAATAATCACATTTAATATCAATAAATAATTTTATAATGATGGAATGCATAATATCAGACATCATAACCACATATTCGAGGACTTGTGCCAAGACTATGTATAATATTTTTTGAAGGCCTTATTCCAAGACACTAGTTTGTATCATGAGACCTACCGACGCATCTAGGAGCTATAGTGGGATCCACCTGTCACTTACTATGTCTAATGAATTCCTAATATGAAAAGGATGAAACATAACATAATCATTCATATTAAAACTAGCATAATAAATGTTAATACTTTAACCATAAACCATGAATGGTATAAAAATGTCACATCCATAGTCAAACATATCAAACAATCATCAATACAATATGGAAGATTGTATCATAATAAATCAACTTCAAACAAGTGTAAAATCCATCAAAGAATATTGTTATAGATGAAATCAAAACTATTTGAGATAAATATCTCTTTCTATTTTGAAATCATTTAAAAGTAACATAATTTTAAAATAAAAAATTTGTTTTGAAAATATTCTTATAAGCTTGTAAGGAAGGATTCTAAGGTTTTATAATGGTAGTAAATAACCACACCTACTGTATATGTTTAAATAAAACAATCTTTCCTTAATTTGTCGAAAATGTCATAAAGTACCTAATTTGGAAAGCTATGGAAAGATTCCTTTCAAAAAAATTTATAATAATTAAAACAAGGGTATAAATGACTTTAACCCATATTATAGGAAATAGTAAAAATGTTTTGAAATACATTTTTAGGAAACACAGATGTGTATGATAAAGGGGTCCCAGTAAATACTCACTTATAAACAATCTCAGATAATAAAGATATTGTAAAATTAACCCTTACCTTGTACTTTTCCCTAGTAGAGGGTAGGTTAACCACCTGTATAATTGTGAAATCATTGTTATTAAATTATACAAGAACCACATACATATATATGATATCATATATGATCTTATAATATTTCTTGGTAAATAATATTTTAGTAGTATCATTATTTCAGGTTTTTAACTGATTCATTTTCATTTAAATTTTTTGTTAAATAAGTCATGTTTGTTATCGAAAAGATATATTTGATTCATATCTAGAATTATATTATGTTCTTAAACTATTTTTTCAATCATAAAATGAAAATTAATCTTTAATGTTTACAATGGGGAATGAATCTCTTCGTGTTCGTGGAGACGATAATCCGTACGTACGCACGAGCGACAATATCATTCTATTGATCATGAAATTTTATGTAATTTGATGTTATATAATATATAAAAAATCATTAACATATTATATTTATTATTTACATCAACTATACTCATTATTATACTCATCCAAATAATTAAGTGTTGAATAACAAACTATACCACGATGTGGGGATGGTAAGTTGTACGTACACACATATGATGACTTTGTCATTCATAAGATGGATATAATAATTATTATAGTTGTACCATACATATAATAACACCATAGTATATAGAAGGTACTGGAGTTATTATTTTGGGTATGGAAACAACAATGAAAGAGGATGTGGAAGAATAAATGAACGTTGAAAGAGGTGATGAAATTATTACTTCTTCTTCGTGTGCTTTTTATTTATTTGATCAAAAGGACTCTATAGATTGGATTTATGATCCATTTAAGGCCTATAGGTTGAATTTCGGGTAGTTGGGAGGATATTTGAGTAGGTTCTGACCTTGGAAAGTGTCTTTGGAGGTGTGATTTTGACAGAAGGGTAAGTACCCTTTTATAAGAGAGGTGGGGGAAACTTTAGGAAAAGCATGAAAAATTAATTTATTATACAATAATATTCATTTAATAATGGATCCAAAAGGATTTATTTCATTTATGAGGTGGGTATGGGAAGAACACATCTCAACCAATATGTTTTAGAGAGGGTTAAGTCACCATATTAACCTTATCATTTATATTTAACTCTTAGTTAAATAGTCTAACTTTTACCATGAATTCTTGTATTATTATAATAAATGGGTAATAAACCTTCTATAAAATGCCAAGAGAACACTAATGGGTAAATTATTTGAATATATAACCTTATCTAAGTCCATTGGCTGAAACTTATATTTTTAGGAATATTATATAACTTAATAATATATTATTTATTTTAAAAACTCATTTATGTCAATTTTTACAGTATTTAATATTTTGTTTTTGTGAAAGTCATACCAACATTATCACTTTGAAAAAAATTTATTTAATCGACCCTAACATGTCATATTAACCTATTAAATTAGTTGAATGCATCAAAAGTCTCAATTCACATTTATTTGGTTATTTATAATATCAATTATTTTAATCATTAATTAATAAGGTAATTACTACATCATCATTGTGTGATAAATAAATTTAATTATTTAATGTCTAAAAATTATTAATAAAATACCATTAGGTAGGAAATATTTTTATTATTTTAAAAAAAAATTATAGTTGAATTTATATAATGAATAACCCTATATTAAAAATGTTTTAGTTATTAAAAATTGAATATAACACTTTTTAACTCTTCTTTAAATAAAAAAATAATAAATGTCATAGTCTAATACAAGTGGATCAAAGGGGATGATATTTTATTCCTAAGGTTTATTTTTGTTGAAATACACTTTTCCAATAGAATTAGGACACATGTTAGGGTAATTATAATATCAATTTTACATATGATTACACTATTTACTTTTAACCATAGTAACTAAAATTCGGAAGTTACTATTCAACAAAAGTTATCTTCACCCCATTGAACTATATTTTACTTACTGATGTCAACCGTGTCTCTCAGATTTTGGAAATTCAATTCATAGAATGGGTAAAATTTTGTTTTATGGAAATTTGTAAATGTACTTAGAAGGTGGGTAAAAGACGTTAAAAAATCAATAAAAGTTTATATATATAATCTTATTATAAAATGGATTCAATGAAATACATTAAAATAATATAGGTATTATGTATCTACTTTGACATAAAATAAAATTAAATAAAATAAATACTCATTTAAATAGAATTCAGTTTTAAACAAAAACGTAGTGTTTTTTAATATTCATAAAAAATTTAATGTTTTAAGAAAAATACAAAAAATTTCCCTAAGCTAATTTTGATATTCCAAATCCAAAAATTAATTCTATTTTCAAAAATAGAATTTATTAAATTTCAAAAAGTTGGTAATACTATTCATAATGGCTTGTTTGATTGGTAGTGGTGTACTAGAACTCAAAGCTGCATGCAGGACAAGCTAATGTGTTATTCAAAGAGAAACGTACAGTGGAAGATTGGGGTGTTACATTCTTCCATCTGTCAAATAATTTTGTCCTTGAAATTTCTAGAATACTAGAACATAAAAATATTCATGTGTTTCTTCATCATATGTTCCTTGTGTTCTCACGTTTCCTATTTCATCTTTTGGTTTCTCCATAGAACTTTTCCAGATGCGTCGTCCAGTTTCTCAACACTTGTTTTCTGGTATCAATAATCTTAACAGGCTCTTAATAATAAGACAGATTGGGTTCTAGTTCTATTTCTTCATAGGTGAGTACATCCATTGGGTTAGACATATATTTTCTCAATACTTATATGTGGAATACATCATGATCATTGAAGAGACTTGGGGGAATTTCCAAACGGTAAGCTACAACTCTGATTCGTTCTAGAATTTAGAAAGGTGCAATTTACCTGGGACTTATTTTACACTTCTTACCGATTCGTATAACACACATCCATAGAGATACCTTCAAGAAAACATGATCTTATACTTTAAATTCCAGACCCTTCCATCAGTTATCAACATACCTTTTTTCCATACTTTTATCTGCTTTGATGTGGGTTTAGATAATCTTCACCTTTTCCATTGTTTCCTTAACAGGTTCTGGGCCAACTTGTTTTTTTCACCAACATGATCCCAACAAGTTGGTGCGTGACATCTCTTTCTATATAACACTTCATATGGTTCCATATGAATACTTGAATGGAATATATGTTTTTAGGAAAATCCTAACATAGGTAAATATTGAACCTATATACCTTGAATGTCAAGTGATAAACATCTCAACATGTCTTCTATAGTTTGAATAGTCAGTTCTGATTGTACATCAGTTTGAGGGTGGTAGGCAGTGCTCAAACGAAGTTCTGTATACAGGGCCTTCAGAAGACTTTTCCAAAATCTTGATGAAAAATATGGATCATGATTAGAAACAATCGATAGGGTTACTCCATGAAGTCTTAAAACTTCATTAATATATAGTATTTCTAAATGTTCAATTGGTAAATCTTCTCTTATAGCATGAAAATGTGTTTTCTTGGTAAGAAAATCAACTATGACCCATATTGCATCATTACTTCTAGTATTCATTGGTATTCCCATGAAAAATTCCATCATAATATCCTCCAATTTCCACTCAAGTATGGGAAGAGGTTGCATAACTCATCTAGGATGTTGTCTTCCAGCCTTCACCTATTAAAAAACCTTATATATTGACACATAATCAACAATCTCCCTCTTCATGTAGTCCAACAAAAAATGTTCCTTCAAATATATATACATATAAGTTCTAATCGGGGGTATAGAGAAATTATAGCTATGAGCATTATCCAATAATTCCCTTTTTAGATCAGGTATGTTTGGAAGAAAATTCCACTTCCTAAATTTCAAAATTCATTCTTCATATACGAAGACAATCAATCTCCCATCATTCAAAGCATTAATTTTCTTTTGAAACTCCTCATCATCAGTCTGTGAAAGTTTTACTGTTTCTAGTAAAGATTGTTTGGAAACCATTTGAAAATGTATTGATGTTTCACCATTAATGAGTATTCTCATATCCATCTTTACTAAATCGATGAACATAGGATCCCTTTCTACTCTAATTTTTTTTCAAAACTCTAGGATCCTTTCTGCTCAAAGAATCTTCCGCCTTATATGCCTTCCCCATGTGGTACTTTATAGTGTAATCATAATACTTGAGTTGTTCAATCCATCTTCTTTGCCTCATGTTTAGTTATTTTTGTGATAAAATATTATTCAAACTATTTTGATCAGTATATATCTCACATTTTTCACCATGGATATAGTGTCTTCATATCTTCAAATTAATTATTACAGCTGATATCTCAAGATCATGAGTGGGGTAGTTTTGTTCATAAATTTTTAGCTGATGTGATGCATAAGACATCACACTATCATTCTACATAACGACACCACCATGTCCTTTCTTTGAAGCATCACTATAAATAACAAACCCGTCATTCCCCGATGCCAGAGTAATGATAGGAGCATTGACTAATCATCTATTATTTTTTCAAAACATTATTCACACTCTTTTGTCCAAAAAAATTTAACCATTTACATGTGAGCATGGTTAATGGGTTATCCAATTAGTCAAAATTCTGGAAAAAACACCGATGATAACCTGATAAACAAATAAAACTGCGTACCTTGGTTATACTTGTTAGTGCCAGACATTCATGTATTTCTCTCATCATAGAAGGATCAATATAGATTCCATCCTTAGAGACAATATGGCCAAGAAAATAAATCTCTTGAAACCAAAATTAATACTTGCTAAACTATCCATATAACTCATTTCTTCTAAGAGTCTTTATAATAGTTCTCAAATGATTTTCATAATCTTTATTTCTTTTGGAGTATACCAAGATATCATGAATAAATACCACTACAAAGTCATCAAGATATTCCTTGAAAACTCTATTCATTAGATCCATGAGGTTAGAGGATGCCTTAGTCAGTCCAAAATGAATTACTATAAACTCATAATCCCTATACCTGATACGAAATGCTATCTTCAGAATTTCTTCCTTCTTCATACACTAGTTATGATATCAAGATCAAAGGTCAAACTTTGAAAAATATTACTCTATATGATGTTGATCGAATAAATCATCAATGCAAGTTAGGGGATATTTGTTCTTTATTGTTATAGTGTTGATCTCTCTATAGTCAATGCACAACCTCATAGATCTTTCTTTATTATTAACAAAAAGAACATCTGTTCCCCATGGGGAAACACTAGGGAGAATAAATCACATATTACATAATTTCTCTGGTTGTCTTTTTGTTCCACTAATTCCACAGTGGCCATTCTATAAGTGGTCTTCTATATGGGCCATGAACTTGGAATTAAATCAATGGAAAATTGAATTTCTTGTTTTGGAGGATGTCTATGAAAATCCTCTTGAAACACGTCATCATTTTCTTACCCATTAGGTAAATCCTCTATTTGAACATTCTTTTACTCAGCCATATTTATTTCACTCTCTTCATCCAAAATAATTTAATTTAGTAAAGCTACTAGGGGTGGATCTAGATAAGATCAAATGGTGATTTTTCTACTATAAAGATAAGTTATTTCTTATCATCATCGAAAATTGTAACCTCCTTCTTTTTACAATAATTTTTTGCATCATGGACCAAAATACAATCCATACTGAGGATTATATCTAATTCAAAAATGGGTTTTATGATGATATCAATAGATAAATCACGTTTAAATGCCTTAATGAGAACTAATTCACAAAACATTATTGTAATGATACATCCCTTAGCAGTTTTACTGACAAATCCCTTGTTAATTAAATTGGAAATATCTAATTTTCATAGTAAACTCATAAGATATTAAACAGTGCAATGATCCAGAATCAAATAAAGCATTGGATAAATTTGAGGAAACCATTAAATTACTTGCCACCACATCATCTGAAGCTTCAACCTCAGTAGTAGTGATCACGTAAGCTTGGTCTTAGTCCCTTGTCTTTTTCTGAGGTAATTTTACTAGGTGATTAAGACATTTATTTTCATAATGACCCATTGTTATACAATTGTAGCATTCAACACTAACATCCTCTTTATTTCTCCTATAATCAAGATCTCGGTGGCCATTGCAACTCACTTTTAAGAGACTCTCATTCCCTTTAGGCAAGTATCAGAGTGTGTTTTCCCACATTTACTACAGGATAGAAATTCAATTTTTCCCTTCTTTACTTTATTTCCATTTCCATAGTGTTCAACAGATCTCTTCTTCTATTGCATTTCTTTAAAGTTGTAATACTTAGATAATTAATTTTTCATCATGATAGGAAATGAGACAATATATTCGTATGATAAAAAGTATTGTGAGACTAATGCTCGATAGGGAAATGGTATTAACCTATCAAAGAATCGATCAATATTACTCCTTGGGTTATGTATATAAAATATTTCATGCCTTACTAACCTATAAAGTTATACTTATACTTTGTGACATTCTCATCCTCCCTTTTCCTTATACTCAAAAATTGTCTTTCCATATCTGCTCGATGGTCATGAAGAATGTATTTATCTAAAAAATATATTTTTAAACTCCCTCCATTCCATATTTGATACTTCAATATCTTCCTTTGTGTTTTGAATTGATGACCACCATTGATCTGTATCTTCTGTGAGGCGATAAACATGCATGAAAACTTTTTCCCTTTCACCACTCCCCAAATCATAAACTATTTTCTCCAAGGAACATATCCATTAATCAGCCACAAATGTATTAGTAGTTCCATTTAATGTTGGTGGTTGTTTCCTCATGAAGCGGACTAACATTGAACCTCATCATTGTGGATCAGGGTGCTCTATATGAGTAAGGTTATTATTCATAACCTGAGTGAGTTGTCCCAATATGGTTATATGTTGTTCCACACCAGTTTCATCACCATCTCCCCTATAATTATCTTGAGTATGAGTGAAATCCCTACATGGATTACGTGCATTGATATGATTTACATTAATTCCACTAGGTTTCATTTATAAACAATGAAATACACTAGATTAGTTTATTAATCATAATACATAAGTCCAAACTAGTAAAATACCTACCATAAATTGAACAGTTTATGCATACAATCCATAATCATAAAAAAATTTCTTTGAGGAGGTATTTAATCATAAATATTTCATAATGGTTTTTAAAGAAAATGTTAATTATCCTAAGAATATCCACTTGGAGTGTCATAACCATGAGTGCAGTAAAGCCCATTTTCATGTAACAGGATACCCTAGGTCATTCCTGAAACTCCTTGTCAGAGTTTTCAATCCTATGTACATATGTGCCAGAGCTTCCTCTACCTTCTCGTATCCAGATAGGGATGTATTAATTTAAAAATACACAAAATATCTACATTACCAAAATTCTAATAATTTATTCTATACTATTACTCAAAGTCTATCTTAGGGTAATGTTTTCTAATCAAGGATTTTCTAAATCTAGTTTACACGGATTGTACTAAACTTCATCTGATGCCAACTATAACACCCTATCCCTAGATACCTAGAGTTGTTGCATTATTACATAAAATTTTTATGATCACAAGAGTTCAAGTCTCAAAAGAACAATTAGTTTAGTAGCCATTGAAGTAATAGATACATACATAAGTTTTACATTACATCTTGAAATAAAAAAACAACATTTTTCCCCATTGAACACACTCAAATCCTTGGCTTATCCCTATAGGTTAATCATAATATAAATCTTCACATCCTAGAAAAAACAAAACATATTAAAGGGGTGATCTCAGATTCTCAGTAAGGATAATAATATAGCAGAAACGTTCAAAAAATAAGCATAAACATTGAAGGCAATGTATAAGACTAAAATATAAGTATTTTAAAATTAACCATCAACATAATATGGAAACGATAAACCAAATAAGTCCATTTACTTACTCACATTGATATTATTCTAGTCGTATAAAGACATATAATAACAATAACTAATTTCATAATGATGGAATGCATAATATTAGACATCATAACCACATAGTCAAGACCTCATTGCAAGACTGCATATATTATTTTTTCAGGGCCTTGTTCCAAGACACTAGTTTGTCTCATGAGACCTCCTGATGCATCGAGGAGCTATAGCGGGCTCCACCTATCACTTACTAAGTCCAATTCATTCCTCATATAAAAATGATGAAACTTAACAAAATCATTCATATTAAAACTTGCATAAGAAATGTTAATACTTTAAACATAAACCATGAATGGTATAAAAATAACACGTCCATAGTCAAATGTATCAAAAAACATTCAATACAATATGGAAGATAGTATCATAATAAATCAACTTCAAACAAGTTTAAAATCCATCAAAGGATGTTGAAATAGATGAAATAAAAACTATTAGAGATAAATATATCATTCTATTTGTAAATCATTTAAAAGTCACATAAATATAAAATAAAACTTGTATTTTAAAAAATATAATTATAATATTGTAATGGATGCTTTTAAGGTGTTATAATGGCAGAAAATAGCCACACCCTCCGTATAAGTTAAAAGAAAACATTCTTTCTTTAATTTTTTGAAAAGGTAATAAAGTACCTTATTTGAAAAGCGAAGGAAAGATACCTTTCAAAACATTTTATAAAAATTAAAACAAGGGTATAAATTAATTTAACCCACATTATAGGAAATAGTAAAAATGTTTTTGAAATACATTTTTATGAAACACAGATGTGGATGATAAAGAGGTCCCAGTAGATACTCACTTATAAACAACCTCAGATACTAAAGAGATTGTAAAAGTAACACTTAACTTGTACGTTTCTTTAGTTGTGGGTAGGATAAACACCTATATAATGTTTAAATCATTGTTATTAATTTATAAAAGAACCACATACATAAATATGATATCGTATATGATATTCTAATATTTCATTGTTAATGATATTTCAGAAGTATCATAGTTTCAGTTATTCAAATTATTTATTTTTCTTTATATGTTTTGTTAAGTAATTCATGTTTGTTATGGATAGTATATATTTTATTGATATCTAGAATGATATTAAGTTCTTAAAAATAATTTTTAATCATAAAATGAAATTTATTTTTTAATGGTTACAATTGGGAATGAATCCCATCCCGTTCGTGGAGACGGTAATTCATACATACGCACAAGAGATAATATCATTCAATTGATTGTGACGTCATATGTAATTTGATGGTGTATCATATATAAATAATCATTAAAATATTATATTTATTATTTACAACAATTATACTCATTATTATACTCATCCAAACAAATAAGTGTTGAATAACAAACTACACCATGACGTGGAGACTATATGCCGTATGTACGCACGTATGGTGACTTTTTCATTCATAGGATGTATAGAAAATTGAATCTGGTTGTACCATACTTATAATAATATCAAAGTATGTAGAAGTTACTAGAGTTATTATTTTGGTATGGAAACAACAATGAAAGAGGAAGCGTAAGAAGAAAAGAACTTTCAAAGAGGTGATAAAATTATTACATTTTCTTCGAGTGATTCCTTTTGACTTGACCCAAAGGGATCCTTATATTGGATTTATGATCAAAGTAATGTGTCTAGGTTGATGTGAGGGTTGTTTTGAGGATATTTCAGTAGGTTTTGGTTGGGACCAATGGCTTTGGAGGTATGAGTTTGAGAGAAGGGGAAGTACCCTTTTATAGGAGAGGTGAGGGTAACTTTAGGAAAATCTTGTAATATTAATTTATTAAACAATCATATTTATTTTATAATGGCTACAAAAAGGATTAATTTCGATAATAATGTGGTTTTGGGTCGAAAAACGTTAAATAAATAGGTTTTAGATAGGTTTTGGTCACAATATCAACCTTATCTTTAAAATTTAACTCCTTGTTAAATAGTTTAACTTTTACCATGTGTTCTTGTATTATTATAATAAATTGGTAATAAATATTCTATAAAATTCCAAGAGAACCCCAAGTGGTTAATTATTGACACATATAACCTTTTCTATGTCCTTTTTCTGATCCTTAGATGTTTAAGAATATTATATCATTTAATAATATAATATTTGTTTTAAAAACTAATTTATGTCAATTTTGACACTATTTGGTATTTTATTTTTGTGAAAGTCATAAAAACGCTATCACATCAAAATATTTATTTAATAAACCCTAAAATGTCATATTTACCTAATAAATTAGTGGAATTCATCAATAGTCTCAATTCACATTTATTTGGATATTTATAATATCAATTATTTTAATCACTCATTAATAAAGTAATTACTGCATCACCATTGTTTCATAAATTAGTTAAATTATTTAATGTCTAAATATTATAAATAAAATTATATTATGTTGGAAATATTTCTATATTTATAATTAATATTTATGGTTGAATTTATCTTATGTATAACCCTATATTAAAAATGTTTTTGTTATTAAAAGTTGAATTTAACACTTTTAACTCTTCTTTAAATAAAATAATAATAAATGTTCTATTCTAATCCATGTTGATAAAATAGGATCATATTTTATTCCTAAGTTTTATTTTGGTAGAAATAAACTTATACAAAATAATTAGGACACATGTTAGGGTAATTATAATATCATTTTAACATTTAATTTCCCTATTTACTTTTAACAATTGTAAATAAAATTCCAAAGTTATTATTCACCAAAAATTATTTTCTTCCCATTGAACCATATTTTATTTATTGATGTCAACCGTGTCTCTCTGATTTTTGAAATTCAATTCATAGAAGATGTAAAATTACATTTTATGCAAATTTGTAAATGTTCCTAGAAGGTTGGTAAAAGTCGTTAGAAAAATTCAATATAATTTTATATATATAATCTTAATATAAAATGAATACAATGAATTTTATTGAACTAATATAGGTATTATATATATTTTGTGACTTAAAATAAATTTAAATAAAATAAATAATTATTTAAATAAAAATTCGGTTTTAAACAATAACGCTGTGTTTTTCACTATTCATAAAAAATTGAACGTTTTCAGAAAAATACCAAAAATTCACCCTAAGATAATTTTCATATTCTAAATCCAAGAATGAGGTCCTTTGTGAATAATAAAATTTCAAAAATTTCCAAAAGTGGTTATTACAATTCATAATGACTAGTTTGATTGGTCATGGTGTGCTAGAACTCGATGTTGCGTATAGTGCAAGCTATTGTGTTATCCAAAGAGGAATGTACCATGGAAGCTTGGGGTATTTCATGGTGGGAGATGGTGGCTTGTAGCTACACTACAAATGTTGTTTTCATGAAGGAATCCACATGTACTCTGTTGAAGTTCATCAATGATTTTTCATTAATATGATTGTTTCTCTTTTAATTATGGATTTTTCCAACCCAAATTGGAATGTTACTTCAATGATGTGGTTTTTCAGACTTCTATGATATAGAAAACTTTTATGGATAACCTAAATCCTTTTGAAGATTGGTGAATATAAAAAGAAAACAAATTTCTTTTGTGTAGACCCTTCGAGACATATATCCATCCAAGGATGACTTCCCAAAACCTTGTGTTTTCAAGAAAATAGAAGAAGTAATATTCTCAATTATTATTCATCGTGAATCCCTCCAAAAGTGACTTGATATGTGTAAATTACCCATAATTGGAAAAATTTCATATTCCAGGGGATATAAGCCATGATATATTCAATATCTCAAGGAAATAATATCACTTTGTTGGGGTGACAAGGATTGGAAAATGATTTTGAACGTTTGAGTGTTTTTTACAGATATATTTAAATCTAGGAAGATCATTATTTGGTATGGTGAACTAGTAATGTTATTATGAAACATAGAATACTCAAGATTTCTGAATTGGAAACAAATTTTTATCCTTTTAATTTAGGAAATTTTATTTCCTAGAACGATTTTAGGATGCATGGATTAAATTGGTTTTTTTAGAACAAAAATTTAACCCAAATATTGATTCATGCATTGAAATTACCTTGGTATTGAATCAATATACTCTAAGTGGTGAATTTGTCCTCTATTATGTTATTATGGTTGATGAAAAATTTGATTCAAAGATCCAAAATGTGTTAAAATTCAAGTATGATGATCAAATCATTCATGTTATGGTTTAAAATTAATTCAATCCCCCTTTTGGGAATTATTTAAGTTCATTTGGAACTCCGTTGAGAATTAAAGATTGATCCATAAGAAGTTGAAGCCACCCAATTCTCCAAGTTGTTAGAAGTATAGAAAATAATATAAAAGATAACGATATTTATCCAAACATGGATGATAAATCAAGAAGTAATTTCCCTATAAAAGGGAAAAAATCAAATAAATGTCTATGGATATAAGAAAATATGGGAAAATACCAGTCTATACATATTTATGAAGAAGAGATAGATAATTCTACAGCTGATGGGGTAAAGTTTGATGATACTATGGGCAGTTAGGACACTCTCATTTATTCTTAAATTCCTTATGAAATTTGAAGGATTATTTAGTATTTTCACAATGTCCCTAGAGAAGAAATACCTATTTCTATTTCCAATAGTGGTAATTTTTTTGTTATATAATTTTTTAAGGATTTCACAAAATTTGACATTGTCCTTGATCAGACACATATTTATAAAAAAAAAAGGAATGCACGAAGATGTGACAATCCCTATAGAATCAAATAATGAATGTGGAACCAGTGTGACCCCTCATGACACAAGGTATTCTTCAGAACCCACTAATGAAGGAAATGAACTAAACTATTCAAATAATTCTATAAGAATTTATGATGGGAACAACTAGATTTCTACACAACATAATGATTCCATTTTACATGATCAAAATCATCCGTTGATAATTCCACTTAAATAAATAACTGTGAAATTGATTTTGACTCAACCAAAAAATTCTATATGGAATTATCTACATAGAATTTTTCTCATGAGAATTAAAAACTGGTTTCCAATTTTCATGTTATCCCTCATGTACAAAAACATCTACTGTATTGTGAAAAGTCTATGGTAAACATCACTCATGCTATCAATTATTTCCCAATTACTGGAAGTACACTACTAAAGGATGAAAAATTGAAAATTAGTGATATAAATGATACCTCACACATTTATAAATAGGAATAATCTACTAAGGAAACAAAAAATGAACATGCAAATTTTAAATATTATGGAAGTACCATGGTTATTCTTGTAGAGGTTCATCACTCATATGTGACCATTTTTCATGACCAAAAACATACTATGGGTTTCCCTAGTTAAACCATTTAAAAATGATAAATATAATGTCCATAGTTATAATGAGGGAAAAAATTGGCATCAATATATCAACCTAAAATATTAAATCTTTTTGTAAAAAAGGGTTATCAACTGCAGTAACATGTCTAAATGAATATTCATTTTTTAATTAAGAAAGGATTGTCCAACCCTATAATATTATGTTCCCCTCATCTTTTTATAAGTCAATATAATCATGATCTTTTATGTCTTCTAGAACCTAATAAAATCCTTACTAAGATTATTTATTCTCTACAAAATTGGGATTATGGTCTCATTAGCGCAGATTCGTCCAATGATGACATCCAAAGAATTTGGGTCATTTATTACTTAGGGATGGATGATATTTATTGTTTTATTTCTATAGATTATATGATCATTATAATAAATTATTTCATGGGTATGTAGAATTTTTGATCCTTTACTTATACATAAAATTTTTATTGTGAGAGAAGATAATTAGGGCATAATATTTTTAATTTGAGAAGATCAATAAAAAACTTGTGGACTCTTCTTTGGTATTTCAAGTATAATATTAATCTGAATCAGAGTCTTGGAATGAATGACTCATTCACCTCATTTAGAGAGTACATGGATTGTATTGTGAACATTATCCTTCATGATGTTAACTTGGTAGGTGAGAAATACCCTTGGAATATGAAAAATATTAATAAAATGGTGTCCTAGGAATTGGGTATAATTTTTGTTAATAATTCTTCCGAGGATACATAGGTTTCCATGTCCTGCACTACTATTGATAAAGTAAACTCATATAATCACCATATCTTCGAAATCCATTCTAATAGAGATGTGAAATCTTCCTTTCCTTTTATATTTAATAATTTTTTGGGGTTTACACTCAGATTATAAGAATTTAGTGAAAGACACATGGGATCTATGAATGATAAGTATGACTCTCTTACATGTGTTCCCAAGATGAAATTTCTTAAAAAAACGATGAATGGTTGGATTCGAGATTCATTCAGTTGTATGGATAAAAATATTGATCATTTGGAATCCATTCTTCAAACCACTCAATAATTTAGTAAATGATTTGATTTATCTATAGGTATTGAGAAATATAATGGGATCAAACTTGATCAAAATTCTATTATTAATAAAAAATATGGAATTAAAAGGGAGATCTTAAAAGTTAAATGGTTCAATTATAGTGATTGGAATAACATGTTCTTTAATACTCTTTAAAAGTTCAAAAATATCAATAGACTCTTTTCTATTCAAAATGTTAATGGGGGAATTTTTAGAGAATAGAGAAAATTCAGCTACTCTTTTTGCCTATTGATTTATTAACCAATTTGATGGGATGAATACTCACAATGATATAATAGAAGATATTATCCCCATGATGGTAAATCATGAGGATAACTCAAGTATTAATACAATTCCCCTTGATTTGGAGAATAAGGAAGTATTATTTGGGCAAAATAATAGTAGATCTCGTAGACCAGATTGGTTTACAAATTATTTCTTTTAGAAAATTTAAGAGATCATACATTTTTATGTATACAGATTTATGTTCCATTTTTGTAAAGGTGGTTATTTTACACATGGAATAAAAGTTAAATTTTATTCACCTATTCCGAAATTTGAGAATATGAATGAGATTCATCTTTATAGACCTATGCCTCTTATTAACACTATTTATCAAATTATTTAGAAAATAATTTCTAATATAATGGCTATTATTTACAATATGATTGTATGCCCAAATAATGTTGATTTTATTAATGTAATAATGATTCAATATTTGCCTCTAAATGATTCTGAATTTTTAAATTTTAATAATAAAACCAAGAGGGGATGTAATATTTCTATCATGGTTGATGTGGAAATTTTTTTTATGCTCTAGATTGGGGTTTCAATTGTATAGTTTTAAACAATTTTGGATTTAATGAGGTTTTTATTAAATTGTTAAAAACTTTTAAAATCTCATAACATATTTTTGAACTCATCAATGACACTATGAATGGATACTTCACATGTTCCAGGGGTGTTATACAAAGGTATCCCCTCTCAGCCTTTCTTTTCTCTATCATAAAGATTACTTAAGCACGAATTTTCTCTATATAGTTGATATAAAAAATATCAATCCCATTAGAGTTGGAAGAGGCCATGCCACTCTCACCCATTTTCTATTTTCTGATGATATTATCCTCTTTTCTCAAGGGAGTAAAAAAATATAAAGAGCATTATAAATGTAATTCTTTAATTTTGAAACTATCCAAGAGAAACAAATTAGTTGTTATAAGTCATATATCTACAATGGAAAAACAATTCCTATAGATAGAAGAGTAGATATCATTAATGAGTTTGTAATCAAGGTAGGATTGATTCCTTTTTATTTATCTTGGAGCACCTTTATTCTTGGTAAAACCTTGTGTCGCTCATATTTCAAAAATTATGAGTCAGATTACAAATCATATAGAATCCTAGAAGGAAATATAATCTATCGATGGTAGGTAGAATCAAACATGTGAAGGTTGTTTTTGGCCCAAATTTTATTTCTTCCATCATGGTTAATAAATGGTCTACTTCCCTCAGTATGAATGTCAATAAAAATATGAGAAACTTTTTCTTGATTGGAAGAATCCTATAGTAAAATCATACTATTGTTTCATGGAAAAAAATATATCAACCTATTGATTATGGAGGATTTTTCATTAAAAATAAATGCAGAAATAATCACTCTTTATTGGAAAAAATCAAACATGGGATTATCAAAGTGAAGCCATAGGGACTTACCATAATAAGGTATATATTCTTGAGTAGGATTCAATCTAGAAATATAAATTTTATAGGGTCCTATATATAGTCTACCCTCAAGGATTACTTTGATATTATTTTAGTAAATTCTCACTGGCTTGATAATATTAAATCATCATTGAATTTCTTGTTATAAAACTAGTGAGGCACACCTTTTCATAATATCATAAACTATCCAGATCCATCACTTGAAAAAAAATGTTTTTATCAAATAGAAGATGGAGAACTCCAAGGATATGGTTCCTACTGAAATTTGGATGTGGTTATGAATCACAACATCATAAATGTTGATGAATTCTTAGTTTGGGAACCTTATTTCAATAGTCTAAATCTATCTATTAGGAGTCTCTACATGAGAAAAATATAATGTTTGTACAATTGAATAATGTTGGATTATCACATACATACTCTCTCTTATTTAGAGGGTGAATTATTTCAAAATACCCACTTATGATATTCTATAATCTTTTGGAATATGTTTTTGTTCAGATTGTGCCTTATGAAATCAGAATAGGGATGATATTAATCATCTGATTCTTTTTTAACACGATTGTATTTCTATGTAAATTAGTTTATACTATTTTTTATATGAGTATCCTATAAACATTTATCATATAAAAGCACATCATAGCTTGAATTATTCACCCTTTTTCAATGAAAATGTTCAATATTTCCATTGTGGCATGTTTACAAATTATAAAAATTCTTTAGGACATATGGAATATGCTAGTTCATGATAATATATATTTTTATTTACATTTTTTCCTCACTCAAATCATTATCACAGTGTAAAATGAGGATGACATACAATATAGTTTTTGGGATAACTCTGTTCCTGATCTTACTGTTCTTATGAATCATGGAATTATAAATAATTATAGGACTCCTTATGAAAACATATAAGTCATGTGGATTCCCCTATTCAAGGGATGGATCAAATGCAATATAGATGGATCCTCAAGATGGAATTTAGGCCCTTCTCAAAATGGTGCAATTTGCAGATATCACAATGGTGACGATATAGGATGACTCTATGGTCAATGCGTATTTATTACATTTTTTGATGATGAAATTATCACTATAAATACTACATTTGAAATGTAAAATTAGTTGGGATGGATGAATTATTATCTTGAATGTGATTATGCCTCTCTGGAATGAGATATGAGGATAGTCAAAATTCATATCTCTAGGAAGGTCACTACATAAAAGATGAAATTCTTGGAAACTCTTATGTCCAAGAATTTTATCATCAAACATACATATTGGAAGGAAACCCATATAGTATATGGGATATCAAACAAGGGGGTTGATGATATAGAGTTTAAATGTCTTAATTTTGTTCATGATGATCTCTCTTCATTTCTCCAAAGGGACTTTTGTCAACATTTATTATTCATATTTATATAATTATTTATCCAATAAAAGAGGATTTTTTGGGAATTTTCTCACATTTTTTTAAAAATATAGACTTAAATAAGTAATTTCATAATGATTTATTGAATAATTTTGTAAATTATAACCATATATTCTAAGCCTAAGTCTATGAAATCTTATATAAAGAGGTAAGGGATCATAAAAAAAAATTAATCTAGTCTATCAAATGAGACCGACCAATACATCAAGGTGCTCTACTATGCCCCTCCCATCACTTATTATGTCCAATTCATTCCTCATGTGAAGGGTAGAAACATAATCATATAAACATTCATATAGAATTAATAGAATACAAAATGATAATAATTTCCCTAATCAATTAAAAATAATTAACAGAAACATTCATATTGGAAACTAGTATAAGAAATGTTGGTAATTTCACCCATAAATATACATAATCAATGAAACAATTCATATTGTATGTTATAATATGATATATTAATAATGTCTCCATCTGATAAATATGATCAGAAATAATCCAGAGTAATATAGAGAATGTAATCAAAACATTAAATCTATAGTCAAATAGGCCATTAACCATTCTAAAAAATAATAAGGGTGGTATCATTAAACCATATACCCAGGGGATCATAAGAGGATTGTTTTTTTCTGATATATTGAAATACAATAATAAATAAATTAAAACATTCTAGAGGAAAATATAATTTTTTTATTGAAAATCACTTTTAAAAATGTACAATTTCGAAAATATTAATAAATTTATATTTTAAAATAATCATGGATAATGTAATCGAATCTTTAATTAAATAAGTGTTCATGACGATGGTTTATTCCAAATAGGTGTAAAGAAACATTCCTTTATCACAACTATAAAAAGGAAAAAGTAGCATATGCTTTTTTAAATGATAAGAAGATTCCTTTCAATTGTTTTTTTAAAATCAGTAAATGGGTAAAAATGACTTAAAAAAATATTTTTGTCGTTGCTGAATGCATTTTCAATAATATTTATAGAAAAATTGGATATGGGAGAAAAATGATATTTGATCAATGAGAGAAATTAATTAGGATTTTATTAAAAAAATGACAATTATTTTAATTACCAAAGATAGGAAAATTGTAATATTACTTGAAATTGGCCTTAGTAAATAAATTTAAAAATCATGATTTTATTGTGATATATATCATAATATTTCATCATCCGAAATATAATCATACACAATCCTAATAAATGATGAAATTGTAAGATAAAAACTTACTGTTTTGGTAAATTTGGAATCATAGCCACTGTAACATAAAATTAAACATAAAATATTCAAATATATTCATGATATAACAAATAGAATGGGTAGTATATACAACCTATAAAATAAATAAGTTTTTAATATAGTATTTTTCTTCAAAAAAACTGAGATGAAAAACCATTACCTCAAGCCTGAATTCCATTAAACACATTCAAACCTCATATATAATAAAAATATATTCATTGTTACCCTATTAAATAACAAAACATATATATGTAATAGAATTACCTACAGTATTTTATGACGAATTTACTCACAATTATTTTTGTTAAATTCACTATTTTGGGTAATAAGTACTCTGTTTTTCATGTATGTTTTGGTTAGGTAGTTTTGGACAATGTACATTGATATTGGATACATATTCTATAGGATTTTAATAATGATATAAATATAATATATATTTGTTATATAATTATCTATAATGGTATGTAAAATATAGTGGAAAAAATTGAGTTACATTGTTCATGGAGATGGTTGGCCATACGTATGCATAGATGATGTTGAATTTTTTGTTGGATGGAATGAAATAATGTTAAATAATTATTCACCTTTAAGGATAATTATTATATAATATAAATATTATATATTCATTAAATATATATATATATATATTACCATTAATTTCAAAATAAAATGAAAATAGTATCACATCACAATGTGGATGCAGTTGTCCACACAAACGCATTACCACTGTCATCGTTTTCAAACAGATTGGTTGGTCAGAAGGTAGATGTCATATTATAATTTAAAATGTATAATTATCTCAAAAGTATCATATATACACAAATAAACCATCAATATATCTATATTTCAATGTTTTTCATGGAAAAATGAATTACATTAGTTCACAAGGTGGTAGTCTACCGTACACATGGTCAACTGTTTCATCTCCCATTTAACGAAATATGGGATGGGCATAGGTTATTAAATCAAATTAAGAACATATAAGTATATTTTTGATACTAGTAATTTTATTTTATATTATTTTGGAATATTTTATGGAGTTAGAGGAATAAATAAAATAAATATGCATTGTTAAGAAATGTACCACTTCTTTGGAGAAAATCTATAGGATTATAAAGAAAGCATTAAAAATGGTTTTATTATTAAATAATGGATGAATATTGATCACTATAATGGATTTATGGATTGTATTTTTGAAGTTATTTTCTGAACTAAATAGTTTTGGATGTGTGAATAGGAGAGAATATGAGGTGACCTTGTATAAGTGGGGGAGATGTTGGGCAAAAATCCCTCAAGATAACATTGCAGTACTTTTGGGTTGATTGTGTTTGTTGACAAAGCAGGTTTTCATGGATATTTGTCGAGTTCCCAAGAAGTTGTTGACAATCCTTGTTGACAAAGAATGATGAAAAAGGAAAGGACGATCTGGATGTGGTACAAAAGAGCAGTACAAGGTGTCGCCGTTTCCCTGTGTTTGCCAAATTTTTGGGGTCCAAAATTTGGAGTTTGGTGAGCATCGAGAAAAGAGGATTTCCATGAAGAGAATAATTTAATATGGAAAAGGAATGAATTTCGCGAAGAAAGGATGCATGGTTTGGAAATCGCGAAGACCAGAAGAATGGATGTGGTGATGCTTCGCGATTACGTCAAGCTTCGCAAACGGCAGAGGCTGAAGCGCATCGCGACGGTGAAGGGCTTTGCGAGGGAGCTTCACGGAAAAGGTGCGAAGGAATATTGGGCTTCACGAGGGAGCTTCGTGGCGAAGTCGCAAAGGTATGTTGACTGTGATTCTTCGCGATTACGTCAAGCTCCGCGAAAGGAAAATTTCCGTGGTGCTTCGCGATTTGGACAGAATTCTGGCTGAAACTTTGGAGCTTCGGAATTTGAAATGACATGGCGTTGACTGCGTGCAGAAAGGTCGAGGGTCGGTGGAATCGCCTATAAATAGAGGTCGACCCCCTCGAGAGAAGTAGATAGATTTTTCAGAGAAAATCCATTGCTCTCGGTTCGCAGAGGTGGTTTGTGAAGGTAGTACGCTTCACGAAAAGGGAGCTTCGCGGCGACTATTTTAGCTCCGCGAAAGATGTGTTCACCGCGTTGGCTCAGTGAGCTTTGTGGAGAGGCAGGAGCTCCACGACGGCCTAAGCATTGCGAAGGTATGTGCATCGCGAGAGTGCTTCACGATAGAGCTTCGTGAAAATGCTGGAGCTTCACGAAGGCTTGTTTGAGCTTCGCGAAATTGGGAGCCTAGTGAAGTAGGGTGCTTCGCGAAGGTCTTTCCAAAGGTAGTTTTCCTAGTTGATAGTGGAAAAGGGGTATTCATCTACGGGTGAACGTTGAACTTCAATAGAGCATCTACATACAGAGAAAGATGCATTCCTTAATGGAAATGAAGAGACCTACATGTCTATAAACTGTGAGTGAATCCCTTCTAGAGCAGTGAGCTTAGGAAGAGGAAGAAGGCGATCCTCTCCACCGACAGTGAGCCAGAGAGAGAGAAACAGGGAGTGACCCTTGGGAAAGCAGTGAGCTGACCCTAAACCTTGTACAGGCAGTGAGCCTGGGCATAGAAGTGATCTAGCCTGAACATTGTAATCCATAGCTAGTGAAGTCTAGTGGAATTTGGTACGAACCACCAACTTGTCGGCGTATGCTCCTTGGACGTAGCCCTTAGCGGTGAACCAAGTAAAAATCTATGTGTCTGCCTGCTTACTTCCCTGCATTGCATTCAAAGCATCATCATCAGGTAAAGGAGACCAGTGATCACAGTAACCACACAAATGCAAACAAAGTGACCCTTGTAACAAAGAGGTCAAGATCCAGTGGGGCAGAAAGAACTTTGAAAAAGAATATCCATACCCTGATTCACCCCCCTCTCAGTGTATATAGGCCCCTATTGGTCCTAATAGGAGATGACACACTTGGAATGTCATAATATAAAAAAATATACCCATGTTTTACAAATGATTTACGAATCCATAATTGATCATTATAGAACCTTACGTGATTTAAATTAAATATATTTCTATAAAATATGAATTGGGGAAATTTTTATTCCCTTTTAGCACATATCATTCTATCTTTAGCCCTGATAAACTTGTTTTGAAAATACCCAAAATAATTAATTTTGAATATTATTATTATTCATTGTGAAAAAATATTAATTTGATATTATTATATAATATTAATTATGAATATTCCCAATTTGGAATATATTTTTCCAAATTCAATTCATTTATTTTACAAATTTAATTTAAAATTAAACCCGCAAATGCGATGAAAAAACTATTTTTAAATGGAAAAATATTCCAAATTATAAAACAAAATACATCAAAATTGAAAATGAAGATTATTAAAACAACATAAATTTGATTAATGATAATATAATTTAGGGGAATTTAATTTTAAAATATTTCATAAAAATGAACTTTTTAAATTCATTAACGAAAAGGATGATTTCAATATAAATCAATATTTTCCAATATTATTTGAAAATTTAATTTTTTTAGAAAATTCTAAAAAATTCCCTATATGATATTTTTTATATTTTTATTTATGAAAGGTTACTATTTTTTCAATTAAATCTTTTAAAAGTGGTAAAATTAAATTTTAATATAAGTGTGAAAAATTCGATGAAATAGCCTTTTAGTAAAGTTTACAATTTTTTTGAAATACATTTCTCATTCATTAAAATTATTTATATTTATATTTATAATCAATTGATAAACTATAAATTTATTTTTATAATTTTAAACTATATACATTTCATTATTTATTTATTCATATTCACACATTAATATTTAAGGGATATGTTGTAATAGAATATTATTTTA
Organism: Viscum album; assembly: GCA_963277665.1. Classification (NCBI taxonomy): domain Eukaryota; kingdom Viridiplantae; phylum Streptophyta; class Magnoliopsida; order Santalales; family Viscaceae; genus Viscum; species Viscum album. The sequence continues at coordinate 177,830,482 of OY728138.1, forward strand.
CAATTCTTTTAAACTTGAGGTTTCATGTACTTTCAGCTATCAAAGATATTGAATATATATATATATGGAAGTATATTAGAAAATCTATAATTGTTATGTTATTCCCTTCAAAAAAATTTCCTCCTCAATATTTCTATATCTTTACCTCGTGAAATGATTTGGGCCATAAAGACTCAAACTTTTTTAATTAAAATTCCCTTCTGTTATTGAATTAAATTCCCTACTTTGTTTTATGGTTATAGAAAACACATGAACTAATTTTATTTAATTATATCCCATTGATTTTAAAAAAATATTAATTGTCATAAATTTTGATTAATTATCCATTGAATAGTGATCATATGATTAGTATAAATATAGGGGTTTGATAAATCCAACTAGCACAGAGAAAGGATGTGATGACCTCAACCCGTAGGATCGAACCTTATGAATCCCATTTATTAGAGATTTTAAGGAAGATAGAATCATTAGGAATTGAACTTTACCAATCCAAATATTAGTTCCAATAACTAAAACATGATCAAAACCATTTATAGGAGATGTTCAAGCTCCTCAAGATCACAACCCAAACCATATTTACCAAACTACCCCATCAAAATCACACCATCATGCACCTTACTCTTGGTGAATTTTTTGTTATAATAATGTGTTATGTATATAGACCGTAATAATAAGAATATGTATAATTTATATATTAATGAATATAAATACTTACTATTGTCATTAATTTGTAAATAATTTTAATTTTGATAAGATCACACACAAATTTTATTTTTGTTTTATATAAATTCCAATTGATATATTATATGTTGATGAATTCATGATTTTTTTTTCAAAAATTATATTTTAATAAAATAATAAAATAACATATTGTTTATTAAATCTAAATAATAAAATTATTTTCATGGACTCAAATGTAATTTTTATTAGGGTATAAAACTGTTATTGTCAAAAAATAATATTTTCTTAATAAATATTTATTATTTTTAAGTAAAAATTCCAATATTTAGAAAATAATTTTTTGGAAAATAATAGTAATTTTTTAATTATCATAATGAAGTTATCCAATGGTTTATTCTTCATTATTTTCTAAGATATTTAAATTTTTGGTTAAAAATTAAGTATGGTATAAATATACATTGTGTATTATGTTATCATAATGACCCAAAAGTGATTTCATAAATCTAATAAATAGTATTCAAGATAAGATATAGCTTTATAATTTTATGTAATTTGTTTTTGAGGTTATTTTATTAATTTTGAAATTCTTTATGAATCCTCCAAAATCTATATTACATTTCAAGGTCTTAAAATCATTGATTTATAAACATGACTAACATTCACATCATAGAGGGTAATATTTTAATGATTTCAAACCGTGGAGTTATAAAATAGTTTAAAAAACACATATTTTTCCAAAAATTATGGGAAAAAACCATTGTATTGATTTTTTTATAATAAAATTATCATATATAGCACAAAACATATTTTTGGGAAATAAAAAATAACTCTCCTCTATTTTATTATATGAACCCACCCATGATCACATTTCTATTCACTAAAAAAACATAGATCACATCATTATATATTCCTATCCTCTCTATAGTCCTCCCAAGTTTCCCTGAAATATCAAGAATCTCCTCCCAAAGTTTTGGAATCACCCTATCAAGGTAATGGATCCTCTCTTTCTCATCTTTATTGATGCACCTTATATATGTAATTCACTTTGTCTTCTAATTCATATTGATGGTATATTCTCTTTTAAATCAATACCACTAACATTATTATTTCAAAGTGACGAGTTTCCCCTTTTACTCCCGGTAATCCCTCCCATGATTTTTTATGTTCCCTAGTTACAATGCTAAAATTGTCGTTTTATTTTTCATGCAAGGTTTTTATTGAAGAACCCACCTTGTATTTAACAAATAATTATGAATTTTTCATGTAATATTTTGTTCTTACATGTCCAATATATTGTTATTTTTAATTAAAAGTGATTATATACCCCTTTCTCTCTCATTTATCAATTTTTTATATCTCTATGTCCTATTGTTATGCTACAGAAATGTCATTGTGATTTTCTATACCGAAAATTTATGAGGTTTATACCCGTACCCATTTCCACTCAAAGGTATTAACATAGTCGTAACTATTCTTTGTTTATTAGAAAATCCATGTATTTAAACAACAATATATAATCATGGGATTAATTTTTATCAAATGTGTTCTTATGTTATATGATGTTTGTGACACATGTTTCGATTTACATTATAGGATTATGATTGGTATTCCTAGATAGTGATCCATTACATTAGTAAATGTTTCAATCTCAAGATATTCCATGTATGGTTAATAAGATTTTATTCCAGGAACATTATGTTATAATGTATTGGTTCTTAATCTTGACTTATACTTTCAAAATTATGTTTATATTTTTGTCCAAATTCCCTTGTTTCCATTATGTTATCGTGTTATATCATGCCACATTATACTTGTTTATGATTATCATTACTTTTAGGTCCTAATGAAATAACTATTATCTAAAATGTAATAATTATTTCATTCTATTCTTTTTTTATTCTCTTAATGAGATTTATAGATCACCCCTGTGTTTTGGATATCCCCAAGGTGTACCATGGAGTTTTAAGAATGATGTAAAATTATGAACATGTTAAGTATTTTTTCAATAATTTCGATGTAACCTATTTTAATTTGTCATATAATGTACATAACTAACCAAATACACTAGGATTATTACTCATCTAGGATTTATTAAGTTTATTTCCATATTATAAATCATGAATTGATAGGAAATATTGGAAAGGGTTCTCAAATTTGGTATCAGAGGAATTTTTTTGGTTATTTTTGGATTTTTGATTAAGAAAATATTGTGAAATATTAAGGTATACGTATATACCAAATAAAATATTCATAATTTTTTTAAAGAATAAATTAAGTGGTTTCTATGAAAATATATCCCTATCTATAAACTGCAAGTAGATGTGGGTCTGACACAATGGTACATAGGTGTAATAATCCAAAAAATGAAACATTGAGAGAGGCTCAATCATCACCTAGTGCATGAAAACATGCATCATTTCACACTTTATTTGATAGTCCTAGGATATATGGTTTGGTAAATTAAAAAGATTTTCATTAATCATTTTAGGGGAACAAAAATTCCATAACATTTTATTTTAGGAGATATATCAGGGATAACAAAAATTTAAGCCTATAAATTCATAATTAAATTAAATACATGTCATTTATAACATATACCATTAATTATTTCAAATTGCAATTTTCTTCTTTAATAGTTTTAAATTACTCATCCATAATTGTTTTTCTATCCAATGGCCAAAATAGGAGTAATCGTGTAAAAAAACAATGAGAAGGAAAATGTGATGACTTCCCAAATGATTTTTCTAACCTGATAAGAGAAGGAATCACAAAATTTTTGAAGATACTCTCTCAGTTGACATAGGTTGTAAATAGAAACATGAATCAGTCAAAATTACCAAATCCCTCTAAGAAAGAAAAATATAAAATTGAAATGTGAAAAGGACCCATGACACTCAATGGATCATATAATCCCTTAATCATGGAACAATAGATCAACTCCATTAAGAAGATCTTCTCTATCCTTCATTTTTTTGATCAGGATAAGTTGATAATGTATATTTACAATATGGAGGGAGAAACTAATTAATGTTGATAATTGATTAATAATACAAATCCTAGGGAAGATATATAAGAGATAGGGTAGAATATATTTTTGAAAATCTGTTTAAAAAATATTTTCCTTAGACTCTCTAACTTAAAATTGAAAGGGATCTCCTTACCCTAAAAAATCAAGATGAATACATTGGGGAATATAAGGAAAATTTCATATGAATTTCATGATACACCTATGGATTATTAATTTCCCTATAATGAAAAGTTGATCAATTAATCGTTGGGCTGAAACTGAGTATATGAAAATCCCCAGAAAATCAGGATTTTGACAACAATTAAAAAATTGTTTGTTGTTCTCTCAATATTTAAATTGAGGTCACCAAATATCAAGTGGGTCATGAGTATAAGAAGTGGAATGTGGAGTATAATTCTATAAGTGTGATGGAATAATCTAATGGTGGTAAGAAATTTCAAAATCCCACTTATCAAAAGTGTTCAAAAAAGCACCCCACATTTTTTAAAGGGTATGAGGAAATGGTTTTGGTGTAGAAAGGAATGGCACCTATCTAGTTATTGTTGATGAGAAAACCATACCAATGTAATGGGAGAAAGTAATTCTCCATCTATCCGTCATCCTATTTTCCAATGTTTCAACTATAATAAATAATAAATTTATGCAAAATAATTCTATACGCCAAGGGTTTTTAGTAAAAATCAATTCCAACAACCTCCATTGACACAAGGGAGTGCATATTTTATAAGAACCCCTAAAAAGGATAATGAAAATTAATTGGTAATAGGTACACAATTTATTCATTCAAGAATAGAGAAAATATATTTTTATTCTATTTCTATTAATTCTTTCCCCTCACATGAGTTTATTAGAACTATTCAAACACAACCATAAAGCATAGAAGTAGTGTTGTGGGTGATAATCTACTATGGGTAAATTATTACACCCAAATTATATAACTCTCCCTATCAGAAATTTAAAGGTGAAGTTCCCAATAAAACTTGTGATGCTCTCTCTAGTAGAATTTTATAAAATCTAGGGTTTGTATTTGATTTATTTACATTAAGCCTATATAAATTTTCATTAGAAGATAATCACTCTCTATATCTCAAATTTTTATCCGATTCTATACAAGTGTTAGGAGTTGGTTGAATCTTTATTATAACCAACATCTCAAGTATGTATATTATTTTACTATGAGAAATAATATCTTACTCAAATTATTGTGTATAAAAAAAATATCATACATGGATACATTTCAATTGTGAGGGAATACAATTATGGGTTTCTTGATGAATTTCCCAATCGTCCTCCTAGCCGAGAGGTTAAATTTTCAATCCATATTATACCATGGTATTTTCAAGTATCCAATACCCTATATATAATGGATGTTTTGGAACAGGATGAGTTGAATGATAAACTATTTGAGAATCTATATAAATGGTTCATAGAACCATGTCTTCCAAATTGGGTGCACTAGTCCTCTTTTTCTAGAAGAAGGATCAGTTAATGCACCTTTGTATTGATTATTATGATATTAATAAGATCACAATAAAGAACAAGCATCCTCTTCCACAGATTGAATTTTTTTTCAATATTATATCTGGAACCCAATACTATTCCAAGGTGGATCTTTTTTTGTGGTATTATAATGTAATGGTGAAAATGGATGATATCCCCAAATATACATTCTGTACAAGTTAAAGGAACTATGAGTTCATAGTAATTCCATTCAGACTCACTAATGCTCCATATACTGTCATGGACATGATGAATAGTCTTTATATATTACCTCAACAATTTTTTGGTAGTCTTAATAGATTATTTTATAATATACTCAAAATTCAAGGAGGATCACAAGAAGAATCTTAGAGAAGTGCCAAAGACATTAAGAAATGAGAATCATTATGAAAATTATAGAAAATGTGAGTTCTAATTTAATGAAGTATCATTATTGGGGTAGAATATCACTTATAATGGAATATATATGGATCCTTCAAAGATAGTTTAAATTGAAGAATTGATGAGTCCAATATATGTGCTAAATATCCTTATTTGTTTTGGAATGTCTTGGTATTATCAAGGATTTTTAATAATTTTATCACAATTGTCAAACCCTCTAACCAAGATAACATGAAAGGGAGTCATGTTTTTCTAGAATAATGAATGTGAAGAGAGAATAATGAATGTGAAGAGCGAATCAAGGATTTCTAAAAGTGGTATATGAATTCACTTATACTTACACTAACCATAAGTGTGGAACATTTACTAGTATACATCATTGATTTGATAATGGGATTGGGATGTATGCTAATGAAGAATGAAAAGGTAGAATAATTTGTCTCATGGAAATTGAAAGATTATGATTCGAATAGCCTAATGTGTGATCTAGAGTTAGTTGTAGTAATTCTCAAGTTTAAAATTTCATGTCATTATCTCTTTGAAGATATGTGTGAAATATATATGGATCATAATAGCCTCAATAATATATTCACATAGAAATAGCTAATTATGGGAAAATGAAGGCTTTTTTCCCTGATTTTGGACTATTAATACTCAATACAATAACATCATGGGAACAAAAATAAAGTGGAAGACAATAAAATTGTAAACAATGTGAATATTTTATCATTGATAATAATTGAGAAGGATCCAATCATCATTGAAATGAAAAGGATGTACATGTGAATCCTAAAGAAAGGAACATCATCAATATCTTTACAAGTGATTTGTCTACCATCCCTCTTGGAGAAGAAAAATGATTCTCGAAGTGATGATGTAGAAATTTAAAATAATGTTGAAGATATAAGAAATTGGGAATCTACATAGTTCGAAATTAATTATGAAGGATTTGTAAGATTTGGGTCATGACTGTGTCTACCTTAAAACCCTGGGTTAAATAACATGTTGTTGGATGATGCACATTTCTTTTCCTTATCCATCCATACAAGGAGCACCAAGATATATCGAGAACTATGAGAGCACTATTGGTGTAAAAGATAGAGAATGATATCATATAATATACCTCATTGATTCTTGTATGTCAAGAAGTGAAGGATGAATGGATAGAAGTCCAAGGAGATGGTGCAATCATTACCTGCACCTATAAAGAAATGGGAAATTATAACCACGAAATTTTTCAATAGTATTCTGAAGAAATAAATATGAAATAATGCTATATGGGTTATGGTGGATCATCTTTTAAATATTTTTCACTTCATTGAAATCCAAGAGAACTTCTCACTCGATCAAAATGCAAGGATATACATTTGAAAAGTGTCAAGGCTATATGAAATTCCACTATTGACTATATATGATCAAGAACCAATATCTTCATCCATGTTTGGAAAGTGTCTCCAAAATAGTATAAATACTGAATTAAAATATAACATGACTTATCATCCCCAAACTGTTGTCCAGTATGAGTGTACATTCTAGACACTCAAGGAAAGGTTAAGAGCATTCTCAATGGAAATAAAAGGATGATAAGATCAATATATTTATTTAGTCGAGTTCTAATACAATTGTAGTTACCAATCAAGAATCAAAATGAATCCCTATGAATCCCTTTATAGTAAGAGATGAATAATAGCTTCATGTTGGGTTAATTTTAGTGAATGGATATTTATATGTCTTAAAATTGTTGATTAAATTGTAGAAAAGGTCAAGAATATTCAGTAGCACATGAGGGATTATCAGAGTCGAAAGAAGAGCTATATTGAAAATATTCAAAATGACCTCGAATATGGGGTTAGAGAAGGTATTCCCCGAATATCTCAATGAATGAAAGTCATCCTATTTTTTAAGAAGGGAATGATTAGTCAAATATACATTTTTCCCTTTAAGATCCTTGATCACATATGAGTGGTGGACTATCCACTACCACTCACACCTGACCTATCCAAAGTAAATGATATGTGCCATTTATCCCTTAAGAGGAAGTACATACGATACCCCTCACATGTTCCGAATCCATAGGTGGTACCATTGGATAATTACCTTTTATATGATTTCCATAGGGTGATGATCTTAGATCATAGAGGAAATGTTTTATTAAATTAGACAATGCTATTGGTCAAAGTGCATTAGAGAAACCACAAGCTTGAAGATGAAACATGGGAAATAGAGGAGATGATCAAATAGAATTACCCTCATATTATTTACTATGTGAAATGAAAATTTTGATGGTGAAGTGTGAGGGAGGAATATTGTAATGAAACTAACTTTTATAAATAAAAATTCATTTGTGATTGAATTAAATGTCCTATTATGTATTATAGTTACAGAAAACAGATTCACTTCATTAGTCTAATTATATACCATTGAACATAAAAAATCATTAATAACCATAACCATTGATAATATATCCATTAAACGGTGATCATATGATCATTATAGATATAGGGGTTTGATAAATATAGTTGACACAGACAAAGGAATTGATGAACTTGACTAGTAGGATCATTCCAAATTAATCTCATTTATTAGAGCTTCTGGGGGAGATAAATTCACTATGATTATTCCTTGGGATAGACCAATTTTAGGTTTATTATATATATCATGAGAAAAATTGTATAAGGGAGAATTTAAAGCTCATATAGATCACGACCCAAACCATGCAGGATGAACTGCCCCATAAAACTCCCACAATCATGAACCATTTTCTAATTGAATTTACTAGTGTAAAAAAGGGCTATGTATCAATACCCTAGTAATATTAATATTTTTATTTTATATAATAATTAAATATATTCTTCATATTTTCATAAATTTTTATATGTTTTTTATTTTTAAATGATAAAATAGTAATTATATTTTTATATATTATGAAATTTCAGTTAATATATTCCTTTACGAAGAATTCATGAATTTTAAAAGTAAATGATATTTTAATAAAATAATAAAATTAAATAATTTTTTCTGATTATAAATGATGATATATTTTCTCTGAATTCAAGTGTATTTTTTAGGGTTTTGAAAACTATTATTTTCAAAATTCCCAACATTTAACAATAAATATCGAATCATTTATTAAAATAAAAAATTCACATATTTAGAAAATTATTTTGGTAAACTAAATATTATTTTTGGAGTCTTCATTTCAAAATATTCAATAGTGATTTTTTTCATAATTTTTTTTGGTAGTCAAATTTTTGGGTAAAAAATAAATATGGTATAAATATATGATGTGTATTATGAATTAATAATGACCAAAAAGTGATTTAATAAATTAAATAAAGGGTATAAACAACAAAATATATGTTTCTAATTCAAAATAATGTGTCTTTTAATCCATTTTATTAATTTTTATAGAGTATTTATGAATCCTCCATAACCTATATTTTATTTTATGGTTTTAATATCATTTTTTTAGAAACATGAATCATTATCACATCACCAAGGGTAATATTTTATTATATATTCCCATATAATTATAAAATAATGAAACTAAGTACAATTATGTTGAAAAATGGGAAAAAATATGTGATGTATTGTGGTTTTCAATACTTTATTATATAGACACTAAAACCAATTCTTGGGAAATAATAATGAACTCCTCTCTCTTTCCCTTTATAAACCCACACAATCTCCCATTCATATTCAGTAAAAATACTCAAATCATGTCCATAATCATCCCTTGACTATATATAACTTTCCCAATGTTCCCACAATATCTCAAGAAGTACCTACCAAGCTTTTGGTATCACAATCTCAAGGTAAGGTAACCTCTATTTCTCTTATTTATTCAAGCACCTTATTGACGTAGTGCACATTTTCATCCAATTGTTGTTGATTTGAAATTCACTTCTTTATCACTATCACTTACATTATTACCTACATGTAATTATTTACCCATTTCACTCTCATTAATCCCTCCCATGATTTGTTACATCCTCCCATTACATTGTAGAAAAAATCTTATGATTTTTCCATAACATGTTTTTATTAAATAACCCACCTTGTCTAATGCCTGTTAATTAAAAAAATTTCATGTTCGACTATCCTTTAAGAAATATATCATATATTCCTTCTTACATCCAAGTGATTAGAGACCCCTTTCTCATTTAAACATTTTATGAATGTCCATGTAATTTCATTATCCTCCTGAAATGACATTGTAATATTCTATGCCGATCATTTGTGAGGTATATATCCATACACATTTACATTCAAGAATATTAACCTAGTTATACATATACATCATTTTTTGGGGAATACCATATATTTAACCCACAATACATAATTTTGGTATTAAATGTGATTAAATATGATCATATGTAATATGATATTTGTGGCACACATATGCCTTTACATAATATTATTGTGATGAGTGAGTCTAGATAGGACTCCACTATAATGGGTAATGTTTTAGTCTCATGATATTCCATTTATAGTACATGTAAGTTTAACCAAAACACATTATTATGTGATTTCTTTGTGGCAAGACAATACTTGTTATTATGATTTCATGATTAAATTTTTTTTTACATTATGTTGTTGACACTATTTTATCATGCTACATCATGTATCATTGTTCTTGTTTCCAAATCTCATGCCTTTGTGTTCCCATTTAAATGCCTATTGTATAACACGTAATCATTTCTTCATGTTTTTATATTTTTATTCCTTTATTGGGATTTATTTCTCTCCCTTTTCTTATGTATTCTTCCGGTTATCCCATGTATTTTTAAGAACAATAGAAAATGATGATCACGTTGAGTTAGTTTTCAATAATATCAATATACCCTTTTTTATGTTCTTATGTATTGTACTTAGTTACACAAAGAAACTGTTATTCTCAATCATCTAGTATTTATAATATTTATTCCTATATTTTAAATCATGAATTAATGTGTAATTAAGATAACTATTTCTCTATGGGTAGTACTTCAACATATATTCCTCACGTTCCAACATTTCCACTTATATTGTATGATTAATCTAAAGTTCCATTACTAGATGAGTCTTCCAGTTCCTCAATACATGTTCTCTAGTATCTAGAATTCTAATATTGACTTCATTTTAAGATTGATAATTTTATAATTATATATATTTATTGCTGATAAAATGAATTCTTTATGGAATTTATTTAATTAATAATGATATATGGAAGGAATCTTTCACTTTAGACATAATTTATGGCATTTCCAAATGGTAATCCACAACACCAATTCATTACATAATTTCAAAATGTATGGTATGCATGGGGATTAGTTTCCATTTCATACTAAACCTTATAACACCCTTCAATGGAGTTAATTTCAAAAAAATGTGATTTCCCAATTGAAATTAAAATTCATTCCCCTAGTAATCAGCAACACACCTTTTTCTTATTTTAGATTCTTTGATGTGGGTTTAAAAATAATTAACCATTTTTTGATATCGCCACCACATGTGCAGGTCCTATAAGCTAACTTTCACAGACTTCATCCCAACAAGTCAGAGTATGAAATCTCTTCCCATATAATACTATATAAAACTCTATTTTAATACTTGAATTAAAGTTATTAATGTTATAAAACTCTTAAAATGGTAACTAATGATCCCATATACCTTGAAATTAAATTTATAATGACGTCAACATGTCTTATAGTGTTTGAATTTTCCTTTTGTAATTACCCTTAGTTTGAGGTAGACAAATTGTGCTAAAAAATATCAATATTAATAGAGTTATAATGAATTTTCTAGAATCGAGATTTAAATCAGGGATCATGATCTGATACAAAAAATATTTGTGCACAATGATGTCTTAAAAATTCATTAATATATATCCATGAATGGTTCCCATGAGGTACATATTCTATTATAGTGACACAATGTGTATATTTGGGGAGTCAATTAACAATGAACCATATTTCATCATCATTTATAATAATATTTTTTTATCCATTAACAATGTCCTAGGTAATATCATCAAATTTTCATGTAGGAAATGTAAGGGGTTTAACAAATCCTATAAGATTATGTCTCTCATCCTTCACATTTTGGAAATCCAAACATCTTGACACATCATCCCAAATTTCCCCATCATATTATCCCATAAAAAATATTTCATTAAATACCTATAAATATTATTTATATCATGATGTATAGAGAATTTCATGCTATGAGAATCATCTAATAATTCATGATTCGTCTCATCTATATATAGAACACATAGTCAATTTAAATTTTTAGAATTCCATCTTTATAAATGATGTCTATTAATTTTTTTGTCATTCATCTTCTGAAAATTACCATCATTGGGTTGAGAAATTTTTATCTTTTCTAAAAAAACATGTCTTGGGAGTCATTTGAAAATGGACATGTGTCTCCCCATTAATAATAGTTACCAAATCCATATTTACTATATCCATGAACAATAGATCCCTCTCGATCCTAATTTTTTTTTCTGGAATCCATGGTATTTCTGGCTCAATGCATCAGATACCTTATTTTTCTTCCCAATGTGGTAGTGTATTGATTAATTATATTTCTTAAGTAGCTCGATCTATCATCTTTTTAAAAATATGTGTATTTTTTGTGAAAGGATTTTTTAAACTCTTAGTACCCATGTATATCTCACATATTTCCTCATAGAGATAATGTCTCTATATAATTGAATGTAAAGTTTGTAGTTGATGACTCATGATCATGGTTTGTATAGTTATGTTCAGAATCATTAGCTATCTTTATGCACATGCAATAACATTATTATTCTTTGTAAGGGTATAACCAAGGCACTTATTCAATGCATCAATATATATCACAAATTCATCATTTCTTAATAGCAGAGTATGAATAAGAGAATTCATCAATATCATCTTCAATTATATAAAATAATATTCACATTCATTTGTCTATATGATCTTAAATCCTTTACATGTAAAATTTATTAATATTATATCCATTCAAGAACTTTATTGAACAAATCATATATAGTAACAAGAAAAACCAATGAAACTACATACCTTAGTTTTGTATGTTGGTGTACTCTATTCTTGGGCTTCCATTTTCTTTATAGGATCAACAAGTATTTCATCCATGGAGACAATATGGACAAGAAAAGTAACTTTTTGAACACATAATTCACACTTTCTAAATTTCATATATACCTCTTTTCTTCATGGAGTCTCTATATTGATTCAAAGTTTATTCTAATTTCCCTCGTATAACTTATAATAAATCATGTTTTCATTAATAAATGCCAAAAAAATATGTGATATTAATAGAATACAATGTTAATTAGATCTATGAAGAAATAGAGTGGATTAGTTAATCCAAATAAAATTATTGTGATATGATATTTTCCATACCTCATATAAAAATATATCTTGGAGAAATATTCTATATTTAATCATAATTTATGATACCCATAATGAAGGTAAATCTTGGAAAAATACAATGCTTTGTGATGTTGATAAAATATGTCATCAATTTGAGGTAGAGGATATGCGATCTTTATCACAATATATTCAATTTCCCTATAATCAATACACAACCCCATAAATACATCATTCTTCTTAACAAAAATTATAGCGACTTCCCAATATGAAACCCTATAGAATATAAATCCCTTATCACACAATACATCTAGTTGTTTATTTAACTACACTAATTACATAGTGAAAATTCAATAGGGATAATTAGATATTGGTATTGAATTAGGGAATAAATGAATGGAAAACTCAACTTTACACTATGGTGGATGTCATAGTAATACCTCTTGATTTATATCGATTTATTTCTATATAGTATGTACATACTCAATTTGGAGATTACCTTTTTTATCTACAGGTTGTATCTACTTTTCCACCCAAGGAATATCATTCATATGAGATATTGGGAGTGGATTTACACATGACTGATATGATTATGTATCTACACTAATGATAATTAATTCCACATCTACTTCATGAATCAAGACTCTAATCTCTAGGAAAAACATGTTTCACCATATTTTGATAACTAGATAATAATTATTATATTAAAATAACTGATAATTATAAAAATGAGTTAAAAAAATATAGAATATTTATGTGTCATATTGGGAATAAATATACACATTTTTGATATGATGATAAATCAAAAAGGGGTCTGAACTAATAACTCTATTCTTATATACCTTCAAAAATATATAATTTTCTTGGAAAACATAGAAGATATAATAGTGTGAGAGGATCCATAATGAAATAAATAATTATCTAAATTTGTGGATATTATTAATGTACATACCATTACATCACTACATTCATAAACCTAACCTATTTTGATGGCATAATCTTGTCCTTTACCCACTGGATTTTTTGGGGGGAAAATTCCCATGATGCCTTTGAAAATCATTTTTATAGTGACCCATATTCTTAAAGTTAAATCATTTCAAATTAGAAGATTCATTATTACTCTTGGAATCATGATCATGGTGGCCTTTCACTCCACTATTTTTTAAACTCCCTTTCCCAGTAAGAAAATTTCAGGATGTTTCTTTCCACATTTATTACAAGATGTAAATCACACACTTCTCTTAATACATTTTTCAATATTTCCATATCCAGAGTGTTCTGCTTCCCTTTAATTAACATTATTTCCTTCTAAGCCAAAATGATTTCATAATTTTTCCCCATATTGAGAGAAAATGATACTATGTCATCACATGAAAAAAATAGGATATCATTTCCCTTTAAATGATTATCTTAAAACCATTGAAAAAATGGTCAATCTTGTTTTATAGATTGTGTACATAGTTCTCATCTTACCGTGGTAACCTTGTAATGGTAGGTTTATACATATCAAGATTTCCCTCTTCTTTTTTTCTCAAATATATAATTTCCTTTCCATACCTACACATATCTCTTGAGGAAAATATTATTCCATGAATAGTACGATAAAGTCATTTCACTCTTTTTTTACCTTTCTTCTTCAAATTTTTGTTATTTAAATCAACGAAGACCACTAATCCACATACCATGAGATATGAAGAACTACCATGTAAAATATATGATTTTCATAACTTCCCAAAGCGGGAAATATAATATCTACAAAAACATAACATTTTATAATATTTGAATATTTTTTACTCCCACTAAATAATCTCGGTTTTTGAATCATTAAATGGCCTAACGTTTTTTCAATGCATTATGTATCAGTATAATTCTATATATAAGAATGGTTTTTGGACTTAACCAGAGTCAATTTCCCTAATATAGTTATAATTTTTTTATTTCAATATTTATTATGATACCCAAGATAAAATCCCTTATTAGATTACCTATATTGATCTAGTTTCCATTCCTTACACTAGGTTATATTTCTAAACAATTTTATATAGTAGATTAGATAATAATATTATGATTCATAATATATAATTACAAGACTAGTAAAATACTTAACATAAATTGATTATTTATGTATAAATAATCTCAAAATCATAAACTTGGTTTCTTTGGGAATATTCTTAGTTAAAAAATTTATTTTTAAATAATTCATATTGGTTTATAAAGAAAATGTTAATTAGCACAAGAATATCACTTGAGAGTGTCAGTCTAGGTGTACAGTAAGGCCCATTTTATTATACCTTGTCATGATCGATTCAATGTACAATGAACCATTTTCAATGTTATTACTCATGGGTACAACTATTCTAGAGCCACATATACTTATTGTATCTAGGAAGGGATGTATTTCTAGGAAACCCATATAATCTATACCTTACCAAAACTTTAGGATGACATCTTATACGTAGAGTTATCCTCAAATTTAGTCATATAGATATATTTTATAATATATATCTTCCTAAACATAGTACTCAATGTTTATAAAAAACTTCCTCTAATACCAATTATAATTTTCCTGACCCAAGTATATATGATTCAATGGTCACTTAATTACATTAGCACTAGATATATGAAATATAATTTGAAAGGAAAGAGTAGTTTAGGGTTCTTGTAGGACTACATGTATACCTAAATATCATATTAAAATTAGAGAAAATGAAACTCTCATTGATAAAATCATTATTCCCATTATAATACCTCTTCATATCAATCATAATACACTTCTTTTAATCCCAAGTAAAGGAAACATTAAAAAGGGATGGTTACTAATGATTAGTAAGGGTATTCATAAAGTTAAATATATCCTGAATAAATACGTAAAATTAAATATATAAAGGTAAATAAATGAACATTTTTTCATTTAATCAATAGGATAAATATTAATAATAATATGGTAGGAATAAATAATGATAAAATAATACCATATAGATAATCACATGATCTTGAATGTTTTCCATGGATATTATAACTAATAAAATAATCACATGGACATCAATAAATAATACCATAATGAAGTAATGTATAATAATTTATATCATAACCATGATTTTATGTCTTTATTCCAAGACACCTTAGATAAATGGTTAATGATTAGGCCAAAAACCTAGGATAGTTTTTTTCTCATAAGGACTACTGATGCATCAATGGGATATAACATGCCCCACCTATCACTAAAAAAGTCCAATGCATTACTCATATGAAATGGGATAAAACTAATCACATAAAAAATATTATTAAAAAACAATAAAATTAAATGTAAAAAATTTCCCCATTCAATATACATAATAAAAGTAAATATTCATATTGGAAACTGTCATATGAAATGTTATAAATTTTCTCTATCATTTAACATATTCATAAACAATCTAAATTAATATATATAATTTTATCAAAATTCTACATTATCATTAAAAATAATCATCAACTATCCAAATAAAAAATAAAAATGGCATCACTACAACATATTCCAAATGGATTATAAGTAAAATGATGATTGATCTTGTTGATAAATATAAATTCCATAAATATACCATTACAAAAAATCATGAGGAAAATATCCTATTTAATTTGAAAATAATTTTTTAAAACTAAAAAATTATAGAATATTAGTTAAAACAATTTCATTGGAATGTTTCATGAAAAATTGTAATGAAACCTTTAATGAAATTAGGGGTCATGATAGGGGTAATTCTACACATGCCATTAAAAAATTATTTATTTCTCAATATTATAAAAAGATCAAAAGAATATAATTTTGAAAATGACTATAATTATACCTTAAAAATGTTTTTTAAAAATTTAAACATCGCTGAAAATTTATTTAATAAATAATTTTGATGATTTGGGAAACATTTTCAGACAAAAAGGAAATGGAAGAAAAATGATTTTTCACCAAAGAGAGAAATAAAGTTCGCTTTTATTTAAAAAAAAATTACAATATTTTTTAGTCCTGAAGGTATGATAATGGTAATAATAATTTCAAATTTCATGAATAACCAAATAAAAATAAAACCTTTTATTTTCCTAAGATATAGGTCACAATATTTCATCATTAGAAACTTAATTATAAAAAATCCCGATAAACAATGAGATTGTAAAATAAAACCTTAATGATTTAGTAAATTATAAATCGTAATCATATTAACATAAATTTAGACATTAAATAGCATTAATTCAAAGGGATTCATGATATAACATATCAAAATTTCATTATATAGACCACATAAATGAAATATGTGGTGAATATTCCATATGTATCATGGAAGTAAAAGTGAGATGAGAAACCCTTACCTCTTGCTTGAATTATTTTTTACATGTTCTATACTTCTATATAATAAATTAATATTTTTCATATATAAATTACATAACCATTGTCATATATCTCAATCCTTTACTTATTGTATTTTATCACACCTTTTATTAAAAATCCTTTATTAAAATCACTCTTTTAGTTAATAAATTATTTGTTTTTCTTTATGATTTGGTTTAGTAGTTTTGGTCAATGTAATTTTATCATGGTTACAAAATATCTTGAATTTTAATAAAGATATACAAGTAATATTTATTTATTATATAATTATTTATATTAGTCCTTAAAACATAGATATCGAAAAATGAGTAACTCCAGTCACAGAGGCGGTGGGTTTTATATACACAACAAAAAATTTCTCATTTTTTTGATTGATTGAATTAAATAAAGGAAATTTATAGTTCACTAGTAAGAAATAAAAATAATATACTATGAATCATATATATTCATTATGTTTATCATTATTACTATCCATGTAAAAATAAAATGAAAATTGTTTCACATCGTTATGTGGTGACAAAAGTTCACACGTATGCACAAGCAACATTATTCTTTCCAAAGGATTTAGTGGAATGAAAATAGATGTGATATTACAATTTTTGAAGTATATTTATGTCATAATATCATATATATATATATAAATATAAACTCTATCATAATATCCATCTTTCATAGGTGTTCATTGAAAAATGAATTACATCCGTTTGTGATGCGTTAGTATATTGTACACATAATCAAATGTTTTATTACCTATTTTAGGGAAACTTGGTTGGATATATGTTATTAAATTTCCATAATAACATAAAAATATATTTAAGATATATATGTTATTATTTAAGAATATTTATATAACTTTAAATGGTGTTAGATGAATAACAAATAAAATGAAGACACATGTTCATGAACTATTCATCTTCTTCCGAGAACCTCTTTAGGTTCATACCTAAAGAATTAATATAATGTTTTTGTATTAAATAATTTACTATGGGTCATGTGGTGGGAATTAAAAATATAAATTGGTCTTGTATTGGATGAGAAAGGTATTTGTATATGTTAATAGGAGAAGAGATGGGGCGTCCTTTTAAAAGTGGAGAGATTACAAAATTGGAATTTCTAAAAAATAACATGTACCCTGATTTTAGAAATTCTACAAGCATGAAAAATAGTTAATTATAAAAAATTTGATTTGATAATGTCACAATATGTCCATCCAATTTGAATTGAAAAATTTTCATTTCATTTTAACACTAATTATTTTAGAATAACCCTGAGAAAAATTGTTTTAACCTTAACCATTATAATTATTATTTTTACTATACAGTAGAAATAAAATTAAGTTGAACATATTATATAATACAAATTATTTAATTCCAAATATGTAATCCATTTTTTAAAATTATATTCATATATTTTTCATGATTAAATTAAAATTATACCCTCAAACAAAATGAAAAAAAAAGTTTTCCAAAGAAAAGACATTCAAAAGTATAATAAGATTCTATTTAAAAATTCAACAAAAAATTTATTCCAATATAATAAGTTGGATTAATTATAAGATAATTTAAGAAAAATTACTTTTAAATTATTTTAAAACAAAATTAAACATTATAAATTCTTTAAATAGAAAGGTTATTTTCAAAAAAAATAGTTTTTTTAGTATTAATTTAAAAAATAACATGTTCACAAAGTGATAAATAAAATTGAATCAATGATAATGGTTACATGATTACTTAAAATATGAAGCTCATTTTTTAAGAAAAACTTTATATATGTGGTAAAATTTATTTTTAAATTAAATTTTAAAAACTCGATGAAAATATTTTTTAGATAAATATCAATTTTTTCTTAAAAAAATAATTTTTCATTCAAATGAATTTTTATTTTTATTTATAACAAATTTATAATTATTTAATTTATTTACTAATTTTTAAAAAGTATACTTTACATAATTTTTTCCTATTTTTTCCTCCTATTTAACAAATAGGTTATAATGATAAACTATTTTACAGATCTTTTAGACTCAGGGTCACATTTATTGGAATATATAACATTGGTTAAATTTATATAAGATGAAATATATAATATTGGATCTAGGTGGTATGTTGATTACTCACCTCGGGATATGTCCCATCAATAAGGATATGGCATTATTAGGAATATAGCCTAATGAAGATAGTTCTTATAAAATATGGCCCCAGTGAATGGATGCCCAATAAGGAAGTGAATATAGCCTAGAGAGGAAGGACATAAATTGAATCATGGGGAGTATATCCAAAGGTGGAAGAGTAAGAATTATGTAATTATTATTGGACCTCATGTGTGTATCCTACATGACATAATTAATTTGAATCAATGAACATGGAGTATGAGTTTCATATTTTATGGTCATGTGATAGGAATATAAACACGTAGTTTAATGAAATATGGTAAGGAAGTAAGTGTCGTGATAGAGGAAAAAATAGAGGGTTGAGAAAGGAATTGACATTGGGTATTCCCTATGAGGGATGTCTTTGTTAGTGACTTTTATTACATTAGAGAGAGAGAGATAAAGATAAAGATTACTCTTAGGAGAAACCCTTTGGTGTTTCATTATAACTACGATATAATGGGTGGGGATTACACATGGATGAGTGAGGCCCTACCAGTGCTCGGGTGAAACTATAACTGATCTCTCCCAATTTTAATTCTTCATCGAATGGTCATTTAATGATTTATAATGAATAAATTGTGATTGGGTACATGATATGAGTATACACATAGGAAGTAATTCCAAAAAAACATAGCTCTTTGATTTGAATCGGGAGCTAGGACAGGCATGAAAAATCAAGGGTGACCACTCCAGTGTCATTGTGATGGGGAACCTCATTATACACAGAATATTTTATTATTATTACTAATTGGGTTCTACATATCTTGTTATTTAGTTCCATAAAATAAATATATTATTGGTTTAAACATTTTAGGTGATATGCGTTGGTGTGCATTCCTTTATGAGGTATGTCAAGAGGATCTTAAAGAGTTATTCATTTGGCCCTTTTGAGGTATCCAATATTATAGGGTGTCATAAGCTGAAAAAATATATGATTCATTATTATAGGTAAGAGGAGGGGTTCAGAGACCCTAAAGTATGTGTGTCTATACAATAGGCTCTTCTAGGAGACCAAGTCTATGCAATATGATCAAAGAGACCATTAAGGTGGTTGAAATATAGAGGTTTAATCAACAATGGGACCTCATGAAGGAGATGACTCTACTAAAGAGTAATGAGGGAGATATAAATACGTAAAAAAATTATAAGGTATATTTTTTAACCATGTTTAATCATAGGGAGGGAGAATTTCCACATGGTAGTTATACAAAAGAATTTTTCTATGTGGTAGCCAAGTAGGAAGTCGTACCATGTTTTATGGTTTCATATAGAGAAAGTTCATTTGGTTAATGTGAGCGTAGATGATACATAGATGGTTAATTCCATTCACTATTCATAAAGGGGAAATGTACTTCATAGAAGATATAATATTAGATTATTTAATTATTTGTTTCATGGGATTGAGAATTAATTGTTGGTTTCTATGAGACTACACGAAAGTAAATAATTGATCATTTTCTCTAACTATCCTTCATTCCTTGCGTCTCTCCACTATTTATGAAAAAGAATCTGGTATTTTTAAAAATAATGTTCTTGATATACTATTTCCAAAATTTATAGGGAATGTGGAAGAGAGTGCATGATAATGAGGGTTGTCATTCTAGAAGAATTAGGTAAAGGGACAATGGTTTTCTATAAGGTGTGTGGGTGATTGTATAAGTGTGTCTCTTAGTACCAAGCATCAAGTGGGTGGTCATGTGGGGATTCTTATACTATGGTGATATCAATATTAGAAATATTGGGTAATAATGTGGGACTAATCTGTTCTATTGTGTTGTTTCATTAGTAGTCCCTAATAAATGTGGATAACAAAGTGGTGTTTCCATCTCATCTTGTTTTTTTAACTTCATAGGTGTTAAAAAATAACCCTGATGGAATGTGGTCCAATCCACATAAATAGGGGTCAAGAGAATATGGAATTGTTACCATGTTATCCATTTGTGAGGATATTGGTTCGTATAGAGGGTGCTTTGGTAACCTAAAGGATCATGGAAACTCTTATAAATAATATATACACACATATACTATTTATCCATTTATTTTTCTTGGAGAATTTTTTTTGTGAGAATGAATAACTGTGTTCTTATGAAAACCAAATTTCTATGTGAAAATATATATTTCATTATCTCGCTTAGTGGATTCATTCCTCCTTATATTTATAACATTATTTTCCTTGTCACCAATTTAAATTCACATACCTACATGATTACCTTTCCTCTCACATGGTTATTACCTGACATGTGCATAATTACTAAATGAACTATAAATATTTTCCAATTTTCATGTTTTTTCTATAATAATTTCACAAATTATAGAGATTCCCCACTATTTAATAGATAATTCTCATTTCTAGTAACATCAAGGTGGAAATCAAGTATTGTTTCACTCTTTAGAAATAACATTGATCTATATTCTAGGCCTAGAACTTTGGGATTACTCATTATTTCAAAAATTAACTATATATAACTATGGTCTTGAGGATGATGTCTAAATTTATGTTCTTGATAACAAGAGGCCAATAATATTGTTCAAATATTCTCAGATTCATATCTAGGATAATATATATGTTAAATAATATCTCATCCAAAAGGCTAAAATTAGGATCTAAACAGTCCTAAAAAACTCCCCACTAATCCATTATGATAATGATTCTCATGTGTGACCTATATTTAGGGAATTAACCTTATATTTTTATCATTTTACTAAACAATTCCAGTGAACGATGTTGTTATAATTGAGATTTACACCCAATTGGTAGCTTTTATGATGAGTGTTCCTGGGCCTTCTAATAGAATCAATGTTGTATTGAGTTCACCGAATGATTGTATTAAGTCCACCTATATAATGTCATATGGATCTCTTAAGTTGTGCTATATTGACATACCAAACTTCTCCCATGTCTATATAGTCACTGATGTTCAAAAACTAGCAATATTTATTTATCTTATAATGGGTTATGTACCAGCTTATGGAATTTCATCAGTTGGGTAGAATTATAATACATGGAATAATGTATAATGAATTTATTTATGTAACCAATGTGTATGAGTATGTTAAAAAACTCATTCTATTGCGAGGTTCTTATTTTCCAAGGCAGAGATGAATATAGGAAAGGCCCTCTATCCTTACTAAATCATATCTTATAGGGACTAGATATATATCTTCCCTTAGCCCAATGTACTGATGGTGGGATATAGGTTCTTGAAGAGAGTCCCTACCTAACAATCTCAGAAAATAAAGGGATTATATGTGGACACCCTAGAGGTTGTTCATCATACATAATAGCGTTATTTCATCTAATCAGGTGTATCATGAGTCATTTATATTTCAATATTTCTTATAGTGAACCTATGTGGGTGGTTGTTTACTGCTGGAGATGCCAACATTCAGTATACAGGATATGGTTGAACTACTAGAGGATGGTCAATTAGTAAGTAAAGTGGTCCATGTTCTTTCCCAGATCAACCATATATTTGTGTATATACAAGAGGGTAAAACCCCATTTTGGATTTTTCATCTATTTAAAATTTTGTATCATTGGGTAGAAAATAATTTCTAGTGTTATGAGCATTTGTATATCACAAAAATTAATGATTCTATATCTAATTCCATAATAATCCACATTTATCGTAGATAGTTTTTGTATCAAAAACATTTATTAGGTTTCAAGCATTCTTTGAAATCATTCAATCAACACTTATGTTCATTAAAATTCACCATTATTCTTATTCATTATTGATATCTATCACACATAGGATGAGAACTCTTTTAATATATTCTCCACTTATATATTCTTAATGGAATATATATAAGAGTAAATTATTAGTGAACCCTATTCTAATTATAGGTTAACATACTAGTTTGAATGATAACATTGGGTATCCCAACATCCTTTCACTAAGGTCATGATTGATAAACTTCCTATTATATTCTACAAGATATGTCTCATTCTAATATAATAGGATAAAAACAATATGATTTTATTTCATCCAATATAGACTCCCATAAATCTATAATGGGATTAGTGAGAATCATGGGTTGATATTTGTAGATATCAGTTTTTGGGTAGGCTTTTATGATTGGTAGAGACCTATAAACACCTAGAATACATTAACATATATCATATTAAATAATTTCTATGTAGTGAGGAGCTTTTGAACAAATCAATCCAAAAATCATAGATAATATTCATTTCTAAGATCCCTTCACATTGAAAATTTTTATGATCTTGTATAGCCAACTGGGATTACTAGTTATACTAATGGCATTGATTGTACTATGTCAATGGCATGTGACGCACTAGTGGATACCATCTCAACTAAACCAGTCCTTGAACTTGATCTTGAAGTAGTAGCTAACACTTCCTCAGTTCCAATTTCACCCACCAGACTGGGTGCTTCAATAATATATTTTATTCCATTCTATATACCTATGGTTATAGGTAAACATAGTTTTTGTCCAAATACATCCATTGAAAACCATGATTCTAAATGATGGGATTCACACCAAGTTCATTCAAATATCACAGAGACTGGGCTGGAGGAGACAATAATCAAGTCCAAGAGTTTCCACCAACTTTTTAATAGATTGGTTATGGGGGGTGACTACCAACACCTTTATGCATCAGTTTTTTAAATCATAATTATTCATAATAAATTGTTATCCTATAATATGGTTTTATATTACATGAATGGTAAAAATCATTAAAATAGCCATGTATATGGATTAATGGGGGATTTGAAACACTTTTTTTCAATATAATAATTTTATTTTAATAGGATGAATACCTGGACTATAGAGATTCATGAATACGAGGCTCATATAGGGAGGAATAATGATTAATTATAAGGTATTAATTATGTATTTTAAGTATTTCAAAGAATAAATATAGACTTATCCACTCCTATAGAACAAATTAATCATGTATCTAGAGATAAATCTGTTGAATGAGTGATTTTCTGACAATCTATTGATTTTTCCTCCATACATTAGTCTAATTTTTGAATAGAACATATCAATTACAATTGTTACTATTTTTTTTCTTCATAAGTAATGACATGAAAAAATTCTAACATTGGGAAATTACTCTATATTCCTTTATTAATTAATGAAAATAATTATCAATCAACTATCAATTCAATAATTTTTAATTCACTCTGATTACCACATAGTAATAATTTATAAAAACCTAATAACAATTTTGAAATAACTATAATTCCTTGTTCATTGAATTCGAATGGGAAATGTTAATTATGATTCCTTGACATATGAGTTGACATGATTTCCACTTGAAAATAGCTCATGTATGAGTATAGGAATAAATACGATCACCATACACTAGAAGTTTTTCATATAGACATGAATGGTTTCTTCTGGGGTATTTCCCATAGACGAGTATATGAATAAATACCCAAAAAAATGTAAGAATCTTTCCATTGGGATATGGATATTTTCCTTCTGGTAATGGATCTTGAATGGTTATATATAGAAATACCATAAAATTATATTAGATTTGGACCATTCATATATAGATTATTTCCACCGGGATATGGATCATGGATTATTATAGTCTAGGATTTCATTATGGTACACTACGGACAGTCTATATGGATATGGATGAGTCCTTCTAGGTGTAGACCACATGTGGGTATTGGAAAAATACCATGACCATACACTACTGATAGTCCATTAAGATATGGATTGATTATCTCCTAGATTGGGATCATGGATGGGTATAGGGATGAATTAGATCCCCATACAATAGAATTGGTCCATTTGAATATGGATATGTTCTTCCAGGACATATCTCATGAATTGTTAGAATAAAAAACACCATCACTGTACACTAGATTTGGTTCATTCAGATATCAAATGAGTTCCACTAGTGAATGGATCATGGGTGGGTATAGGAAGAAACAAAATTATTGTATACTAGAGGTGTTTTATTGTGATATGGAACGGTTTTACTCAACATAATATGGATCATTTAGGGGGAATTATGTTTAATAATTCCAATGTTTGAAATAATTAAAACACCCTATGTTTGTGTCATTAAACATCTTTCATGGATCCTCTAGGTTGATGTTCCATGGATAAAAGATTTCCCTAACTTTTCCCTTATATAAGGGACCTAGAAAGATTACAAGACATTTAATGGGATCATAGATTTGACCCCACAATATTTTTATGTTATTTTTCCAAAATATTTTCTTCAACCTCATTTTATCGGAGCCATGTGTGAAGGAACTCATCATTTACTTTGGTCACCCATTTTGGATTTTCAGTTAAATATGTTTTAGGCCTCAGGATCTCCATTAATGTACCATTTTTCTTGGACATGAAATATTACTCCTCAATCAGTAGATACTCAAATTATTTCTATACTTTCTATATAAGGTGTTAATACTAGTGAGATATATGTCTATTTTATAATAAATTTTGAGGTGATGGGAGTCCGACCAATATAGTTGATGTTTATGGTCATATAATAATAACCAAAATATTTGATGCTATTTATAACAACATGGTCTATGAAAAATCACATATAAATGGAGAGACTAATAAAACTAATGTGGAAAACATCATGTAATGATATCTAAAGATATGTAATAGTGAATAGACCATAGGATACTGATCTTTTAGGTTAGATAAATTTGACCACATATCACTATTGTTTAAGGTCACGTATTGTTTACTATATGTCGCTACAGTTTGAGGTCATATTGATTTGACCATATATCATTACATAATATGGTCATATAGAATTGACCATATATCATTGTAGTTTAATGTATTATTAATTTGAAAATATCATGTAATAGATTAATTTCAATGTGCTTTGAAAAAATCTATGGGACATATCATCTAAATAAGGAATGGAAAAACCTAACATGATAGAAGGGCCCATTTCTAAATAATACTATATTGGAAAGGGGGAATTAAATTTATGGTCTTGAAGGTTAGACAATCTCATCATGTTGTTGGGGTCAAATTATAAGGACTAATTTATGGTTCATGGATTTGAAATTTTATCCCTACATTAATAGGAAAAGAAGATAAAAGGATTCATAAAATCAAGGGTATTGAATCCACTTGAATAGTTTGATGATATGTAGTGTTAATAATAAATCAAGGAGACTGAATCTATGATGAAAATATGGGACATGTATGTCCAGGATGATCACTAACTATATTCTAATGATGAAATCTATTATAGTGGTGTTGGGGAATACTGAGATTATAGGGCCATTATCATAGTATAAGAATGTTCCTATAATATGTAGGAATTATTAGGGGAACATATGAATATACATACTAGGAAATTTATGTATAACCAAATAGGGATTTCCTATTAAATTAGACATACTAATTATTGATAATCATGGAAATTTTTGGAGGATTTAAGCACTTGATAAAGGAAACTAGTTCATGGTGTATTGAATATTCATAGAGGATTATTGTTCCCTAAATATTATTCCAATTTTTATTGAACACATTTTCAAGGTGAAGTTATAATGGACCATAATTCTCATATATAGATATACATATCCTTAAATTAATATTAATTACATATCATAATGATCTACACCCTAATCAAATATGTCTATTATTTTTGGAAACTTGGATACATAAACAACTGGTTCATATATATACTACATCATCTCCCACTAAAATATTCATAACTACCATCCTTCGTAGACATATCATACATAATAAATTTCTTCATAACATAGGGAAAAAGAAACATAATAAAGATTTTCATATATACCCAATAAGGGAAAACAATGTATATATCAACAATTACTTGAGAATAACATTGGCATAAGTGTATGATAACATGATAACAACATTTGACAATTATACCCTACATATCCTAGATCATAATCTAGAGTCATGAAATTAATCACATCATTTAATTAGATATGAATCATGTAGTAATCAAATAATAAGACTATAGAAACGGAATTGGACATTTTATTTTGAAATTCAAACAAGTCTGGAAAATTGTAATATCTTGGGTTTTCCCATGAGGTATGTATCCTTTTCATTTTAGTTTAATTCCTTGGTTTTGACTTAATGTTAATTCTTATTTATGTCACATGAGTTTATAGGTTTTACATAGATTGTTTGTAGCTTGGAGGATTAGTTTTTGGAAAATGATGATGGGCCACATAGTAAGTGGAAACCGTGATTCCAAGGCTCCATGGTTTCCCTTAACTGTACTGGGTGGTACATGACTTTGTCTAGGGCCGTGGAGATTGATTAAACTGTGCCTCTAGGGCTCCACACCCATGTAAGTCACCTAATATTTTTAGAAACATAATATTTCATGGTTTTTTCATGGTTTCCCAAACTGTGTGCATGAATCATGTAAGGTCCCTCCTTTTAGAGTGAAGGGAACACAGTTAGGGCATAGTTTAGCCAACCATATTGCTGAACTGTATAGACTGATTAAATATGATGAAATGTATATTTTTACCCAATATTTAAAAATTATTAAATTTTATTTCATATTTCACTTCTTTATTATAACGCCCCGACCCCAGTTACCCAGAGACGGTGCATTATTGTATAACATTGGCATGATCATAAAAGATTAATTCTCGAAATACTGATTAGTTTAGTAGCCTTAGAAACACTAGATAAATTCATAAATGTTACATTACATCATAATTTGAAAAACTACAATAACATAGTCTCCATTTTCCACACTCATATCCCTTTCAGACTATCCCTACAGGTCATTCCTAAAATACTTTTTCACATCCTGGAAAAAATAAAACATTGAATGGGGTGAGCTCAGATGATCAGTAAGGATAACAATATATTGGATGCCTTCATAAATAAACATTAACATTTAAGGCAATGTATAACTAAAACAAAATCCTTTTAAACTTGAACTTCAACATAATATGGAAAAAATAAAATGAAATAATTCCATTTACTTATTCACATGGATATTCTACTAGTCGAATAATCACATGCAATATCAATAACCACTTTCATAATGATGGAATGCATAATGCCAGACTATTGTAACCACGTAGCCAAGGCCTCATGCCAAGACTACAAATAAGATTTTGTCAAGGCCTCGTGCCAAGACACTAGTTTGCATCTTGAGACCTACCGATGCATTTTTTTAGAAGATACTTATGTTTAAAATTGCTCAAATATACTCAAGTGTTTTTCTGAAAACATTATGCAAGATTCTGAAAACAAAATAACTAATTCTGAGACTACTCGACTAATTGCAGGCCATGATTGGTCCATGCCCAATCCCTTCCTGTCTACCACACTCAAGATTCGGGTTTTCTAAAAAAAAATTAAGCTTGTGTTAAATACGTATACATTTGCACTGGATTTTTATATATTTGAGAGAAATATATCCCCTTTTTTGAAATCATTTAAAAAAATTTAAGGCTTGTGGAAGAAGCTGAAACTCAAATAATGGTCACAGCGGTGGAGAAGTTGTTTTCACCATATACATACGACAAAAAAATTCCTTTTTTTCATTTAGTAAAATGCTTCGTATAAAAAGATTCCTTTTGAATAAAAGTAGAAGTCAAAGGGTTTTATACACCGTATAAAAGAAAGTTGTGTATAAAAGAAAATATGCCTCAATGAAAGGATATTGAGACAAAGTCCCTTACAAAGATCATTTTTAAATAAAATAGATCAATTATGTGTATTCACTATAAGTACACATAAAGAAAGTAAAAATAAAAGATAGTACATAATAAAATAATTACATAATTTGAAAGTAGGAGATTAACCCAAAGAATAGAAATTGGGTTAAGAAGTTTCCTTACCTTGTGTCCGACTTGACTCGACCACTCTTTAACCTCCTTAAAATCGGGTAGCTCTTTTTAGATTTGAGCCAAAGGCTTCCTTGGGAAGAATTCTGCCCAAAGTGAGGCTTCTAGGAGTAATATATGGAATATGAGAGAGTATTTGGAAAATGTTGGCTGAGCCAAAAGGCTTTGAAGGTTTGAATTAGGTGGTAGTGGTGGGGGCCTTTTGTAAGAGGAGAGGAGGGGCACTCTTGGAAAGTCATGAAATGTTACTTTATTATATATTGATTTTCGAATTTTAAAGGTCCCACACTTATATATTTCTTGGACAAGGTGATAAGGGTTCATAATATACTCATCAAATAGGTTTTTGGAAAGTTTAAGTCTTAGACTTTAAATTATCAATTCATTTTATTTAAATCCTTAATTAATGAGGTAATCACTGCATCATCATGGTGTCATAAAATATTTAATTTATTTAATGTATAAAAATTATAAAAAAATATCATGATGTAGGAAATCTTTTTGGATTTCCAATGAATATTTATAGTTGAAAATTTACCTTATATAACCCCATGTAATAATTTGTTTAGTAAAACAACTCATTTTTTGTGACTATTTTATTTTTACTTTAAATAAAAAGTTATTATTGTCATTTTCTTACCCAAGTGGCTCCATGAGGTCCCCAAGTTGACCCATGGATTTTCTTGGTCGGCCATGACTCATCCAATAAGTTTAGGACAAGTGTCAAGCTCATTTCATATTATTATAACATTATCTTTACCTTAAATTTCACTAATTACCTTTAATCATGATTAATAAAACATAAAAGTTACTATTCACCAAAAAATTATTTTAATCCCATTGAACCACATTTTACATCCTAATGACAACCATTTATGTTGGATTTTTTAAATTCAATTCATTGAAGCGGTAAAGTTTCATTTAAACGAAAAATCTGTTTTTTAACTACCACTTAGTGGTTTCACTATTCATCAAAAATTGAAGTTTTTTAGAACAATGCCAAAATTTCACCCTAAGCTATAATTGATATTAGAAATTAAAAAATGATATCTATTTTATAAAATTACAAACATATAAGTAGCATTAATTAATTTTATAATTAATTCCCGCTTTCACAACAAATAGCGTGTTTTTAAGAAACAATATATATCAAAATATAGACAATTGTTCATGTCCAATTACAATGTTAAATTAATTGTAATGACTAACATTGGATAAAATGGTAAAAATATATTCTAGTTATACTTTAAAACCACTAAATAGTATAATTTACCACTATAAATTATTTTGAATAAAAAAGTTGTTTTATGTATTTTTCACTATTCATAAAAAATTAAAAGTTCTCAGAAAATTACAAAAAATTTAACTTAGGATAATTTTGATATTACGAATACAAAAATGAAGTCCATTTTGAAATATAAAATTTCTATAATTTTAAAAAGTGGGTATTACTATTCATAATGGTACTTTGATTAGTCGCGGTGTGTTAAAACTCGAACTTGCATACAATGAAAGCTATTGCATTATTGAAAGAGAAGCGTATTGTGGAAGCTCAAGGGTGTTACATTCTCCCCTCATTCAAATAATTTCATCCTCGAAATTTCATATAATATCACTATATAAATAGACTTGGGTGATTCTTCATCATTAGTTCCTCGGGTTCCCATGTTCCCTCCTCCATCTTATGGTATCTCCATAGAACTTTTACCAGATGAGTTGTCCGGTTTCTCATTACATGTTCTATTGTATCAAGAATCCTGACGGGCTCTTCGCAATAAAACAGATCGGGTTCCAGTTCTAATTCCTCATAGGCGAGTACATGCATTGGGTTAGACATGTATTTTCTCAATAGTGATACGTGGAATACATCGTCAACTTTGGAGAGACTTGGCGGCATTGCCAAACGGTAAGCTACATCCCCAATTCGTTCTAGAATATTGAAGGGTCCGATGTACCTGGGACTCAATTTAACCTTCTTACCGAAACATATAACTCCCTTACATGGAGATACCTTCAAGAAAACACGATCTCCTACCTGAAATTCCAAATCCTTCCTTCGGTTGCCGACATAGCTCTTCTGCCTACTTTGAGCTACTTTGATGTGGTTTTGGATTACTTTCACCTTTTCCATCGTTTCCTCCACCAGTTCTGGGACTACAAGTTTTCTTTCACCAACATCATCCCAACAGGTTGGTGTGCGACATCTCTTTCCATATAACGCTTCATATGGTGCCATCTGAATATTTGAATGGAAGCTATTATTATAGGAAAAGTATACCAGAGGTAAATATTGATCCCACATTCCTTGAAAATCAAGTGAGCATGATCTCAACATGTCTTAAAAGGTTTGAATAGTTCTTTCTAATTGTCCATCTGTTTCAGGGTGGTAAGCAGTGCTCAAATGAAGTTCAGTATCCAAGGTCTTTTAAAGACTTTTCCAGAATCTTGAGGTAAAACGGGGATCATGATCCGAGTCAATCGACATGGGTACTCCATGAAGTCTCACAACTTCATTAATATATAGTCATGATAGACGTTCAAGTGGTAGATCTTCCCTTATAGAAAGAAAATGTTCTTAATTCATGAGACGATCAACAATGACCCATACTGCGTCATTCCTTCTAGGAGTCTTTGGTAGTCCCATGAGAAAATCCATCGTAATATTATCCCATTTCCACTCAGGTATGGGAAGAGGTTGCAATACTCCACCAAGCAGTTGCCTTCCAACTTTCACTTGTTGACAAACCATACATCTTGACACAAAATCAGCAATCTCCCTCTTCATGTTGTCCCACCAAAAATGTCCCTTTAAATATCTATACATTTTGGTGCTCCCAGGGTGTATAGAAAAATTGGAACTATGAGAATCATCCAACAATTTCCTCTTTAAATTAGGTATATCGGGAACACAAAGTCTTCTCCCAAATTTCAAAATTCCATCTTCATACAAAAAGTCACTCTATCGACCATCATTCACAGCCTTAATATTCTTTTTCAACTCTTCATCATTGGCCTAAGAACACTTTATCTTTTCTAGTAAAGATGGTTTGGCAACCATTTGAATTTTTTTTGATGTTTCACCCTCCATGGTGATTCCAATATCCATCGTTACTAGATCCATGAAAATAGGATCCCTTTCCACTCTCATCATGTTCAAAACTCCATGATCTTTTCTACTCAAAGCATCTGTAACCTTATTTTCCTTTTCTGGGTGGTAGTGTATCGTGAAATCACAATCCTTGAGTAGTTCAAGCCATCGCCTTTGCCTCATGTTGAGTTCTTTTTGTGAGAAAATATATTTCAAACTCTTGTGATTGGTATATATCTCACATTTTTCACCATAGAGATAATGTCTCCATATCTTCAAGGAAAAGATAATAGCAGCTAACTCGATATCATGAGTAGGACAATTCTGCTCATGAATTTTTAGTTGTCGTGATGCATAGGAAATAACCCTATCATTCTATATACGGACACCACCAAGTCCTTTCATTGATGTATAACTATAAATAACGAACCCATCATTCCCTGATGCTAGAGTCAATATAGGAGCGTTGACTAATCTTCTCTTCAGTTCTTCAAAACATTCTTCACACTCTTTTGTACAGACAAATTTAACCCCATTACGTGTGAGCTTCATTAATGGGTTAGCCAATCGGGCAAAATTCTAGACAAAACGTCGATAATAACCTTCCAAAACAATAAAGCCGCGTACCTCAGTTATACTCTCCGGTTCTGGCCATTCTTGGATTGTCTTGGTCTCAGAAGGATCAACGAAAATTCCATCCTTAGAGATAATATGGCCAAGGAAAGAAATCTCCTGAAGTCAGAATTCACACTTGCTAAACTTCCCATATAATTCATGCCTTCTAAGAGTCTTCAAGATAATGCGCAAGTTATTTTCATGATCTTCGTAGCTTTTGGAGTATACCAAGATATAATAAATAAATACCACCACAAAATCATCAAGATATTCCTTGAAAACTCTATTCATTAGATCCATGAATACAGAGGGTGCATTAGTCAATCCAAAAGGAATTACTGTAAACTCGTAATGCACGTACCTTGTTCGAAATGCTGTCTTCAGAATGTCTTCCTTCTTCACACACAACTGATGGTATCTGGATCAAAGGTCAATATTTGAAAAGTATTGAGCTCTATGCAATTGGTCAAATAATTCATCAATGCCAGGTAGGGGATACTTGTTCTTTATTGTTATATCATTGATCTCCCTGTAGTCAACGCACAACCTCATAGATCCATCATTCTTCTTAACAAAAAGGACAGGGGATCCCCATGGAGAAACATTAGGGAGAATAAATTCCTTATTACTCAATTCATCTAGTTGATTATTTAGTTCAACTAATTCCACGGTGGCCATTATATAAGGGGTCTTTGATATAGGCCTTCATCCAGGAATTAAATCAATGGAAAACTCAACTTCTCGTTCTGGAGGATGTGAAAGTAAATCTTTCGGAAACACATCTACATATTCTTTCACAATAGGTACATACTCTATTAGAACTTTAAATTCCTCGACCTTAGTCATTTCATTCTCTTCCTCCCCAATAATTAAATTTAGTTGAGCTACTGGGGGTGGATCTAAATAAGAATTAGGTGGTGATGATTCTGCTCTAAAAATAAGGTGTTCCTTATCATCATCATCAAAAATCATAACCTCATTATTCTTACAATAAATATTTTCATCATAGTCCGAAAGCCAATCCATATCGAGGATTATATCAAACTCAATCATAGGTATGACAATGAGATCAGCGGATAAAGAACATTAATGTGCTCTAATGGGGACTGATTCACAAAACTTTGATGCAATGATACTTCCCTTAAGAGTTTTTACTGACAATTATCTTGTTAATTCAAATTAAAAATATCTAATTTTCTTAGCAAAATGGGAAGATATGAAACAATGTGATGATCTAGAATCAAATATTGCATTTCCTAAACTTGAGAAAACCATTAAATTACCTCCCACCACGTCTTTCGGAGCTTCAACCTCAGAAGTAGTGATATCATAATCCTGGCCTTGATCCCTTGGCCTCTTCTGAGGTAAGTTCCCTTGATGCTTATGACATTCATTTGCATAATGTCCCATATTTCTACAATTATAGAATTCCACATTGAAATCAACTTTCTTTCCATTTAAATCATGATCTTGGTGGAATTTTTCACCACACTTGTAACAGACTCTCATTCCCTTCAAGCAAGTATTGGGGTGTTTCTTCCCACATTTACTGCAGGAATGATATTCAACTTTTCCCTTCTTCCCCTTATTTCCATTTCCAGATTAATCAAGAGATATCTTCTTTTCTTGCTTTGCTTTAAAGTCATAAGAATTAGAGAATTACTTTTCCATCTTGATAGCACATGAGACAATATTTTCGTACGATGAGAAGGTTTGTGAGACTAATGCTCGACGGAGAAATGGTTTTAACCCATCAATGAAATGATCAATCTTAATTCATGGTTTACTTATATAATCTGCAGCATGCCTTTCTAACCTTGTAATGTTAGCCTCATACTTTGCGACATTCTCATCCTCCTTCTGCCTTAGACTCAGAAATTACCTTTCCATATCTGCTAGATGGTCATGTGGAAAGTATTTTTCTATGAAAATTTCCTTAAACTCTCTCTATTCCATACATGATACATCTTCATCTACCTTTATGTTTTGAATCAGCGACCACCATTGGTCGGCATCTCCAGTGAGGCGGTAGACTACCATGACAACCTTCTCCCTTTCGCTACTCCCCAAGGCATGGAATATTTTCTCTAAGTAGTTTATCCATTGCTCAGCTAGTAATGTATTTGATCCCCCATTAATTATTGGCGGTTGTTGCCTCATTAAGAGGTCTAACATTGATCCTCCATGTTGCAGATCAGGGTGCTCTATATGAGTAAGGTTATTATTCATAACCTGAGAAAGTTTCCCCAGTATGGAAATAAGTTGATCAGCACCAGTTGTATCTCTAGCTCCACAATAATTATCTTGAGCAGGAGGGAAATACCTACATGGAGTGCGTGCATTGATACGGTTTTTATTTCTCCCACTAGGCACCATTTCTAAAAAATGGCATAAACTAGATTAGTTTATGAATTAAAATACATAATTCCATACTTGTAAAACACTTAACATAAATTGAACTATTTATGGATATAATCCATAATAATAAAAATGTTTTCTTTGAGGAAGTATATACTCATAAGCC
The DNA here is from genome assembly GCA_963277665.1 of Viscum album. Classification (NCBI taxonomy): domain Eukaryota; kingdom Viridiplantae; phylum Streptophyta; class Magnoliopsida; order Santalales; family Viscaceae; genus Viscum; species Viscum album. The sequence goes on from OY728138.1 coordinate 177,865,984, forward strand.
CTTCATAATAGTTTGTAATGAAAATGATAATTATCCTAAGAATATCCCATGGGAGTGTCGTAACCAAGAGTGCAGCAAGGCTCGTTGTCGTGCATCAGTTCCCATTCGAGTCTAGCTCAAAGTGGTGTTTTCGGGTTTTACCCCTAGGTACATATGTGCCAGAGCCGCCTCTACCAGCTCATATCTAGACATGGATGTATTTCTTGGAAAACTCACAAAATCTCTATAATACCAAAATTCTAGGAAGTTCTTCTATACTAATCATCAAATTCTATCTTTGGGATATGTGCTCTAATCAGAGTTTATCTAAATCTAGCTTCCAAGGTTAGTACTAAACTGCCTCTGATACCAACTGTAATGCCCCGACCCCAGTTACCCAGAGTCGGTGCATTATTGCATAACATTGGCATGATCAAAAAAGATCAAGTCTCAAAAGACTGATTAGTTTAGTAGCCTTGGAAACACTAGATACATTCATAAATGTTACATTACATCATAAAGTGATAAACTACAATAACATAGTCTCCATTTTCCACACTCATATCCCATTAAAACTATCCCTGCAGGTCATTCTTAAATACTTCTTCACATCCTAAAAAAATTAAAACATTGAAAGGGGTGAGCTCAGATGCTCAGTAAGGATAACAATATAGCAGAAGCTTTCATAAATAAACATTAACATTTAATGCAATGTATAACTAAAACAAAAGCATTTTAAACTTGAACTTCAGCATAATATGGCAAAAATAAAATGAAATAATTCCATTTACATATTCACATGGATATTCTACTAATCAAATAATCACATGAAATATCAATAACCACTTTCATAATGATGGAATGCATAATTCCAGACTATCATAACCACGTATCCAAGGCCTCGTGCCAAGACTACAAATAAGATTTTGTCAAGGCCTCGTTCCAAGACACTAGTTTGTCTCATGAGACCTACCAATGAGATTTTTTTAGAAGATACATATGGTTAAAATTGCTCAAATATACTCCAGTGTTTTTCTGAAAACATTATGCAAGCTTCTGAAAACAAAATAACTGATTCTGAGTCTGCTCGACTAATTACAGGCCATGATGGGTCCACGCCCAATCCCTTCCTGTCTACCACACTCGAGAGTCAGGTTTTCTAAAAACATTTTTAAGCTTGCATTAAATACGTATACATTTGCACTAGATTTTCATATATTTGAGATAAATATCTCTCTCTTTTTTGAAATCATTTAAAAAAATTTAAGGATTGTGGAAGAAGCTAAAACTCAAATAATGGTCACGGCGGCGGAGAAGTCATTGTCGTCACATACATACAACAAAAAAAACATTCCTTTTTTTCATTTAGTAAAACACTTTGTATAAAAATATTTTTTTTGAATAAAACTAAAAGTCAAAGGGTTTTATACACCGTATAAATGAATGTTGTGTATAAAACAAAATATGCCTCAATGAAAGGATATTGAGACAAAGTCCCTTACAAAGATAAATTTTAAATAAAATAGATCAATTATGTGTATTCACTATAAGTACACATAAAGAAAGTAAAAATACAAGATAGTAAATAATAATATCATGACATAATTTGAATTTAGGAGATTAACCCCAAAGAATAGAAATTGGGTTATGAAGTTCCCTTACCTCGTGTCCGACTTGACGCGACCGCTCTTTAACCTCCTTAAAGTCGGGTAACTCTTTTTTGATTTGAGCCAAAGGATTCCTTGGGAAGAATTCTGCCCAATGTAAGGCTTATAGGAGTAATAGAGGGATGTTGAGAGAGTATTTTGGTAGATTTTGGCCAATATAAAAGGCTTTGATGGTGTGAATAAGGTGGTAGTGGTGGGGGCCTTTTATAAGAGGAGAGGAGGGGCACTCTTGGAAAGTCATGAAATGTTACCTTATTATATATTGAGTTTCGGATTTTAAAAGTCCCACACTTATATATTTCGAGGATAAGGTGATAAGGGTTCTAAATATACTCATCCAATAGGTTTTTGACAAGTTTAAGTCTTATATTTTACATTATATTTTCTTTTTATTTAAATCGTTAATTAATGATGTAATCGCTGGATCATCATGGTGTCATAAAATATTTAATTTATTTAATGTCTAAAAATTATAAAAAAAATATCATGATGTAGTAAACATTTTTTTCTTTACAACTAATATTTGTAGTAAAAAAATTACCTTATATAACCCCATGTAATAATTGTTTTAGTAAAACAACTCATGTTTGTGACAATTTTATTTTTACATTAAATAAAAAGTTATTATTGTCATTATCTTACCCAAGTGACTCTATGGGGTCCCCAAGTTGACCCGTGGATTTTCTTGGTCTTCCATGACTCATAAAATAAGTGTAGGACAATTTTCATGCACATTTCATATTATTATAACATTATCTTTACCTTAAATTTCATTAATTACCTTTAATAGCGATTAATAAAACATAAAAGTTACTACTCACCAAAAAATTATTTTAATCCCATTGAAAAACATTTTAAATACTAATTACAACCATATATGTTGGATTTTTGAAATTAAATTCATAGAAGTGGTAAAGTTTCATTTAAACGAAAAATCTGTTTTTAACTACCACTTAGTGGTTTCACTATTCATCAAAAATTGAAGTTTTTCAGAACAATGCCAAAATTTCACCCGAAGATATAATTGATATTCCAAATTCAAAAATGATGTCTATTTTAAAAAATTCTGAACATATAAGTTGCATTAGTTAATTTTATAATTAATCTCCACTGTCACAACAAATATCATGTTTTTAAGAAACAATATATATCAAAAGATTGACAATTGTTCATGTCCAATTTCAACGTTAAATTAATTATAATGACCACAATTGGATAAAATGGTAAAAATATATTCAAATTATACTTTCAAACCACTAAATAGTATAATTTATTACTATAAATTATTTTTATTAAAAAATTTGTTTTAAGTATTTTTCAATATTCATAAAAAATTGGAAGTTCTCAGAAAATTAAAAAAAATTAAACATAGGATAATTTCGATATTATGAATAAGAAATGAAGTCCATTTTGAAATATAAAATTTCTATTATTTTAATAAGTGGTTATTACTATTCATAACGGCTACTTCGATTAGTCGCGGTGTGTTAGAACTCGAACTTGCGTACAATGCAAGCTATTGCATTATTGAAAGAGAAGCGTATCGTGGAAGCTTGGGGTGTTACATTTATAGGATCATATTCTCATATTTCTCCTTCTCCGGGCCTGACCTAGGCTTTGGTGTTGATTCATCATCTAGAAGGGGAATTGATATTTGAACATCTTGTTGGATAGTCTCCAATAAGTGATTCACTCATGAGGATAATTTCATCATTTTAATTTCTATCAGTGAAACCATTTTAGGGAAATATAATATTCCCTATATCAATGGTATCCATCCATTTCTCTATTTTATTCAGATATAAGTCATGTTAAAAGTTGTTATTAGATGAGTGTTCTACCACAGGTACCAAAAAGGTTGTATATAAATTTTCCCCTAAAGACTAATTGTTTCGTATCTAGTTTCCTTTATGACACATGTTGGGAATTTTAGTGTTTCTCCTAAAATAAATTTAATTCCATGATTAAATTTTTCAAACCCAGTTAGGTTTCTATTTTATCACAATGTTGTGTTTAGAGGTTGTTTACCTTAACCTAGGCCACACATGATATGTCTTTATGTATTCCTCTATAAGATATACCACCCCGTTGGGTGTGTGTGAGGTCACTATCTTAGTGGAAACCCTACTATATTAATTAAGTTGTTATGAGAGGGATTATACCTCCTTTTCCATGTGATTACATGTTCATTAATTGTTAAATTACTTAAATGAAAAATGTGAAATTTTTTGGGTGAAATCATGGATTATATATGATAATGAAATTAGTTATTAAATGTTTAATTAAATGGTATATGAATTAATTAATGAAATGGTTGTAATTTCATTGGATTATAAGGATATTTTTATTATTTTGATTTATCCCATGTGGTTATGATACTATATTACATGACATGGGCCTCTAAATATCACTTAGAAATTTATCTTACATTGATCTAGATTTTTTGGATGCCTAGTAAAATTTTAATTAGGATATGGCTTTCTTGGGGCGCCTTGGACATGTTCATTGGACATGCTACTTGGGATCTGTCCAATTCATTATCATGTTTTCTATAGAGATGCTCCATTGAATTAATGAGTATTACTTATCCATTTATAGCATGGATCTGGTCCATTAATTCATGATATGATGAGGATTCATTATTCATTTATACATAAAATATGAACCTTCTGGGGTTGAAATGGGAAATCTCATCATAGTTTGTAGCTGATGATTTATATTGATTTATAGTTTTCCCATGTTTACAATTGCTTGTCTAGAGTAATAATTATTAGGCAAGACAGTATCACATTTACATGTATCACTCTTGCTTATTAATTTATATTGTTATTAAATGTTTTACAACATTTTTTCTTTTATACACATACAAGATTTGTTGTATACACCATTGGTTGTGGCCCACATAGTGTTATCTCACAACCAATTTGGTTCATCATTGGGTACTTAGGAAGGCCCTATGGATGTAGATAGGGACCAGGGAAAGAACCCACTTTACTATGCATGATTGATTACCCATAAGATAAGGGTAGAACAGGATGTAGTTACGCTCATGATTCTCTCTAGAGATTTTTCTTTTGGTATTTGTATATTTTGATACATGTATTGTACTGAATTCCTATTTCCATGTATTTCATGTCATTTTTGAAAGATAAATTACATACATATTTTTTATACGATATTTCCATTTAGTTTTTTCTATAGTTTTTTCCTAGATATTTATATACTCTTTCTAATGATATATATTTTTCTTATACTATTTATTCATATGACGACACCATTATACTATACACAATTTATGAGGGTATATGTAATGACCCATAACTTTATAAATAAAAATTTTCTTCTTATAATTATGTCATACATTATAAATAAAATAGAACCACATAGATAACACAAAAAAATATTATAAATGATTAATGAATGAAATAAGTGGCATTTTCAGAAATTAATGAACCTATACCAATGGAAAATTAACATAAACTTTGGAATAGTAATGTGACCCTTAGGAATAGTAATCATATCAAAAGAATAGTAACCTCCCCAATTAATGTATATATATATATATAACTATTCCATCTTAACAATGAAAATATGATATAATTATATCATTCAATAAGTAAATAAATGCTTTAAAAATGATAAAATAAGTGTTGATATTATTGTTAAACATAATTTCCTATTTTCAATTTAATCATTTATATAATTAATTAAAAAAAATATGTTCAAAAAATAGATTCATTAATTTTTATTTTGTTGTCTTATTATTATAACATAATTTTATGAGACCTTATTTAATTTTTTAAAGTGTTTTAAAATCAGTTATAATTTTATAATTGGTATTTTTAAAAGAAATGATTATTTTATTTAAGAATTAAATTTATCGTATTTAGAAAATTATTTTCATAAAATTGAATTTTTTTTGAATTCTATACATCAAAAAATGGTTCTAGTGAATTTTTGGGATTTTTTTAAATACATGAATTGTTGTTGAATAGTATCATATTATAATTTGTGATAAATGTTAAATACATGAATCATATATGATGCATGGCTGATATAATCCAATTATATCAAACTATACATAATTATATTAATATATTTCGTGATAATTCTCAAACTCATCTAATCATTGAGAAAAAATAATAATCTAATGAATAGAATAATGAGAAAACACACCTCTCATCTCTTATAAATATTACCCCTCACAACCTCTTCCCCTCACACCTCTAACACATTTTTACTTGTCAAAATTATGATAAAATATATTCTCAATACCCCCCACCATGTCTGGGATCCATTTGTCTCAACAAAATACCAAAAACAATCTCCCCAATGAGGCTCTCAAGAAGACAGATTCAAGATGTAAAATCCTCTTTTTTTTAAATTAATTTTCACGCTCTTCAATTTTCTTATTCTCTGCTCACATAACCTAATAAAAATGGTATGATAACTTAATTACCTTAGATATACTATAATTTTATTGTTAAAATGTTATAATACATCAAAATTTCATTCCCCTCTATTTTTTTCTCAAAATGGAAACATCGTCCTTGATGTGTTCATTTCTCGCATTCAAGGACGATGAGTTTTAAATATTCATTAATACCTTCAAGGCAGGTCATAAAACCATTTTTCTGGTTTTGAAATATTATAATAAATTTATTAAAATCCATTTAATTTTCTATAAATTGCTTATATTCATAATGTTAATTAATAAAACATAACTAGTTTGTAATGACCAAAAACCACCAAAATAATCTAAACGATTACCACTAACGTCTTATCTGGTTATTAATTCTCAACCAAAATAACCAAATGATTTATATAAAAATTTAATCTTATTTATTTTAATTAATAAAATATAACTTAATTTATAGACAACCATTATCCTTTTACATGATTTTCTGTAATTGTATATAGGTAAACCGATCATGAAAACCAAGGAAGCCAACTTCCACAAATGATGAAATTGAATCTCATAACTCATAAAAAGGTACATAAATGAACATAATAAAATTAGTATAAATAAAATAAATGTATAAAAGGATATTAATTAATTAATTAATGGATATAATCTGATTATCCAGGACATGAACATCATGTGTTGAACTATTTTTTAGATAAGGTAAGGGAATCTACCTGAACACCCATTTTTTTCCTTCAGGCTCTTTCTCTCTCTTTAACCCAATACAATGATTAATTATTTCTGATAACTTCTTATAAATTATGTTTCTATTTTCAAAACTCATGTATCTATATTATATCATCCTATTTTGATGGGTAGATACATGTTTTAAAAGGTTCCCCTCTCAATTCTACCTGATAAGCATGCCTAATTACTGGGAACTTCCCAACTTCTTACCCAATTTCAAGTGTAATCCATAATCTTTATTAAGACATAATTATTTTTAGAAAATAACATATTTTATCCTGACAAATTATCGTGATCAATTCTGGTTTTATATAAAATATTATGCATTTTCCACATTAAATTCTATTTATTATTTTCCTTAAACCGCACAAAAAAGTTTTATTTATAATGTTTCTTAAACATAATTTTTAGTTTTTTTTCACTCTATTTTGAGATCACCTATCATGATATATGCCTATTTTCTCATATAAATTTTCTTTTATGAGTTAAATCGTGGAATCCATTATGATATTACATTTTTATGCCTTTTGATGTGGCTATGATACCCAATTCATTCCATCGGCAACCCTTATGTTTATGTTGGATTCCTTAGGTATGAGTATTCATATGGAACACATATTCATGACCATGTTATAATGGGTTAACTCTTACCACATTCCAATGAATTGGGTAATGATTAGTTCCAAGATACATCATGTGTAATGGTCATGGTGGTTATCCTTGACTCATGCTTCATCTGCAATGGTATTGGTGGTTAGCCTTGACTCATGATCCATGTGAAATGGTCTTGGTGGTTAGCCTTGACTGGTTCTCCTCCATGTGAAATAGGCATTTACACATCCTTATTTTATGTTTTATGTTTTTCCACATATCCTATGATACCATGATTATATATGTTATTCTTTCTTATGTATATTCATGCATTTTTATTCCAACATGTTGTGCCCTATAACCCATGTGCTACACATTATTCATATGATTATTCCCTATATGGGAATTTTAGATCATCCTTTTGTTCATGTACTCTGCACGTTATCCTATGTAGATGTAAGGTCTCAAAGGATGTTAGGATACCATTATGGAGTTTAAATATAATATTTTTTGTACTATGTTTTTAGTTTTATGTACCTAATCAATAAAAGACACTAGTCTTTATGATCCTTGGTTTTATTTGAGGGTTAAAATTATGTAATAATATATTTGACGGGATAGGGCCACTATAGTTGGTATCAGAGAATGGTCTTGAAATTTTTCGAGATTAAGACTAGGGAATTTTAGTTATAACCCTAGGGATAATTCTATCACCATGGATATTCTAGATTGAAACATATGAAATCAAAAGATAGGATATGATTTCCATTTTAAAGGTTATCCTTCTATGTTCAATGTTTAGTTTTATATTATTATTATCTATGTATTCAAGCCATAATAATTATACCTTATTCTTTTTATTCAATGGATGGAAATAAGAGAACTCATGACAAAAATAAATGTAATTAGAAATGCGATGATTTTCTTATGAAATACCAAATACTATGGGAACAAGTGCACAAAAATTCATGAATATACTTTCTCAGTTGGTTCCTGTTATGAATTATAACATGAATCATGTTAAACAACCTCATTCTCTAAATAAAGATCAATTTTATGTCTAATCCATCATGCGACATAGGTCTACCATGTTTAGTGTTTTTTCTGATCCCTTCATCATAAAAAAAATTATTAACTCTATTGAAAATATATTATCTATCCTCCAATTATCATAAGAAGATAAAGTTATAATAGGAGTGTATCTTTCTGACGGGGAAGAGGATCAGTAGTGGGAACTATTCAAAAAAAAGTCCAAGGGTGAAATTGATTCCATGGAATGGGAATATTTGATGAAAATATTTCTCAATAAGTATTTTACCCAAACCCCAAACATGAGATAAAAAGGGTGTTCCATGGATTGGAGAAAAATGAAGATGAGTCTATCATGGTGTATGAGGAAAACACTACAAGGCTTGAAGGATACACCTCTAGATTTTTCATAAACATTGAATTAATGGTGGATCACTTCTTTATCATACTGAATAAGAGTCTATAAAGATCACTGGATATTTGAGACTTTAATAGCTATGATGATATCGTATGTTGTTCCCTTAAGGTTGAAATGATCAAATACTCACTGTGGTCTTGTTGGCCTGGCAATAAGAAGCATAAAATAGAGTATTATATGGGAGGATCAATAGATAAGTCCCATTATGGAATGAAAACCCATTATCACACATGTAAAAATATTAGGTACAAGTATCATGGGAACTCTCTAAAGTGAACCCAATGATTCTTCAAATGTAGAAGATATGGGAATCTGGCTATTGAATACCAAAGGGATATAAATAATCTAATAAATTAATAAGGAAAAAAAATTCAAATCAACACTTAGACATGTTGAGTCAATAGGGTTTTCCTTATGACTTTTCCATTCCTTCTTGCTTTGAAAATCACAAACACCTTATCTTTAAGCAAATATGTTTTTACCCCTGTTTTACTTCTATAATGAAATTTACCTCTCTCTCTCATTTTCATTGTTCATATCATTTTTGTCTTAAGTATAAAAATATGATTCATATCTATATTCTTGAAATTGTATAATACTTAGATATGAAGAATTCTGTTTCAGGATCCGAATTCTCATTCCGAATTCTCATTCAGAATTCTGTAATGAATTATCATTATGAATTATGATGATGAATTTTCATTACAAATTCTGATGACAAATTCTCATTACGAATTCCAATGCAGAATACTCATTACGAATTCTGTGATGAATTCTCATTACGAATTCTGTGAAGAATTCTCGTTACAAATTCTGTGCTGAATTATCATTACGAATTCTGTGATGAATTCTCATTACGAATTCTGTGATGAATTCTCATTACGAATTCTTTGATAAATTCTCATTACGAATTCTGTGATGAATTCTTATTATGAATTCTGTGATGAATTCTCATTACTAATTCTATGATGAATTCTCATTACGAATTATGTAATGAATTCTCATTACAAATTCTGATGAAAAATTCCCATTACGAATTCTAATGTAGAATACTCATTACGATTTCTGATGATGAATTATCATTACGAATTCTGATGATGAATTTTCATTATGAATTCTGTGATGAATTCTAATTACGAATTCTGTGATGAATTCTCATTATGAATTCTCTGATGAATTCTCATTACGAATTCCAGTGCAGAATTCTCATTACGAATTCTGTTTGTGAATTATGATTACGAATTATGTATATGAACTTTTATGAAGTTCAACACCAAATTCTTCTGATAAAAAGAATCTGAATATCTTTGTAATATAGACTCTGAATATAATTTTTGATAAGACTCTGAAATTTTTACTTACACTCAGATTTTTTTAAGTTTGTTATAAAACGGTTTTGTGCTTTCAGTTACACAAGTTTTGTTAGAAAATGATGTCGTCCGTTCTGTTTTTAACTAACCATTTGTTGAGTGACACATGTACAGGTCCGTCTAAAATTTAAGGAAAATATGATCGTTGGAGGAGGGATCCGACCATTGCTACCGAGCCTATAAATAGGAGCTCATTAGAAAGAGCTCAATAAGAAGTTGATCACTCTGGAGACCACACACTGTTAAGGTGATTTCTAGAGAGAGAATCTTTTCATGCCTTTTGTATACTGAACTGCTCCTTCAGATTGCTTCGTGCGACTCCGAATGTTAGTGATTACATTTGAGGGCTTCTGGGGAGAGGAATACTGAGGTGCTGACTATCTTGAAGTTCGAGGGCTTCCATGCTGAGGAACACAGAGGTTCCAATTACCTTGAAGTTGAGGTCTTGCGGGGATAGAAAGATAGAGACTCTAATCTTCATATCGAGGGATTACCTGGGTGGGGGTAAGACGGACTTTCTTGAAAGTATAAATCAAGGGACCTTTATCCAAGTTTGTTGGATACCCTTCTCATTAGGTTATAAGATTTATATCTTCTTAATTGTTTTTGTTACAAGTTTATCTTTTCCGCTGCATTTTTTATGTTTAAGAAAGTATAACCATCTTATACATCCTTACACTTGTGTACTCTGATTCAGTTAGATTCTACACGCTTTAAGGTAGAATCTCATATTGTAAACTTATGTTAAGTTTCATTTTCCGGATCCATATTTCCAGAACCGATTTTTTGGAATCTCTTTCCCAATTTAAGCAGGTGTATAGAACTATAATTTTTAACTTCATGCTTTTTCCCAATTTTTCAATTGGTGTTAGAGGTGTTGTGAATTTTCTTAGTTTAACTTTGTTAAACATAGATATTTCCTTGTTTAAGGAAATTTTTAAAGTGTACAATTCATCCCCCCTATTTTATATTTAGCATCTACATCATTATTTCGATCCAACAATTGGTATCAGAGCAGGTCTCTGAAATAATTATATTCACATATAAGTTTTTCTTGCTCAGTTTTTCATTGTTCTATATTTTTCTTTCTTAGGAATTTTCTCCTTTAATCTGAACTTTGGTTATTAACAAGTTTTTGTGTGGAAATATTTTTAAGATGGAAGGAATCAATTTTGGTACCATCAATAACCTAAATCCTACAAGAACACCAATTTCTGATGGCAATGATTACGAGTATTGGAGAGATTGAATGAAGGATTTTTTTATCAATACTGCAATAGAAAAAAAAAATTATGCTTATTGGAGGTTATCAAATTCCATATAAGGAAGTTAGTACTTTCATCAACAAAGAGAAGCATGATTATCAATTAAACTATAAGGTACGTAATACTTTATTATGTTCAATGACTAGGAATATATATAGCCAAATTTCTTCCTGTGAAGCAGCTAATTGTATATGGAAGAAACTCGAAGTTACACATTTTGGTACACCCAAAGTGATTGAGACTAGAAGATCCATGCTTAGAGCTGAATATCATGGTTTTAAATTTCCTTATGGAGAACCCATTTGTAAGGTGTAACAAATATTTATGACTATCATGAATATCTTATAATCTATGGGAGAGAAAGGTCTGGATGATGAATCCCTTATTGACAAGATCATTGATATTATGCCCAATGAGTGGGAATCAAAGAGAACAACTATTGATGAGAACGGGAAGGTTACTCAAATTTCCTTAGATGATTTGTTTGGAACTCTTCTCCAACATGAAAAGAGGACAAAGAGAGATGCTGACAACATCAAAAAAATGGGAATGGTAATGTTGCTTTTACTACAACATCAAATCACATGAAATCTAAGTCTCCTGAGAGAGTAACTAGATCCAAATCTAAGAAGGTTGTTATCCAATCCAAATCTAGTGAGAGTGATGTATCAGAGAATGAGTTAGAAAATCTTTCTCGAAGGATCAACAACATAGATGGAAAAAGATATTTCCAATCTAAGAATAAGAAGAAGGAAAGAAAATATAATAAAGATTCAGAAGTCACATGCTATGAATGCAAGAGAGCTGGACACATAAGACCTGATTGTCCTTTTCTCAAGAAGAAAGAAAGAAAAGAGAGGAATTTTGAAAGGAATAAGAATAAGTATTATAAATCTAAAGCTAAGAAAGTTCTGAAATCTAATGATACTTGTAGTGCCAGTGGTGGTGACTCTTCAGATTAATCATCGGATTATGAATCTTCTGGACAGAAGAATATTGGTCTAATAGCCAGATTTCTTATTAACAATCATTGCTTTATGGATAAGGTACACAATGCTAAATCATTGACCAATGTTTCTTTAAATTCTAATGATAGTGAATATTATAACTCTTCGGATGAAGAATCCTCTTCTGATGAAGAAAATACTTCACCTACCTATGAAGAAGTTTCTATGTTTGCGTAACTTCTTGAGATTGAGAATTAAAAATATAATAAAAAACTTGATAAGGCAAACTTTAGGAATATTATTCTTACTAAAGAAATATTAGATCTTTCTAAAGATCATGATAAAAAAAATGATGATTTTATAAGTATTTCAAAAAGTATTGTGGAAGTAAATTCTGAGAAGAATAAACTTTCAAAAGATCTAGAAAATGAAATTTTTAAGAAAATTGTTTTTGAGCCTAGATCTAGTTCCAAATCTAATGATTTTGAAGGTAAAAACTTGGATATAAAACTGAAGTCTGAAATATTTTCCTTAAAGAAGTGTTTGTCGAACTTTACCTTAGGTAAAGAAAATTTTGATAATATGTATTCACAAATAAAACCTTTAAGAAACAAGTCCGGATTTGGTTATACCCATGCTAAACCAATTTGTAGTAACAACTACTTTGTTCCTCAATGTGCCCCATTTTGTACCAAGTGTCAATGTGGTGGTCAATGGGAAACAAAACTTTCTTTAAACAAAACACAATCTTTAGGTTTTCATATGGCTTATTTTTATAAAAAGATGTGGGTACCCAAATTTTTCTTTCTGATATTTCCGGATCCAAGAAAGTCTGGATTCCGAAAACCTAACTTTTGTCTCATTTTCAAGAAAATAGGGAAATTACCAACAACAATACTTGGTACATTGATATTAGATGTTCCTGGCATATGACTGGTAACAAAATATATTTCAAAAATATTATCAAGACGAATGGAGGAAAAGTAAATTTCAGTGATAATTCTCAGGGAGAAATTGTTGGTATAGGTAATATCGTTCTTATTGGTAAAAATTTGATTTCAAATGTTTTGTTTGTTAAGGGTCTTAAGCATAGCCTCATTAGCATACGTCAATTATGTGATGAAGGATACCTTGTGAATTTTAGTAATGATAAGTGATAAGTACACAATTCCAAGGAAGAGTTTATTTTCTCTGCCCATAGGCAAGAGAATGTTTACACTTTGAACTTAAAATACATTAGGAGCCAAGACTTACCTTTCCTAAGTGCAATGGAAGATCATTCTTGGTTATGGCATAGAAGACTAGGTCGCTGTAACCTTGTATACTTATGTAAACTATCGAAGAAGAAACTAGTTAAGGATCTACCGGAGCTTAGATTTGATTCTTCTAAAGTTTGTGATCTTTGTCAATATGGAAAGAAAAATAAATATATTTTTAAATCATTCGGTGAAGTCTCAACAACTGATGTTTTACAGTTGGTGCACATGGATCTTTTTGGTCCAACACAAACTAGAAGCATTGGAGGAAAATAATATGTGTTTGTTCTAGTTAATGATTATACTAGATTTACATGGGTCTATTTTCTAGCAAAGAAGCCAGAAGCTTTTTCTTATTTGAAAAGTTTTAGATCCCATGTTAAAAATGAGAAAAACCTTCCACTAAATACTATTCATAGTGATCAGGGAGGAGAATTTCAAAATTCTAATTTTGAATCTTTTTGTGGTAGAAAAGGTATTACTCCCAACTTTTCAGCACCAAAAAATCCTCAACAAAATCATGTAGTTGAAAGAAGAAATAGAATTATTCAATAGATAACTAGAACCATGTTGAGTGAATATTCTATATCTAGACACTTTTTGGTTGAAGCTATAAGTACTTCTTGTTATACTATAAATCGAGTTTTGATTAGACCTTTTCTTAGTAAAACTCTTTATGAGTTATGGAATGGTAGAAAACCTAGACTTTCCTACTTCAAGGTTTTTGGTTGCAAGGTATTCATCCTGAATACTAAAGATAACTTACACAAATTCACACCAAAATATGATGACAGAATTTTCTTAGGTTACTCCACATCTTCTAAGGCTTATAGAGTTTTCAATAAAAACACTTCTACTGTTGAGGAAACAGTACATGTAAAATTTGATGAGTCTAATCCTTTTGTTTCTAAACTATCCCAACCTACATCCTCAGATGTGTTTTCAAAAACTAATTATCAACCTTTCTTAGAAGATCCTTCTGATAAGGAAAATTTTCTAGAAAATAATTCTGAAACATATACCCCAGAAGACTTTCAACCCTGTGTTGATGAACAGGTTTTACAAAACCCAAACCAGTTGTTTCTTAAGAATCATCCCAGTGATAGTATCATTGGTGATGTAAATCAACCTATGAGGACTAGAAGTTCCTTGAGTAATGAAGTATAAAATCTAGAATTTCTTTCCCAATTATAACCAAAAGGCACTGATGAAGCTTTAGGTGATGATGATTAGATCAAATCCATGCAAGATGAGCTAAACAAATTAGAAAGGAATAAATTCTGGACCTTGGTTGAAAGAACTATGGAAACTTATGTTATTGGAGTAAATTGGGTCTTAAGAAGTATGTGTGATGAAAATGGATTCATTGTTAGAAATAAATCTAGACTAGTTGCTATAGGCTATAATTAGCAAGAGGGAATATACTATGAATAAACCTATGCTCCAGTAGATAGAATTAAATCTATTCATATATTATTTTCCTTTATAGAATTATTCAATTTTAATCTTTTTCAAATGGATATGAAATGTGACTTTCTTAACGGTTATGTCTAAGAGGAAGTTTTTGTTGAACAAACTCCTTGCTTTGAAGACACAAAACATCCTGATCTTTTTTTAGACTTACCAAAGCTTTGTATGGACTTAAATAAGCCCCTCGAGCCTAGTATAATAGACTAATAGGATTTGTTATTCAAAATAACTATGTTAAGGGAAATGTAGATCCAACATTTTTTATAAATAATGATAAGAAAAATGTTTTGATTGTTCAAATATATGTTGATAAAATCATATTTGGTTCAACTCAACAGTCATTAACTGATTCCTTTGCAAATCTAATGAAATCTGAGTTTGAAATGAGTATGATGGGTGAGTTAACATTTTTCCTTGGTTTTCAAGTTTCTCAAAAACCAGAAAGAACCTATATATCTCAACATAAGTATATTAAAGATCTTCTTAAAAAGAATGGATTTGAAAACACTAAATGTATTCGTATTCCCAATGGTACCTCAAACACACTTGATATTAATGAAGTTGGGAAACCAGTGGATCAAACATCTTTTAGAGGTATGATAGGAAGCCTACTATACTTGATAGATAGTCGTCCAGAAATAATATTTTCAGTATGCTTATGTGCCAGATATCCATCCAATCCTAAGGAATCTAATTTAAAGGTAGTGAAAAGAATTTTTCGCTACTTAAAGGGAACCATGGATCTAGGATTATTTTATACTTCTGGAAATGATTTTATCTTAAAGAGTTTTTCAAATGATGACTTTGGTGGGTATAGAATGGATAGAAAAAGTACATCTTGAACTTGTCATTTCATAGGAGATTCGTTAGTTTCTTGGTCATGCGAGATGCAACACTCAGTATCACTTTCCACTGCTGAAGCTGAATATGTAGCAGCTAGAAGTTGTTGTGCTCAAGTTTTGTGGATGCAACACACACTCACAGACTATGTCTTGAGTTTTACTAAGACTCAAATTTTGTGTGATAACACATGTTCCATTGCCCTTAGTAAAAACCCTGCACCTCACTCTTGTCCAAAGAACATAGATATTAGGCATCACATTCTTAGGGATCACA
This sequence comes from Viscum album, assembly GCA_963277665.1. Lineage (NCBI taxonomy): Eukaryota > Viridiplantae > Streptophyta > Magnoliopsida > Santalales > Viscaceae > Viscum > Viscum album. Next base: position 177,882,244 of record OY728138.1, read on the forward strand.
CACAAAAAGGAGATATTATTCTTCAGTTTATCAAAACGCAAGATCAACTTGCTGATATTTTCACAAAATCTTTACCTTTCGATATATTTGAATACATTAAATAGAAGTTAGGAATGATAACCTTAAGGTAATCTTTATTCATTAACTTCCTGTTGAAATAATCTCCTAGCAGTAATAAAATCCTTTTTATAGGGGGAGTACATTTGTTTGTTATTTTTTCAAAAAAATTTAATAGTGATCTTTTCAAAAAAAATTGTAGTGATATTTTCAAAAAAAATTGTAGTGAGATTTTCAAAAAAAATTCGTAGTGAGCTTTTGAAAATTTTTTGTAATGAAATTTTCATACGGAAACATTCATAATGAAATTTTCGTACTGAAAGTTTCATAATGAAATTGTTGTACTGAAACCTTCGTAATGAAATTTTCATACTGAAACTTTCGTAATGAACTCTTTATACTGAAACTTTCATAATGAAATTTTCGTACTGTGAATTTTTGTAATGAAATTTTTGTACTAAGTTTTTTTTCGTAATGAAATTTTTCATATTCATTTTTTTTGTACTGAGTTTTTTGTAGTAAGATTTTCGTAGTCAATTTTTTTTATCAAGAAGAAAATCACCTATTACGAACAATCTTTCGAGCCAATCCAAAAGGTATGATTTCATTACTTAAGTCTTTGTAATAATTTTTTACTTGCTGGTATTTTCTTATGTGTTTTTAAATTATTTGGATTCTAGTTTTTGTAAATCTGAAGGTTTTTCTTAAAACCTTAAAAGATCAGAGTCAAGTTTTCCTTAAAGATTGTTTCTCAACCTTCAGATCAAATCTCAATGTTTCTCAACAATTCGATCAACCATGGAAGTTGAACCGTCGCCCCAATGCCTATATAAAGGGGACCCCCGAGGGTTGTCCCACAACGGATATCAAGCTATTGCATCTCAAAGCTATGTTCTCCTCACTTAAGGCCGATCCAATCTTTCCCAATCCCATTCTGATTTCTTCGGAAGAGTTCAGTTTCGAATGTCTATAGAATCCACTTATCAAGATATGTCAACTACGAAGCCCATTTCTATGTGGTTAGTTTACACGAAGAGGCTGGTGCATCCGAATTTCTACAAGTTTGATTCTATTATATCAAATAACATCAAACTCAATGGTTGGGAGGATGTATGATTATCAAAGCCAGTGAATCAGGATCCAATTTATACAGATTTTCTTGTGGAATTATATGAGTATGTTTCCTTTTATGAAGAAGATGGTAGAGAAAAATTTTATTTTAAAAGCTATGGTAAGACTTAGAAGATTTCTTTCACCAAGGCTGCAAGCTTGGTGGGTTTACCATATGATGGTGAAGCTGAATTTTGCTCACATAAGCTGCCGGATGAGCAAGGAAGTTTCAATAATGTGAAGGCCAAGGAATTCCATGGACTTAATGATATTAATACAACTATGATTGCTCATCTCTCTTCGAATAATCGGATTCTACAGCTATGGGTACAAGGTTTTTTCATACCGAGAAGGGGTGATAAGGATAATCTCAAGAAGAGTGATATATATATCCTATATTTCTTGGTAAATCTATGGAAGTTAAATTTGATGAGGAATTTTTTGATTATAGTTAAGAATATTAAAGAAGGGAATCTGAATGCTCATATTATAATGTATCTGGCCTTGCTTTCCAAGCTTATTATAAGGTGTCTTGATTCATTTAAAGTTTCTTCCACTTCCAAGAAAAGGAACTTCATGGTAATGCTGGTTAGTGATGATACGTTGAAGAGGATGAAAATGGATTTTTCTATTGAATCTAGAGAATTTTATTATTTACCATAGGAAGAGGCTGAGGTATCTTAGAAAGATCAACAAACTTCGGAACCATTAAAGAAATCTGGGAAGGCAAGGAAATTGAAGGAAGTGGAAGTTTCTGAAAAAACCCCTAAGTCTAAGGAAACTCAATCTGCACCCCCTAAACCCAAGAAACAAAATGATTATCCAGATGAGGTAGTTTCCAAGTGGATACAAGATATAGAAAAAAGAAAATAAGGGGATCCACAATTCGGATTGGACCCTGCTGAGGCTAAGGCCTTGAAAGAGAAATCGGTTGATGAATTAGAAAAGAAATCCAAAGATAAGAAGTTGAAAAATAAGATGTCATAGGAAGAGATTGTTCAATCTCTTCTGAAATCCACTGATGTACCATCTGGAATTTTACCCATTATGAAATCCTTTTTGGTTGAAGGTTTTCCTGGAACTCTGGGTGAGAAGACTCCGGAATATTCTAAAAAGAAGAAAGCTGAGAAGGAATTGATGCTGAGAGTTCAGAAGGTTGTGGAAGAAATTCAGCAAGCAGAGAGCAGTGGTGGCTCTAGTGATGTACTAAAAAAAGTTGAAGACTATCATGAGAAGGATAGTGCTTATGAGAAATTTTCACTCCAGACTTCCTAAGTCAGATCCTCAAAAATTCCCACAACTAGAGTTGACGAGAAAGGTGAAGAGGAAGTGAACAAGCCGTCTGAGGAAGAAAGTAACAATCATAACTTTATACAGCCTGAGGATGTTGAAGCTGGAACAGAGAAGGAGAAATTTGATGAAGATGAGATTGTTCAACTTTCAAAAAGTGAGCAAGAATCTCCGGATGAACAGGCCATTTCGAAAGTTGATAAGGGCAAGAAAGTGGTTATTGAGACTCCAACGAAAGATATTATAAGAAGGAAATAAGCTGGAGTATCATTAAAAAGGAAGCAGATACAGTCAGAAGAAGAACAATCTCCTATCAAAATATCCGATTCGGAGTCATTTGTCTTTGGACATGACTTTGTTGAACAGTCCCTAAAGAAGCTGGTGGAAATCATTCCGAATTTTCCATCAATAGAATCCAAATTCTAGATGATTTAGCATAACATAAATCAAAATTCAGACTTTGTATCCCTGGTGATGGATAGGTATGATAAGCTTGAGGCTGATCATGAAAACATTCTTATCAATTATGACGCTCATAGATTTTCTTTCAAGAAGATAACCAAGTGGTCTAAGAAATTTGTTCAAGTGATGGGAGAGATTGATCAATTCCAAGTATATTTTAAAGATGCTTTTGATGCCGAAGACTCAAAAATCAAGGATCTTACAAATTCTTTTGAGAAGAGGTTATCTCTTGAGCAGGATGTTCGGATGCAAGAGGTTAAAGATCATAATGGGAAGCTAAGTTCTCTTGTCCAGTACTACAGGGAAGAAATAGATATTCCAATTTAGTTGGATGAAAAGGTTTTAAAACAAGATGAAGCTCTTAAAGCTCAAGCAGTGGCTATGGAGGATCATGATGCAAGAATCATTGCATTAGAGAATCAAGTAGAAGAGGAACACAAAGAAATGAATAAGCTGAAGAGAATTGTCAAAAATGCTTATGCCTATGGAAAAAGAAACAAAATAGACCACTCTGATCTGTTGTTGTACTTTTTTCCTTGTCCTAGTTCTTTCCAATAGTAATGAAATTTTGGTTACTTATCTTTTCATTGGTTGCATGTACTAATATTTCAGGTACATTATTATCTTTTCCATTCCGTCAATTCTTTTTGAAAATCACAAAGGGGGAGAAGAAAAAAATTACTCAAAAGGGGGATAAGGAAGAATATAAAATGGAGAAGAAAAATTTCTAAGTAAAGAAGAACTATCCCTAAGGGGGAGCTTATATAAGGGGGAGTTTCTCATTAAAATTTTTTTCATTCCTATAATAATGAAAATTCCATTCTGGAAATCCATAATACAATCCTTAGAGTTCCAAAGCCTAAGAGGGAGTTAGTTGTATTCACTATCATCCATAAACTAAGGGAGATAAGCTTTAATTTCAAAGTCTAGAAATTTATTCTAAGCTCTTATATTATTTTTCATAAGGATGTTTGTGCTTTCAAAAAAGGGAGAGATTGTTGATTCAATAGGGTTTTATTTATGACATTTCCATTCCTTCTTGTTTTGAAAATAACATACACCTTATCTTTATGAAAATATTTTTTTACCCCTGTTTTACTTCTATAAGGAAATTTACCTATCTCTCATTTTCATTGTTCATATCATTTGTTTTCTTATGTATAAAAATCAGATTCATATCTAAATTCTCAGAATCGTATAATACTTAGATATGACTAATTCTGTTTTAGGATCTGAATTCTAATTCCGAATTCTGTAATGAATTCTCATTATGAATTCTGATGATGAATTCTCATTACAAATTCTGATGACGAATTCTCATTACGAATTCTAATGCAGTACTCATTATGAATTCTGTGATGAATTCTCATTATGAATTCTGTAATGAATTCTCAGTATGAATTCTGTGATGAATTCTCATTATGAATTCTCTGATGAATTTTCATTATGAATTCTGTGATGATTTCTCATTATGAATTCTTTGATGGATTCACATTATTAATTTCGTGATGAATTCTCATTACGAATTCTATGAGGAATTATCATTACGAATTTTGTAATGAATTATCATTACAAATTCTAATGATGAATTCACATTAAAAATTCTAATGTAGAATACTCATTAAAAATTCTGATGAAGAATTCTCATTACGAATTATGATGACGAATTCTCATTACTAATTCTGTGATGAATTCTCATTACGAATTCTGTGATGAATTCTCATTATGAATTCTTTGAAGAATTCTCATAACGAATTCCAGTGCAGAATTCTAATTATGAATTCTGGTTGTGAATTCTAATTACAAATTATGGATATGAAATTTTATGAATTTCGACTCCGAATTCTTCTGATCAAAAGAATACAAACATCCTTTTCATATAGACTCTGAATATAATTTTTTATTTGACTCCAAACTTTTTACTTACACTCCGATTTTTTATGTTTGTTATAAAATGATGTTGTGCATTCAGTTACACATGTTTTGTTACAAAACAATGTTGTCCATCCTGTTTTTAACTATCCATTAGTTGAGTGACATGTGTACAGGTCCCTCCGATATTTAAGGAAAATATGATCGTTGGACAAGGGAGCCGATCGTTGCTACCGAGCCTATAAATATGAGCTCATTTGAAAGAGCTCGATAAGAAGTGGATCACTCTAAAGACCACACGTTGTTAAGGTGATTTATAGAGAGAGAAGCTTTTCATGCCTTGTGTATACTGAACTGCTCATTCAGATTGCTTCGTGTGACTTAGAATGTTGGTGATTACATTTCAGGGCTTCCAGGGATAGGAAGACAGAGGTGTTGACTACCTTGAAGTTCAAGGTCTTCCTTGCTGAGGAAGACAGAGTTTCAAACTACCTTGAAGTTGAGGGCTTGCGAGGATAGAAAAACAGAGACTCCAATCTTCATATCAAGGGATTATCTGGGTGTGGGTAAGATAGACTTTCTTGAAAGTATAAATCAAGGGACTTTTATCCGAGGTTGTTGGATACCCTTCTCTTTGGGTTAAAAGATTAATATCTTGTTACTTGTTTTTGCTACAAGTTTATCTTTTCCACTGAATTTTGTATGTTTAAGAAAGTATAACCATCTTATACTTCCTTACACTTGTGTACTCTGATACAGTTAGATTCTACATGCTTTAAGGTAGAATCTCATATTGTAAACATTGGTTAAGTATCATTTTCTGGATCCATATTTCCAAAACCGGTTTTTCAGAATCACTTTTCAGATTTAAGAAAGTGTATAGAACTAGAAGTTTATGACTTCATAATTTGTCCCAATCTTTCAATTGGTGTTAGAGGTGTTGTGAAATTTATTATTTTAACTTTTTTAAACTTAGATCTTTCCTTGTTTATGGGAAATTTTAAAATGTACAATTCACCCCCCCCTCTTGTATATTGAGCATCTACATCATTATTTCGATCCTACAAGACAATGGTGTATTATTTCAACTACAAGGAAGATGAGAATTATGTGAACCATTTCTCTAAACCAAGGGTTATTGGAGTTAACAAACTACAACCTCCAAGGTAGAAAGCAAGTGAATATTGTATCACTACTACTAAGTTGGAGCCTAAAAATGATGTGGTGATATATTTTCTGGTTATTCATTCACGAATAGTTAATGTGATATTTGAGTATTGTTCTATGAATTATTTCATATCTTTCATGTTCAGTAGAACTATTCAAACACCACCTCAAAATATGGATGTTTCGTTATCTATGATAATAGAAAATAGGGATATTATTACATTCAAAGTATATAACTCCTCCTTGGTTTATTGTTCTAGACTGAACCACCCAAAAAATAATTGCTTACTTCCATTGGTGGAGTTTTTTTCTATTTTGGGCATGGATTATATATCATTATACAAAGACAACATCAAATGTAAAGAAAGGTAGATCACTCTTCACATCCCCAAGGATCCTCCAATTTTGTACAAGTGTAAGGAGGAGGATCGATATTCTTTATAATCATCATCTCAAGTGGGGATATTATTACCTTATAAAAAACAATATCTAGCTCAAATGATTGAGACATTAGAGATAATCATGCATGATTAAATTCTCATTTTAGGGACTACATTGATTTGTTTATGATGAATTTCCTAGTATTCCTCCTTATTGAGAAGTTGAGATCTCAATTGACCTTATCCTTAGATCTCTACGTATATCAATGAAACTGTATTGAATAGACATAATTTAATTTGACGAACTAAGGAGAAAATTTAAAGCTAATCTAGATAAGGGTTTTATATGCCAAATTGCTTCACTATGGGGTGCACCATTCATCTTTATCAAGAATACGGAGAGATTGATGTTCCTCTATAGAGATTATCATGAGCTCAATAAAATCATAATAAAGAACAAGTATCCTATTCCATGGATGGATGACTTTCTTTATCAGCTAGATTGGGCTAGTTTTTTATCTAAGGTGGACCTTCAGTTGAGTTATCACCAATTAATTGTGATTAATGAATATATTCCCAAGACTGACTTTTGAAAATGGAAAGGAAACAATGAGTTCATAATGATTACTTTAGGAAACAATAATGCCCCATAAATATTCCTAGATATAATGAATAGTGTCTTTATATATTACCTCAACAAATTTATTGTAGTTTTTATCGATGATATTATAAAATACTAAAAAGGAAATAAGGGGAATGTGGAACATTTAAATACTTCGCTGAAGATTTTGTGATGGGTGAAACTCAATGAAAATTATAATAAATGTTATTTCTAGATGAAATAGGTAACATTATAGGGGCATGTAACCACTAGAAAGGGATTATTTATAGACCCTTACATGGAAAATTAAATCAAAAAGTGTCCCAAAATTTGTAATTGTGATCTATTGTTTCAATGGACTATCTCGGTATCAACTTCAATTTGTGAAGAACTTTTCATGATTTTCAATCCCAATAACCAAGCTTACTTTAAAGGGAGTAATGTTTGTTTAGAATAGTGAATGTGAAGACTACTTCAAAGAGTTGAAATAGAGGCTAGTCGTTGCACCAGTACTCACACTGCCGACATGTGGGAGCTATTTGTGATGTACAATGATGTTTCAATTAAGGAATTAGGTTGTGTACTAAATAAAAATGATAAGCTGATAGCTCACACCATAAAGATGTCTAAAATCTATGAAAAAAAATATCCTATTCATGATCTGGTGTTGCCAGTAGTGATATTTTCATTGAAAATCTAGAGGCATTATCTCTATGGGGACAAGTGTGATATATATACTGATCAAAAAATCCTTAAACATAAATTGACACATAAGGAGCATAATATTAGATAGTGATGATGGTTAGAGCCCACGAAATATTATGACATCATAATCCACTACCATCCTGGTAATGAAAATAAGGTGGTGGGATGCTCTATGTAGAAAAGATCATGCGTCCTTATCAATTATGAGAATTTAAAAGGATCCAATCTTCTTAGACATATAATGGATGTACATGGGAATCGTTAAGGATGGAACATCATCAATCAGAGAATCGGGAAGGAAAGAACATCATCAAACCTTTCTCGAATGATTTCTCAACCATACCTTATATGGAAAATAAGGGATGCTCAATGAAATGATGTGTCAATATAAAAAAAGGTTGGAAGCTATCAGAAATGTGAAATCCCCATATCTAAATATTGATGAGGATAATTCATATTATTCGGGCCACAAATATGTGTATCATACAATTTAGAGATAAAGAAAAAACTTCTGAGTGACACACATTTCACAAACTTCTATATTTACCTAGGGATCACCAAGATTTATCGAGATAATTTGAGAAAACTAATTGGTGGGAAAATATGATGAAGTAGATCAATGAATATACATCAAAGTGCTTGGTATGTCATCAGGTGGAGGATAAAAGTCAAAAGTCACAATGTATGATGAAACAATTACCCATACCAACATAGAAATGGGAAAACATCACCATAGAAATTTTTATTGGACTTCTCAATAAATCCATTGGAAAAAAATGATATATGGGTTGTTAAGGATCATTATATAAATAAATATCACATTATCAAAATTGAAAGGACTTCTCACCTGATCAACTTTCATGAATATACATTATAGAGGTGGTAAGCCTACATGGAATACCACTATTGATGATATCTGATAGAGATTTAAGATTAACCTCCATGTTCTTGATAAATATATAAAAATTCTATAACCAATGAGATGAAATTCAGTATGACATATCATCCTAAAACTTATGGTCAATTTGAGAAAATGATTTAGACAAAGCAGGAAATTTTGAGAGCATATACTATGGACATAAAGGGAGGATGAGATTATCATCTATTTTGAGTTGATTTCTCTTACAACAATAGTTTACACTCAAGTATTCAAATTGATTCACATTAAAACCTTTATGGGAAAAGATTTATAATTCTAGAATACTGATATGAGGTTAGTGAACATAAGATTTTAGGACCAAAAATGGTTAATGAAATGGAGGAAAAGGTGAAAACCATTCAAAAGAACATCAATGCAGCCAAAAGTTGATAGAAGATTTATACATAAAATCATCAATGTGACCTAATGTTTAAGGTTAGAGATATTATATTTCTATTTATATCAATATAGAAGGGGATCATGAGATTTGGGATGAATGGAATGTTAATTCCTAGGTATGTCAACCCATTCATGATTCTTCATCATGTCAGAGCTACGACCTATCAACTAGTACTACCACCATCTATGTCTCAAGTACAAGATGTATTCCACGTATCCCTCTTAAGAAAGCACATATAAAATCTTTCACATATTCTAAATTCATAGGTGGTACTGTTATAAAATGAAATCTCTTACAAGGAGCAGCCGATGAAGATATCAGATCACAGAGAGAAATTTATACAGAAAAAGACTTCTCACATGGTCAAAGTACTATGGTAGAAAAATAAGTATGAATATGTTACAAGGGAATCATAATATGTAATGAAGGATAAGTACCCTCACCTATTTCTCCCTTAGTTGTAAAACGAAACTTCAAGGGTAAAATTTTATAAGGGGGGAAGAATGTAATGACCTAGAATTTTATCAATGGAAATAACCTTCTTATAATTATTTCATATAGTAGAAATCTCATAAAACCCTATATAGAACACAATACAAATATAATAAATGATGAATGGAAGAAATAAGTTTCATTTTCATAAATTAAAGAACTTATACCGATGGAATAGTAACATGAGCATTGGAATAGTAATGAGACCCTAAGGAATAATAATTTTAACACCCCAAGCTTCCACGATAAGCTTCTCTTTCAATAATGTAATAGCTTGCATTGTACGCAAGTTCAAGATTCTAACACACCACGACCAATCCAAGTAGCCGTTATGAATAGTAATACCCACTTTATGAAATTTTATAAATTTTATTATTAAAATTGGACTTCATTTTTGGATTTGTAATGTTGAAATTATCCTAATTTGAATTTTTCGTTTTTTTCTGAGAACATCCAATTTTTTATGAATGGTGTAAAATACTAAACTTTAATTAAAAACATCTTTTTTAATAAAAATAATTTATAGTGATAAATTATAATATTTAGGGGGTTTAAAGTATAGTTAGAATATATTTTTACCATTTTATCCAATGGTGGCCATTAGAATTAATTTCACTTTGAAATTAGACATAAACAATTGTTAATCATTTGATTGATATTCTTTCTTAAAAACACGCTATTTTTTTTGACAACAGGAATTAATTATAAAATTAATTAATGAAACTTATATGTTTTGAATTTGGTAAAATAGAAATCATATTTGAATTTTTAATATCAAATATAGCTTAGGTTGAATTTTTTGTATTTTTCAGAAAAACATCAATTTTTGATGAATAGTGAAACCACTAAGTGGTAGTTAAATAAACGAATTTTCTGTTTAAATGAAATTTTACCACTTATTTGAATTTAATTTAAAAAATACAACATACATGGTTGTAATTAGGAATTAAAATGTGGTTCAATGGGATGAAAATAATTTTTGGTGAATAGAAACTTCTGAGGTTTATTAACCGCGAAAAGAGGTAATTAGAGTAATTTAAGGTAAAAATAATGTTATAATAATATGAAATTACCTTGAAAAATGTCCTACTCTTATTGGATAACTCATGGGAGACCAATAAAATCCATGGGTAAATTTGTGGGACCCCATGGAGCCACTTGGGTAAGATAATGACATTAATACCTTTTATTTAACGTAAAAATAAAAATGTTACAAACATGTATCTTTTTACTAAAAAACTTTTACAAGGGGTTATACAAGTTATGTTTTCGAATATAAATATCCATTTGAAATATAAAAATATTTCCTACATCATGGTAATTTTTTTATTATTTTTAGACATTAGATAATTTAAATATTATATGACACTATGATGATGCAGCGATTACCTCATTAATTATCGATTTAAATAAAATGAAAATATGATGTAAAATATAAGAAATACACTTGTCAAAAACCTATTGAAAGAGTATATTTAGAACCCTTATCACCACATCCTTGAAATATATAATTGTGGGACCTTTAAAATCCTATACTCATTATATAATAAAGTAACATTTCTTGACATTCCAAAAGTGCCCCTCCCCTCCTCTTATAAAAGGCACCCACCTCTACCACCTTATTCACACCTTCAGAGCCATTTGGATCAGCCAAACTCTACATAAATAATCTCTCAACTTCACTCTCTAACTCCTAGTTGCCTCGCTTTGGGAAGAAGTCTTCCCAAGGAAGCCATTGGCTCAAATCAAAAAGAGTTACCTGATTTTAAGGTAATGTATTCTCTTATGTTCTTTTGTATTATTTTGATTATCCAACACCTTAAACACTTTTTATTACTTTCTTTTGTAAAATACCTAGTGTCTTAAACATACTAGGATGTTTTATGAGAATTATTTTATTTACACTTAAACACACCTTCGTCTAATGGTTAAAGAACATACTGTTTCTGTGGGTGGTGAATTACTACCTCACGAAACGATGATTGTTCAATTTTCTTTTAACACCTATCATGGTGGCCATTAAGATGTAACTAAATTTATACATGATATATATTATGTTTATTGTTTCCTTATTCTTCTGTATTTTTCATTTATGTCATACCTTTATGATTTCCATTATAGGTAAACGCAATAATTTCATTTTAGGAAGTGCGGACTACCGCCCCCTCAAAGTGATTTCAATCGTTAATGCCATATGTGGTACGTATAAAGGATGAAGTAAATGATATTATATATGATAATATATTGGAATTATAATATACCTTTATATAATTATGATTTCATTCCATTAAATACGAAATAGAAATGAAAGTAGCGTTCATGCGTACGTATGACTTACCGTCTCCATGAACGGTTCATTTCATTTCTTACATCTAAATGTTATGTACTATTATAAGTCCATATATATAATGGATATATATGATATATACTACATCTAAATTATGAATATAATTCTGTAATTATAATATATATATCTCTCATTTAGTTTTAATTCCATTAATATGTCAAAGAAATGAAAGTAGCGTTCAAACGTACGTACGGCCTACCGTCTCCATGAACAGTACATTTCATTTTTTTATCTCCAAATGTTATGGAATAATATAAAATGAATATATACTGAATATATATGATATTTAAATCATTAATACTATTCTAGAGTTGATTCACTTATAACTACATGGACAATTCTTTTCAAACAAGTTCATTTTTGACTCAAGTACCATGGATCAACAAAATGGCCGTTATTAAATTAAATTATTAAACAATGTTCAAAACATTGTAATAAGTGATTTAAAAGGAGTAATGAAATTGAAAAGGTTCTTAAGAAAATATAAATTAACTATAGTTTATTATTCATGAGATTAAAGAACGATCGAGTCATGTCGGACACGAGGTAAGGGACTTTGTCTCAATCTCCTTTCATTGAGGCATATTTTGTTTTATACACAAATTTATTTTATACAGTGTATAAACCCCTTTGACTTTTACATTTATTAAAAAAGAATCTTTTTTATATGAATCATTTTACTAAATGACAAAAGGGAATGTTTTTTTGTCGTACGTATGTAGTGACAACGACTTTTCCGACGCCATGACCATTATTTGAGTTTCGGCTTCCTCTACAAGCCATATATTTTTAAATGAAAAATAAATACCAAGTTTTAATTTTCTTTTATTTTGGTATTGAAAATGGTTTTGACGGTGTTTTTATAACATCAATGTGTTGTATTGATATATTGTGATTCAAATGTGGAAATGTTATGTTTCCTTTATGCATGTTTTATGTGATATGATTATGTTATGGTTTATGATATGTTTAATCATTTTCATATAAGGAATGCATTGGACTTAATAAGTGACAGGTGGAGCCCGCTATAGCTCCTCGATGCATCAGTAGGTCTCATGAGACAAACTAGTGTCTTGGCATGAGGCCTTGACAAAGTCTTATTTGTAGTCTTAGCACGAGGCCTTGGATATGTGGTTATGATAGTCTGGAATTATGCATTCCATTATTATGAAAGTGGTTATTGAAATTGCATGTGATTATTCGACTAGTAGAATATCCATGTGAATAAGTAAACAAAATTACTTCATTTTATTTTTTCTATATTATTCTGAAGTTCAAGTTTAAAAGGATTTTGTTTTAGTTATACAATTCCTTAAAAGTTTATGTTTATTTATGAAAGTTTCCGCTATATTGTTATCCTTACTGAGCATCTGAGCTCACCCCTTTCTATGTTTTATTTTCCCAGGATGTGACGAAATATTTAATGACTGACCTGCAGAGATAGTCTGAAGGGGAATATGAGTGTGGACTATGGAGAATATGTTATTGTGATTTTTCACTTTATGATGTAATGCAACATTTATGAATGTATCTAGTGTTTCCAAGTCTACTAAACTAATCGGTCTTTATAGAATTGATATTTTGTGATCATTCCAATGTTACGTAATAATGCACTGACTCTGGGTAACTGGGGTCGGGGCGTTACAGGTGGTATCAGAGGCAGTTTAGTACTAACCTTGGATGCTAGATTTAGAAAAACTCTGATTAGATCACATAGCACTATGATAGTCTTTGAGGATTAGTATAGATGAACTTCGTATAATTTTGGTATTGTAGAGATTTTGTGAGTTTTCCAAACAATACATCCCTTTCTGGATATGAGCAGGTAGAGGTGGATCTGGAACATATGTACCTAGGTGTAAAACCCAAAAACATGGCTCTGAGCTTGACTTGAATGGGAACTGGTGCACGACAATGAGCCTTGCTGCACTCTTGGTTACGACACTCCCGGGGGATATGTTTAGGATAATTCTCATTTTCTTTACAAACCATTATGAAGTGTTTATGAGTATATAAATCCTCAAAGAAATCATTTTTATGATTATGGATTATATCCATAAACTCTTCAATTTATGTTAAATGTTTTACAAGTATGGAATTATGTATTTATATTCATAATCTGATCTAGTTTATGCCATTGTTTAGAAATGGCGCCAGGTGAAAGGAATGGAAACCATATCAATGCATGCACTCAGTGTAGGGATTTCCCTCTTGCTCAATGTAATTATAATGGAGTTGGTGATACAACTGGTGTTGATCATCTTATCACCATACTGGGACAACTCACTCAGGTTATGAATAATAACTTTACTCGTATGGAGCACCCTGATCCGCAACGTGGAGGATCAATGTTAGACCGCTTCATGAGGCAACAACCATCAGCATTAAGTGGGAGTACAAATCCCTTAGTAGTTGAGCAATGGATAAATTCCTTAGAGAAAATATTCCATGCCTTGGGGAGTAGTGAAAGGGAAAAGGTTATCATGGCAGTTTACCGCCTCACTGGAGATGCTGATCAATGGTGGTCATTGATTCAAAATACAAAGGAAGATGAAGAAGTATCAAGTATGGAACAGATATAGTTCAAAGATATTTTCTTTGAAAAATACTTTCCTCATGACCATTGAGCAGATATGGAAAGGAAATTTCTGAGTCTCAGACAAAAGGAGGATGAGAATGTCGCAAAGTATGTGGCTAACATTACAACGTTAGCGAGGCATTTTGAAAATTATATACATAACCCAAGAAGTAAGATTGATCGTTTATTTTATGGGTTAAAACTATTTCTCCATCGAGCTTTAGTATCGCAATCTTTGTCAACATATGAAGATATAGTCTCATGTTCTATCAAGATAGAAAATAAATTCTCTAAATCTTATGACAATAAAGTAAATCAAGAGAAGAAGAGAATGGTGGAACAAGAGATAGATAAAGTGAAAAAGGGAAAGAATGATTTTCCATTATGCGATAATTGTGGGAAGAATCACCCCGGTACTTGCCTAAAAGGAATGGGTGTTTTTTATAAATGTGGCAAAAAAGGTCACCAGGATCGTGATTGCAAGGGAAAGAAAGAGGTTGTCAATGCTGAATGCTACAATTGTAGAGAAATGGGGCATTATGCAAATGAATTCCCTAATCTCTAAGGAAACTTAGCTCAGAAAAGGCCAACGGAGCAAGGCCAATCTTATGCTGTTACTACAGTTGAAGTGGAATACTTATTGTATTTGTGTTTTTGGACTCAAGAACTATATTATTGTTAGAATAATAATGTGATATATATGAGAATTGTACTGTATTACTTGTTGTTTTCATTAAGGTTTTAATATGATGAAGGTAATCATATTTTTATTATGTGACAATAAGAGAATCATTACTTTGATTGGGGGATCTGATGAATTGATTTTGGAATTTAGAGACCTTTTAGAGAAAGTCTGGATATATGTATTTTAGATAACTATAATGGTTGGAATGGATTAAGTTTAACTTTTTATAGTATTGTTTAAGGTTAAAACATTTCTGAATAATATTTTTGGAATATTATAATACTATAGTTTTAGGAAAAGGACAACCTGCAGGTCGGGGGATAACCTGTCGCTTCAGACAAAGCTGTAGGAATCGAACCCACAACCATAGTGCGAAGGGCCTTTATTACCAACAACTAGCCTACATGAATTATCTGGTTATTAAAAAATAGTTTTCTTAATCTAAATGGTATGTGTTAATATTTTGAACCTTGTAAGATTAGGATAAATATAATATTTTTTAGTTATATTATCTTTTTGAGTGAAAGATGAGTTTGTGGTAGAAATCAGTTGAAGGTTGAAACTCTACTTGTCAAGCATATATATATATACCTATCTATTATTATATGAATAAATTAATTCTTAAAATTTAGGGAAGGGATATTAAAACAAAAAATGTGTTTTCCAAATACCTTATGTTTTTTTGAACTTATGATATTTTAAATCAACATAGATTGAAGTCTTTGAGGCCCTCAATTTTACACTTGTTTATGATTAATGACCTCAATCACTCCCTATAAATATTTATGTTTTCCCTACAATTATTTGTCTCTAATTTCCACCAATGCTCTCCTAATCGAGATCATAATTTGGTGGTGACTTTTTCATTTCCCTTTCCCTCTTATTAAGGCTAAATTTTATTAGCCTTATTTCTGATGTGGGTTTTCCACAAAGGTATTTTCTATTTTCAAACTTTTATTTTCGAAGAACATTTTCAAATTGCAAGGACACTATTTATTGAAAGATGGGAGAATGTAACACCCCAAGCTTCCACAGTATGCTTATCTTTCAATAATGTAATAGCTTGCATTGTATGCAAGTTTGAGATTCTAACACACCACAACCAATCCAAGTAGCCATTATGAATAGTAATACCCACTTTTTTGAAATTTTATAAATTTTATTATTAAAATTGGACTTTATTTTTGGATTTAGAATATTGAAATTATCCTTAGTTTAATTTTTTGTTTTTTCTGAGAACATCCAATTTTTTATGAATTGTGTAAAATACAAAAATTTAATTAAAAACAACTATTTTAATCAAAATAATTTATAGTGATAAATTATATTATTTAGTGGTTTTAAAGTATAATTAGAATATATTTTTACCATTTTATCCAATTGTGCTCATTTGAATTAATTTCACTTTGAAATTAGACATAAACAATTGTCAATCTTTTGATTGATATTCTTTCTTAAAAACACACTATTTGTTTTGACAACGGGAATTAATTATAATATTAATTAATGAAACTTATATGTTTTGAATTTGGTAAAATAGACATCATATTTTAATTTTCAATATCAAATATAGGTTAGGGTGAATTTTGGGTATTTTTCTGAAAAACTTCAATTTTTGATGAATAGTGAAACCACTAATTTGTAGTTAAAAACACCGATTTTTTGTTTAAATGAAATTTTACCGCTTCTGTAAATTTAATTTCAAAAAAACTACTTACATGGATGTAATTAAGAAGTAAAATTTGGTTCAATGGGATGGAAATAATTTTTGGTGGATTGTAACTTTTGAGTTTTATTAACCGCGATTAGAGGTAATTAGAGTAATTTAAGGTAAAAATAATGTTATAATAATATGAAATTACCTTGACACATGTACTACTCTTATTGGATGAATCATGGGCGACCAATAAAATCCATGAGTCAATTTTTTGGACCCCATGGAGCCACTTGGGTAAGATAATGAGATTAATACCTTTTATTAAAAGAAAAAATAAAAATGCCACAAAATGTATTGTTTCACTAAAAAAAATTTACAAGGGGTTATACAAGTTATATTTTTGACTATAAATATAAATATTAAATCTAATGATATTTCCTACATCATGGTAATTTTTTTATAATTTTTAGACATTAAATAATTTAAATGTTTTATGACACCATGATGATGCAGGGATTACCTCATTAATTAACGATTTAAATAAAATGAAAAGATAATGTATAATCTAAAACTTAAAATTTTCAAAAACCCATTGGATGAATATATTTAGAACACTTATCACCTTTTCCTAGAAATATATAATTGTGGGACATTTAAAATCTGAAACTAATTATATAATAAAGTAACATTTCTTGACTTTCCAAAAGTGCCCCTCCTCTCCTCTTATAAAAGGCCCCCACCTCTACCACCTTATTCACACATTCAGAGCCATTTGGCTCGGCCAAAATCTTCCAAAATACTGTCTAAACTTCTATCTCTTACTCCTAAAATCCTAACATTGGGCAGAAGTCTTCCCAAGGAAGCCTTTGGCTCAAATCGAAAAGAGTTACCCGATTTTAAGGTAATGTCTTCTCTTATATTCTTTTGTATTATTTTGCTTCTCCAACACCTTAAACTCTTTTAATTACATTATTTTGTTACAAAAAAAGTATATTAAATATAATAGTATGTTTTTATGATAATGATTTTATTTATAATTAACCAAACCTTCATCTAATGGTTAAAGAACATACTGTTTCTGTGTGTGGTGAATTACTACTTCACGAAACAATGATTATTCAATCTTCTTTTAACACCTTTAACGGTGGCCATTAAGATATAACTATATTTATGTATGATATATATTATGTTTATGTTTTTTTTATGCTTATATATTTTTAATTTATGGCATACCTTAATGATTTCCATTATGGGAAAACACGATAATTTCATTTTAGGAAGTGCAGACTACCGCCCCCTCAATGTGATTTGAATCGTTAATGCCATATGTGGGACGTATAAAGGATGGAGTAAATGATATTATATATGATATTATACTGGAATCATAATATACCTTTATTTCATTATGATTTCATTCCATTAAATATGAAATAGAAATGAATGTAGCGTTCATGTGTACATACAGCTTACCGTCTCCATGAACGGTGCATTTCATTTCTTAACTCTAAATGTTATGTACTATTAAAAGTGCATATATATAATGGATATATATGATATATATTACATCTAAATTATGAATATAATTCTGTAATTATAATATATATATATATCTATATCTCATTTTGTTTTAATTTCATTAATATGACGAAGAAATGAAAGTAGCGTTCATGCGTACGTACGACCTACCGTCTCCATGAACGGTGCATTTAATTTTTTTATCTCCAAATGTTATGGAATAGTATAAAATGAATATATACTGAATATATATGATATTTAAATCATTAATACTATTCTGGATATGATTTACTTATAACTACATGAACAATTGTTTTCAAACAATTTCATTTTTGACTCAAGTACCATGGATCAACAAAACGATTGTAATTAAATTAAATGATTACACAATTTTCACAACATGGAAATAAGTGATTTAAAAAGAATAATGAACATGAAAAAGGTTCTTAAGAAAATATAAACTAAATATAGTTTATTATTCAGGAGATTAAAGAACGATCGAGTCAAGTCAGACACCAGGTAAGGGACTTCGTCTCAATCTCCTTTCATTGAGGCATATTTTGTTTTATACACAACATTATTTTATATGGTGTATAAACCCCTTTGACATTTACATTTATTCAAAAGAACTCTTTTTTATACTAATCATTTTAATAAACGACAAAAGGGAATGTTTTTTTTGTCGTACGTATGCGGCGAGGATGACTTCTCTGCCGCTGTGACCATTATTTGAGTTTCGGCTTCCTCTACAAGCCATAAATTTTTTAAAAGAAAAATAAATACCAAGTTTTAATTTTCCTTTATTTTGGTATTGAAAATGGTTTTGACAGTGTTTTTTATTACATCAATGTGTTGTATTGATATATTGTGATTGAAATGTGGAAATGTTATGTTTCCGTTATTCATGTTTTATATGATACAATTATGTTATCGTTTATGATATGTTTAAACCTTTTCATATAAGGAATGCATTGGACTTAATAAGTGACGGGTGGAGCCCGCTATAGCTCCTCGATGCATCGGTGGGTCGCATTAGACAAACTATTGTCTTGGCACGAGGCCTTGACAAAATCATATTTGTAGTCTTGGCACGAGGCCTTGGCTACGTGGTTATGATAGTTTGGCATTATTCATTTCATTATTATGAAAGTGGCTATTGATATTGCATGTGATTATTCGACTAGTAGAATATCCATGTGAATAAGTAAATGTAATTACTTCATTTTATTTTTGCCATATTATGTTGAACTTCAAGTTTAAAAGGCTTTTGCTTTAGTTATACAATGCCTTAAATGTTTATGTTTATTTATGAAAGTTTCCGCTATATTGTTATCCTTACTGAGCATCTGAGCTCACCCCTTTCTCTGTTTTATTTTCCCAGGATGTGAAGAAATATTTTATGACTAACCTGCAAAGATAGTCTGAAAAGGAATATGAGTGTGGACTATGAAGACTATGTTATTGTGATTTTTCAATTTATGATGTAATGTAACATTTATGAATGTATCTAGTGTTTCCAAGGCTAGTAAACTAATCAGTCTTTCATGACTTGATCTTTTGTGATCATGCCGATGTTACGTAATAATGCACCGACTCTGGGTAACTGGGGTCGGGGCGTTACAATAACCTTATCAACTAATTTTTAACATCACCAATGAAAGTATATATAACACGTAACCATCTTATAAATGAAAATATGATATAATTATATCATATTATAAGTAAATAAGTATATTAAAAATTGAAAAATTAAGTATTGATATATTTGAGAAACATAATTATTTATTTATAATTTTATCAATATTATGATGATTTACAAAAATATATATTCATAAAATATATTCAAAAATTATTATTTTATTTTATTATTATTATAAGATAATTTTTTTAGACCTTAATTATTGTTTCATAGTTTTTAAAAATCAGTTATAATTTTAAAATTTATTTTTTTCAAATAAATGATTATATTATTTAAAAATTAATATTGTCATATTTAAAAGACTATTTTCATATAATGGAGTTCATTTTTAAATTCTACACATTGAAAAAGGGTTACGGTGAATTTCTTGTATCTTTATAAAATGATTGAATTTTGTTGAATCGTAAAATAGAATAATTTATGATAAAAGCTAAATACATGAATCATAGATGATTTATAGAAGATTTATGCCTATAATATCAAACTATACATCATTATTTTGATAAATATAGTTATTATTTTCAAACTATTAACAGTATTATGATAGTGTAATTAACTAATGTATAACATAACGAGAAAAATACCCCTCTCCCCCCATATAAATACAACCCCTCACCACCTATTCTCATCACACCTCTAAAGATTTGAGCCTTGTACAAATTCGTCTCAAATTTATTCGCAATACCCTCCCAGATTTCAAAGATCATTTTTTTCACCAAAATAACAAAACCAATCCCCTAAGATGGTTCTCAAGAAGAAGTATTTAAGAGGTAAAATCCTTTTTCTTTTCTTTTCTTTAATTTTTTTTCATGTTCTTATATTGTCTTATTTTCTCATAGCCTCACCTAATACATATGTTATTATAAATATAGTACCTTAAATATACATTAATTTTATTATTATAATGAAATAATAAATCATTTTTTTACGCTCCCCATTTTTTTTCTAAAAATGTAAACACCATATGTGATGTGTTAATTTATCACATTCAAGGATGATGAGTTTTTAATTTCCATGACTACCTTAAAAGAGGGTAATAAAACCATTTTTATGGTTACAAAATATTATAATATAATTATTAAAATCCATTTTATATAACTATTTTTTATACATAATATTAATTAATAAAACAAAACTAGATTGTGATGATTGAAAACCCACCAAAATAATCTAAATGATTATCACTATCGAATTGTCTAATGATTGGCCATCAACATAAATAAAAATCTGATTTATATAACAATTTAATCTTATTGATTTTAATTAAAAAAATATAACTTCAATTCTAGATAATTATTCACATTTTATATGATTTTATATACATGTATATAAGTAAACCGATAATGAAAACCAATGGAACCAATGCTCCTCAATGATGAAATTGAATCTCATAACCCATAAAAAAGGCCACAAATGAACATAAAAAAATTATACTTAATCAAATACAAGTATACAATGTTACTATTAATTAATTTATTTATTTAATATGACTATCCAGGACATTAATATCATATACAGAATCATTTCAGACCTAAGGTAATGGATTCTACCTGAACCCCCATTTTTTCCATCGGGTTACTCTTTATCTCTCCTTACTCCAGTGTAATGATCCATTTTTTAATTAATAAAAATTATTTGTATATGATCCAAAATAATGTAACAATATCATACCATAATTCCTTTATGGGTAAATACTGGTTTTAAAAATGTTCTCTTCTATGTTTTTCCGGATAAAAAAGCCCAATTGAAGGGAACTTCCCCAATTCTTAACAATTTTCAAGTGCACTCTATAATCTTCTTTATGCAACCATTATTTTTTTAAAATCAATAATTTTATAACGAAAAATTATCTTGATAAAATTTTTATTTTATATAATATATTTTCCCTTTTCCTCTTAACATACTCATTAATATTTACTGGAAACCACGAGAAAATGTTTTATTTATTAAGTTTCATAAAAACTCTTTTTACATGTTTTCACACCCAGTATGGAATAAATTATCATTATATGTTTCAATTTTACCTTATTAATTTTAATGTATGATTTAAATCATCAAAACCATTATGGTATTCCCTTTTATTATTACTTTTGACATGGGTATGATACATAATTCATTCCATGGGTAAATCATATTTTTATGTTAGATTTATTATGTATGATTCTTCATGTGGAACACATATTCATGAACATGTTTTTATGGTTGCACCTAGAAAATTATCCAATACAATGGGTAATTTTTAATCTGACGAGACATCATGTGCAATGGTCATTGTGGTTAATAGTGACACTTGTTCCATATACAACGATCTTAGTGGTTATCCTTAACTCGTGCTCCATGTGTAACAGTCTTGGTTGTTAGACTTGAATCATGATCATCCATGTGAAATGATCCTTAACTCATTATTATGTAATATTTATGATATTAACATGTCTCCTATGTTACCATGACTACATATGTTATTCGTCCTTATGTATATTCATTCCTTTTTATGTCATCATGTTATGCGTTCAAACCCATGTATTATAATTTATTCATATGACTATTCTCTAACTAGAAAATTTTGCCCATCCCTTTATTCATGTATTCCCCAGGTTATCCAATGAATATTCAAGGCCTCAATGAAATTTCGGATCTCATTATAGAGTTTAAATAAAATATGTTTTTCTTTGTCCAATCATTTTAGTTTTGTGTACCTAATCATCGAAAGACACTCAACTTAACAATCTGTGGTTGTATTTTATGGTTAAAATCATGTAATATTAGGCATAAAATTCTAGGTTTGTTATATTATAATCTATCCACTATACCTCCATATACCCTCACACCATGGAGGAAGCCTTTGGTGTTTGAGGAAGAATGCTTGAGGTAATGTGACCCACCGAATCAGGGCGTTGTATGATAGATAATAAAATTTTGTCATAAAAACCTTATCGCATTGGTAATGTTTAAATATTAATAAACATGAAATATTAACAATGAATAAAAAATTAAATATCATTAATGAAGGATAATAATTATATAACATGTCATAGAGAAGTATATACACCTCATAAAAAAGGATATGTATACAACATAACCTAAGTACCGAGGAAAATAATTTTATATGAAAAATTAAAAAATTGAGTTCCGACTATCAGAATCATTAAATAACTTTTTATCTAATATATGATACCTATAAAACATTTTAACACACATTTATTAAAAATTCCTTAATAAAATCACCATTTTCATGTGTTAAATGTTTCATTTATCACGAGTATTTCAATTGATTAGTTTTAGTCCTAGTGCTTTGATAATTTTTCCATCATCACCATAATGTTAACAATGATATAGATATCATATAAATTTATTATATATATATATATATATATATTTAGATTCATCTATAAAAGCCGGATATTGAAAAATTAATTACATAGTTCATGGAGACGGTAGACCATACGTAAGCATGACTGCAATTCTCACTTTTTGATTAATGGAATAAAAGAATGGTAAATAATAATAAAAATTTAAATAATAATTATTATAAAATATAAAAAATTTAAATTTATTAAATCTATAATTATTACCATCTCTGTAAAACAAAAATTGAAAACAAATCACATCATTCCGTAGAGGTGGTAGTACACTCAAACACACGAGCTACATTGTCAATTTCCAATATATTGGATGTGAAGAAAGTAGATGTGATATTATAATTCAATAATTAAAATTATTTTATAATTATCATATATTAAAATAAATAATTCATAATAATCATCTATGAAATATTGTGGGGGACAATGAATTGTATCGCTATGTGAAGATTGTAAATTATACATATGTGTGAGCGATACTTTGAATTCCCATTGGATGGGAAAGAGGATTGATAATAGTTATTTCATGATCATAATATTATTTTAGAATACTTAGGACACAAAATTTATTATATTTTGATTAATACCAAAGATTTATAATAGAAAAATAAGTAAAAAGAAAGTGATATGTAAAGGAAATTACATCTTCATTGAAATAAATCCTTTAGATATCCTATTAAGGATCCTAGGGTTGGTTTTTTAAGAATATAAACACCTATATAATATGTCTAAAAAAGTTTATAATAGATTTTTAAAGGGTATGTCTAATCTAGAAGGCTCATAGTGTTTTATGGAATATGAAGTAGGGGTGTCCTTTTAGTCGGAGAGAAAACACCTAGGGTTTCATAAAAGATTAAAATATAATAAATTCATTCATATGAAAAATTATTCCTAATTGAAATCAATTCAACTTAAATTTGTCTATGTTTGTAATGAAATTACCCAATAAAATATAGACCAGTTTTGGTGTCATTTTAAACCTTATCTCTTTTGTTAATCCGTTTTCAAATTATTCTTGACCCTGAATGAGGTAACAATTATTTTAATCATAAATGGTTAATAATGTCACCATTAATGAAAAATGGAATCATAAAAAATACCATGGATTATGTGTTTAACGTTATTCCATTCTCAAGGCTGATAGTCATATTTTTATTAATTTTAAATAATTTAATAAATTATTATTTATTAAAAATATCATTAATGTTAATTTTCGAAATATTCATTTAATGTGACATTAAAGACACTAATTCAAAGATAATATTCAGATATAATCCATTAAAACATTATTAATATGAAATATTTATCTAAAAAATTCTTGAACCACTATAAATCATTCCAATTATATTAATCTTAATATTTCCAAATTTATTTGATTTATTTTTTTATTAATTCAATAAATACTCTATTAGTGTTCTACAAGAATTTAATGAAGCTATTTAATCAGAAAACATTTTAAATAAAGTACTATTACAAATATACTTTTATTATTCAAAAAATGGCCATTAATATTTGTTCTCAACATTTTTTTCCTTTTTTGAACACTTATGATCTTTTTAAAACTAAGACAGTGACATTTTGTCACATAATTTCCATTAAATTTTATATATGAGATTTTCATGGATAAGTATAATGTCCTATATTTTTCTGTGTATTTTTTTAAAATGAAATTGAATTATTCAGAGACCAGATGCACTAAAGACACCTAATTCCGAGGCCTGGTGAGTCCTGAATGGAATTTTGGACATTTTTAAATTCATTTATGTAATCATGAAAGCATGTTTTTATAACTTTTAATCTGGCTCTATAATAAAAAATCTGATGGCACAGTTGAAATCAGAATGATGGTATTCACCTAGAATACACCTAACCTCAACCGGTGTGGGTAGAGGGAAAAAAATAATTTTACAGAATTTTTAATGAAAAAGTTACAAAATAAAATAAAATAAACATGTTTATTTTATTTTTATGTATTTTCAAATCATTGTAGCTCAGTTCACTTCCTGAAAAGTGAAACCAAATACACTGTTTCATTAAATTAAATAGCATATTGACATAGTGACACACCGTAACAGAAACACTCTGATGCATTTCTCTATTAATGAGATAACACATCAGTGAAATCAAATGTGGAATTTATTCTGATGAACCTACTATGAAAAACCACTCCAACGATGAATGAAAAACGTCGGTGAATCAACACCGACTTAGACTCACCATGAAGAATGAAATTGGAAGGAAACGAATGTTGATGGATTCAAATGGAACATGAATCCTCACAGGAAGACTTCTTTAGCGACAAAATCCATTGAGGTATGAGTTTATTATTTTATTTTTCCCCATTTTTATTTTAAAACAGTGAACACGGATCAACCTAGGAACATGTTGATCTGCGAATCATGTGTTCTTGTTGGAGGGTGTTTTCCATGGGGTTTTTCATAGAGATGTATGATTATCCAGTAGAACTTTGATCCCATGAATCCCCTATTTTTAATCATCTTATGTGGAGGGTGTGGTCGGACACAAACAAGGCCCTAGTGCCTATGCCCTATGTATTCTTTGTGTCTGAGCATTCAAATTGGTAGCAAGGCAAATTCAATTCCTTCGTAGGGAAGGCAACACCCCTAGAGGAAAGAGGCGCAAGTGACATGAAGAATGGACCGCCTGTGCGGACCCAATGGTCCATGGAAGTGCTCGCTGGTGTGATGGTGGCCATGGGCTAGAGACAGTGCACCATGATGGCATGCCCGAAGGAGTTTCGCTATAGGCTTGGGCCGCAATGGTGAAGGAGAAGCCAGCGGCAAGGCCGGCAGCAGGGCCATCGGCTAGACGAAAGACGTGACCCCTTAGCTGCATCAGTGGAGTGGCCGACCGCCACGAGCCATGGTTCTCGGGGTATGTGGTCCCCTGATCTTGTGGTAGAGGTCTGGACGACCTGTTTTCTGGCCAAGTGATGGAACCGTAGACGCATTATGCATCAGGGCAAGAGGATGTGGCCCTATGGTGATCCGTGAGGTGGGAGGGAGGATGCAGAAGCTTTCCTATTCAAGTCTAGTTATAGAACTGGTCCACCGATATCAGAATGGGAAGCAGAGTAGGCTGGACCGAGGCCGGGCTAGTTCTGGTTCAGGTCGGTCTAGCTAGGTGGGACGGGGCCTGGACCCAACCGGCCCCTTTGTGAAAAAATGTGAATATCTTTCAAACCAGGCATCTGATTGATGTGATGTTAGTAATGTCAGAACCCTCATGATGAGGTGGATATTTTGGAGTATTCTTTGGATGATTTAATGAAAATTGATATTTGAGGAATGGCTTGAGGAGCGGTCTCCCAGAATCAAATGCACTATGTGTGGAAACCCTATGGTAAGCTAAAACCTGAAGACTACTGAAAAGATACCCCATGTGGATTAGCTACTATAGACCATTGTGAAGAGGCTTCTATGTGACATGGCAGGGCCACAATGAGGAGTGGCTCTATGTTACCCGGTAGACTAACGGTACTTGACAGGAGGAGTACCTCAGTATGGACAAGGTGGAAATCAGCTTCTGTGTGAATTGGTATGTCCATAGTGGGGAGCGGCTTCTGTGTGACCCAACATACCCATGGTAATCATTAGGTTTAAGTACCACAACAGTCTATGGTTAGTGGGATGTGGCTTCTGTGTGACCCGACAGGCCTACTGTACTCATTGAGGAGGAGTTCTACAGTAGCCAAATGTGTTCAATGATATGACTAGTGGTCCAACTTTCCTACTCCAGATTATACCCAGTGTGAGTTGTCTTGCTTTATGATCATGCTCTATGATCATGCTTTGTGGATTTCTTGTGGTTTTCATTGTGGTATATCCTTGTTTTTTTGGGGTCCCTGCTGATTATATTGTTACTCACACAGGCACGGGCTTCGTCTGCACGTGTTTTGTCCGGTAGAGACCACCGCTTCTATGACGGAAGACTTCATGGCCCAGGACCCAGTGGTACCTAGTGAGGCTAGGCTGGCAGGGCATACTTATATGGCTTCGAGTAGAAACTCTGAACTTACCCTTCAGGTGGGGTTTCCATTAGATACCTTTTTGAGTTTTTCCTATACCTTCATGTTTTCAGTTTATCTTTTTTAGGTTTTTTTCTGGCCTATTTGACCTACAGTTTGTACTTTTAATCAGAAGTTGTTTAGTGTTATGCATGTTTAATTTCTATATTTGGGACGTGGATATGTGTGGGTGCATGCAGGTACTCAGGAAAATATCTCCCACTTGCAGGTTGATACCTTTGGTGCTAGTAACCAACCCCTGGCCTTCAAGAGGTGGGCATGGGTTTGGTCATGGTACGGGCCCCAGGTGAAGGGTCGTGACAAATTGTTATTAGAGGTGGAATATTCTACCTCAATGACCTAAAGTCTACAGTTTTGTGATTTAGAAATAGTGTTAAATGTTTCATGATCAATTGTCAAATTCGGGGAGTTTGGTGTTCGTGTGGCAACCAACATATCCATACACCAGGACCATGAATTCTTCTTTTCGACTTGGAAAATAAAAAAATTGGTCGTATGCATCTTAAATAAATAGATTGTTTCTTTATGTTCTTCATGAATAAGAGTCACCTCACCAGGTATAATCTATTAACTATGGTACATCTTGATCCATTTTAGGATGCCTCCACGTAGACTACTAGTTTGGATTATGATGCATGACCATGAGGATAGCCTGCCTAGCGACGAGGCATCGGTTCAAGGTCTAGTGCTAGAGATAGCGCCCTTGAGTGGTGCACCAGTGTTACCACCACCAATTGTTCAACATCTACTGCTGGAATTACTGGTATAGGATGCATGTAGTATTGGTGAACTACAAGAGTTCCAAAGATATAGACCTCCTAGGTTCAGGGGAGAAACACATCTTCCGGCCGATGAGGGCTGGCTAGAGGTGGTGATGCAGGTCTTCCGCTTAGTGAAGAATACACTCGACCAGATGATGATCTTAGCCAGGAGCCTTCTTTAGGGATTTGCAGGGAGATGGTGGAGTTAAAAAATTCAGACTCATTATAAGGTGACCCTAAGTTGTGCTGACATTCAGAGGATTTTTTTAGGGAAGTTCTTCCCCATGACCTTGTGCTTGATGTTCATATATGAGATGCTTCACCTAAAGTGGGGTATCATTTCAGTGGCTGAGTACTCTTCTAGGTTTATGGGCCACTATAAATACTTTACATACATCATGAGAGACCCTTTCTTCATGGCCCATACATTTTATAAGGGACTCAGATGAAATTTTAGGGCCTCCATGGTGTCTCTCAGCATCCCCACATAGGCTGGAGTTCTAGAGAAAGCCCATATATTTGATATCTTCCTTGAAGAGAAAGCATCGACAGCCGGATCCACCAGAAGACATTAGGAAAAAGAGTATTCACTTGTGCACAAAAGACATCAGAAGAGGGGGACCCAAGAAGGACATATCATTTAGGGGATGGCCCCAGGAATTGGGGTAGTAGTGCGAGGCTCCCAGAGCTGAGGGAGCCAGCAAGGAACAAGGATGTGATTCTCATGTGGTGGACATGGACACATGGCTCCTAGCTACATGACCCGCCACATATACAATCAGAAAACAATTGATGGACTACGAAGGAAGAGGAAAAGGTTGAAGAGATAAGGTTTTAAGGGAAGTGGACATGGTAGGGGATATGATCGATCAGTAGGAGGTGGATGCCAGTTCGAGGTACCACCACCACCCCTAGCTGGTCCACCATGGGATCAGGGAGCTGGTGGATAGGGGCAAGGCTAGCTGTAGAAGATGGAGTCCTAGGACCACAATGCTCCATAGATGATTAGAGGTATGATCTATGTATTTTACACCTTAGTTGCAGTTCTTATAGACCCATGTTCCAGTCACTCTTTCCTTTCCACAGACCTCATTCAACGACCAAAGATTATGGTGGAGTCATTGGCTCGATCCTTATGATTAGAGACTCTTAAATGAGGAGATTCAATGATTACAAACTAGTGATGACAGTGTGAGCTTACTCTAGGAGGTGAGAGAATTGGTTGGGATATCATAATAGCAGCGTTGAGGCCTTACAAAGTCATCTTGTATATGGAATTGTTATCTATAGACCATGCTAAAATCGACAATATTAGGTGAAAAGTGAGGTGTGTCCATGTGGAAGGGACCATGTTTTTCTTCACCAGTGAGAAGATATCATTTTCAGCATATGATATAAATTCCTAAAGGAGAGTCCAGCCGATCACTCACAATTTTTCTAGCACACCTTCATTGTAGTGGAAGAGAGAAGTCATATAATTCCTATAGTGGTGGACGAGTATGAGGATGTCTTTCTTTAGGATGTTCCAGGTCTACATCCTCACAAGGAGGTAGAATGTGGCATCAACCATTACCCCAGGATGGTACTGATATCAAGAATAGCATATCTGATGGTTCCCACAAAGCTTCTTTAATTGAGGGTAGAATTGGAGGACTTGGAAGAGAAGGAATTTGTGAGGCCCATCGTTTCACCATTAACATCCCCAGCATTGTTTTCAAAGAAGGAATATGGGAGTTTAAGGATATGTGTGGACATTTGGGGCCTAAAATAGTTGACCGTGATGAAAAAGTGTCCGATTTTGTGGATTTATGACCACTTCGACCAGATAAAGGGAGTGAGGTGTTTCTCAAAGACAGACCTCAGATCAGGCTATCATTAGCTTCGGGTATGAGATGAGTATGTACTGAAGATATCCTGTAGAAGTCGATATGAGAACTATGAGTTCTTGGAGATGTCTTTCTGTGTGACCAATTCCCCAAAAGTGTTAATGGGACTCATGAATAGGATATTCTATCCATACCTCGATCATTTCATGGCGGTCTTCATTGATGAAATCATGGTGTTGTCGACATCAGAGGTAGAGCATGATACACACCTACTGATAGTCTTGGATACACTCTGAGAGCACCGAAACTATGGTAAGATCTTGAAGATCCAGTTTTGGATTCAGGTGGTCCACTTTTCTGGACACGTCATCTTAGAGGCTGGAGTTGTAGTGGATCTGATGAAGATAGAGGTAGTGATTTCATGGGATCCACCCAAGAGAATGACTGAGTTGTAGAGTTTCTTAACGTTAGCTGGATACTGTCAGAGGTTCATGCCTAACTTTTCCAGAGTATCATTACCTTTATTATCCATGACAAGGAAGGGATAACCCTTTATGTAGATGGATAAGTGACAGTAGAATTCCCATGAGGTGAGGAAAAGATTGAAAAGTGCCCCCATCTTGAGACTACCAGAAGAGGGAGTTGGTTATGTAGTATTCTATGATGCATCAGGGACTGGACTGGGTTGTCTTCTGATGTAGGAGTGAGTAGTGATTACCTAAAAATCATAGTAGTTGATGCAGCATGAGTATAACTACGCAAACCATGACTTGTATTAAGCAACATTGGTATTTTCCTTGAAGATGTTGCGAAACTACTTGAATAGTGAATGGTTTACTGTCTACTTTGACCAGATGAGTCTTAGGTATATCTTCTCATAAAAGGAACTGAACATGAGGCAATGACAATGGCTAGATTTTCTCCAAATTTATGACTTTGAGATAGTCTATACTCTTATAAAGGGGAACATGGTGGCAGATACACTCAGTAGGAGGTCTGGTTTGCAGCAGATGAGTGAGGCGATAAAGAAATTATCTATTATGAAGATATACTTTATGGATGAGGATGGGAAAACTTACCTTAAGTCACTAATTTCCACTCATCCACTCGTACAGTGATTGAGGGAGGCACAACTTGTGGATGCAAAATGCATGGCCTGACGTGCTCATTTGTCCTCAAGACAGGCTCCTAATAGACTTTAGGGAGCTGGATATCACTTCATCCTTTTTAGTGGATGCACCATAGTATAGAGAATGTTGTTGGAGGAGGTGTTGTGGGAGTTCCATACACCCCATTTGTCCATACATCCTAGTGTGGTGATGAGGTACTAGGACCTCCAGTGTCAGTACTAGTGACCAGGGATGAATAAGGTAGTGGTAGAGTTCATTTCTCGATGCCTCACTTGTCAGCAAGTGTAGGTTGTGGATCAGGTTCAAGTATGATTGGCCCAAACACTTGAGGTACCAGAGTGGAAATGAGATGGTATCTTGATGGAATTTGTGATGTGAATACCACACACTTT
Organism: Viscum album; assembly: GCA_963277665.1. Taxonomy (NCBI): domain Eukaryota; kingdom Viridiplantae; phylum Streptophyta; class Magnoliopsida; order Santalales; family Viscaceae; genus Viscum; species Viscum album. The sequence continues at coordinate 177,913,696 of OY728138.1, forward strand.
AAGGGTCCATGATTCTATCTGGGTGATCGTTGAGAAACTCTCTATTTTGGCTCACTTTCTACCCATCCAAGAGTAGAGATCATTAGAATTAATGGTACACCTCTATGTCCAGGAGATTTTGTGGCCTCACGGGGTGCCTTTAATGATTCTCTCAGACCATGATGAACTATTTACATCTCAGTTTATGAATGGATTTCAAGAGGCGTTCATGACTCTACTACACTTTAGCATAACCTTTCACCCTTAGATAGATGGTTAGAAAAAGCAGACCATACATATATTGGAGGACATTTCTCCAACTTACGTCCTTTATTTAGGTCACATTTGGGAGGACCACTTACCCCTGGTGGAGTTTTCATACAATAACAGCTATCACTCCACCACTGGAATGACACTATTTGACGCCATGTATGGGTGGCCATGTAGACCACCAATATGTTGGATAGAACCATGGGAGTCATTACTCATGGGTCCAATGTTGGTGTGGTCTACCACTAAGAAGGTGCATATCATCTAGAAGAGAATGAGGATTGCACATAGCATGCATAATTATTATGAAAATAAGAGGTGAAGGACCTTGGAGTTCGAGGAGGGAGACCGTGTATTCTTTCGGGTCTCACCCAAATGGGGATTGAGAAGATTTGGCATGGGTGGAAAATTATCTCTGAGGTTCATCAAAAAATTTTAGATTCTAAGCAGAGTTGGTGAGGTGGCGTACCACCTAGCTCTTCCCCCATAGATGAACAAAGGGCAATATGTTTTTCATGTTTCACAACTAAGGAGGTACATGCTTGATCCATCGCACATCATCAACTGGGGAGAGTTTGAAATTGATGATGGGGTAGAGTATTTGGAGTTCCTGATGAAGATAGATGATCAACATGAGCAAGTCCTTTGTGGATAGTCGATTCCTCTAGTGTGCATTCAGTGGAAGCACAAGAATCTCCAGGGGAGCACATGGGAGTGGGAGGCTCAAATTAATGCTCACTACCCTCACTTGTTTGTTTAGACTGTTTTTATTTTACGATGACATGAAGCCCAAAAAGGGGTATTAATGTAATGTCTTGGATTTTTTCATGTAATTTTTTTAAAATTATATGGATTTATATTGAGACCAGATGCACTGAAAGCACCTAATTCGAAGGCTTGGTGAGCCTGGAATGAAATTTTCATCTTTTTAAGTTCATTTATGTAAATGTGTGAGAACGGTTTTATATCTTTTAAAATGGTGATCAGACCAAAAATCCAAGGGAATTGTTGAACATATAATGATGATATTAGCCTAAAATGTACTTAACCTCTACCAGAAATGGTCCCGGGAATAAAGTGATTTTTGGACTTTTAAAAGAAAAATGTTAAAAAAATGAAAGAAAAATGTTTATTTTATTTTTCTGGATTTTCAAATAATTGCATCTCAACATTTTAGCAACAAATAAAAACTGCATACTCAATTTAATTAAATAAAATAGTGTAATGTTGTGGCGAAACAGTGTAATAGAAACGATGTGATGCATTTCTCTATTAATGAGATAACCTGTTGGGGTAATCGAATGTGGAATTTCCTTTAACGAACCTATAGTGAAAAACCTCTCCAACGAAGAACGATGGACATTGGAAAATCACCATTGACTTCAATGCACCTCAAGGAACGAAACTGGAAAATAGTGAATACCAACAACTTTGAATAGATCTTTTATCATCACAGGTGAATTGCTTCAGTGATGAACACCTTTGAGGAAGGGGTTTATTGTTTTATGTTTTCTCTATTATTAATCTAAAAAAATTAACACAGATCAACCCAAAAATAGGTTGAACTTTGGATTGTGTTTTTCTTGTGTGAGGGTGTTTTCCTTGTGGGTTTTCACCGAGATTGATGATTATCTAATAGGACCGTGATCCCAAGCCTCCCATGTTTTTAAACATCTAATACGGAGAGCGTGGGCCCGTACGAATGAGGACCAAGCCCCTCCACCTTGTTTGTATTTCATGGCTGAGATTTCAAATTGGATTCAAGGGAATTTGAGTCCTTTACAAGGAGGGAGAAACCCCTAAAAGTCTAGAGACATAAGAAGCATGAAGAATAGACGACCGATGCAGACCTAGTTATCTGCAGAAGAGCCCATCGTTGTGTCAGAACTGATGTTAGCATCATGATGGAGTCAGTGAAACATAATGACATGCCAAGAGGAGTGCAGTGGCTTGCTTAGGTCGCAGTGGTGCAGAAAAAGCCGTCGGCTAATCCGAAGGCTGGCAGACGGATGTGGCCCCTTGGCAGTGTCGGTGGAGCAACCAACAGCTGCTCAATGTGGTTCTCAAGGCACACGGTCCTGTGACCACATGAAGAAGGTCGAGCTGGACCATTGGATAGATATGTGATGGAACCCCAAATGCAATATGCATCTCGGATAGAGGAGGCGACCTCGTGGTTACCCATGGGGTAGGAGGGTGGACATGGCTGCCTTCTGCATACTGACCAGGAAGAGAACTAGTCCACCTTTGATGGATTGGGAAAGGCAGCAGGTAGGACATGTGCACAGCAGGCCAGACCCACCCCATTAGGCAAGAACCTCCCCATAGGGTTGTTCCAAAGACATGTTGGGCCAGGTCGGGTTGGTCTGGCTGGGTCGGACTAGACCCAAACCCAACCAACCCCTTTTGGAAAAAATGTCAATATATTTCAAACTGAGGGTATGATTGACGAACCGATGGTCGCATTAGAACCCTTGCGATGAGGTAGATATTTTTAAATACTCTAGGTAGTATTTCATGGAATCCGAAATTTGAATAATTTCATGAGGAGTGGTTCTCCCATAATTAAGCGCACTACGTGCCAAAACCCTTCAGTCAGCTAAGACCTAAAGCCTACTAACAAGCGACCATGTGTAGATTAGCTACTATAGCATATTGAGAAGAGTCTTATATGTTACATGGAATTCCCACAGTGGGTAGTGGCCCTATGTGACCCGAAAGACCCGTAGTTCTTAACTGGAGGAGTAACTCAGTATAGACAAGGTGAGATGTGACTTCTGTGGGACCCGACAAGCCCACGCTGGGGAGCAGATTCTGTGTGACCTGGAATACGCACGGTACTAATTAGGGATTAGTACCACCAAATTCTAAGGTTAGTGGGAAGAAGCTTTTGTGTGACTTGTTAGGCCCACTATTCTCATTTAAGAGGTTTTCTCCAACACCCCATGGTGTTCGATGATATGACTGATGGTCTTACATTCCTACTCTAGGTTATACATGGTGTGAGCTGTCTTGCTTCATGATCAAGCTCGGTGATCATGATTTGTGGTTTTCTTGTGAAAATATTTTTGGTCTTTACTAGTTTTTTTGGGGTCCCTAATGAGTGTATTTTTAATCACCCTAGTATGGGCTTCAACTGCACATGTTGTGTCTAGTGCAGATGAATGCCGCCTTGATAGAGGACTTGGTGGCCCAGAACTCGGGGATGCCTAATGAGACCATGCAGGCGTGGCATACTTCTATAGCTTCCAGCAGATACTCTATAATTACCCATCAGGTGGAGTTTCTAGCAGATGGATTTTAGAGTTTTCCTTGTAATTTCCTTTTTCAGTTTATCTTTTGTTGGGTTTGTAATCTGACCTATTTGACATACACATTGTACTTTTACTCAGTGTTTGTTTAGTGATATGCATGTTTACTTTCTAGTATTTATATGTGGGTGTGTGTGCATACATACATGTTATCAGGAAAATTCTTCCAACTAGTAGTTTGATGCCTTTGGCACTAGTCCCCAACCACTGGACTTTGGGAGTCAGGCTTTGGGTGTGTCACGACACGGGCCCCGAGGGACGAGTCGTGACAACTAGTGTCTCTAAAAATTATATTTTAGGAATAAAGTGATAATTGTTGACTTCCCTTCTTCCAATAGAAATTTATATTAAAAATGGTGACCTTAACTCTTATATTGAGGCAACATTGACTTGATTTACCCTTTACCACAGTGATAAATTTTTCCATGTTTACTATTCATAATGCATAATATTAAAAAGCACCTAATTACCATATTTGAAATTTCTAATTTTAAATATGGAATAAATTTTATCAAATTAAATAACTATTGTTTTATGATATAAATTTTGAAATATTAATACACATTGTGATGAAAACAACTTTTATAAAAATGATATTTTAAGCATCAAAATGGATTTATTCTTATATCACGAATAGTAAAAATATTATATGAATGATAAAAAAAATGGTTGTATATATAATATATAAAATTCATTGAAATGATTCACTAATAGTGATTAATTTAATTTATTAAGGTAAAAATATATTGTGTTCATAAAAATAATTTCTCTAAAAACATCTCTTTAACTTTAAAATGATTTCATTTATTTTATTTTGAATCAATCGATAACAAAAGAATTTATTTTTCACATGTGAAAAACCATAAATTTCTTATAAATTAGATAATCCTATATACACCCAAAATTTTAATGGCTATGTTATTATGGTATAGTGTATTACTGTAAATTTTGACTCAGTGTTTCATGTATCCAAAGATATCGAAAAACAATTATTTGAGGAGAAATATTTTATCAAATATCATAGTGTTTCATTATTTACCCTATTAAGTTAATTATGAATTAAAATATATTTAAATCATGTACAAAAATATTCAGATATCCATATTTCATAACATGTTTGGGTTCCCATGTAGCTTTTTTAAATTTTTTATTTATCTAGAGAACTTTAAACATGTATGTGGTCTAATTCTGTAGAAGTTTATCTCTCTGATCTATGATTTCAACTGGTTATTTCTCATAGTAATGAAAATTCTTCAACATTTCCAGCTCTTATTTTTGTATATATAATGTATTATGTATGTACTTATACATGGGAGATACATGGACAAAATTGTGAACTTGACAGAGCTGAGAAGGAATTACTAAGTTGCAATATACCATCCCAACTCAATCAAAAATCTAAAAAATTCAAATATAACTAGGAATTATATTTCAATTTTTTCCAAATTTTATATCCTTATTCCATGGATAAATTCTCATAAACATCCTCTCACCAACATCCAATTCCATATCCCATCAATTATTATAAGCATAAATGTTCTGAATACTATTAGTTGTCCTAATGTGATGTTTTATGGATCTTACATTACCTTTAATTTCCTCAGCTAGCTCAGGTCCTTATAGATTTTTTCAGCTACCGTATCTTATTTTTTGGTGTTTGAATCATTATTCCACAGAGGTATTTATAATTATATATCTGAATTCTTGAGTTAAATGTATTTTTTTATGAAAAAATGACTAGAGGAAATTGTTGATCCTAACCATATTTGAAATCTGTAGAATATGATATCAACGTATACTATAGGTTTTGTATAGTTCTCTCAGATATACCATCTCTCTGAGGATAATATGTCATATTGATAGTCAACTCTCTATCCAAAGCCTACTGAATAATTTTCCAGAACTCTGAGGTAATCATCAGATCCTAATTAGATACAATTGAATATGTTAGTCCATGGAACCTTACTAGTTTCTTAATTTATATTATATAAATATGGTCAATAGAAAAGTCTTTAATAATGTAAATAAAGTGTGTTGAATTCATTAGGTGGTCAAATACAACCTAAATAGAATAATGGGCCTTTTATGTTTTGTGTTGTTTGATGACAAAGTACAGAGTGAATTTTTCCTATTTCCATTATAGTATGGGTAATGCATTTAAAACCCCATAAATATCTATATCTTATCCACAATATGTTAACATATAAAGCATCAAGATACATAATCATCAATATCTATCTTCATGTAGTGACACTAGAAATAAACTTTCCTTTCTCTATACATCTACACATATTTATGATGCATAGAGAATGATTAACTATGAGAATTATCGAATAACTCCTTATTCAAATCTGGTATGGATGGAACACATATACAGTTCATTACATTTTTCATTCTGTTATAATAAAGGGTAAACTCAGAAACATTTCTCACCATCTTATGTAGCTCTACACATTCCTTTTTCATTGCTTTAATCTTCATTTGGATAGATGGTTGACCACACATTTGGGAACTATAATATTTTACACCTTCCTTAAAAATTTTAAGAATCATCATTTGAAATTCCTGAAATATTAAATCTTTTTTTTATCCTTATCATAGATAAGAAAACATTATCCTTTCAACTCAGAGCATCAACCACTTTTTTCTTTCCTTGGTTGTTACTGTATTGACAATTCATCACGTATAATAGTTCCGACCATCTTCTCATGTGCATATTCAAAATGTTCTATGTAAATAAATATTTTAATATATTACGATCTGTATATACCATACCTTTCTACATAAAAATAATTCCTCTATATCTTTAAATAATTTATTTCCATAACTAACAATAAATAATGAGTTTTGTAATTTTTCTTTTGAACATTCAAGAGTCACGAGGAATAATTTATAACTATTTCATTCCATATGAGAATGCATCTCAAATCCCTTATTTGATATACCAATAATGATTACATACCATTATCCACTATGGGGTAATGTAAGGACAAGTTTACATACTATCCTTCGATATAGTTCCTTAGAAATTTTCCTCACATTCATCCACCCAAACAAACATGTCTCTATTATAAGTTACCTCGTTCAGTGGATTTGAAATCTTGGATAAATTTTTCACAAAGAATCTATAATATAAATCCACACTAAGAAAACTATGGATCTTAGTGATAGTGGTTGGTATGGTCCAATGTTCAATAGAATATTTCTTTAATGGATCCACTAATATTACCTACCAATAGATTAATAAACCCTAATAAATATATTTTTTTGTTCAAAAATTAAAATATTTTTTTAATGTTTCTTTCAACTACTTCCCTTGGGTCATCAGTACAACCCTCCAGGGTTCTGTATGCTATTACTTTCTTTTGGAATGTATAATAATTTTGTCCATAAATACCACTACAAACTATTCAAGGTGACCTATTTAGTCTAAAATCAATAAATCCATTAATATAGTAGAATAATTAGTAATTACAAAGGAATAAATCTATATTCATAGTGTCCAAACCTTCTATAGAATGTTTTTTATTATATACCTATTCTTGAACATCAATAGATGATATCCAAAATGAAGATAAATCATGGAAAAGTATTTATCTCTACATATTTGATCAAAAAAGTCATCAATATAGGCTAGAGGATACATGTTATTGGTTGTGATCTTATTTAGTTCATAATGATCAATACAGAGTTTCATTGATCCATCTTTCATCTTAATCAAAAGAACTAGTTCACCCCAGGTGAAGTACTTGTCTGAATAAATACCTTTACAAGATATTCTTATATTGTCTTCTTTAATTCCTATAACTCAATCGAGGATATTCTATATGGAGCCCTTAAAATAGGTGTAGCACCATGTATGAATTCTATAGAACAATTCACTTCATAATTTGGTGAAAGTTATGGAAAATATTCCACAAAAACATCAACAAACACCAATGTAATATGTATATCATTGATGTGATATCCCCCCACAATTTAAGAAAAAAACACATTTTGAAATAGAATTAAGACCCATACAATTGATGTAATTTCAATTATAGGATCATATTTTTCCTCACACTAATATAAAATCATAGGTTTTATGCAATATAAAATATTAATTACCTTAATCAAAAATTTATATTGGATTTTATAAAGTTAAATATAATCCATCCCTAAGATAAAATAAAATATATTAAGTTGGAGAATATTTATATTTCTTAGAAGCACATTCCCACAAACTTTATCCTATTGTGAATCATAGACATGAGATGCGATCATCGTACCATTTAGGGTTTTCACTTCAAATTCATTATTTAACAATTTGGTTTAGAATTGGATACTCATAGAAAAGTCTTCATATAAAAAGTACTGGTTAGATATAGAGTCAAATAAGACATTAGTTGTTATAGATTAGAATATAATTTTACCTTTCATAACAACATTATCATACCCCTCATTATAAATTGTGTTCACATAAGTTTTCCCTTTGACTCTAGGATGAAGAGGTTTCTAAAGTATATCATTATCATTGACCATCAAATTTGAGATGTGGTTATCATAATTCCCATTCTCCTTGAATTTTTAATAATAGACTTTCAGTGGTGCATTCTATGATGATTTATATTTATTTTCCTCATTATATATATTCATCCCATCACATTGGTATTCAACTAACTGATGTCCATTCTTTAAAAAAATACAATATTTACCAATCTCATGAATTAAATTTCATTCATGTTTAATTCCATGCATTTTAGATAAAGAAAGATTCATCTTCATCTCTATTTGGTTTATAGGATTTCCTTTGAATTTCATATTTCTTCTTTTATCAAAACCATGAGAATTATGGGTAACTGTCATCTCCATTTCCACTATAACAGTACATTAAATGATTTATTCATAGACAATGAAGTCCCATAGGTATATCAACCTTTATAGAATTAGTTTTAATCCACTAAAGAATCGATAAACATTAATTTCAGGTTAGATAATAATATCATAAGTTTAAATGAAAAAATCTTTTTAAATTTTCTTCATCAGTACCAATAGATTAATCATCCTTCTGTTATAGCTTATGAAATTCCTTCTCAATTTTCCTATGAAGAATATAAAGAAATAACTAATTGAAAAATAGTATCTTAGACTCATACCACTCCATAGAGTAAATTTCATTATGTTTCATCATATTATTTATTAGAGTATATCATTAATCTACTTCACCTTGAAAATTATATAAATCCAAAATGAATTTTTCATGATCCATAAACTGGAGAACATAAGTTATATTTTTAGTGGTACTGACACATTTGTAAATGAATAATGGATCATAGGTAAAACTAAAGGATTGTGGATATTTATTTATAAATGACTCAATAGAAATTTCTTCTCTCACATTGTTGATTGGATCTTGGGAATGATTCAATGCTTGATAATGTATTGTGAGAATAGAAATGATATTTTTCATTCCATCTCCAATAAAATTCTATTTCTCTTGAATACAGTCATTAAATTATCTTTCACATTTAGCATTATCATAATTATTTTTCATTCCATTCATCGAATAAAACCAAAATAATAGTTTAAGAAACAATAGTAATGGTGGGAAACCACATAATCCTAAAAAAATTATAGGATGTCAAAATCAAGACAATTTATTTTCAGTCAATGACACTTTATTCTTACCCTAGCCCATCCATGGTCATTACTAAGGCATTAGGATGTTATCCCATAAATAGAATTATCCCATTAGTATTTACTAAACTTTTTTCACCCAAGTTTCTAATGGTTGAAAAAACCTTACTCTTATACCAACTATATTGATCCATACTTGTCATACATAGATATTACATCTTATTATATTAATATTCAATACATATCTTAATCGTCAATGCTATAATCTTATAGGTCAAGTGCCATTGGGAATGTGGATACACAAACAAATAGCTCATAATTATACTACATTATACCTTAATAAAACCATCATAACTATCACCATTCATTGAAATATAATACTTAATAACTTTCTTTGTAACATAGGGAAAGTGATATATGATAAAGGGTGAGATAAGATTCTCAGTAAGGGTAATCAAGGGAGATGTCAATGATCACAATAGTATAAGACGATAATAAGGTTTTGAAAACAAGAGTATAACAATGTAAAATCAAACCTCACATATCATAGACCATAATCATGAGTCACAAAAAAATCATGGTAATTGATAAAAATGAATCATATAAGAGTCAAAGAATATGATTCATGTGATAAAAACATTGTCATAAGACCTATGGTTGTGGCATATACATAATCATAAAAGATCGTATCCCTAGTAGTGAAGGATAACTAATGAGAACTATAATAGTGGATTGGGTTCAATCCCCAAGATATCATATTAATCAAGTTTCACTCCCAAGACTATCATAGCAGAAAAACCATTACTGATCTTTGTTCACTCCCCATTCAATTCTTGTTTAACTCATGATATATAAATCATTATGCAATGCATTGGGGGAATAAATAATTACATTCTAACCTATAACAATATTAAAATCATAAATATGTGTTCTAAAATATCATAAAAAATTCATTATAACATAATCCATGAGAAATAATTTGGTTTTATAATCTTTTTATCATAACATAAACCATGAAAATGAAAACTTATCTATAAAAATTTCATCATTTCGTCTTAGATTAACCCATGGGAAAGGAACAAGTTTCATAATCATATTATCATCATAAACATTAACTATTTAGATATACACAGAGGATGTTACCCTTCTGTAATATCTCTATCAATATAAATTTAAAAATAAAGGGTTACTATTTTGATGAATAGAAATACAATTATAATATTTTTGAAACATTCATGAGGAAAATGACCTTCTGACGTGGAAAATAAATTTTCAAAAAAACTGTAAATTAAAATAATATTATGAAAATCATATTCATTAAAATTAACCATTTATATTTACAAAGGAATATTTTTATTATTCATTGGTAATGGTGATGGTAAATTATATTCATTTCATATAAGTTAAAAACACTCCTTTCATGTTTTTTTAAAAAAATTGAAATTTACCTTATTGGGAAAAAATAATATTCCTATTAAATTTTTTTAAAAAAAGTATATAATTGGTAAAAATGACTAATAAATCATTTGTGAATAATGAAAACATATTTGAAATCGTTTTTAGAAAACATGTACATTAATGAAAAAGGGTTTTTTCAACCAAAAAAGGAAATAATATCAATTTTTATTAAAAACATTTTGTTAGCCACTTGAGTAATTATATAGAGAGAATGAAAACATGTAATATTCAAAAATAACTATATGGGAATAAAATTAATGTTTTTATTTATAGTTGTACCACATAATTATTTCAAAATAACTTATTCATAAATAATCCTGATAAATGTAGAGATTGTATCATAAAATGCTTACTGCATTGGTGACATTTGAATCATAATGCCCATGAAATAATAAATTAAAATAAAACATTAAATATAATTAACATATGTATAATCATGATATAAAATTTAAAATTTTAGTATAGACACCTCATAGAATAATATATGTGCATAACATAATATATGTCCAAAAGAAGATAATTTGAGATGATAAAACCTTGACTCAAGTTACACATTCTTCAAGAGAAATCCAAACTCCTATATAATGAATTTTATTTTATTAAAATTATATTTTATAATCATGTAAAAATAATATCATATATGATCCAGTTATAACATTTTAACACCCATTTATCACAATTTTCATAAAAATCATCATTTTCAGGTGATAACTATTTCATTTACCATGAGTATTTCAACTGAATAATTATGGTCCTCATAATGGATCCACGATGAATGTATGAACACATAAGACATATTAAAAACTAAAAGAGAGAAATTTTGTAACTTTGGTTATGTTAAATGTTTTATAGTTCATTTTTTTTGACAAGTGATTCTTAAAAATCAACTTTCATTCCTAATGTGGTATGGGTTGAATTTATTACATCCAATAGAAATTTAGATGAAAAATAGTGACCATAAAACTTAGTTCTAACATATATTAACCTGATGTACCCTTTACCATGGTGAAAAGTTTTACAATGATTACTATTCAAAATGCCTTAAAATAAAATAGTCATATTTAACAACTTTTCACATCTTAATCCCAAATATGGAATCCAATTTATCCAATTCAATAACAAAAAAATTTATAAAATAATTTTAAAATAATAATTCAAAACACAATGAAAATTTATTTTTAGTATAATATTATATTAATCATAATACTAGATATATTCTTTTCTCATGCATAGTAAAAATAATAGATTGAACGTATAATAAATTTATTTAATTAATATCATTCACCAATATTGATTAATTTAATTTATTATGATAATAATATATTGCATGTATAAAAACATATTTTTTAGAAAACTCCTATTTTACTAACAAATGACTTCATTTTTTATTTTGAATCAATTTAAAGCTATATAATTTATTTTTAAAATGTGAAAAACATAAATTTTCAATAAATTAATTCATCTTATTTGTACCCAAAAATTTTACATATAGGTTATAAAAAATATAATATATTAAGGTTCATTTATACTAGTTATTTCTTTGATCACAAGCTATTGAAAAAAAATTGAGGAGAAATATTTTATAAAATCTCAGGGTTTTATAATAGTGATATGAAATTTCATTGATACAATTTTTCAAAAACTAGTTGATATAGATTTCATGTATTGACTTTTATAGGGATATGAGGTGGATCTCATGATCATTGTGCCTTTTTATTGTTGCTCTATTTTTTACAATGCCCAAAAAGTGGAAAGATTACTGAGAATAAACTTAACTTTTAGTTAGGAATCCATTTACATGTTTTTGGACACATATGTTTTATGAACCATATACTATAAATGTAATGTATTGTGATTTGGAACATAGAGGGAAAAATTTTATGGTTATATGGCATTTACCAATATGTGTTGAGTTTGAGGTCACTCAACTATGACCAACATGAAATGATTTTATGGCCATATATCTTTAACCAAAATTCATCAATAGTGTTTATCTAGTTGTATAGGAAAATTATTCTTAATGCGAGTGAGAGATCATAATTACTATTATAGTTTATCTCAATAGTATGTATATACACACTTTTTATGGTTATGATTATTGGAACAAAAGGGGGTTGAGATGATGTGTTTGGAATGGAAAAGGTAAAACCAGAAGTGAATATAGAGCCAAAGGATAATATATATTATCAAATATATGAGGACATATAGTTTGTGGTTAGTGTGTTTAGACCGAAATGGTGAGGAAAAATATATAGAATAGTTGAATCAAAACCCAATGTGACTATATAGCCCAGTAACACTACAAAATAAGTCAGGGAGGCACACCCAGTTTATGGTTATGATTCTTGAGAAAAAGGGTGAGATAGTTCATTTAATAAGGTAATGGTATAACAAGACATTAATGGGCAGCCTCATTCCGATATAGACTATCTCTTTGGGGTGCAGATAGTTTAGGGCCAAGATTATTTGAATGTAGGTATGAATAGAGTCTATAATACAACTTCCTGATTGGGGATCAAGAGTCAAGAACACCAAAAAATGAGTAGAAAATTGTGAGGCTACAAATCATGAATAATGATTTTTGGATCTTTATTGGTGATATGGGAAAGGTATGTTAGCAAGGAATGCTATCCAAATTCAAATGATAAGTTCTGTTGTGATGATTTTAGGGAATAAGAGGATATTGAATCAATTTTAATAGTTTGAATGAATTGTTATAGTTTGTTGTTGTTAATAGAGGAGAATACATTGATCTATATCAGGGAATGTATATATAAATTAACAGAGGTGTCCCTTGAATCTAGGTTCACTTGTTACTAATAGTGGTGAAAATCCTATGGAAATGTAAGGCACTCCAGACATAATCTATAAATTATTTAAAGTGATGTTCATAAAATGTATTGGAGGAATTATCGACCCTAAGTTACAACAGTTTGGAGATTTTATAATTTTATAATGGATTTAATATAGGCAATGTATTTTAGTTATGTTTAAAATATAATTTCTAAATATTGCTAAATTTCATGAACTAATGATTTCTTCCACATATATTTGTTATTCTATAATTAGTTAATAGTAATATGGGATCAAAATATTTCATGATTTTTAATATCATGTGAAAAGGACAAATGTTACTAAAATTTAATGTCATGTGTTATAGGATTATGTGTCTTGAATATTCAATTCATGTAATAAGAATGTAGGTGTCTTTAAATTTAACATCAAGTGACGAGGACTTAGGTGTCTTATAGTTTAACATAATGAAACAAGGGAATATGAGTCATGATGTTTACCATTATGTGATAGGGAAATACCTATCATGTAATTTAATGTCATGTTACAAGGAAGAGGTTCTCCATTAGTTTATGTTCATGTGATAATGACATAAAATCTCTACATTTTTAATTCATGTGACAAAAACTAGAATGTAATTTAGTTTAATATCATGTGAAAGAGGCATAGCTTTCATGTAGTCTTATATAATGTAAAATGTACTGTTATTTCATCTGATTTATGGGCATGTAATGTGGATATACAACAATCAATTTAATGTCACGTGTCATGGACATATATATTGGAAACCTCAAGAAGATTTTGCATTTTTTTAATAAAATATAACTTTATCCCAGTATTGGATTTATATGGGTTTGAAAATAAGATAGAAAATTTGAAGGTAGGGGATCTGTATTAGCATAGGTAGAATGTAAACAAACTTTTGATGGAATAATTTGAGTTGCACGAATTGTGTATAAAAACCCACTAAATCTCCCAAATGTGAAATGAGGATATAGAACCCTGATTCAAAGATCATGACATGTGGATAATTGATTCAAACATATGTCGGGGACTATCATAGAGGATCCACATTTCACTACATAACCTTAAATAGTATTAATAATTTCATATGTGTTTATTAATTGTTGGACCTTTAGCATATTTGCGTGGATGAGTAATTCAATTATAATGGAAGCCATTTATATCTAGATCATCATAGATGGTGGGGATTTTTGTTGATAAAATTCATTATTGATACTAGGATAAATGTTCTATGAATAACTATATATCCTAAATGAACATGGATCAAGGAAGATGTACATCATGATTAAGCCTATTCTACACAGTTTAAAATCATCTAGAGGGAGATGAAATTGGGTTTCAGATTAATATAAGGTCATTGAGGAAACTCTCTGTGGATGGGGATACCCAAAAAAAGGTGAAAGGGGGAATTAATTTGGGATATAATTTTCATGTGGATGTAGGATATGAGATCTGGTCATCTCAACATATCTTTAGTAAAAGTAATAAAGTACCACATAGTATTAGAACATGTCATTTTATCTGAAATTAGATTAATGCACCAAGAATATTTCTCATTAATTTGAACCTCATGTATGGAAAATGGTCTCACCAACCAGCCACATCTTATGGTATTAAGTTCCATGTATAGTGGACCTCACATCATAAATTTTAATGTCATACTGCTTAGACTGTATTTCCTAATATTTAATATTTTTTACCATAATAATTCCAGTCATAGTGATTCATGAGGATCACTAAGATCATGTGGGTCACAATCGGTGTGAAAAATAAGAGATAATTGAGAAATCATCAAAATCTATGGAGAATGCATGATAGGGAACATAAAAGTAACATATATATCCTGATTCCCCTGGAATGTATCTGTATGTAATTAGATATTGTTTAGGGAGAAGATGTTTATAGTGATAATAATTCATGGATGGGACAAGAATAAAAGATCCAAGCATCAATAATTATCCAAATTGATTATTAATCTAGCCACACATGCTTCTTTTAAAATGTAGGCATTTATTTTTTTAATCAAAATGTAATTTTGTGTGAGTCAAAAACCATACACTAAAAACCTTTACATGGATATGGATCTCATGTAATGGAGTTCATCCATACAAGTTTGGTCTCTCAAATTATTTTGAGTTCTGATAATATTGGACCACATGCTATTAATTTTAACTTCACATGTCTTGGATGAAATTTGCCAACTTATTTCCTTGATGAAAGCATGAAGATGTGTCCAAAACATATATTTGTTCTCCCACATGGAACATGTTATCATGTGGTAAGAGACAAATTTAGGTATGGTTTTCATTAAAAAAGTAAATACATTATACACCAAATATTCAAACATAGGCCAAACCCTTATTTCAAGCAACACGGACATAATGGCAGTCCATCCTAAGCAGTTTAAGGTCATGTATATTGGGGGGGGGGGGTCCCAATGTTTTACAGTTTACTGTAATGTGACATAGACTAACAAAGATATGTTTAATGTATTATAGAATAGACTTGCTGTGGAATTTGGCCTAATTCCCTGATGGGTGGACCGATGTTTCTTGATGTTTATGGTCTTGTAACATGAACCATGACTATGTATTTTAACATTATACCATCAATAATTTTTTATGATTTTTCACATCATGAAACTAGGATGATGTCATACCTTTTTATATCTAGTACCAAGGTTGTTAGTGTTATGTATTTTAAGGTCTCATAACCCAGAACAACACCATGTAGTACACCAGTATATTTTAGTGACACAAAAAATATAATTTAACACATTTCAGTGAGGATTATTTGATCCAATTTAATTGTTTTAATTTTAAGAAATCATACATTAGTGGGAGGTGTGATGTTCTCCCTATACATGGTAACCACGAATTGATCTCTATTTTATTGCACCATGTTTTTGGATTATGGTGCTTCTCACATTTTCCTATATTTTAGAGGTGTCTTCCGAGGGATTATAAGAGTTATGAGAACCGTCATTTTCTATTATTTATTGAATGAGTATAGATAAAACCTTCCACTAATGTCTTAAAATATATGATTATGAAGGAATTATTTTTTTCAATCTATGCATCCTTTTCACTTAAAATTTCTCTAACTCATCATCACATATTAGGGATAACTCATATTCCAAATTTTTTACACAAATAGTGACCCGAAATGAGTTTAGAAAGAGTTAAATGGGTCAAAAAACTCTTTCATGTATGAAAGAGAATAAGGGCTCTCTTTTTTGTATTATGTGTTGTTTTTTGGTTGGGCTACAAAGATTGATATATTTTATCGTGACAATACTATTGGATCCTATCTACCAACATAGAAAGGATATTTGATAGAGTTTGTTTAAAGGCCTATATATATCCATTTGATACTATATGATATCATGATGTGTTGTTTGAATGGATATTGAATTCGTAATATGATATTATTATATCTAAAGAATAGATATTAGTGTTACTGTATTTCACTACTTTTGAAGGGACACCAAATATTGTAATAATTTCCAAAATCACAAAGTTAATATTAATCTTTTTCCTAACTTTGTTGAAGTGATAAACTTGACCCATTTGGAGATGAAGTCAGTTGTCTTAAGTCCGTACATGAACTATATTATTGAATCTAGATTTTGATGTCCAATAAAATTTATACCCGAGGTGAAAATAGATAATAATATCTTATGGTATGTAATATTTGTAGTGGTTGATAAATAAAGATGATTAGTATCATGTAAATTTTTTATTTCTTGGTAAGATCATTATTGTCTAAAAAAATCAGAAGCCAATAGTACCCATTTCACTTGATTAAATGGGAGAATTTGGTACCAAACTAATAGGAATCATACTAAAAAATGTCAATTTCTGGCATAAGGTAGATGGTCTCTTCCCCTTCAATGTATCTCAAGAGTTCCCCGTAAAATCCAAATTCATATTGTATAATATGTGGATTTAGTCTATAAAAATGTATACATCTTAAATTCTAATGTTGGATCTTCTCACTATTTTCTAAATCATGTAGAAGGGTTCAAATATAGAGGTTGTATATTATGGAGGAAACAAATCCAATTGCATTATATGTTGAGGGGACAAGATCTCATGTTGTCTTGATGAAAAATTTATTTCATTATCTTATTTCATGTTTTATACTAATATTGGTATATTATTATTCAATTAAAAACACAAATAATCATATCATTCTTGTCCATATTTTCCAGATATGTTTCTGCAATATCCAATACATTAGTATGAGCATTCTATGAATGTGGAATATGAGGAAAAATGATCTGGATGAGAATCCCACCATTAGAATTCATATTTATTCAGAAATAAGAATCATAACACCCTTTTTAATTAAATATTCACTATTGTTTTCTTAAAAAGTAATTATAATTCACCATAGATTCTTAGGTGAGCCACCAATATTTATATATCTATTTATATGACTATAGTGAGTTCATGTTATTCTACCTCAGTATTGGTGAAAACCATTATCAGTTTGAAGGAATATGGTATTACCAACTTTATCTGAATGATAATAATTATTCCCAAGATGACCATATTATACTTTATATTCTCCGATATTCTTCAAATCAGGCACTTGAAGTCACCATCAGAACACCACATTCATATTGAATGAGTGTCATGGATGGAAAAAACCTTTTCATCCATGATCCCTGTGTTTAATGGGTAGTGATTTATATCATTCCCCTCCGAAGACAAGAGATATATAATCATACTCCGGAGTGATTGATGGAATATTTAATTGAAATCATGGGATATTAATGGGGATATAAGACAATTATGAAGTGTCTACTGATGTGTTTCGATGATTTCTTATTTGAATAAGGATAAAATAATAGTTCAATTCCTTATTATTCCATGATTTAGGCTACAGAACATCCAAAATGGGATTGGGAATATCGAAAGACTCCTGGGTAGATCTAGTGATATGCTGAGGTGATATTTCTTTAGAGAGGCTGGAATATGGGTATTTCCCCTATTAGATTCCTAGATATACTAATAGTTGTACTTTTTCAGCATCCATGATATGATGGAAACATTACAGTGCATGATCATGGATATGTGCCTACTACGCAATCACCCCCAAGATATGATGGTGGATTTTGAAGGGGTGGAAATATTTACTCATTCCACTATGATAATTGGAATATGAGTCCAATATAATGATCCATTCTCTATTAGAATATTTTGGTGATCTTCAAATGAAATTGAAGGAATATATGCCTTCATTTTATGTGGACGTAAAGATATGTCATCCTATTCTTCCAGAATATGCATTGGGGTACTGTATAACTTGTTCAACATAATCTAGAGTATGAGGAAACTATGTTATCCTATTTATGGTATATTAATGATCTTATTCACAATAAACATGGATATTCACCCACATGTAGTGATTGTGTGGTTTCTTCATTAGTGGAACCACTTTCCTGATTCCCAGTCCTGATTGGTAAGGTTTATAGAGTCTGGATAAGCCTCTCTATTAATTTCAATGGGAGTTGAGGCTACATGATATTTGTGGTTATGTTGGATAATGGAAGGAATATTATTGGGCATCTCTTGGATTATTTTAATATCATAGGAAACCTCTTTCTCTACCTCCCTAATATGGGGTAAGTAAGTATTGTCCTACTCCTATGAAAAGAAACAAAAGTAGTAATAGGTGGTAGGAGGTTCCACCTTATTCGCTATTGAAATATTCATTTTTCAATGGGGAGATCCACTAGGATTCCTCTTCCAAATAAATTTTTACCCCAACACCAAGTTTAGGATAATACTATTGAGGTGTTATGCCCTAAAAACATGTTTCACATGTATTATTGAATTATATTTTCTAACAATGAACTCCTATTTTTCATGGTGGATAAAACATTTTACGGAACTATGAAATATGTTTGATGTTTGGTGGATTCCATTTGTTTGTATTTATGGGGCATCTAATTTTAAAATTCCCTATATAGATAAATATAACACTCATGAGACCTCATCAATAAAACATGACAAGTAATTACATTCATTTTCAATTGCATTCATAGTTGAATAATTCATATTAGGTTCAATATTTTTGAAAGCATTAGGCATGAAAAAATGGTCCAATGCAAGGTTGTGAAATGTTGATCGTAATTAATGGATTCACATCGAGTTTACCATTTTTGTTTTCAAAATAATTTTGGTGTTGTTGTAAAAATAAACGTGTTGAATTATCTATATAGGGTTAGTGTGAGATTACCCAAATAGGGGGGGGGGGGTAAATCAGGGTTTGAAGTGTGCTAAACCAATTATAAGATTGGTTCCTTTAATTTATTTATTTCCCTAAGGGATCATGATATCTCAACATTATGTATCAGATTTTATTTTATTTTACCTTATATAAGTTAGGTTAATGGTTCAATTTTGGTTTTCATGAATTATAAAAATAGGTACATGTGAATTCACTTGGTCCATACTCTCTTGGATATATCTAAGGAGCATGCATTGATAATTTTTAATGCACTAAATCACCATAAAGTTTATTTCCATTTACATGGAAATGTAGGTTTATAATGGTTTCACCTATGCCAATCATATCCCTTGGTTACTACCTTACAAATGTGTAGGGACTACTCAATTATTCTGAAGGGTCACTTCATCAAATGATCTAAACACCACTCACTGTAGTGGAAAGGAAAACCTATACATAGTTTATAGATTTTTGGGTCCCTTTAGAGAATCATAGAATTAAACTTGAATTAGGAAAAGATTCTCACTTAAAGTCCCTCTAGGATCATGCATCACATATTATGAATTCATCCTTAGTAGAACCTCATTCATCACATTCCAGATGAAGACTGGAATAACCATCACTATGTTGTTGGTACAATAATCAATAACCTTGATTTTTCAATGGTTTCCTATTTTAACAATTTACACACCTCCCCTATAACAAAGCCTAATCTACAAGAATATATTTTTCAATGTAATTATCATCATCCTTAATCTTTTATCGATCCTCCAAATAAGAAAACTTGTGTACAAAGTCACTCGTATTTCAATCTATCTTTAGACTTCATACTCTCACCTAATAAATTGAATATCTCTTGAAAATTTAAATTTAACTTGTTTATTGTATATTTTATAATAAAATTTTATTATAAAAAACCATTATGATTTTTTCAAAATATCTATTCATTTTGGATCTCTAAATTAGAGACATATACACTACACCTAGAAACATGGAATAAAACTTCTATTTACTATATATATTTAAATGAGATTTAAATACCCTTTAATATAGATTTTAAACCACTATAATCAAACATAAAAACCACTTCCATCATGGGATAAAAATGTGTTCCATGATTATATAATCATTGAAGAATAATCTCAATCATCAACTGAATCAATACCAATGATTTTTCCTTCCATCGCCTGATATATCCAACATTATGTCTTTGATTTGAGAACCATGGTGTGGTATTAAAAAATATGGCCTCCACACCTTTTGAAATTACATGAACCATATATTATAATCCATTATACCTACTTCATGAAACAATTTTTTCATGGAATAAAACATATCACCACAACTTCCTACTAGCCATAGTTTTCATACTCATGTTAGAGAGGATGACTCAACCTTCATCGTGATATGTGAAAATGTCATTCTCATTCCCATGACTACCATTTTTTATTATTAATATTTAATATATAATACAAACTCCACCAAGATATCAATGAAGAACACATTTTCGACCAATGTTTCATGAATATGACATGCTGAAAAGATATATTCTTTTTTCCACCTGATAATGAGATCACTGTGGCATTCACCATGGATAGCATAGTTATGTTGCCTTGTAACACCCACTATTTAAAAAAACCTATATCACAATGGGTGAGGTGATTATAATTTAATCATGTTTAACATGTGCATTGGAACTCTGAAATGGGGGAAAATATGGTGTGTTCCCCTCATAGTTTAACTTTTGGTAAATAGTCTTCCCAACCCACCCCATTTTTATGGATGGATGAACCAAGCCTCTTCTTTGTCATAAACCATCCCATTGACTAGTGGATGGTCATGCCTGTGTTAGAAAACATCAATATGCCATACCTTGGATAGGAACCCAAAATCCAATAACCAATATCTGGTGTCTACTTTATTACATAGTCATAGGATACAAGGGATCACATGACCAATCCATAATCTATTTAGTATTTTTGAAGAACCAGATACATATATGATTCTTATATTACTTGTGAAATAAAATATAAATCGTATAAAAAGTAAATATTATATATCCTTGAAACTCATTCAATGTCACGTTACTCAAATCCTAGGGAATAGAAAAGATAATAAGGGTGATATCAAATGCTCAGTAAGGGTTTAATATAACAAAATCTATCATGATTAAATAAGACAGAATCAATATTCCATGGTAGATAACTAAAAATCATATCATATAATCAATAATATTATAATTAAATGAACCCACAAATAATATCAATTTTTTAATCTTATGGATAGTAATAAAATAATTGGTAATGAAGTAAATTACTAATTATATATGTATTTATAAAGGCCTTGTGCCAAGATACGTTCAAATATGGGAAGGTAAACCCTGAAATCCATTTAGTAACTTTAATAAACTAGTTTTTCTCATGAAGAATATCAATTCATAGAGGTTATATCTATTACCAGGCACCACCCATAATTGTGTTTCCAATTCATACCCCTTATATTGAATGATCAGTTTAATTCAAAAATAATATGAATTATTAGTGGATATATTTAATGTGCAATGAATAATGAATATAAAGAGTTCCTCGGTCAGTCAAATAACATTCAGAGTAAATCATATTATATATAGGTTATACATGGTTTAGGAACTAATAATATCTAAGATACAATGGATATGAGTATGAAAGGTATATTTAATATATAATGAAATACGATCATAATAAAGTGAATTTTTCTAGAGAAATTTAATTACCATAAAATTAATAATATACAAAATATGACCATAAATTCATAAAATAGGTTATGTAATAAAATAAATTCATTAATATAATTGAATAAAACAGATAAAAAAAATTAATATAAATATCTTTAAAATAACATTCTACATAACACCCTAAAAAACTTGTTTAAAATATAAATAGTGGAAAACAATTATAGGGGTTGGAAAATCCATTAATGCAATATACAGTTAAAAAATATTCAATTTTACATTTTGAAATTAAATTTCATGATGAACATTCTAGAAAAAATCTTTTAAATATGTGAATTAATTATTGAAGGTGAAATATTATATCCTTAATAAATTATTATATTAAGTAAAATTAAATTTGTGAAGCTATTTTCAAAAGATATATACTTGATAAAAAATATTCCCGGTCTAGAAGAGAAATAATATTGGGCAATTTTTTAAGAATTTAATTTTTGGATTCAAGCGCCAAGGATGTAAAAATTTTAAGGTGATAAGTAAATAACATAAATACCAAGAAAATAATAATACATATGGGTCTTATAGAGTATAGTTTTTATGATTATTTTAATCATAAAGTAATCAATCAAAAAATGATATTATAAAAATAAATCCATACCTCTTTGGAAACATTGGAATTGTAACCCTTTTAAAGGGTAAATACCAATTGAAATTTTAAATACCATGAATAAATATATATTCTTGTCAAATACAACAATTCATTATATATTCCAAATAAAGGATTTAAGGTTAATTAAAAAAATAAGTCTTAATGAAGTGGGAATTGAGATGAAAAATCCATATCCCATGATCCCACTAAGATGATAATGACTTAACATCCTATATATAGAATTTATGGATTTTATTAATCCATAGAAAACCATTTCATTTTTATCATAATTTATATATATTTCCATTCCCCATTAATTACATATTCTTGGTCAAATCATTCAGTAGGTATTAACTGTCTTGTTTTTTGGCATGTTTTGTCGCAAAGTACTGGTTATTGTGCATATATATAGTTTCATTACATACATAATGATATTAATCTTATCGTTATCATATTAATTATTTAAATCAAATATAAATACATATATAACATACATATGAGGTTGTAATAAAATGGAATACATTGACTCATTAGGTGGTGGTCTACACATATAGAAGAGTGAGGTTTCCAGTTCCCATTTGAGGGATGAGTATATAAAAAATGGTAATACCATAAACATTATAACATTAAAAAAATAATGATATATTTTTATTTTATTATGATGATAAAATAATATTTATATGTGGTAAATATGAAATTAACTTAGAACTATTCATCTAAGATGAGTACTTATTCTTTGCAGATCCTCCTTTAGATCATCACTTAAGGACCCTAGTGTTACTATTTTGAAACTACCATCACCTCTATGAAGTGTCTAAATATATTTATAAGATATTTGATTATGGTATGATCTATCTATATTAATCATGGTTTTTTGATGAATAGATGTGAGGTGGTGTCCTTTTATATTAATGGGAACGATACAATTGGAATTACATAAATTATTCATATATAATAAATTATTCTTCATAAGAATGTGAAACAAAGCTAAAAAACTATATAATATTATATATGTTATGGTTAAAATCCATTCAAAAAATATATTTTATAAATGTTTTCATGGAATTTAAAACATTACCGTTTGGTTTAACACCTTTTCTCACCAATGTTAACATTAAACATCGTAATAATTTTTTCATTATTAATTAATTATAAATTTATTTATGAGGTGAAAATGGACTAAAAAAGGTCACATGATGATATTCTAGACTCTATCTCATATCGCTTGTCCTATAAATTTTTTTTATGATGTTAAAATCAATTAATAGAATATTATTTAACATAAAATTCCATTGAAGTAAGTTTATGAACTATTCACATTTTTTTACATTAAGGACCTCATCAGGGGAATGGAATTTGAATATAAAATCTTTCACCATAAATTAATAAATATTAATAACCATAAAAATTTTTGAAACCCAAATTTATCCTAATAAATTTAATTTTTTAAAAAAGTCATTTACATTGATATATTTTCTGCTCGCACAAGAACATTGTTAGAATTATGTAAGCATTTAAGGTAATTATATCATCCCTAAAAAATAAAAATTATATAAAATCATAAAAATAAATACATTATGTTCAATATAAAATTTTATATTCTTTTATTATATCTTATTGTGATTATGTTTTGGTATAATATATGTCAAAAGCAAGAGGGTGACATTTTTGAATTTTCATTTACTTAAAAAAATATAATTTTTTTTATCAAAGACAAATGGAACTAGGAATCCATATTTTTTAATATATTAATTGGGTAGTCAAATTAAAATAATAAATTTTAATATATAGAAGTTCATTGAAGATTATTTATCCTTATTATGTAGTTTTAACATTATTCATCTCATATTACCCTCGATCGAGGGGATAACTATTATCACACTTTGTATTCATAATTACTAAAAACAAAAGAATCTGATATAAAAAAAACATAATCTCATAGTTCCATATATAGAATCCATTTAATCAAATTAAATTTAAATAAGTTATATAAATTAATTTAAAATTAAACCCACAAAACACGACGAATAATAGTTTTTACAGAAAATGCATTTTTCTGGAATAAGATGATCTTACATTAAATATATGAATATAATTCATTATTATATATATTTAAATTCCTATAAATAGATATATAATCTATAAATTTCATTTAAAATATTCATCATTTTGTGTTATTTTAATTATTTAAAATGGAAAATTTTTATTAACTTAAAACTACTTTCGAGAACATATATGTTTTTACCTCCAAATGATCATGTATTTATTTATATAAAAATTATAATTAATATATGATTAATTATAAATATTATAATTAATTATTATAAATAAAATTATGAGAATAGAAATACTACATCTTCAATTATTCACAAACACAAGTTTCTAAGAAGGTATTTTAAAAAATCATTTTTGGATTATTTTAAAATAGTAAGTTCAAAATAGATATTCCTTTTATAAAATTATTTTTTTTCAAACAATGAAATAGTAAAATTTTCATTTATTATAGTTTCATTAGATGAAATGTTCACTTACAATAATTTATGCTCATGTGTTACATTATTCCCTCCTTAAAAAAAATCATCCTCCATGTTTTCAAGGTTATTACCTTATAAACAGATAAAGGTTGTTCTTTTTTGTTACTTCATAGGATCCCCATGTTTCTTCCTATATATTATTATTTCACCAATTTACCTTTATCAACCATGTCATCTAATTCTGTAACACCTTTCATTATAGTGTCAAATATCAGGAATGGCTCTTAAAAGGAAGATATATCATGTTCTAATTCAATTTATTTAGAGGTGAGAACAAGAATTAGGTCTATAATATACATCCCTAGTAGTGATATTTGAGTCTTATCATGTAAATTATATAGTTTTAGTTGTATTTCCAAATGTAGGTTACATATATATTTTTATAGAATTTAAAAAGTTATGATATACCTAGTGACCGGTTTAGCTTCTTTACTAAACCTTATTACTATATTCTAGAGAATATATTCAGGAAAATATGGTCTCCCACTTTAAATTATAAATAATTGATAATTGTTTATAATGAGTTTCAAAATCAACCAAAGATTATCCATAGGGAGTCTCTAGACACGTGTTTAGTCCCACTAATCATGTATCCATGAAGATCAACATAATACCCAATCTTCCCACAGTAGAGTTGTTTACCTTAGGTGAATCTATCCCACAAACACATAATATTTTTTGTATCTAGATTGGGATTTATTTTCTAGTAAAACCTCACCATTTATTCTTTATCAAAACAGATGATATTATATTATGATTAGACTTCTTCTCATTGTTAGTCCTTAGTAAATCAATTGTATTCTATGCATTCATAAATATTGTTCCTAGGGATTCTACTAATCATTATCATTTACCAACATTAAGAAACCTAAATCGAGTAATAGAAAGTTGATTTATACTTTATTATATAGGCATATTATATAAGGGATCACATCACCAAGGACCAATAGTTACAAAAAAATTACATATAAATATATTACTTATTATTAGATTGATATTCATTATATATAATTACGACCCACATCATAACCATAAATGGATATTGTCGTTGAATACATGGATACATATACAACTGGAACATAAACCATATACATAATTTCCAATTACTTTATTCATACCAATATCCTTTCTTTAACATAACTAGATTATAGTATTATTTCATAACCAAGGGAAATAAAATATAAGAAAAGGATAAATCATATGATCAATATGTATAAACAGAAGAGATATCAATCAATGAGAATAAGTGAGCCAATGATAAGCATAATGGTATGACTATATGATCATAGATTACAATAATAATACCCAATCATTGAATTATAATTAATCATAAATCATAGAATAATACATTGTCAAAAATAAAAATAAATCATATGTTTGAGGAATCCTGAATAATATATCTTGATCCATGAGAAAATTTCACAATAATAAGAAATATGTATTTGAAATCCATATAATCATAGAAAATCTAGACCATATATGAATATTTCTCCAAATTCTACCATTTTGGATAATGTCCCCCAACGGAAATGCACACCCAACCATTTCAAACATTCACTTAGGAATAACTTTCATCATGTTAACTCTGTAATATCTTAGGAATTTATTAACACTATCATCTATTAAGAGTTTCTCAATGCTTTAAAAATTACACTATTTATTAGAGTGTTATTATGGATCAATCTATCATCATGTAATATATCATGATCACCAATCAGCTAATCAAAATATATATATATGAGTTCCACAAGATCAAAAAACATTCATCATTTATTAATAACATAACCCATTGAATGAAAATGTATTTCATAAAGACATCATCCTAAAAAAATTTATATTGAAATAATAAATATAATAACAT
This sequence comes from Viscum album, assembly GCA_963277665.1. NCBI lineage: Eukaryota > Viridiplantae > Streptophyta > Magnoliopsida > Santalales > Viscaceae > Viscum > Viscum album. The sequence goes on from OY728138.1 coordinate 177,941,138, forward strand.
TGGATCATACATCCAATAATGAATAAGAAACATAAAAGGTTGTTTTTAGATTAAATTACTATTAAACGATTATTGAATCATTTCTTATGGAAAATATACTATTTATTTTGAAATAATTTTTTTATAGACCAAAAATTTTAAAAATATTAAGAAAAACATTTCCATTTAAACCAATCATGGAAATATTTAAATTTTGTTTCAAATAATATATTATTTATTTTCGTAGGAAATATTTTTTGTCTAGTGTACGTAAAAATATGGATTCCTTTTTCATTTTCAGTAAAAATTGAAAAGCACATCCTTTAGAAAATCTAATAAATATTCCATTAAAAATTTATTAATAATTAAAAATAGGAAAAAATTTAGTTATTTTTTTAGAATAATGAAATCATTCTTGAAAACATTTTAAATAAAATATGGATATGGAAGAAAGGATTCCATATAGATGGGAGAAAATTTGGGATTTCGATAAAATAATTTACTCATTCTATTGATGATGTAATGAGAGGAAAATGAATGAAAAAAATAAAATATATATAAATAAATATATAATAATAAAATAAATAATATTTTAGAGAGATATATATTATAATTTAATCATCATATATTTAAGTATGAACAATCCTAATAAAATGTGATTGTAAAATTAAATCATAACCTCCAGTCTGTAAAGATTCATAAGAAATATGACCTACTATATAATAAATTTTAATATTTTATATTTATATACAATAATAATACTTATAAATATAATAATGTACAATTTTTACTCATAACATATTATTACCCATTCATTAACAATATTTCATTAACATCATCATTTTGGGTGCTAACTACTTCATTTTTCATATATGTTTTGGTTCATTGGTTATAGACATTTCACATTGATCATGGTTAATTCGTATAAAAAATTATAATAACTATAAAAATATCATATATATTCATTATATTTATATTATTAACCATTCATATAATACAGTGATGACAAATGAATTATATCACTACTTGGAGAAGAGAGTTTGTACGTTCTCATTAGTGATGTTTCCATTACGTGATGAATGAAATGAATGAATGATCAATAATAATTAACATTTATAGAATAATTATTAATATATATATATATATATTATCTATCCTAATAACTAACGATGAAATATGGTGATGAAAAATGAATCGTATCAATCCATGGAGGTGGTAGTCTATATGTGTGCTTGAGCAATAAATTCAACTCCGATTTGATAGAAAGGAGGTGGAAAATGGTAGGGTAATAATTATAATACAATAATAGTATATTTAAGATACTTATTTTCGTGATATGTTTTATACCACATGTTGATAGCAATTATAATAAGAAATATAATTGAAAGACCAAGGTTAACATTGGTATATCTTCTTTGAGAGACCTCCTTTGGATTACACAATAAGAAATAAAATATTAGTATTTGGAGAAAAAAATACATCTATGATTAATGGAGTGAATTAGGGGAGGTTTTTAGTTGGTCTTGGCTGATATGAATGCTTAAAATTACATCAATAGTGGAGGATAAGATGTGATTTTCTATAAGTGAAGAGAGGGACAAACATTGTTTTTTTGTAAAATATTTAAATAATATAAGGCCAATTACATATGAATGTATCTAATAGGATAAGTTTAGGATGAAATAAACACAAAAAATAACAATTATATATAATTTTTCTATAATTACTATACTTACCCCTTGGTTTAACCCCCCCCCTCGATAAACTTGTTTTAACATAATGTTCGGTAAAATAGTTTACTATTTTAATATTAAATATGACCAAATATTATTTTGACCAATTAAATTTTATTAATTACGATTATTACCAATATGGAATACATTTTTCTAAAATAATTGTTTTTTTAATTTGTTGAATTTAATTTAAAATAACCTCACAATAAGAAACAAAAACCTGTTTTAGAAAAAAATATTTTCTTGCAAAAAATAAGAATTAACTTCCATTAATTTCCATTTAAAATCCATAAATTTATTATTTAAATTTATGAAATAATATATTTTATAAATTTCATTAAAATATTATAATCTATATATAAATATTTATATTTTTAAATTAAAAACACATTTTGTGTATAAAAATAGTTTTTAGAAAATGTCTTTTTAATCCAAAAAATGAACACATACCAAAATAAATTATAATAATGATTAATAGGTAATAAATTACATTACTTATAATTAAATATTTATTACATTAATTTTATATGAAATTTAAAATATGAATGTACTTTTATTTGAAAATAAATGGTATTTTTAAGAAAAAATATATTTTACTATTAACTAAAAAAACGTCGTTTTAGAAAAATCCTTAAAATTATGCCCAATTAGCATTGACATGTTTCTTTAAAATATGATATTAATTTCTAAAATTAAAATTATATAAATTTTAAAAATAAATTATAATATTTATTTACAATATTAAATAAAAACATCTTTGAAAAAAAAACATTTTTTTGATGCTTAAAATTACTATACAGAAAATTGAGTACATATTTCATGTGGACTAATCAATGCATTATACATACTTTTCATAATGTGGCTATTATTATTCATACATTACACTTTAAAGACTATGTTATAATTTACTATGATATCTAGGTTCTTTTAGGATTTGGGATTCATGTTAAGTAAGATATTGAATATTTTATGTTTATTAAAATGGAAATACATATAAAATCTGGGGGCTACATTTTATCATCCTTAAAATTAATTTATTCCTAGATATTATGTCTATCTATTTCAGAAACATTAATATATATCTAATTCATCACTATTTTTAGTTCCCATGTAGCTTCTTTGATTTTATAATTCCTCTAGTTAATTATAACTTGATTAGTAGTCTTATTCTGAGTGGTTTGGTTGGAGTTACAAGTAATAAGAATTTTCCCCAACCTGATTAAGAATATTGAAAGGACCAAAAAATATAGGTCTTAGGTTTCCCTTAGTTCTAAATCTAATAACCTTATTCTATAGATATATTCATGGTAATACCTTCTCAAAAGAATCATATTCCAAATATCGATGAAAATATTTAGTATAACTATTCTATCCACTGTGGGATGCCTTGATGAGGAGCTAGATAGATTTGATATTTTCTTCTTTTTACTTAACTAGCTTAGGTACCTATAGTTTTGTTTCTGTAACATAATCCTAGTATTTTAAATTTCGAAAATTCATCCATAGAGGGATAATTTCAATCCAAACCACTATTGGAATCCATAGATGAGGATATTAAAATATCCTCTAGGATATTAATAGTTAACTCAAACTCACCATTTCTATAAGGATGATATGAAATACATAAACATAACTCTATATCCAGATCCTACTGAAGAATTCAATGGAACATCATGGTAAACATAATATCATGTTAAGATATAATAGAATGTGGTAATCCATTCATGCTTACAACATAGTTAATAAATACCCTTGAAATATGATCAAGATTGACATATAATCTAATGGAAATAAAGTGTTCCGACTTTATAACATGATTATCTACAATATAAAGAGAATAATAACCTGTATATATTTTGGAGAGTTAAATGAAAAATATAAATGGTTACATTTTTCTATTTCCATTCTAGTATGGGTTATATTTTTAGAAACCCCATAGACATCTATTTTTCATCCTTAACTTACTGATATACCGCAAACCAAAATAGATACTCTAAACCATTACTATTCATGTTTTCCTACCAAAAATACACTTTTATATGTCTATATATCTTCATACTTCCTAGAAGAATAATGAATTTTCACACATTTTATTCTTCTAATATGTCTGTCTTCAATTCTTTATTTGATGGCTCTCATATATTATTCACAATACTTATCATTATATCATGAAATTTTTTGATCTTATAGTTATTTCTCAATATTTTTTATAATTATAAAACCACCTTTTTCACCTATTTAATAATGAAATGGATATATTGTTCAATAATAATTTGAGAAAGATAATATTTACCACTTTACATTGTGATTTCAAGGTCTATCTCTTTAAAATCCATAAATATTGGATCTTTTGGAAACCTCATAATAGATAAGATATCATGAGCCTTTAAAATTAAATAAACCACCATTTTAACTTTACTAGGGTGGTAATGTATTGAGAATTTATCATATTTAATCAACACCAACAAATATCTCAAGCATATATTCAAATATTTCTGGTTTAATATATATTTTATTGAATTTTATAATCAATATATATATTTCTCCTCTCTTTATAAATATAATATCTCCATCCATTTAATGATATGATTATAAACACAATATCAAAATCAAGATACTATTATTTTTTGAATAGAAATTCAATTGGCATGAGGAAAAATCAATCACCATATCATTAAGTATATGAACACATCAACACCCATAAATTAATACATCAATATAAATAAAAAAACATTAATCCATTGTTGGGTTGTGTGAGGATTGGTGCACTGACCAACCTTCTCTTGAATTCCGTTATGTTTTTTGACACATCTATCGGTGCAGGGGAACATAACACCCTTATGAGATAAAATGATGAGTTTATTATATAGTTTCTAATTCTTCAAATAGTTTCAATACTATCTAAGAAATATAAAAAAATGGTGGGTCTCAGTTATTTTGTTGGTATAGACCAATGTTCTATGACATCCATATTCAATGGATCCACCTATATACCCTATATTGAGAATATATGACCAAAAAATGATACATTATATTCCAAAAATTTACAAAATGGTGTGTTTTAAATAAAAAAATCTTTCATTAGGTTCTTTATTATAATTCTTATGTTATCATATTTCTCTTAATTTCTCATAGAATATATGATACCATATTTTAAAAACTCTTCCACAAACTGATCAAGGTAATATCAAATGTTTTTTATTGATTAAATATAAAATGATTGTTTGGTAATTAGTAATAAAAAATAGCATAATTATAAATTTTTATTTTCTATACATTAAACAAAATATGGTTGTGGATTTTTCATCACTTTTAACCCATTCAAAATAGTATCGAGACAGAGGATCAATATTGGATAAATATTAAACTCCTCATAATTGATCAAATAAGTCATCAATATATGGAACATAATACTTATTCATGATGATGATCTTTTTAACTTATCGATAATCAATTCATGGTTTCATTGATCAATCATTATTCTTAACATAAATAAAATGTACACCCTAAGGTGTCCCAATTGGAAAGATGAATCCCTTATTATGATTATTCTAGAGATTATTCTTTAATTCCTCTAACTTAATTTGGTCAATTCTATATGCGGTGTGGAAATAATTTTATCATCGGTTATGAGTCCTATATAATAATAAACATCATGATTTTGTGTAAGATAAGAAATATATTCCCTAAAAAAATCAAAACACTCCCATACAATAGTCATATCTTCATTATTGAGTTTCTCCCAAACAATCTAAGATAAAAACCATATTTGAATAAGAAAAAAGACCCATGAAATTGTGGAAATTTCCATTAGATGTTTTTATTTATCCCTACAGTGACAGAGGACTGTACGTTGTTATGGAATATCAAATTTGGAATCCCTTACTTAATAATGGATATAGAATTTATATAATGAATTCCAATCCATGCCCAAAATCACATCAAATTCAAGTATAGATGAATAAAAAATATATAGTGAGAACATTACAACAAACATCAATTATTGAATAATTATATACTTTATATGTGATAAACATACCATTAGATGTTTTTATTACTATTTCGTCATTAAATTGTTGATGTTGTAATTTGACACCCTTAATAAATTCAATAGATATAATAGAGTGGGTAAAACCAAAATCAAATAAGATAGTAAATGTTTTGCAGTGCATAGTTTGTGTACATTTCAACACTTCTCTATAGTACCCCATATAAATTTTAGTGATCACTTGAGATTTGTCTTTGTCTCTAGGCTTAATAGGTTATTGATTTTAATAAAAATCATTTACTCTTAGATTCATGAATCATTTAAAATAAACACTATAATCATTGAATTGGAAGCCTTAGTGTGTGGGTGGTGCATTTTGTTGAGGTTTTTAATCATTCATTTCATCAACTTGACTCTTCACATTACATTGGTATTATTTTATCAAAGTAATTCTATTAATCAATTTACACAATTAATATTACCCTTATGATAATTTCCTCCAAGAGTTTTTCCACACTTTTGGCACAATGGAAAACTCATCTTCATCCGTTTATGTATTTATTATTAAAATTTCTTTTGAATATCATCTATATTTTCTTATAAAACCCATGATATTAATGGGTGACTCTATTCTCCCTTTATACCATGATATTATATCAAATGATTTCTTCATATCTAGTTATGTCTCTTATAGTTAATTCCCACTAGTGAATTGATTTTACACCATTAATGAATTAAGAAATGATACAATCTAGTTCAATGATAATACCAGAAGATTTACTCAAAAGTACCAAAACATTTTTCTCATAGGTATTAATGTATCGATAATCATTTTACATTATCTCAAGGAATTACATATCCAATTTCTTATGAAGAATACATGGAATAAAAATATAGAAAAACAATCTCCTAAACTCATCCCACTAAATGGAGTTGATTTCAAACCACTTCTTTATTTTATTGATGAGATCTCACCATTGATATGATTCACCTTCCAAGTGAACAAAAAATTATTGTATTTTTACATATTATGATCAATAGAGAATATTAAATATCATTTTATTAGTACTAATCCATTACTCTATAATTAGTGGATGTGTGAAACCACTAAAAGAATATGAGAATTACCTCATGAAAGACTGAACAATATATTTTCCCTCTTTTTATCAGTTGGAAGATCGTCATGATTCAAGGATTCAAAATGTTTTTCTATATAGTAACAAAAATTTCTGGTCATGATCCTATAACATTCAGTTATCAATAGTATAATAATTTAATTTTCTATCACATTCAGTATTAATATGGTTCTTTCTGGTTCTAACCATTTACTAAAACTAAATTGAACAGTAAGAGCAACAATAATAATATTTGGAAATAACATAATCATGAAAATCATTTATCAGATGTACAAATATGTACACTATTTTTTAATCTATGGTACCTTATGTTTAACCAAGATAACCCATGGTAATTATCTATTCTAATACTTCATAATGTCTCACAATGAAAATGTGAATTAACCCAAGCACTTCCACTAGGATGTTATACCTATTTTTTAGAATTAGGCCCACTAGTTGTGCTCCAACAATGATCATGTTAACACCCAATATACCCCATTTAGATTTGTTAACCCTTGGGGCATCATTCCCACATCTTCATCAACTTGATAATATCAAGATAGAGATGTATTTTCTAGAAAAAACATACTCCTATCTTTACCATAACATATGAATTACTATTATACAAACACATATTTTAAGATTTGTCACTAATTTTTACGCATCATAATTTCATAATGTTACTAAACCATGATCTAATAATAACTATAGCAACCCAAACATTACATACAAAAATATTACATCTTATTTGGTGAATATTCAATATATATCAGTTTGATCCATGCGATTACTATAACTTTTTAGTGCCTTTGAAAATATTGATATATTAATATATGGTATATAAAAGATCTAAATCATTTTAGACTAGGTTCTTTATAGGTATCACCCTTCTTAAGCATATTGTATTTAAAACCATTCATCACAACCCGAAAAAAGGAAACTTTAAAATGAGTGATCCCAAATATTCAGAAAGTGTATATATAATAGATTTTAATCAATGATCATCATTGAGATTAAGATAAGTATAAGGTTATGAGAACATGGTTATAAATTATAAAAATACTACCCATTCAGTCAATGTTCATTAATTATAAATCATTAGATGAGTAATTTTTTACTAAAATTGACATAAGTCCTATTTGTATAGAATACTAAATAATGAATCATGAGATGCGAGTATTTATCATAAGAATAAGACATAAGATTATGGGAAACACATAAGCATAAAAATTCATTTCATTAGTCAAATTTAACTCCAAGACAATCAGTGTGGATACTGTCACATAATGGAAATGTATACCTGGTTATTTCCAATTTTCTTAGAAATAACATCTATCTAGTTACATCCGTAAGCTCATTGGATATTATTAAATATGTCATCTCTTAGGTGTTTCTCAATATCATAATCATTACCCAATGCATTGGTGGGATATAACAGACCCATACATCTTCATAAGATAAATTAGGCCCATTCATCACATAATGGTATTCCCTTCATATGAGTTCTATAAGATCATAAGACATACATCATTTAACCATAACATTACCCATGGAAATAAAATAGGTTTCATTAAAAGTTCATCATCATAATAGTAAGACATATAATGAAATAATATGTATTTTTTTCATTTTATCACATCTTGATTAATACATAAGAAACCTCAATGGATGTTGTTATAATTGAACATTACATTAAAGGTTCCTGAAACATTTTTTTATGGAAAATAACATTTTATTTTTTTTAAAATCATTTATATAAAATCTAAATATATCAAAATATTATAGATCAAATTTTATTTGAATATAACTATAAAAGCTTATAATTTAAGATTTATAGAAATGAGTATTCAAGATGGTGTGAAAATGTGTTCATCTGGTGTATGTAAAAACCAGGTTTCCTTTCCCATTTTTAATAAAAATTTCAAATTACCTCACTATTAATACGATAAGAATATTATTTAAAAACATAATTATAGAAATTTATCCATTGGTAAAAAAAATTTAATAATTATTTGGTAATACTGAAAAAATTCTTGAAAATATATTCTGAAAATATTGATATAGAACATAGGATACCCAAATGATGGGAGAAATAAAGTTGGATCCCTTTAAAAACATTCCTTAAATGTCATTAGTACAAAAAGAGAGAAATATTAAAGGAAAATTTATACTCTCGATATATAAATAGGGGATAATAATATAAAAAAATTTAGAGAGAGATATCATAAAATTTCACAACTGTAAATTAATGTATAAACAATTTCGGTATAAACGAGATTGTATTATAAAACAATTACCTTAAGTGTATATGGAATCATAATCAATATAACCTCATATGTAATAAATAAAAATATATTATATTTCAAAACCATAACCATATTCCATTATATAATATTATATATGTTTTTCTTATAGCATCTTATCACTCATTCATTAATAATATTTCAATAAAATCATCATTTCGAGTGTTAACTGATTCGTTTTCCATGTATGTTTTATTCAGAAATTATTATCCTTGTATATTGAACATGGTTACTTCATCATAAAATGTTTAATTATGATATTAATTTCATATATATTAATTATTTATATATTAATAACCATTCATATAAATATGTGATGAATAATAAATTATATAATTATATGGAGACTGTTTTTTCTTTTTACACATGAGTAAAGTTTCCATTTTCATATGGTTGGAATGAAAGAATGGAAAACTATAATACACATTTACATAATACATATTATATCTCAAATTTAATATATATTTATTTAGGTCAATTATATTATAATAACCAACAATGAATGATGGTTACAAAAACTCTATCGTATCTCAATATGAAGACGGTAGTCCACACATATGCATACGTAATAATTTCATATCCAATTTGATAGAGAAGGGATGGGAAATTGTTGTTACATCATCCAAATAATATCTCATTATATTTATGATACTGGATTCATCATGTAATTATGTAAAATATATGTTTACAATAAGTAGAAGAAGAAGTAAAATTGAAAGGGCTCAGTTATGATTTATGCATCATTAAGAGAGACTAACATTGTCTTACAACTTAACCTTTTACAATATGTTATTTAGAGAATAAAAAAATATATAGGATGAAGATAATTAATCTAATAATAATTTTTAATATTTCACGGCTAAGATAGAAGTCTAAAATTGTGTTATGTTGGGTGGAAAAGTGGTTCCCTTTTATAAGTGAGGGGAGGGACACAAATGGAATTTATTAAATGATTTCAATAATATTAGCTCACATTTATGTGAATGCATATATAAATGAAAAATTATTATAATGTACAATATTATAAGTTTTAAATATATTAAATAAATAAGAACCAACCATGTGTGGGTTGAAATCAATAGACACATGATACTATCTAAACGGGCTCCTGAATCAATTTTCCATTAGCACGAAGGGCATTCCCGATCCCCACGGGTGGGTAATAAAAATTAGGGCATCAACATCGATAAATAGGAAATTATTTCTACTATATTTCAAAAAATATAACTATATAAATTTGTGAGAAAAATAAAATCATGTATTGCAATGAGATATCAAACAATACAAGAATAACAAAGGAATGGGGAAACATGATATGAAACCAACAAAAAAAGACATGAAAGTGAGATAATTCCACACACAAATCCACCAAAATATCATCCATAATGATATAAAAATATCCAATATCCAATAATCCATAAAGAAATGAAATATATATAGGTATGAGTTAATAACCCAGTAGGTTTCCACCCATCGACCCATATCGGAACACTTTAAGAGAGAATTAATAACTAGATTGTTTGAAAATAAGAATATGAAATAGGTCTTCGAAAGTTTCTTTCCACAAAAAAATAATAATAAACATTCATTGAAAATACCCATTTTAAACAAACTAATAGTTTTTAAAAAAACAAAAAAATATTTTTCATAAAAGAACATTCATAAATTTATGTTTAAAATAATTTTTATGAATATCAATGGAAAATAGGGTATCATGTTATTATTTTCCAAATAGTCAAACCTTGTAAAATATTCATAAATTATTACCATAGAAACCAATGGTGATAATTTGTACTCATCTAGTGTAAAGTCCATTTTTTCAATATTTTTTCAAGTTTCTTGCACAGGTATTCAATCAATGCATCAATCGTCCCTAGGACAAAAACATGGTCTTACCCTGTCATGGACCAGATGAGAGAAATTAGCATAAGTTCACCAAATTACCACCAAGATCCACTATTTAGAACATGAATCTAATATTGTGAACGTGTACCTATACTTTATACCTAGAAAACCGAGTTATCTCATGAAAGTCAAATGGAATTGATAATTTAAAAGATTGTATCACACTAAACATCATATCATATCAATATGTTTTTCAAACAAATCAAGTGTCATTCTCACACCTATGAACACCATATATGATCATTAACCTATTTTGACTATATCATTTCAATTCAAATTAATATAGTTCAACACCCATAAAGGGGAAACATATTTCATTAATTCAATTTAATTATATTATTTTTTTATCATAGTAAGGGACATATCATATGGTTTTAGATATTTTAATAATTAATTTAATTTACCAACCAATACATAAATATTAAAATAGGATTTCAAAGAAATTACAAGAATTTAAATTAAATTTATAAAATCAATTTTAATCCACTGAAAATAATGAAATTAACAATTTTATAAAAAATTCATATCTTTTAAAAAAACATATAAAAATCATTTCACTATTTTCAATTATTATAATCAAATCATTCATTTATTTCAGATTCATTTTCTCATAAATCATCACTTTATTTGAAAATATATAATCTATAGGTTTAGTAAACACACCATGTTCATTGGAAAATAAAAAATCGAATAATTTTTAGAACATCATCATAAAATTTCAATGAAAATCATCAAGATCCAACATGGAATATCAATTTCCAAAATAAGTCTCTATTCATTCAAAATATTTTTCCATATAAATCATTCCAAATAAAACTCTTACACTATTATCAATATTTGTTTAAATAAAAAATCATTTATTTAATTACTAGATATAAGAAAATAAATGAAGAAAACAAAACTTGAGATAAAAGAAGAAGAAATAATATATTCAATTAAAATGGGTTGTCATTATGAAACCTCCATGGGAATATAAAATATGATTGGTAAACCTAAAGATGAAGACAAGAACAATTAAAAAAATGAAGGAGATCCCTTGAATTAAAATTCTTAATTATAAATCATGGATTCAATGAACTCTCACTATTTTGATATCCCTAGGTAAAGAAGAATGTAAAGAATAAGTGGATCCAGAATCATAAAGATGAGAAACATAAGTACTAGTAACCACAATAATGAATGGAAGATAAATCCCCTAATAATCAATGCCTTATAAACTATAATATCCTTATAAGGACTCCCATAATCTTATGGTTCCAGACAAGGTTGAGTGAGAAGGTATAAATAAAATATGGTTTTGGGAAAATAGACAAAACAATAATGATTTTATCCCACATCCTATAATCTAATCGGAAACCGGGTGGATTCCACTAGATAGAGAGTTTATATGGGAGATCCATTAGAACCACTAGCCAACAAAATAAAATGCTTTTGTTACCAGTAGAACTGCTACACCACTACCCTACCCACCAACTAGCCAGTGGACCTTACTAGAAATCTAGTGGTCCTTTTATAGCTAATAAAATTATAAACAAGGTCCATACATGCTCTATTTCTATAAAAACACCACTAAATCAACATTATATCCTATACAAATCCAATAAATTAATAGGAAAGGATAAAAAATGGAAAATTATAAAATGAGATGTCACAATTATTTACCCATACGGATTTATCCCACCAAAAAATATTTATGGACATTGGTAGTTCAAGAAGAAAGATGAAATATGAACCAAGAATCCCCATCAAACCTGAATAATCTAACATCTCTAAATTCTTAACCATATTAGACAAAAACCATAAAGTATTACATCATAAAGAAGGAAAATGACTAGATTCATGGAAGACATCCCCATGGAATCCATTCCGAAAAAGAGATATCAAAACAATCATATATGGTGATAATATTTCAAAAATAAGATAAAAAATATTCTACTACTCAATCACTAAAATGATGAAGAGATAAACCATTAATTCCAATTCTACCTTAACATCACAATACATGAAAACATCATCAAAAAATGATACAAACTAGAAATGATTATCATTTTGAGAGAGGACCACCCCAATGGTCATAAGATAAAAAACCAATAACACTTTCAAATTAATCATAAAGAATAAGGCCTCGTTGAGAGCTATATATTATAGCCTTAGGCCATATTAGGGTGACCAATGACAGAATTCTCAGAACACCTGATTCAAATAATTGAAATCAAAATATAAAATCATCATCAATACAACCACTAAATCAATACAACATTTAGCCAATCTTTTTCTTGTATGAAATAAACATGCACCCAATGCAGGTACACATCATGAAAAGTGATGAAAGAACATCATTTAATGAGGCACATGAATTTTAAACCATGCAATGTCCCCCTAGGAGTTTTCAATGGGATATGACATGAAATTGAACACATACAAATCATCTCTAACGAACCCAAACCAAACAATATAGAAATCACACTAGGCTTACTCATGGATATAACCAAACATCCCTCCATAAAGTCATTAACTTGGTAAAACTCATAAATTAATATCAAATAAACATATACATTACTAATACTATAAATATTAACCAAAGGGTAAATATCAGAACCTGGAGGTTCAAGATCAAAGAAGCCATAACTATTTCTCTTGTAAATAAGGAAAATAAAAAAATAATTATATTAGATTAGAAAAAAAATATATCAACTTCATAAATTCATTAATGGTGAACTCCCTATCCTTTTGAATTTTATTCAGATCAAATCTTCTTCTTACCAGTGCATTAAAATTTGAAATTAAATAAAATGAGAGACAATGTGAAGATCCATAAATACAAGATTATTATATCACCATGATTAAATCAAATAATAACACTACCATCTCAAAACATTATGAAAAAAACTCCAGAATAGATAGAACCACTCCAAATGTCACAATTCCAACATGAAAAAATAGATTAAATTGAGGAGAACACAAGTGGTATTTACTATTAAATCTAAACTAATAAGATGGACTAGTATAAAAAACCACTGAATACTCCACTACTATGTGATTATTATTATCTTCTAGTCATATAAATGAAGCCCACTTATCTTTTTACATTTTTTTTCCTGGAGTGCCATTATGAGATATTGATCCTTGACCATGGTGATGTGTAGAGAACACACAAATGAACATCTATAGATGACCCAAATGGCCACAATCATGGATGAATTTGGTGTTTTTCTAAAATAATGATTCACAATAAAATATTATTATATCACCAAGATTAAATAAAATATTAACACTACCCTCTCAAAACATTATGAAAAAAACTCCAGAATAGAGAGAACCACCCTCAATGTCACAAGTCCAACATGAAAAAATAGATTACATTGAGGAGAAAACAAATAGTATTTACTATTACATCTAAACTAAAAAGATGGACCAGTAAACAAACCACCAAATACTCCACTACAATGTGATTATTCTTAACTTCTAGTCATATGGCCGAAGCCAACTTATCTTTTTACGTTTTCTTCCCTGGAGTGTACTTAGGAGCTATTGATCCTTGACCATAGTGATATGTAGAGAACACCCAAATGAACGTCTATAGATGACCCAAATGGCCACAAGCATAGATGGATTTTGTTTTTTTCTGAAATAATGCTTCACCTAACCATCCTTTCTACACTAGTATCAAACCATAGGCTACTTTCTTATGGAATATGGTGAGTAGAAAAATTAAATCCTTATAAAACAACCCTTCACAAGGTTTGACTTTGAACACATCCCTTTTCCCTCGATGGTTGTTCCTCCATCACATCTAAGAATAAGATAAACATTCAACACATATAGTTCCCTTTCCATTCCTACGTAAAACATTAATTAATTTTATATAAATTCCCTATAAAATTTAAAGAAACGTGGGAACACAATATAAGATAGCTAGGGTCGAATATTTTACAAACAAAACACCATACATTAGAGTGTCATATGTGGCCAGATATAGTGGGTCATTTAGTTTTAAATGATTCATCAATCCAATTTAATACATATTTTAAAACATTGAAACCGAACATCATAACCTCAAGAATCAATTGAAAAAAACATATCTAATGATTACTGAATCATGGAACAAGAAGATCAGGAAATTCCTAATTCAAAACCCCTAATTTTTTGTGCCATATCTTAATACATACAACTCTATGGATTGAATTTGATAACCATGAAATTTTCTTCAAAACACTAGAAAAAATGCATTATATCTGGCCTTGAACCAGGTATTGTAAGATATGTTTCCTCTTCTAGAGAAACCTAATATTCATAAAAAAGGATATCACCATATCTATCCACATGTTGTAGTCTTATTTACATTAATAGAAAGGAAGAGTCAAACATCACCAAACTAAGTGAAAGAGTGTGGTCTCTCCTATATTGGATATTCCATACTCTGAATCTTCAATAAAGAATACAAACTCGATGATGGCTCTAATTTATAATAGATGATCGACCATGTATTCATCACATCGATGTGTTGAAAAAATGTTGGTCACATTACACTCGATATGCTGAATAATATGGTATAAACAATGGTCATCCTAGATATGCTTGTTTGAATCATCCACTATCATCAATTCCATATCTCTCTATATATATGGTCATTCTTATTTTCCTGTGTTGGACACCTACAATGAAGTCTACCATGGGGGCTATTATGGCATGGTCCCCTTACAATTTCCCATTTTTGGTATTATCTTCTTAACACACCCTGCTCCATGGGCTTCAACACAATCACCATGTTCTCTATGATCTCCTTGCTTGTTAACTTGGGAATGGTCTAGTATGTACTAGGAAACATCAACATACCTTGCATTATGTTAAGGAATAATCATCATCTTCCTTATCCAAGGTGACTTAAACCTATTTTGGACCTTATCTTAACCATGTATGATCCTTGTTTAATTCTGTCTAACTTATTAATATCCACCAGGTATTAATTTATTTATTTGGAAAATGAGTCCATCATAATAACCATCATTATTCCTTTCCAATAAGTTCCCACATCAAGGAATCATGCGCATTCTCAACAATTATCAAAGAATCACCTCTTCTTGTCCATAATATTCTTTTCAAAAAATAAATAACTTTCTATTAATAAATCCAATCAAATAATTTGGTATTTGTAAAAAATTATTGATACTTATGGTAACTTATTTATTATTCCATCACATATATTTCACATCAAGTAGTTTCAATTTTCTTCCAATTGAAACTCTCAAAAAGACTCCATATCTATGATAATTTTGTTTGTAATTCATTGATCACATTCATTATAAAGGATCAAGGCCACTAGTACATTACAAAAACATCTTATTATGTCTGTATATCTTTGAAAATTGATGGTAAGGCTAATCCACACCATTTTATTGGGGAATTGTGGTCTACTACGAGACTCTCTTATAGTATGAAGATGTATTTTTTAAAATACCTCAAATCCCAATGCCTGTCCAGTTTCCCCCATTCTAGTAACAGATCTGAATAATATATATTAATTCTATTATTGATTTCACATCTTAGATCTTCCAAGAATTTGATTATTTGTATATGTTTAATGATCAATATTGACGTTACCATAAAAATATATCATATGTTCTATATTACTTTTTTTACTATTTAATGAAGAATTTTTAGGGTAATAACGATTAATTCCACATTACAAGAAGATATATATTTTACCACCATCTAGGTATGTGGTAAGTGTTTATGGCATCCGGATCGTGCCTTTATGATGGGCTTCCCATGTATCCTCATAAAATAAATTAGACCTCCCATAGTTTAGTTCCACTTAATGGGACATATTGAACCTTTTATGGTCATTTGAAAAGGACCATCATGGTTCCTTTAAAGGTCATAGAATTGATTGATTTTCTTACCTTTTAAGGTTGTACGTCTTGGGACTACATATTACTAGGGAAAGGAGGCCTAATAATGGTTAGTGTTGGGATTAATCTGGACCAAACCTTATTATTTGTCCTCAAATAGAATATATCCCAATGAGGATGAGTTTTACTCATGGGGAATATGTCCTTGTTCGGAACATGGTATGTTTTTCTAGTAAGGATATAGACAACATAGAATATCATACGAAATATGGCCCATAAAAAAGTGTATGGTGATCTCTCATAGGGAAGATGGAAATATGGGAGGTGTAAATATTTCATCATGTTTATAGCCCATTTAAATGGTTGATTCAGTTCATGGGGATACTGAATATAGAGAAGGATATGACCACATCCATAAAATGGATTGGTGCGGATGATTATTTTTGGAATATGGCCTCAGTTAAAGGATTTTTGAGCTTATAGGAAATATATACCAGTGAGTAAGGACGCAAGTGGCTTCAAGAGTAGTATGTCTCTATGATAATGGGTATAAAAAGTTTTATGATATTTCATTTAAACCATGATGGGGAATCCTATAAACCTTATATAACATTAATAAAATCTCATACAATTCAATATGAATAGTTTAATGTCGTTTGATGGGGTTGTAATCATGAAATTTAACATCAACTGATATAGAAATTAATGTCGGGAAAGGGTTGGAAATAGATGATTGATTTGGTCTTACATAGTGGTCCATATCTAAGATGAATGATCAGTTCAAAAAGTTATTAAAAGATGAAGAAGAGTTAGGGATTACACCAAGTATGTGGCCTTCAATGTTTCATTGGGACCAGTAGAGCATGATTGGGGCTGATATAGGGATGTGTGCTACCCTATAAGTTATTGGACACAACAATAATGGATGTCACCCTAAGATCATTCTATCTCTATCTCATTTGGTGAATTATAGTGATGAATTCATCATTAGGTACATCATTATGGCTTATACCTAGTAAATAATCGAATAACACATGGATATTTGATTGGAAAATGTACTTTAGGAGATAATTATGAACCAAAGTAGATCACTCTATGTCTTAATGAGAGGGACCCTCATTATGATGGGAATCCATGATTTTGATTAGCATGATGGTGCTACATATCTATAATAATAATTTAAGAGCCTTTATTTTTAATGGGAATTCAATATCATGGTAGTTTCGGGTAGTGTGCATGCCTAAACCATTTTTGTTAGGTGGTTTAGACGAGATAATTATTTTGAAATATATTAGTTTCCTTGGTGAAAAGGGTTACCAGCTATAAAATGACCCACATAGAAGTGTCATTAAGATGAGGGTCTCAGACACTCCAATGGAATTCGGCCTACATGGTAGGCTCATAGTGGAGGCATGGTTCAATCAATAGTCAGGATAAGGCCCCAATGGAGGTAGGAATGTGAATGGATTTTGCATCACAATAGAAAGTAGGCTACTAGATGGGTTTTTAGAATTATTTTTTAAAAATTCTATATAATTTGGATTTACCATCATTGTTTGTCAATAGGTCCAAATTTTAATTTATCATCATTTGAATAAAAACATCAGTATTTTAGAAGTTTTTTTTAGATAAATAGTAAAAAACTAGCTATTTTCTAATTTGTTGTTTTTTAAAACCTAGGCAACTATATTTAAATTTTGTTTTAAATGTGAAATTTTTCAATGATAAATTTAAATTTATCATATGTGTACATGTTTATAATAGTTATACATAATTTTGGAAATAATTGTTATTCATATAAAATTAATAAATATATATATACACACATATATATATACATATATTATTTAATCTCTGTGTGTGTGCATTTATAATATTTATATATATGTTCAATTATATAAATATATACAAATATAAATATATTAATTTATATATATATATATTAGTAATTTTATATATAAATAATCACGTAGACTTATAAGTATTTATATACACATACACAAATATTTTATTATCTGATATAAATGTAATATATATATATATATATATTAATGTATCAACATATTCGTATGATTATTTTATTATATAAAAAAAAAAATTTCATATATATATATATTATAAGCATTATGTTAGCAATATCTATATATATATATATAAATAATAATTAACAATAGGTAAAAAATGATGTTTAATAAAGACATTACTACATATACAGAAACATAAATTAATATATATTTATAAATATATACATATCAATATAAAAATACATTTATATGTATATTCATATTAACTTATAAATATTTACATACATAAACATATATGAATATATTTACATGTATACATATATGTTAATATAATTATACATATAAAATTAAATTTATTAATTGTCATATTAATATATATACATTTCTATAAGAACATATTAATTAATTAATACATATGTTTATATTATTATATTAATTAAAATATAAAATTATATCTTTGTCAACTTTTAATTAAATATAAGATATTATAATCAGAAAAAAAATCATCACCTTTCCTTTGAGCCCCGTAATGATCTTTTTTTAATGGTTGGGGGAGGAGTTTGGGAGCAGAGAAACTCTCATAAATTTGACATCAGGTGAGGTAATCTCTTCTATGATGTCACTTTGATGAGGGTTTCTTTTCTCCCAAACTCCTCCCCCCACGAATTAAAAAAATCTCATTGTGGAGCTCGCACAAAAGGTGATGATATTTATTCCGATTATACTATCATATATTTAATTATAAGTTAGCAACACTATAATTTTATATTTTAATTAATATAATAATATACACATATATATTAATTAATTAATATGTTAGTATAGGAATGTATATATATTAATATATAAATTAATATATATAATTTTATAAGTAGAATTATATTAAAATATATGTATACATGTAAATTAATTCACATTTGTATATGTTTGTATGTTTTTATAAGTTAATATTAATATAAACATAAATGTATATGTATATTGATATGTATATATATATATATTAATTTACATATATGAATATGTATTAATGTATTTATTAACCGTCATTGTTTGGTTATTATTTATTATTATTTATTTATATATATATTACTAGAATTATGCTTATAAATATACATATATATATGACTTGTAATTTTTTATATAATACAAAAATAATAAAATTATGTTGATAAATTAATATATATATATATATATATTTATATTAAAGGTTAAAATATTTGTGTGTGTGTGTAAAAATTCTTATAAGTCTATGTATTTATTTATCTATTAAAATATTAATATATATTTGAATTAATAATTTTTTATTTTTATATATTTATATAGTTGATCATATATATATATGTGTATATATTATAAATGCACCCACACACATATAAAATAATATATATTTATATTTATATGTATATATATGTATATATATGTATATATGTGTATATATATGTATATATATGTATATATATGTATATATATATTTATTAATTTTATATGAATAACATTTGTTTATAATATTATATAAAAATGTTATAACCATGTGCACATATGATAACTTTTAATTTCCTCATGAATACATAATGTATATATGAACGTTAATTATATTCACGTATCAATTGGCCAAATTCATTGCAAACACACATACACACACATATATATTATAATTATAATTATAATTATACATATTTATATAATTATAAATATACATATTTAAAAAGTATTTATATATATTTTTTAAAGGAATTTATTTATAATTATCATCATATAAATATATAAATATATAAATATAATAAATATAATATGTATATTAAATATAATAATTGAAATAAATATAATTATTATTTAATGAAAATTATTATAAACATATTTGATTATTAAAAAAATATAAATTATAAACATGTATTTTTTATTTAATGTATACTAATAAACATTATTTTTTTTATATAAATATAATAATTTTCTATAAATTAATAATATTTTTATTAAAACCTTTTATCAGCGCTGAGGAAGGCTAGCTTTATCAACACTTTTCTCTAACACTGATAAAATCACCCCATTTATCAACGCTTTATACTTAGTACTAATAAAACCAGATGCATACCTTGACCGGATCTGTGGTTGTGAGTACCTGGACAATAAATTCATTGCTAGAAAATAACACATATAGTGGCCCATTGTTTTCATAAATAAATATTTCATCTTAACAAATGGATATTGAATACATAAAATTATTATCCATGCTATAAACATAAAGGTTTGGTGTCATTGAAGATTAGATACATAAATATCTTAGTTAGTAATATTCTTCCTCATTTCTCATAATTTCTTTCCCAATATTTACCCATCTTACATATCAATGTTTAAACTTTTCTTCCAAAATAGATAAAATAAAACATAAGAAATGGTGATTTGAAATTATTAGTAACACTAAACATTGGAGACATTAGTTGATGATCATGTGAAAACATAAGATAAAAATATGGGCATGAGATGGTGAACATAACTTATGATGTTCATACCCCACCGATCATAGATTGTAATCATGATTGATGACATAAACCATTATCATCTAAAAAATAACCTGACTTATAATAGTCAAAAAATCATAAATCAACCATGAACTATAAGTTGAAATCAAAATTATGTCATAAAAGTGTTGCATAATCATATGAATAGAAACCACAACTTATGTCACAGTTAACAACCAAGATCATAAAATCATAGTGAATTATGTATCAACACTTGTTTCACATATCATAACAGATCTTGAATCATAATATGTTTTCCATTTTGGATCAAGAATAGAAACATATTTCCCATATTGGATGAAGTATATCATCTTTTTTCCATGGTTATCTCATTAGATATAACAATTCACTAAATTAATTTGATAAAATTATAATTATGAGTCAACCCATCATATAATGACAACCACTCATATGTGTTCCATAAAAACACTCATCTTATTAACATATCCTAACCCATCCAATAAAAAAAGTTTCATAAATAATTCATCATATCATCTTAACATAACCCATAATACGTTTCATAAAAATTTAATCAACATAATCATAATCATCCCATGAAAAAATATGGTTGGTATTGTTTGATCATGTCCTCATTAATGAATATTTAACATCAAAGGATATAATAATAGTTGAATGTTCCATCAAAAGATAACTGAGAATTTTCTGGAGAAAAAAATGACTTACATTTAAAAATAACTTCTTTAATATTTAATAATTTTCAAAATAATATGGAATATATTTTCATTGGAAAAAAATGGATAATTGTAATCAAAGATTCAAAACATTTAGTGGCCATGATGGTGAGAAATTCCATTCATACTATATATGTTAAAAAAATATTTCATTTTGACTTTTGGTAAAAAATTTCACCATTTAGAAAAATAAGAAAATTAATTTACGTTATTTTGTGAAAATATTAAAAATGGGTAAATATTTCCTTCAAACATCATTGGATAACAATCAATAACATTCATAAAAATATTTCTATGAAAACAAGGGTCTGGAAGAAAAATATTCATGATATAATAGTAAAATATATATTTTTAAATACTATTTATTTATAAAGGATAATAAATTTGAGGAATATGAATAGAAAACATGGATTAAAAAATAAAGATATGGGAAGAAAAATGAAAGGAATTTCAGGTAAGAATCATAAATTTTTTGAAAGGGGAAATCAAGCATAATCAATACTGAATAAAATTCGATTGAGAAGTAAATCACTTACCGCCATAGTAATATATTATACAAAACCTACGATGAACACATCCTAGATTCCCTCTCAAATTGGCACCCAACCAGAATTTACACGTACCAAAAGGGATAATCAATCCCCAAGGGTTGAAGACAACCACTCGAGAATCGAATAAATAGAGGGAAATATTTTTCAAAAACTAAATTAATAACACACACACACACACACACATATATATAATAGAGAGATATGGTAGAAGAAAAGTATATATACTATTACTGAAATATGAAAATAGAAAGAATGATACAACTCAAAGAGTTGGAATATCAAAAAGTAAGAGTCCATACAACAATGAAAAACTAAAAAAAGAATCCAAATACTCCATTTGATAGTGTAGGAAAACTCCCACCATCTCACAACCAACCACCCAGACTCAACTGAAAAAAATACTCACCAGGTAACTGCATCACATTGCCTTTCCTTGCATCGAAAGACATACAAAGGTCAATAGACCACTGAATGTGTGTGTAGGGTGTGAGCTAACAGGATCAGTAGGATACATCCTAGGTGTTTGATAACTAGTCTTTGTACTATAATTAGAACATACTCTACTTTAAATTAAACAAGGCACAAGATTCAATTCAGTAATATGTATTTAAAAACCATGGAAAACATTTAACTTCCCATTTTCCACATTTTCAAAATAAAGAAGATAAATTAGTTGCAAAGAATTTCATATATATATATATATATCAAAGTAGATATAACAAATAAATCCAAATAGTGTGTCACATTTCTTATCCAGTCCATCAAAATACATGTAATAACCAATTTACAGATTGAATAATTTATTTTCATAGTTATTAATATTCTCTAATAATATGTTAAATTCATTTAAAATATGTCAAGTAATTCTTAAAATAAATAGTCTTCTTAAAACAATATCTTAAATGGTTTTGTTTAAATTATTATATTTCAAATTATATAATTTTTATTTAAAAAATAATTTCATTTTTAAATTCAACAAGTCCTAAATATCCTAGGTCGAATTTTTAGAATTTTTTAAAAAAGTAAAAATTTCGGGGAATAGTAAAAAAATAAAGTTTCTTAGTATACCGTATCATCGGTGGTATCTTCAAGGAATAATTATGATATAAAATTTATTAAATATATGTAATGACTAAATTATGATATTATAATATTAATATTTTACAAAAATAATTTAGAATGTTAGAAGTAAAATTTATTTCATGATAAATATAAAAATCATTTTCCGTGTAGTCATAGTGTCTACGTAGTGTTCGAAAAGAAAAAATTATTTCTATTTAGATAATAATTAATATATAAGAAGTATTTGTAAAAAAATATTATATATTATTTATATATGATGATTGTTTTCAAATTTTTTAAATTTAGAGTTATATGACATCAATATTATCCAAATTCATGTGCAATGCTTACGCAATGCAAGAAAAGAAAAGTTAACTTATTAAAGAAGTTATCTTAATGTGGATAAGATTAAATATAAATAATGAAAAAATATAAAGGATTATATTGAACAAAAAAAATCTATTTTATGAAATTTATTTTTTTAAATTTTTCTATATGAATAATTTCCTTTAATGCTTATGAAACAGTAACATAGTGCTTGTGCAAGTAGAAGGAAAATCAAGAAAGTGATTTTAACTAAAACTATAAGAACCATTAAATGACTTAAAATTTTTTATACATATTAATGTATGACTGTATATGAAGAAAAAAATCATAGGGATGAATTTAAGGACATTTGGAATCATCTTGTTAGACATTATGTCCCTAATAATATTTTATTCAAAAGAATGTAAAACTATTCACACTAGGGTATTAATAAGTATTACTTTTTTATATATAGTTTTCCAAAAGAGATATTTGAATATAAATAATCTATAAAAATCCAAATGATTGATCTTATTCCTGGTAGTTTATTTTTAATTATTATGAAAAAAATAAGTCCTTAAAATTTTGCACAATGATGATATAGTAATTACTAAATTTAAGGACAAATAAAATAAAATGATATTAAAATATTAGAATAAATATAATTTTAGTTAATTAATATTATACACAAATTATATATATAATTATGACATATTTTGGATATAATAATTTTTTTTTATTTTTTAAACTCTTTTTGATGTTTTGAAATTAAAGGTAATGAATTGTATTCAATTCAATAATAATAATTTCGTATGAATATAATATTTTCTTAAATTATTTAAAAAACATAAAATTATTTATTAAGGATAAAGGGGATAATATTTTTTCAAAAAGTTCATCCCCAATTCATTATTGGACATGTGGATGTCTTTTTCCATAGAATAGCCTTATTATATTTTAATATTTTGAAAAATTCCTAAACTGCACCCTCACCTCATTTTTAAAGGGGAGCTCTATCTGTCACTTCATTTCACCACCTTGATCCTCCTAGGTAAATTATCATCTTCAAAATTCTATTCTAACCATATATAACCACATTATAATATTTCTGGTTTCTGTAAAATACATATTCCAAGTTCCTTAAAGAGGTTCTCAAAGCAATGATATTCAAGAGGTAAATTCCTCCTTCTTCCTCTTTTAAATTATTTCTCTATAATAAATTATCCTCAACTATATCCAAATTTTAATGATAACTATAATATCATATATACATATACTATAATTATATTGTGTTAATTGTATATCCATCATTAAATATCCTCTAATTTCTATTTTTTCTTAAAAATGAAAACATAATCTATGGTATGTCAATTCACTACCTTCGTGGATTATGACTTTTCCATTCCCATTTATGAATTCAGGGAAAGATTAAATTCTATTATAATTGTGAAAAATTACATAAATATATATACTTTTCCCAAGTCTATAATATGATTCCGATTTAACAAGAAAATACATAATGAACTGACCACGAAACCATAAAACAAACACAACCAAAATAAAGAAATAAATTAAATATTATTAATAATCATGTGGAATGATGTTATAAACGGTTCAATAAGTTATTATAAATTTTAATATAGTTATTTAATAATTTAATAACACTATTTAAACCATTATAAAGGATTTTGGAAAACATTTTGAGGAAGTCGAACTTGATATGGAAAATAATATTCCAAATCGTTAAAATGGGTATCTTACTCCAACATTGATTTATCTCCTTTCTAGAGACCAAGAAATTATGTAACTTTTCATACCATTAATGCTTCAATAAAGAATTAAATTTTTAAACACACCTTAAAATCTCTCTTGAAATGGTCCTTTTGTGTCTTATTCTTTGAAACTGACTTGAACCACTACCATCCCAGATCCACCAGCTTGAATGTCAGAAACATAATCTTGGGAGAATATTGATGTTTAAGTCAAATTAAAATCTCTAAAATCATTATTATACACATCACAACCTTTTAATATATATATTTTTGAATGAAATTATGTGGATGTGGGATTTTAATCACTTGAAAATAATCCTCATATTTGGTTTAGTTAGGAAGGGCAAAGATCCTTGAGTCTAGAGCCGACGAAATAACCATCCCAATAGATTTTTGATAAACCTAAGTGTTTATGAAATCATAATATGGGTGTACTATAAATAATAATAATATACCCATAAAAACACACTTCAGTGGTAAATTCTCACAGTTGAAGTCAAAAATCAACAGGTGTCCTCAACACATCATTTAAACCACAAAAATCCAAAAAAGTACAACATCATAATTAATTTTCAAAATAAAATAACATCTTTGACTCAAAAGGGTTTTATAAAAATTAGTTTCATAAATAAAATCCATTCATTACAATCAATTTTTCAAATCCATGGAAACTTATATAGAAAATTATATATTAATGATATATTTTAAAATTCATTTTAAAACATTTTTGACTAAGATTTTATAAAATATTACAATTAAAATTTATCAACAACACATGAAAACATTGAATAAGATTAGATGCTAACCATATTAGAGAACTACCAACTATATTGTTTTATTGAAAATATATCATCATACTAAATCAAAAATATTTCAAAAATACTATAAACTATACACTAATTGAATTTGAAACATTTTAAGAGTGAATTTCACAATTACAAAAAAACATCTTTCACCAAATATGGTAAAAGATTAGAAAAAAATTTAAAAAAATTGGCCAACCAATAATTTATCTACTAATTTCAAACAACAATAAAATAATAGAAATAAAACATCAGAATTAAATAAAAAATATACACATGGTTTTGCCACATGGTTTTTGTAGACTATGCACAAATTCGATGAATACCATTGAAAGTCATCTTGGTTCAACTACAATGACTAGACAATATTCACCATGTCATACAGAAAAAATTTACACCCTCTAAATTTATTCAAATATCATATCAATAACATGATCTTCTCCATATAGATCACCAAAACTCTAAAATAGTAGATACTGTAACACCCCAAGATGATAAAGGATTAAATGACTAAATGATATGACTCATGTCAACAAGGTGAACCTTCCTTTTTGAGAGCCTGTCTGATTAGAACTCCACAGTTAAGCGTGCTTATCCTGGAGTAGTGATCAGGATGGGTGACCTTCTGGAAAGTTTCTCAGGGTGTGTGTGAGTGAGGAAAAAGCACACTGGAAAGGACATGTGTTGGCATGTGGGGACAATCATTAGTCAGATGGCCCGTTCGGGCATGTGGGTGGACCTTGGGGTGGGCCCCACATGTCTGTGGTGGCAACCGGTGGTACCTGGTGGGCCAGGACCCGACGCCCATGTTAAGGAGGGGTGGTTATGCTATCACTGGGACCTAGTTGTCACATTTGGTATCAGAGGAGGAACCCAGCCTTAAGTGCGATGCACTGCCTGGGTTGAGATGTAGGGCCCACAATGAGGATGTTGTTCTCTAAAGGGGGGGGGGGTGATTGTAACACCCAGGAATGATAAAGGGTTAAATGACTAAATGATATGACTCATGTCAAGAAGGTGAACCTTCCTTTTCAGGAGTGTATCTGATTAGAACTCCACAGTTAAGAATGCTTAGTTTGGAGTAGTGATCAGGATGGGTGACCTTCTAGGATGTTTCGCAGGGTGTGTGTGAGTGAGGACAAAGCACACTAGAAAGGACATGTGTTGGCCTGTGGGGACAATCATCAGTCAGATGACCTGTTCGAGCATCTGGGTGGACCCTGGGGTGGGCCCCACATGTCTGCGGCGCAACCGGTGGTACCTGGTGGGCTAGGACACGACGACAATGTTAAGGCGGGGTGGTTGTGCTGTCACAGGGACCCGGTTGTCACAGATACACTCATGAAAAATTGAAAAGTATCAAAACTATTCTAGGGCTGAGCTCCTCCTCAAGAAAAAACATCTTGGACATCATGGTTACAGAAGCTTGTCTTAGAGTAGTGATGATCAAGAAACCCTAAGTGGCTAACCACTTAAATTTTGAAAGTCCTATCTTCAAACAATAAGAAATTCTAGAAAACTATGGGGAAACCTCCATTTGATGATATTTTTAATAACAGGTCAGTGATACCATCTAAACTGGCACCTGAATCGATTCACCACTTTCCTGAAAGAATTTATGATCCCCAAAGGTTGTAGAAATGAACCTAGGTATCAATAAAAATATTGAGTGAAAAACATAACCCCATAGTCAAAAATACTAGATAAACAATGGAATGAAAAATCAGACAAGTCTTACACTGTGTTATTCAACAGTATAATTATAGTAGTGTAACATGGGAACATGATACCAATCAAAACAAATCTCCATGTGCAAGTGATGTAACACCACACACAACTTCATAAAGTCTTCAACCCAATGATATAATAATATACAATACTTTGAGAAACCTATTAATCTTAAAATATATATTTCCACGAGCTGAAATCCAATAGATTACATCCCACTGACTCGAAGAATAACTCTTTAAAATATAATTAATAACCTATAGGTTTGAAAATAATGATATAAAGATGGTTTGAAAATTTTATTTCCATAACAAATTATCAATACATTTTCCATGAAACAATCCATTTTCACAAATCCTTGAATATTTCAAATAAAACTATAATTTATTTTCCCATATCAACACATTTGTAAATTGTAGCTTAAAATAAATTTTAAGGCATGTTAATGGAAAAAAGGATATCATGTCATAGTATTTTGAAGAGTAACACCTTGGATAATATTTATAAATCATCATTATGGGGATAAATGAGGATAATGTGTAATAATATTGAACAATACCGACATGTTCAATATTACTTCAAAGTACACAGACAATTATTAAATCAATAAAAAAATTAGGCTCAACCCAAAAACCAAGTCTTACACTATCCTGACCTAACCGAGGGGAAATCAGTTAGGTTATGTGGAGGCCCACATAAGTCTAAAAACTTGAGTAAGATTCGAAACTAGTTTTACCTGGACTTTACAGCACATGTTTTCCCATTACATTTAAATAGAGGTGAGTATTTGAAATATAATATCACAATAAACCTCATATCAAACGATCATAATTTTCTAATGATTTGAGAGTCATTGTAACTCCTCCTAATAATATATAATATCATTCTCCATTATTGTTCATATCAATTAAAATAAAATAAATTCAGGTCATCACCATAAAAAATAAAATCTCATTTTATTCATTTAAATAAATTTAATCATTTTGATTTCACATATAGGGGATTCCCTTATGTGTATTCAATTTATCCTATAAATAACATTATTTTCCAAATATATATTTCACATTCCACTCAAATTAACAATTCTATAAATGAAATTGAATACTGTTTGTAAAATAATTTATAAATCATTAAAATTAATGAAATACTTTCTTTTCAACAGAATTCAACCCTTTAAAAATTGTAATAAAAATCACACTATCATTTCCATTTAATATTCATAAAATAATATCATCAAATCACTATTTCGTTTTAAATCCATTTATAAGAAATCATCAATTTTTTGGAAAATCCATAATCTGGATGTTCAAAAAACATGCAATGTAATTTCTAAAAAACAATTTCCTCTTACTTTTAGAAAAATTCCTTAAACGATTTTAGAGACATCCATTATTATCAAACTGGGGATATCAATTTTTCAAAATAATAGTATGTTCATTTAATATTTTTTCATATGAATTCATTTCAGATCCCACTATTCCAATTTTATCAAGAACTCTTGAAATCATAAAACAATGATAGAGATACTAGTATATGTGGAAAAAGAATAAGAAATCCCAAAATCAAGAAGAAATAATATGAAAACATATATTAAATTATAAAGGTATATAACTGTTAAACCTTCCTTGAAATCTCAAAATCTAGAATGATATCACTTGCTAAAGAATATAACAACCTAAAGAAGAAAGATGAAGATCCTAAGAATCAAAATTTTCCTTTAAAAAATGGATATGATGAACTATAATGTATTATATATCTATAATAATAGAATAAAATGAAGATGAAGATTATATAATATCATGAATGTGGGAGACAAACCAATCAGGAACCACTATATTGGAAAACAGCTAAATCCACTGAGATTAAAGGTGTGGAAGCCAAAAATCTACCAACAAGAACTCAAAAATTAATATGGGTTGATAAAAGTTTGAGGGAGAGGGTAAAAATAAAAAAGGGTTTCAAGGTAAACATAAATAATATAAATTACATCTTCCAGTATCTAACAATTACACTGGCTAAGTGATGGATAAAATAAATATGTTGTAGCCACTGGCCAGCCTATCGATGAGTCGATGGAGACCCACCAGCTAGGCTTTTAAACATTATAATGGTTTCACCATTACATGGATAACTAAATGGATAGTGGGACTCACTTGTAATATGGTGGGTGGGTTGTGGCTAATTGAAGATGCAAATATTCAAGCCTGCACAAATTTCAAATTTATAAAAGCCTAATTACTACTACTATTGTGGTATGAATGGTTTGAAATACAGGTAAAGATTAATTTATGATTGAGACCAAAAAAATACAAAAAAAAATTCAAACAGAAAAAAAAAAGATAATGTTGTGATGTGAATGAAGGTTGTTTGTGTGAATTTGAAAGTGAGTGTATGAGGAGTATAATTGTCATTCTAACATGTAATGAAGACAATAAATTGATTAGATTGGAGAAACAGAATTTTAAACATCAAATCTGAATTTATTTTGTTCATGCTCAATAATTTAAATCATCTAGATCTGATTCAAATAGTTTGACCAGATGTGTCACCAGATCCACCTGTGATAGAATGATTTCTATAATTTATCAACCATAGAGGAAATTCGTTCACTAATTGAAAATAATAAGATGTCACTGAGTTCAAAATATCGATTGAGCTCAGCGCACCTATCTTTCAAGATAATGAGTCACATTTTAGTAAAATCCCCATATTAAATACTATATTAATTATTTTCTTATCATGTTAATTTTTTTACTAATTATTGAGGTTTTTAATTTTTTTTCCAGACATTGAGAGAAAGAGAGGAAATCTAGTAAAAGAATATATGCACGAACAAGTAATATAAGAAAGAAACCAACCTAGCTCATTTCCCCACCAAGGGTGATTAGTTATAGATCATGGTAAAAATAGTAAGATTAACAGGTGTAAAAAAAAATGAGCTAATGCTATGAAAAATGCAGAAAAACACAGAAAGGGAGAAAAAGAATTCTCTCACCCAACTCAATCTCTAGGGGCTCTGATTTTCTTTTTTCTTACCAACAACAATAGTGGAAATAATGGTTCTCTGGTATGGTGATCTCCCGATCTCCAATCCTAGGAATTTGTTATGATTCCTAATGTCAATGGTTGTAATGTCTCAGATTTCTTTATGTATTATTTTAATATTATATTGAAATTATATAGAGACCAGGCTATGAGATGGCATACAGTTTCGAGGCCCAGTGAGCCCGAAACAAATGATTGAATTTAATTTAATAATTAAATTACACGCGCGTGTGGTTTTATGGTATAAGTGGAATAACTTCTAAAAGGGTGCTCGGATCAGAAATATGAGGTCCCCATTGCGTTCAAAACGACGATTTTACCTTTGGCGAGGCCTAGCATCAGCCGATGCAGGTCGGTGGTGAAATCCATTTTTTGGACTTAACCGTAATAAAATATTTAATTTAAAATATTTTATTAAATCTGTTGCAGCGGATATCATTATCCTTTTTAAAAAAAGGCTAGTACAGGGGTCCATGGTTACAAACCTCATAACCCTGAAACCCTTGGAGACTCTGGAAGCTCAAGAGAAAAAACTCCCAATGCGGCGACAGTGTTCCTGACAAGCTTCGCCAGCGACGACGACGCGGCGACCGGATCTTCGCCAACGAACGCCGCAGATCCAGGTAGGATGTTTTTTTGATTTCCTTCCCCGTTTTTGATTTCCACTCCGAACGCAGACTAATCCCTGAACAATTTAGCCCGTGGATCGATCATTCATGCGGGATGGGTTTTTGAGGATGATTTGGTTTGGATCTAACGACGACGAACCCAAATCGTCATGAACAACGATCAAGGTTCGTCCCTCTTGTTCGATTTTTGTTATTCTTTCCTCTCGTTCTTCGCGTGCATTCTTCATTCTTCGCGGGATAAGAACAATGATAGATTATGCCTCCGATCTACATCATAACGATCCAAGATTATAGATCCGAAACCGGGATGAACCAATGGAGCTACTATTGTGACGACAACAGATGGATCTAAGCGATTCAAGAGAAATTGCTCTTTGAGCATATTTCCATCGGAAGATCATATGTTTTTCATCAAGCCGATTCAAGGCCCAAAACCCTTGGATTTGGCATCACGACATCGTGGTGACCATTGATTTTGAGTTTCGTGACAAACGGACCAGAGAAACGTGATCCGAAAGATCGGCCGAAGCACGAGGAAGAAGATGACATTTCTGGAAATTTCCTGACTATACGCCGTGTAGTATGGGCTACAGGGTGTGTGTTCATCAACGGACCACATCGAATGTACTCTGGGAGTACACGAACACGGGAAGGGTACCCGGACAAGGACACACCGTGTATAGCCCTCCCCGACCAGACCCAGCCAGATACATGGGATACCCCGTGTGCTGGTACACGAGCAGGAGAGACAGGAAAAGACCTTGTACGGGCACATGGCCAGCATACACGGAGCGAGCCCCAAGTGTTCAGACATGGCGTGTGTTTCTTCTACACGCTGTGTATTTACTTTCTATCTGACAAGCCGAATGACATGGGTCGTTTTCACGGGTAGTACCCGGAGTCAAGGAACACGACATGTGATTCTTCTACACGCAGTGTAGTTGAGTTTTATATAGCTTGAACGGATGACACACGCTGTTTACATGGGTAGTACCCTGGGTCAAGGAACATGGCATGTAACCAAACTACACACCGTGTAACAATTTCTTCATGGCTTGAGCCACTTGTCTTCTATGACATGGACTAGTTTTCTTAGGGTTTGTACCCTTAGTCTTTTCCCCGAAGGTTCAGTTATCATTACCTTTATATGGGAGTATGATCCCTTCAGTAAGACATCCTGAATAGAGTTTTTGGAATCCCCTCTATGAGACTAGAGCCGGATCCTCTATTCATTCATGGAACCCCAGGTAGAGTTCTTGGTATCGATGTGACCAACTTTACCCGGGCGCCGATCCTCTGCTTAGTGGATTAGCTCTGACTGAGTTGTCAAAATCACCCCATGACTTGGCCGTGATCCTCATCTGAGCATCATGTTCAAAAAGTACTTGTGGAGTGTGTTCTCCAGGAACGAGTACTTCGTATCTCACTCTTCAGACCTTGGATTGTGTTCTCCCGGTTAAGTGCTTAGTTGAATCTTCGAGCTGGATCTTAGTGGTGGTATTTGCGATAGTCGATCATGCATGAGTATATCTGGATATTATTGTTATATGTTTGGTAGACATATACTATGTAGATATCACTGTATCATTACTTTGTTGTATTTTTCCCTTTTTTTATTCCCTTCGTGGTTTCAGGGTGTCCTACTGGGTATTGTTTATACTCACCCATGCACGGGCTTTTCCCTCATGTGTCGTTTCTTGTGCATACGAGTGAGCCTTTGACAGGATTCTAGGTGGACCAGGACCGGATGGTACTCAGTGAGATCAGACAGGCCGAGGTGTGTTCCTACGGCTACAAACTGCATTACCAGCACCTTTCATTATAGGTTGGACTTGGTTACAGACTCTCTTTTGGTGGGATTATACTTTTGTGCCAGGGTTTTACTTTCTTGTACTTTACTTTCCTGTCATACTCTGTTGGTTGGGTTTTAGCATATGCATGCATCTTTTCCTTTTATAAGTTTTTACTTTTCAGCTTTGCGGGCTTGGAGTTGTGTGTGCATGTGTACAGGTTTATTGGAAATGCCTCCCATGTTAGTAGCAGGCCTACTTGGTGCTAGTCACCGGCCCCTGGTCTATTGGAGGCGGGTTTGGGGAGTTCCGGCTCGGGCCCCACTAGGACGGGTCTCGACAGAGTGGTATCATAGGGGTTCAGTTCTACCTCAGTACTGAGAGTCTGTGAGTTGGTTTGGGGCAACAGTGTTATGTGTTTCGAGTTCAGCTTTCAGGCCAGGGACCCCAGTGTTGGTGCGGGCGGCAGACATATCCATACACCAGGACGTTGATAACTTTATTTTCGACTCAGAGCATGAGAAAACTATTTACAAGGGGGAAAATAATGATACATGCATCATATAGGAATGGGTTGTGGTTTCCATGTCCTTCTTGAGTTAGCTCTCCAGATATACTCACTGACTGAGATATACCGTGTTTTAATTACAGGATGCCTCCATGATTTTCACTCGCTAGGATTTAGTAGATCGATCACGAGGACGACCCCCTCAGTGATGAAGCTTTGATTCAGGGACTAGATCCCCCAGTTTCACCATCGGGTGGTGTGCTAGTTATCCCACCACCTGTGGAGCAGTGTTTAGTGCCTGCTGTACTAGTGTAGGAGGAGCGCAGGCTGAGGGCACTCCATGAGTTTCAGAGACAGAGACCCATCAGGTTTCGAGGTGAGCCTGACCCTCAGGCAGCATAGGACTGGCCTGAGGTGGTGACCAGTGTCATTCGTTTGGTCAGGACACCAGCAGACTAGATGGTGATCCTGGCAGCGAGCCTTCTGCAGGGCTCGGTAGGGCGATGGTGGAGTTTGGTTATTTAGACTCATGACGAGGTGACTCTTGCATGGTCGGAGTTTGAGAATCTCTTTATAGAGGAGTTTTCATCGGTTACCCTAAGAGCAGTACATATACATGAGCTTCTTCAGCTCTAGTGGGGAACCATGACGATGGATGACTATTCATCGAGGTTAAACAACTTCTTGTGGTACTTGATGGATATGGTCAGAGATCAGTACATCAGAGCTCAGACCTTTGAGCGGGGCTTGGGAAGAGATATCCGAGCTAACATCATCCCTATGAGAATTCCTACTTATGATGGGTTGCTCGAGTGGGATTTGGTGGTCGAGAGCTTCTTGGAAGAGCAGAGACAGCCGACAGTTGTCAGTATAGAGCAAGCTAGAGTGGAGACCTTGGCCGCAGGGAGCTGACATCAGGGACCAAGGCATGGGAGATGTTTTCATAGGAGATACCAGGACAGGGGATCTTCCGTAATGGGTTTTCAGGGGGCATCCAGCCAGCCCCAAGAGAGGCGATGCTACTCATGTGATGGCAGGGGACATCTCGCCCGAGATTGTCCGACCCTCCGTACTACAAACATGGAAGCAGTGGATGGACCACCGAGGTAGAGGCAACGTGTGGGGGAGATAGATCCGCGGAGTGGTGAACGCGTTAGAGGAGCTAGGAGAGTAGGTGGAGGTCATCAGTGTTTTGATCTTTTACCACCACCACCCCCCGGAGGTCCACCCCAGGCTCAGGGAGCTGGTGGACAGAGGCAAGGACAGCTGCTGGCAGCAGAGGCGTATGACCCAGGTACTCTCGGAATGATTAGAGGTAAAATATGTGTCTTTTCTACTATGAATTATGTACTGATAGACACAGTTTCTATTCATTCCTTTCTAGCTTCTTAACTTGTTCGAGACCTTGAGATTCCAGTTGAGCCCTTGACTCAACCCATATGCTTAGAAACACCAACTGGAGAAGATTCAGAGATCACACAACTTTGCAGACAGTATGACCTGACCCTTGGAAGCGAGAGTTCCAGTTGGAGCCTCTTAGTGGCACCATCAAGGCCTTACGATGTCATTCTTGGTATGGATTGTCTATCCACAGTTCATGCCCAGATTGACTGTTTTAGGTGAAGGGTGTGGTGTGTCCGCAGTGATGGAATGAGGTTCTCTTTTGTTGGTGAAAGAGAGACCCAGACAGTGAAGGATGGACTCATGCGTAGGAAGGCACAACCGATTTCACATCAGTTGGCTAGCCTAGTCCTTGGAACATCAGAAATTATGAGTTTCCAGTTTCTAGTAGTAGTGGCTGAGTACGAGGAAGTCTTTCCAGAGGATGTCCCCAGACTACCTCCCCGTCGGGAGATAGATTTCTGCATTGAGTTGCAACCCGGGACGACACCGATATCAGCATCAGCATATCAGATGGCTCCTATAGAGAATCATGAGCTGAGGGTACAGCTGGAAGACTTGCAGAAGAAGGGATTTGTGAGTCCCAACGTTTCACCCTGGGCGGCCCTAGTTTTGTTTGGCAAGAAGGCAGACGGGAGCTTGAGGCTTTGTGTGGATTACCGGCACTTGAATTAGGTGACTGTGAAGAACCAGTATCCACTATCGTGGATCGATGACCTCATCAACCAGTTGAGATGAGAAATATGGTTCTCTAAGGTTGATCTACGATTATGCTATAATCAGTTGCAAGTACGAGATGCAGATGTACTGAAGACGACTTTCAGATTTCGCTACGGTCACTATGAGTAATTGGTGATGCCCTTCGGCGTGACGAAAGCCCCAGCAGTGTTCATGGGACCCATGAACTGAATCTTTCATCCCAATCTAGATTGGTTTGTAGTGGGCTTCATTGATGATATACATGTGTACTCTGTATCTGAGGAGGAGCATGCAAGACACCTAAGGATGGTTCTAGACACACTCCATGAGCACCGGTTGTATGGGAAACTCTCGAAGTGTCAGTTCTGGTTACAGGAGGTCCACATTCCGGGACATGTTATCTCAGAAGATGGTGTAGCAGTGGACCCATCCAAGGTGGAGGCATTGCTAGCATAGGATCCACCCCTGAGCGTGATGGAGGTGCAGAGTTTCCTTGGGTTGGTAGGATACTATCACAGATTCATCCTTGATTTCACCAGGATTTCAGTACCCATGACATCTTTGACCTGAAAGGGGCAGCCTTTCGTGTGGACCGAGAGATGCCAGCAGGCTTTCCAGCAGTTGAGACAGAGTTTGACGAGCACCCCGATCTTGAGATTACCAGAGGTGGGTGTCGAGTACATAGTGTTCAGAGACGCATCAAGAACCAGGCTTGGTTTTATCCTGATGTAGAGGAAAGCAGTGATTGCCTATGGCTCACATCAGTTGAGGACACATGAGAAGAACTACGCGACCCATGATCTTGAGTTGGCAGCGGTAGTCTTCGCGTTGATGATGTGGAGGCACTACCTGATGGGTGAGCTTTTTATCATCTACTATGACCACAAGAGTCTCAGATATATCTTTTCTCAGAAGGATTTGAATTTGAGACAAAGACGATGGCTTGATTTCCTCCAGGATTACGACTTTGATATTGTTTATACTCCTGGGAAGGGGAATGTGGTGGTGGATGCTCTTAGTAGAAGATCCAGTTTTCAGTTTCTAGATGAGGCGACATGGCAGTTGGCCTTTTTACAGTTATCCTTCTTGGATGGAGATGAGGGAGATCACCTTCAGTCGATGGTTGTTAACCCTCCTCTCTCATAGCAAGTCTAGGAAACACAACGTGAAGATTCTAGCTATGAGGCTCTACCTGCTCAGATATCCACAGGCGATGCTACTGATAGATATTCAGAAGGTGGGGAGCACGTTGTTCTTTTCAGAGGGCGCACAGTAGTACCAGTGACGTTTTGAGAGGAGGTTCTGAGAGAGTTCTATACATCTCCTTTGGTGGTGCATCCAGGCATAGAAAAGATGTACAAGGACCTATGACGTCAGTTCTGGTGGCCAGGAATGAAGAAGAGCGTGGCAGAGTTTGTTTCTTGGTGCCTTACATGTCAGCAAGTAAAGGCTGAGCACTAGGTACCAGCGGGTTTGACTTAGCCCCTTGATGTGCCAGAGTGGAAGTGGGATGGGATATCCATGGACTTTGTGACAGTTTTACCATGTACGTCCAGGAGACACGATGCCATCTGGGTGATCGTTGATCGAATCACCAAGTCGGCCCACATCCTAGCCATACAGGTGTAGAGTTTGGTAGAGAGCTTGGGATGCCTCTACGTAAAGGAGATAGTTTGACTTCATGGAGTGTCATCCACGATCGTCCCAGATCATAATGCTCATTTCACATCCCGGTTGTGGAAGGGATTGCAGGAATCTTTTGGGACTCTGTTACGCTTGAGCACAACGTTTCATCCCTATACTAGTGGTCAGACAGAGCAGACCATTCAGGTCCTGGAAGATATGCTTCGAGCTTGCATACATGAATTTGGTCGTAGCTGGGAGGATAACCTTCCACTCTTGGAATTTTCTTATAATAATAGTTATCATTACACTATTGGTATGACACCATTCGCGGATCCGTACGGGTGACCTTCCATGTCACCACTTTGCTAGACTGACCAGGAGAGTCAGCACTCATGGGCCTAGAGATGGTGAAAACTACTACAGAGAAGGTTCAGGTCATCCAGGAGTGGATGAAGACTTCACAGAGTCAGAAAAAGTCTTTTTCCGATAGGAGGGGGAGGCCTTTAGAGTTAGAGGAGGGAGACCGTGTGTTCCTTCAGGTCTCACCTCGATGGGGATTGCCGCGATTTGGCCGAGGCGGTGAGATATCTCTGAGGTTCGTTGGCCCTTTTCAGATTCTGAGTAGATTTGGCGAGGTGGTGTATCTCTTGGCTCTACCTCCTCGGATGGACCGGGTACACAACATCTTCCATGTGTCACAACTACAGAAGTAAGTGCATGATCCATCGCACGTCATCGACTGGGGCGAGCTGGACATTGATGATGGAGAGACATTTGCTGAGTACCTAGTGGAGATTGAGGATCGGCAGGAGAAGATCCTTTGTGGATGAGCTATTCCCTTAGTGCGTGTCCGGTGGCAGCACGAGAATCTCCAGGAGAGCATGTGGGAGCGGGAGGGTCAGATTCGCGTGTAGTACCCACATCTTTTTGAGTAGCCCTTGTCTTGGATTTTCGGGGACATAAAATCCCTAAGGTGGGTGTGATGTAAGGTCCCATATTTTTCCATGTATTATTTTAATATTATATGGGAATTATTTAGAGACTGGGATCTGAGATTTCATTCAGTTCCAAGGCTCAGTGAGCCTGGAACAAATGTTTGAATTTAATTTAATAATTAAATTATGCGTGCATGTGGGATTCTTAAAAAAGTAGAATAACTCCAGAACGGGGGCTCAGATCCGAAATCCGAGGGCACCATTTCATTCGTAATAGTGATTTTTCCTTAGGTGAGGCCTAGCATCAACCGACGCAGGTCGGTGGTGAAATCCAGTTTTTGGACGTAACCGTAATAAATTTTTTAATTTTAAATATTTTTACTAAATCTGTTGCAACAGATATCTTTATCGTTTTTAAATAAAGGCTAGAGCAGGGGTCCAGGGTTACAAACCTCATATCCCTAAAACCCTTGGCAGCTTTGGAAGCTCTAGCGAAAAACCTCCCAATGCGGCGACGGTGTTCTTGACGAGCTTCGCCGGCGACGACGACGCGACGACCCGATCTTCGCCAACAAACGCCACGGATCTAGGTAGGATGTTTGTTTTCTTGATTTCCTTCCCCATTTTTGATTTCCACAACGAACGTGGACTAATCCATGAACAGATTAGCC
Source organism: Viscum album (assembly GCA_963277665.1). Taxonomy (NCBI): domain Eukaryota; kingdom Viridiplantae; phylum Streptophyta; class Magnoliopsida; order Santalales; family Viscaceae; genus Viscum; species Viscum album. The sequence continues at coordinate 177,980,777 of OY728138.1, forward strand.
CACGGATCGATCATTCTTGCGGGATGGGTTTTTGCAGGGATTTTGAGGATGATTTGGTTTTGATCTAATAGCGAAGAACCCAGATCATCACGAACAACGATCGAGGTTCATCCCTCTTGTTCGATTTTTGTGATTCTTTCCTCGCGTTCTTCACGCACATTCTTCGTTATTTGTGGCATAAGAACAATGATCTATTACAACTTTGATCCATGGCATAAAAATCCAAGATTATAGATCTGACACCAGGGTGAAGTAATGGAGCTGCGATTGTGACAACAACGGACCGATCTAAGCGATTCCGGAGAAATTTCTCTTCGATCATATTTCCATTGGAAGATCATTTGTTGTTTGTCGAGCCGATTCAAGGCACAAAACCCTCGGATTCGGCATGAAGATGTCAAGGTGACCCTTGATTTTGAGTTGCACTACAAACGGACCAGAGAAACACGATCCAGAAGATCGGCCGAAGCGTGAGGAAGAAGACGACATTTCTGGAAATTTCCTGACTACACGTCATGTAGTATGGGCTACACGGCATGTGTTCATTGGCAGACCACATGGAATGTACTCCGGGAGTACACGGACATAGGAAGTGTATACGGCCAAGGACACACTGTGTATACCCCTCCCCGGCCAGACCCGACCAGATACACTGGATACCCCGTGTGCTAGTACACGGGCATGCGACACGAGAAGAGATTGTGTACGGGCACATGGCTAGTGTACACAGAGTGATCCCCAGGTGTTCAGACATGGAGTTTTTTCTTCTACACGCCGTGTAGTTATTTTCTATCTGACAAGACGGATGACACGGTCCGTTTACACGGGCAGTACCCGGAGTCAAGGAACACAGTGTGTGATTCTTGTACACGTCGTCTAGTTGAGTTTTACATAGCTTGAATGGATGACACATGCCATTTATACAGGTAGTACCTGGGGTCAAGGAACACGGCATCAAACCATACTACACGCCATCTAACAATTTATTCATGGCTTGAGCCACTTGTCTTCTGTGACTTGGACCAGTTTTCTTAGGGTTCGTACCCTTGGTCTTTTTCCGGAATGTTCTGTTACCATTTTCTTTATTCAGGAGTATGATCCCTTCATCAAGACTTCCTGAATATAGTTGTTGGAATCCCCTTTGTGAGACTAGATCCAGATACTCTATTCAATCCTAGAACCCTAGGTAGAGTTCTTGGTATCGACATGACCAACTTTACCCAGGCACCGATCCTCTACTTAGCGGATTAGCTCAGTCTGAGTTGTCAGAATCACCCCATGACTTGGTCGTGATCCTCCTATGAGAATCATGTTCACAAAGTAATTTTGGAGTGTGTTCTCCCAGAACGAGTACTTCATATCTCACTCTTCAGACCTAAGACTGTGTTTTCCTATTTACGTGCTTAGTGGAATCTTCGAGCTGGATCTTAGTGGTGGTATTCACGATAGTCGATCGTGCATGAGTATATCTGGATATTCTTGTTATATTTTCGGTAGAAATATATTGTGTAGAGATGACTGTATATTTACTTTGTGGTGTTTTCCCTTGTTTTATTCCCTCTGTGGTTTTGGGGTGTCCTACTGGATATTGTTTATACTCACCCCTGCACGGGCTTTTCTAGCACGTGCCTTGTCCTGTGTAGACGAGCGAGCCTTTGATAGAATTCTAGGCAGACCAGAACTAGGCGATACTCAGTGAGATCAGACATGCCGAGGTGTGTTCCTATGGCTATAGACTGCAGTCCCAACACCTTTCCTTACAGGTTGGACTTTGTTATAGACTCTCTTTAAGTGGGCTTGTACTTTTGGCCCATGGTTTTAATTTCTTGTACTTTACTTTCCTGTCATACTCTGTTAGTTGTGTTTTAGCGTATTCATGCATCTTTTCTTTTTAGTAGTTTTTACCTTCCATCTTTGTGGTCTTGGAGTTGTGTGTGCGTGTGTACAGGTTTATAGGAAATGCCTCCCTTGTTAGTATCATGCCTACTCGGTGCTAGTCACCAGCCGCCGGTCTATTGGATGTGGGCTGAGGGAGTTGCGGCTCGGGCCCCACTAGGACGGGTCATGACAATGGTGCTCCTATACAAGAGATGAAGTAGAATGATGTCATACACTGATCTGATTCTCCAGGATGTGGAAGTAGTGAAGTGGTTCTCCGGTCTGGAATTGGTGTTGACCTGATAACCTGATCCTGTTGCCCATAAAAATTCTCTCGAATGTGTGAAGTAAATTTTTTTGAAAAATGAGCTCCCACATCTTCACATACTATTGTAGGCTTCCAACAATTTTTCCTAGATCCTATCACAGTATATTGAGAACTTCACATGCATTAGTGTGGAAAATTCATAGTACCTTTTCCTCCTCAATGGTCACTAAAGCATAAGTTCCTCAACTGAATCCCGCACCTAAGAATCTTGATCCTCCCTGGAAAATGATACAAGAATAAAAAATATAAATAATATAAAAATAACATAATTTAATTAAATTAGTACTAAAATTAATTACATATTTTAATATGAATTAATATATATAAATATATATACACACACACACACACACACTAATATATTTATTGATTTATTAATATTAAAAATAAATTTTTATATATTTTAAAACTACTTAAGAAATTAATTATAATTATGTGAAAAAAATAAAGAATTATAAGAAAAATAATTAAATATATTATTAATCTATTTAATTTTACATTATTATTATTATTATTGAATAAAAAAATATTATTGTAATAAATATGATTATTAAAATTTAACCTTAGTTATTATGTATATTATTATTGTTATGTTATTATTATGTTTTATATGATTATTAGATATTATGTATATATATTTTATTAGGAAAATTATGGTATATACATACTACATAATAAAAAGAAAATAAAAATATTGTAAATGTAGAGGGGGGTAGAACAAATGGAAGTGTATATGAGGGAAGGGTGGAATTGTCATTAGTGGCTTAATTGATTCTGGATGTCAGAGGAGGGTTGTGTGAGCGCGATGACAGGTTCGACTCCACAGGAGAACATCGCTAGGTCTGAAATGGTGAGGCAGAGGGAAGAGCGTGATGGTGTAATGTGAGGTGCAGATCATGTGAGGCAGATCAATAGTGGAAGATCATGTTGTGGGTTCTTGAGGGTGGGTTTCTATGTTCTATAGACTTGGAAGTACTTTTTCATTTTAGTTAGTGTCAATTATGTTCAGATTTGGGTGTTCTAACTTTATATTTTGAAATATCACTTTAAATCATGATCTGTTGTGGGTGAATTTGTGTTGTTGTGGTGTTTTCTGGGGGTGGTGACTTTGGATAATGGTGGCATAGAAGTCACCATTGTAGATGGATGCTGGAAGTTTGTGCAGAAACAGAGGGTGCCAGGTGGGGGAACAATAGGATAAACATATTGGTAGGGTAGAGGGGAAGTGTTGTTGGCAGTGTGAAGGTGTAACCACTAGCTTTGGTGGTGAGATGCAGATGGGGGGATAGGAGTGGATCCATGAAAAACCATTAGGAGAAGGTAGCAATGGTTAGAGGTAGTGGTGGTATGGCTTGTGGTATAAAGCATGAGTCACATCTAGGAATCATGACGGTGTGAAAATGAGACACAACCAGAAACACTTCTTGAAAATGGTATATTTGTGAAGGGGCATTTGGTATTAGCCCCCATCGGAAAAATTCCTTTACGACGGAGACCTTTTTCCAGTTCCCCATTGAAAAAAGGGCGTCACAAATAGATTTTTTGATGATGGACCTTCACAAAAAAACTACTTCAACAGGTCCACGTCACATCAGAAATTGATTTACTGAGGCTTTTAAATAATCCTATTACGAGGACTCGTCGGAAAATCTATTTGGGATGGGTCCACATCCCATCGCAATAAAATTCCCATGTTTTTTTAAAAACCTAATAGCGAAGGCCTGTCGAAAAAGGCCTTGTCACAAATAGGATAAAAAATATAACATGAAGATTGAATAAAATAATATTAATAATAAAAAAGATAATATTTGAAAATAATAATAGTAATACTAATATTAATAATATTAATAAAATTTAAATAATAATATTAATAAACTAATAATATTATTAATGAAATAATTATATTACTATTATTAAAAAAACAAAAATAAATAATAATAAAAATATTATTATATTAATATTAATTATATAATAATATTAATATTATTAATGAAATAATAATATTATTATTAGTAAAAAATAAAAAATTAAATGTTGGCAGCAATATAACAAACACTCTATATTGAAATTTAAATATTTAATATTCAAAAAATTACATTCAAATTTTTTATCCAAAAAAAAATTCATCATTGAGGGGGAGGGTCTTCTGGATGAGTTGGAAGAGATGGTGGGGGGAAATCTATCCTTAAACAATGAATCAGATATAGAATTTACTCCATCTCCTCGTGGTGATACAGCTACAATCCGCACATCTTCTTCTATTGCTGTTGTCATCATATCTCTTCCTGCTACTACTGTTGCCATTGACATATCTTCTCCTGTACCATATGCACACTCTCTTTAATCTCACCATGAGCTTGCAGCTGCTTCTGATACTGTGCAATAGATGATGAAAACTCTCCATGAGCTCCTCTCGAGATGGACGCTGACATAGCATTGGTACCATAATAACCCCCAGGTGTCAATTTAGGGTAGATACCAACAACTCAGTCTTTCTCAATGGAATACTAGGTCGCATGCATCCATGGTGCCTCATCAAATTTGTGGACAATGTTTTGGTCATTAGTCTTGGCCTGACACTCAGTCCGTGTCTAATATTTCACATCCTTATATGACTCTTCAATTAAAATTTAAAATTAAAATATTTAAAATATTATTTAAATTTAATTTTAAAACTAAAAAAAAATTATACAATCCACAATCTGCTGTTGTTGATCACCGCTATTATCTCTAGTGATCAGATAGGCATGCATCCCCCCTATAAACAGCGAACTCCATAATATCGGGGTTTCAACTGCCTATTTGAATATAAACAAACCATTTTCATTTAAACTTATATAAATTATTTAAAAAAACTATTGATCATTTTTCCACTACATACTGAATGTATGACTGCCATCTCTATGTGTCACATCATGTCTCCCCCAGTTTTGTCGACATATTGATAATCCACTTTGAAGATGACCACCCAAATAGTTTGACCATAATCTATTCCATACCATAGATGAAATTTATTCAAGTTGGTGAGCATGAAAAGACTAAACAAACTCTTTCACTCCTAATTTAATCATATACTTCCTTGTCAAATAGTAAAAAAATAATGGTAATGCTCACTCACAAACCCCTCTCATGCCTTCCAGATATCCTTATGAATGCTCTAATCAATTGGATACCATAAATCTTACAAATAATTTATAATATAAATGTTATTAATATTTTCATGACTTATTATATAGTCCCTTTACTTATTTTATATGAAATTTTCATAATTTTTGTGAAATATATATGTTTTAATACTAAATATTATTTTTTAGCATTTTCAGAAGTATACCTATTAAGTCAGTTTACAATTTTATTTATACCTATCACCTTACTAATCCAAATTCAATGGTTATTATCCTTTATTATTCCATTTTCAATATAAAACATTTCATTAGAATGAATCGTGGGCTAATTATTCCATTTGAAGGGTCTTATGGATCACAAAATAAGGCCCACCGAATCTGAGAAAAAATTGGACCGTCCATAAAGATTGAATTACTGAGCTCAATCTAGAATTAAAAATTCATATATTCTCGTAAAATGTTATGAAAAAAATTTAAGGAGTCTTGAATAAAACATTTAAGGCCCAACTCCAAAGAAAAGGGGCCCAACTGATTAATTTAAACTCAGACCACCATTCTGGATGGGAATAAAAATCAGTACATTATTCAAGACATGTCTGTTGATCTGTTCATAAATTGAAGCTGATATTTTTCAGTCTGAAAGAGGGGATATAGGAGTCAATCCTTGTTGGAGAAATAATTCGGATTTGAGGGCATCTTTCTATTCAAAAATCCATTCACATTTTGACCATTGAAAAAGCACGGATAGAAATGGATAGTTTAACCTTGTTTAATCAAACCACTATATCTTTGGCTCCATAAGTCCAAATGTCTCCAAATATTGAGCTTAGTCGACCAAAATTATTATTTACAACATTTAATAAGGAGATATATTGAGATTCAGCTCTTGAATATCCAAATTGGCGATGCAAGTGGAGGGGCAGATTTGAAATGCAAATTGTCCACCTCCTTGGGCTATAAATACATCCCTCATCTCCTTTCAAAAGGGTTGGTATTTCAGAAGAGAGGAGCTTCAATTTTCACTACCAAAGACTTTCCAAAGACTTTTTAGGACCTTACTTACTCATTTTTTCACTTGATATACACTTCCATTTTTCTTTTTCTTCAATTACTTTTGTGTTCTTCTTTGTTCTAATATGGTAAGTCATTGTTTTGGAAATTCAATTTTAATTAAAGTTTCATCTTCTTCATCTTTTATTCTCATCCAATTTTTGTAAAATAATATTAGTGGTCTTAAAATAGTTTAAATATAGTGTAATCTCCTTCATTTATTGTGCTTTCTCATTCAATCTGAAGTCATTATTTAATTCCCTTCACTGTTTGTGTGTGTGTGTTCGATGCACAACTCTTTTCTTATCCCTTTATTTTTCTTCTATTTATATTTAATAATCATAATAATTGAAACCATATTATTAACCAAAACAATTTTCGAGTAAATCTACCATTTGGGTGAGTTATAATTTGGGGATGTTAAGTGATTGAGAGCATTTTCTCGATGGATATTATTTAAATTAACATTGTGTGTGTTAATATTATAATGTTGTGGATTAATGAAATCTTTTCTTTAGCATGCTATTTCCATGGATTATTGGAACCATAAACATGCTACCATTAAAAAGCTATAATTGATATTAGAACCCTAATATAAGTTATAGTTTGGATTAAAGCCTTAACACTTAGTAATTCCAATCAACGTTATCTTGTGAAGTGGGTGTTAATTTAAATAAAATATAAAACAAAGCCCTAGGATATCACAAGATTAACTCCCTAATAATGAACTCACCTCAATCATTATAAATTTGTTAAATCAATATTAATCAATCAATCATTTCATAAGCTCTAAAAACAAACCCCCCAATCAGAATACATTCAACTAAAAAATCATCTATTAAAAAGTATCATCACCGAGGATTCGACCTGAGTGCTACTATACACATTAGCAGAGCACAAGAACCTTGACTGGTCGATAGTAAGAAATCGGCCATGCTTTCTAATGGATTTTTTCCGAGGATGGCGAAATTAATTAGTTGTTAGTTTCTGGTTATTGTAAAAAACACAAAAACACAAAAACACACAAAATTTAAACAAAATGAGGAAAAAAAACATAAAGAAAAACCCATCTTCCTCTTTCTTCCAAAAACTTTATGATTGCCCCATATCCTCCCAAACAATACCTCAGATTTTTTTGACCCCAAAATAAAGTGAAAACTTCACCATATTAGGAGGAATATAAGAGATAATAAACCCATTCAAGAACCTATCCTTGTCCAACCAATTGAATTAGATATGACCAATCCTAGGGAACAAACACTAAATGAACTTATGGCCCCTGATATGAATTAGAAACCTCTTGGTATTCCGTATCCATACATAGTGGCTGACATTCAACTCAAATCATGTATGATTCATCTTTTTCCTTATTTCCATGGGCTAGCAAGTGAGGATCCATATAATCACCTTAAATAGTTCTGAGTGGTGCTCTCTACCTTGGAGCCTTAAGGGGTTTCTGTGAAATAAATCAAACTCTAGTCATTCCCTATCTCCCTAGCTGACTCTGTTAAGTCATGGATTTACTACCTCCCTCCTGGCTCTATAACCACATGGAATGACATGAAGCGAATCTTAATGGAGTTATTATTTCTTACTTCTCCTACAACTTCTATCCAAAAGGAAATAAGTGGTATTTGTCATTTCTTAAATGAATCACTCCATGAGTACTGTGAGAGGTTCAAAAAGAATGTTACAACCTACCTACACCACCAAATACATGAAAAACATTTGACCTAATACTTATATGAGGGGTTATTGGCTATGGAGGGAACCCTCATTGATGTGAAAAGTGGTGGTGCTCTTATTGATAAAACTCATATAGCTGTAATAGGTCTCATAAGCAACATGATTTCAAACACACAACAATTCCATACTCGAGCACATGATCAAGTCAAACAAGTCTAATACAATAAATACAAAGAGCCGAACAACATGACCATGTGGATGAGTGAACTTACAGGTCTTGTGCGACAACTAGTTGTGGATTCAAAAGCCCCAACCACATATTCTCCAAAATCAATGTTTCATAGACCTTCCAAAAGATATAGAATATGAAACTCACCAGCTCATCCAACAGACAGAAGCCCACATCTTTAATTTGATCCATCTGATTCATCTGGACCAATAGAGCACAATGGAGCCTATGCTCAGAATAACTCCAACCCTTAACTATCTTGTCAGTTTGTTAGAAATGTCAACCAAACTCACTCTGATCTCTTTTCTTCTTCTTATAACCAAGGCCTAAGGTTTGGTAATATCCTCTCTCATCCCCCTCAATTCCATACTCAAATCTCAAAGTAGTTTCAATATGGTTAAGATGTTGGTAACTTCCCACAACCATATCACTTTATTCCTCAACAACAAAGGAGAAATCCTCCTCCTTCTCCTCCAGGCTCCCATAATCTTATTTATCCCACTCAATTCCCAAACCAGTACAATTGCTTTCCCAAGATCCAAAATCAATGCAATCCCAATTTAGGACAAGCCACTTTTCCAAGAAACCATGGGAAAGTGCAGTTGAAATTCTTGCATATTTTGCTCGTTCTAGACTTAAAAACATTGAAACCAAAATAAGTCAAATTTTATCCCACCATAGTCACTAGTAACCATCCAATTCATCCCAACTCCCAACTCAACCATTACCCAACCCCAAGGGTAATATAAGTGAAATTTCACTTAGATCAGGAAAGAAAATTGATATGCCTCAAGATAAGTCCTCCAACCCCCATTTGAATGTTGACCTAGAAAATGAAATAAAAAAGGAACTTGAAAAGGAACCTAAATCCATTCCCTCACCTCCTTCCATCCCACTCAATAACCTAATTCCGTTTCCTCAAGCCATTTTTAACCCAAAGAATTCATTTAAACATGATCATGAAATGCTCGACATGTTTAGGCGTGTTGAAGCCAACATTCCCCTCTTAGATGTCATAAAACAAATCCCTACGTATGCCAAGATTTTTAAAAAATTGTGCACCCACAATAGGCAACATAAGAACATTGAAAATGTTTCCACCAGTAGTCTATTCCCATAAAGTGCAAAGACCCATGGACCTTTACAGTTCCATTCCAAATTAGATTTTCCAACTTCAATGATGCACTTGTAGACCTAGGAGCCTCAATTAATGTCATTCCTTAATTTAACTTCTCCAACCTTGGCCTATGTCTCTTACATCCAACAAGTGTTTTCATCTAGTTAGCTAATCGAAGCATAGCCATTCATGAGGGAATAATTGAGGATTCCCTTGTTCAAGTCAATGATCATATCTTCCCCACTAATTTCATTGTACATGACATGGAAGGTGACACAAAATCTTCTTGATCTACCCTAATTTTATGAAGACCACTTATAATGATAGTGAGAACCACGATTGATGTCTATTCAGGCATCTTATCCACGGAATTTGGTGACCAACTAGTCAAGTTCAACAATTTCCAAGACATGAGATACCCATCTAAGAATAACTATACATTCTCAATCCATGTTTATGTAGACACTTTTGAGAGTCAATTGAACCTCATTCCATCATGTTCATGATGTTATAACAAGAGGGGATCTTTTGAAATCGGCACCATGATTAACCAAGCCATAAATTGTGAAGTTGATGTGGACCTATAATTCATGGACTCCATCAATCAAGAGGATCTTGAAAACTCTCTTGAATCACACATCAACTCTGATCTCTACTACTCCACCTTGGACAGTATTAAGTAAAATAAATCTAAAGCAACTGATGTCCCTTCCTCCATTCCTAAGTTGTCTAACCCATAAATGAAAGATGTGACTGATCTAAAACCTCATATTGAACACCTAAGATATGAGTTCCCTTTCCATGATCACTCTTATTATGTCATTATCTCTGCTTCACTTACCGAAATTGAGTAGTCCCAACTTGTTCATGTGTTAGAGTAAAAAAAGGTCTTAAGTTGGACCCTAGATTACATACCATGAATCAACGCTACCCTTTTCATGTATCACATCCATCTTGAAGAATCATCCAAACCAATTAGACAACCACAAAGAAGACTGAATCCACTCATACATGAGGTAGTTATGGAAGATATCACCATGATTCTTCAATATGGTATTATCTACAAAATTTTTGATAGTGAGTGGGATAGAACAATTAAAGTTGTACCTAAGATGGGTGGAATAACTGTTGTCACAAATGAACATGGGATGGAAGTCACAACTCAAGTGAAGAACAAATGGCGTGTGAGCATCGACTATCAAAAATTGAAAGTTGAAACAGGAAAAGATCACTACCATCTTCCATTACTTGGTCAAATTCTAGAAATATTTATGGGAAAGTCACACTATTGCTTTCTTTATGGATACACTAGCTACATCCAAATCCCAATCATACCTCAGGAGTAAGAAAAAACTACTTTCACTTTCCCCTTTGGAACATTTGCATATAATAGAATTCCTTTTGGCCTTGGTAATGCTCCTGAAACATTCCATAGGTGTATAATGAGTATCTTTTCTAGATTCATTGAATATAACATGGAAGTCTTCATGGTTGACATTACCATTTATGACGAGTCAGTTGAATATTGATTGAATTCACTCTCTCTAGTCCTTCAAAAGTTTGTCAAGTGTAACCTTGTGTTATATTTTATAAAATGTTACTTAATGGTTGTAAATGGGACTGTTCATGGGAGCATAGTTTTAAAAGAGGGTATTGAATTTGATCCTGCCAAAATTGAAGGGATCCAATCAATTCATGAACCCACATCTATTTGAGACATCCGTTCATTCCTAGGTCATGCCGGTTTCTATCAAAGATTCATTTATAACTTCAAAAGGATTTCCCTCTCACTCACTCATCTACTCTAAAATGATGTTGCATTCCATTTTGATTAGTCTTGTAGGAGAGCCATCATTGAACTAAAAACTTCTCTTATATCTTCCCTGATAATCCATCCCCTAGATTTATCCTTACACATTGAGTTGATGTGTGATGCTTTTGATAGAGTTTTTGGGGATGTTCTTGGTCAAAGAAGAGAAAAAATTCCTCATGCCATCTATTATGCCTCAAAAAAATTTGATGAAATTCAATATCACTACACTGTCCTTGAAAAAGAACTTTTAATAGTTGTTTTTGCATTAGATAAATTGTGTCCCTATCTCTTAGGTGCCAAAATTACTATCATCATAGATCATTCTGCAATAGAGTTCTTACTCAATAAAATTTATTCTAAATAAAGTAAAATAAGATGGATCCTAATTCTTTAAGAGTTTGACCTCGAAATCAAAGATAGACCAGGGAAAAAACCTTATGGATGATCACCTGAGTAAAATTTCTTATTCTTCTCTTTCAGAATTTATTGATTCTGAATCCCCCAATGTGCACCTTTCATATCTCACTCCAAAAATACCATGGTATGCCCCAATTGTAAATTACACGGTTTCTGGTGTTTTTCCTGAATTTTTTTCAAAAAATAACAAATGAAGTTGAAAATGGATTCAAAATATTATTTTTGGGAAGATAATAATCTTTGGAAAACTAGAAATGACATGGTAATTAGGATATTTCTTGATGAAGATGAAAATTCCTCCATCTTATAATTATATCACTCACTTCCTAGAGGTGGCCACTTTGGACCATAAAGGACCTCCTGAATGGTCCAAGACTCTAGATTCATATGGCCTCCACTATTCAAGGACTCACATGAGTTATGTCAATCATGTCCTACTTTCCAAAAGTTTGGCACAATTTCAATGAGAAATAAAATTCCCCAATATCCATTAAATTTATGTGAGATCTTTGATGATTGAGGAATATATTTCATGGACCATTCCCCCTTCCAATGGATTCTCATACATTCTTCTTGTAGTTGATTATGTTTCTTGGTGGGTTGAGTCTAAAAACAATAGAAAGGATTGTTCAAATAATATTAGTGAGTTCCTATGGACACCCATCTTCCACCGATTTGGCACACCCCGTGTCTTGATCAGTGACTTATAAACCCATTTTTCTAATAAAAACATGTAATATATTTTGAAAAATAATGTCGTTGTAAATAAAACATCAACTACATATCACCCCCAAACAAATGGCATGGCTGAACTTTCTAATAGGGATGTCAAAAGAGTTCTTTAGAGAATTGAAAAGCCCACTAGAAAACATTGGCCTGAAAGACTTTTTGAATCACTTTGGGCTTATTGAACTGCCTATAAAACACCCATTGGGATGTCTCTTTTAGGCTATTTTTTGGTAAATCATGTATTTTTATAGTTGAAATCTAGTGCATGTATTTATGGGATGTGAAAACCTATAATTTTGATTGTGAAAAATTTGGTGTAGAATGATTGTTGCAATTGGCTGAACTAGAGGTGACTCGACTTGAATCCTATAAGAATTCCAATCTGTACTAAGAAAAGGAAAAGGCACTACATGAAAAACACATCCTGAGAAAGGTATTCCATGAAGGTGAAAAGTAATTTGCTTTCAACTATCAATTTCATATTCACCCTGGTAAGCTTATTTCTCATTGGGAAGGTCATGTTCTTGTTTCTCATGTTTACCCATTTTCTATAGTGAAAGTCTAAGACCCCTATTCAAAAAGGACAACCACAGTTAATGGACCTCGATTAAAGAATCACCATGAGAGGACTCACAATTTAACAACCACAATGACTTCTATCAAATCCCCAACTTCTACAGTTGACCCACCATTGGATGGAGATGGCAACCCACCAAACCCAAACCAGGGGAACCTCTTTCCATTTAACTCTTCTTTTCTCTCTCTCTATCTATCTTATTCTTCCTCCATCATTCTTATTTTGTTTTTTTTACAAATTTCATCATCACATTGTTTTTATTTAATCTTTCTATTTTGTGTGGGTGTTTCTTTATAAAAAACTAAAAAAAATTAAAAAACTAAAAAACTTACAAAACTAAAAAAATATAACATGTAAAATCAAGATTCATATTTACTCACCTTCCAATTTTCAAATTTTCCAACCATTTTGGGGAGTCAAAACAGATGGTTTCATCTCAAATTTTTTTGGTTTCTTCATAAATTTGGATAAAGATTAATTTTTTAAATCCAACAAATTTTGAATTCTCAATTTTTGATTTGCAAAATAATTTCCCCAACCATGAGGAACAACATTACCTTTCATAATAAGGCTACATATGTCCATCTTTTCAAAATTTTTGTTTTTCACCCCCATTTGTGAGACTTCAGTTTGTCAAACTTTGAGCTGAATTTTGTACTTTAGTGTGCATTAATACGATAGAGGAATTTTATAAACCCCATGAGAATTACAATATCCAAATATCCTCCTATTAACCATACATTAATCCTAATTTTGAAATCCTCTTCAATCCTAGGAAAACCTTTTCTTTGTTATCCATATTACAAGACCAATACCTTATCCCACCCTATATCAACATAGATATTCATTTCATAAATTTTTGAAATTTATGTGTGGGGGGGATGGATTTCATTTTGGGTACCATTTTGTTGATTTGAACCATGTTATCATATGATTGAGGGCAATCATCAATTTATGTGTGGGGGGAGTTTTTCCTTTAGTGGGGTTTGTGAATTTATATATGTTTATCTTGTACATATGTAACTGACAAGTGTTCAAAAAAATCAAAAACAAAATAAACAAAAAGAAACAAAAATGGGTTGTGTCTTAGGTAGTTCAAAAATAAATCTTCCTTAACCTTTGATCTTGTTATAGCTGTTACAATTAGTGTCGTGATGAGATCAATCATGGGTTGGGATATGAGTGTGAGATCTGCTTCTAGTTTAACTTTTTAAATATATACTAAAAAAAGAATTAAAAGAAGAACACTTGAATTATATTCTTATGTCATTGGGAGATGTTTCATGTTTTTTAAATATTCCATCTTCTCATTCCCTTCATATTTCCTTCCTCGTTTTTGTCTTATTTGACATTTTTATTCACTCATTAATATATGTTTCCATTTCCTTTCTTGTTTCATTTCAAAAAAACTATGCATTGTTTTTTATATGTTGGTGTTTTACCCCCTTTTTCCTATATTTGGGATGTCATCTTCTTATATTCTCATATCCAGATAAAAACATCTAGAAATACCTCTTGATTTTTGAGAACATTAGGATAGGGTGTGGAAGATGAGAGCTCTTACAAACTCTAAGATTTTCACTTTAGGTTGGTGAATAAGTGAAGCTCCATAAATTAATTTTATAATCTTGATAGGAGTATGTTTTTGTGAGACACAATTTTCCATTTCTAAATTTGAGCATGAAAAAATGAATTGTTTTTGGAACATTGTTTCTATAACAACTTGCGGTGGAATTCAATATGGATGAGTTAAGTTGTCTAAACCTCCCCTAATTAGGGAAAACAAAATTTTAATATTTGTTCGTGGGTAAAAATGATTTTGTTATGTTTTTTATATTTGTTATAAATGAATAAATGAACAAGCCTTAGTGTGGGGAAGTTTATGTTATTATAATTTTCTTGACTTATTATATAATCACTTTATTGATTTTATATGAAATGTTCCAAATCTGTGTGAAATATTAATGGTTTAATACTAAATATTATTTTTGATCAATTCTAGTAATCCAATTAAGACAGTTTAATATTTTATTTATACCTACAACCTTACTAATCAAAATTTAATAGTTCTTGATTTTTAGGATTACACATTCAATATACAATATTTCATTAGAAGAAATCGTTGGATAATTATGCTATTTGAAGGGTCATATGGAACACACAAAAGCCCTCAAAATCTATTAAGAAATTGGATAATCCATAAAGATTGAATTACTGGGCTCAATACATAATTCCAAATTCATATATTACACTAAAATGTTTGAGGGACAATTTGAGGAGTCTTGGATAAAGCTTTCATGTCTAAAAACCAAAGACAAGGGGACCAATTGATTCATTTAAACTCAGCCCATGATTCTGGCTAGGAATTAAACTCAGTACAGTATTCATGACTGGTCTCCTGATCTTTTGATCAAATAAAGTTCATCCTTTTCAGTGTGAAATAGGGGATATAGGTGGCCGACTTTGTTAATGAAATCATTTTGATTTGAAGGAATCTTCATATTCAAAAAATCATTCAATTTTTGGCCATTGAAAAAGCATGGATATAAATGGAATGTTTAAAATTGTTTAATGAAACTGCCATTACATTGGCTCCATCAGTAAAAAAGAATCCAAATATTTAGATTATTCGGACAAAATTATCATCTATAACTTTGAAGATGGAGATATCTCGAGATTCATCTATCTGGAAAGCCAAATTGGTGATGCAAGTAGTGGGGAACATTTGGAATGAAAATTATCCACCTCCTTGGGATATAAATACATCCCATCCTCTCCTTTCAAAAGGGTTGTCATTTCAAAAGAGAGGAGCATCAATTGGCACAACCAGAGAATTTTTAATGGCTTTATAAGACCTTCCATACTCATTTTTTCACTTAATATACCCTTCCTCATATCTTTGTTTTCATTTACTTTTGTGTTCTTCTATGTTTTAATAATGTATGTCTTTATTTGTGTAATTATATTTTAATGAAAGGTTCTTCTTATTTAAATATTATTATCATCTAAATTCTATTAAATAATATTATTGGTCTAAAAATAGTTTTAATACAGTTGAATTCCCTTCCCTTATTGCGCTTTATCATTCAATCAAAAGTTAGTGTTTAATTCACTTCAATGTTTGTCTGTGTGTTTGACACACAACTCTTTTCTTATCCATTTCTTTTTCTTCTATTTACAATTCATCATCATAATCATTACAAAAATATTATTTACCAAAGCAATGGAAGAGTAAATCTACCATTGGGGTGAGTTATAATTTTTGGATGTTAAGTGATTGAGAGCATTTTCTTGATTGATATTCTTTAAATTAACATTGTGTATGTTAAACTTAGAATGTCATGGATTAATGACATGATTTTTTAACATGTGTTTTCCATGGATTATTGAAACCATAAATACACTACCATCAACAAACTCTAATAGATATTAGATCCCTTAGATAATTTAAGGCTTGTATTAGAACCTTAAAACAAAGGAATTCTAATCAATGTTATCTTCTGACGTGGGTGTTAATTTAAATGCAATATAAAGAAAAGCTCAAGAATATCACAAGCTTAACTCCGTAATGATGAACTCACCCCTATATTTATCAATTTGTTAAATAAATATTAATCAATCAATCATTTCATATGCTCTTCAAACAAACTCCCAAATCAGAATACAATCAACTAAAAACAATCGACTATTAAAAAGTATCATTGTCGAGGAATCGACTCAAGTGATACTATACACATTAAAAGAGCACCGGATCCTTGACCGGTCGATAGGAAAAAATTGTCTGTGCTTTCAAATATCATGTTATTAATTAAATATATTTCAAAATAAATATTATTTATTTATGTACAATTCAATGATCAAACACACTAGGCTAAAAATCAATGGGAATTTGATCCCATTTGACCCATGCTTCAGAAATATAATCTCACAATATAGCACTCCCCTATCCAACCTCTATATATGAAAAGGTGTGAAAAAATAAACCATAATCAAGAAATTAGTATATAGATAAATTAATGAGAACTAACTAAAATACACAAGTAAACATACCTCCACATGTATGGATCGAGGCCAATACTTGGACATCTCTTGTTTATAGGGTAAAGAATCATCAATTGGGAACAACCATGCCCCCTCCAAGTACTACCTAAACGTTGAGATGTCTGAGGGTTAGAGGATCTAACATCCAACTCTTCCAAATATAGACCAGCCTCCCACAATTGACGAAACATATCATCTTCCATTTGAAACGTAAACTTACTTATTTTAGAAAATAGTTGAAAACAAATAATATATATAGATATATATTATATATGATTATAATAATCATTTAATTATGTAAATGTTTATCTTCATCCTCATATTCATATCTGATGATGTCAATATATTCATATTCCTCCTCAGCATCATCAATTTCTATATATGTTTTAGTTTCCTCACCTTTTGTAATTTCAAATTCATTTTTAACATAATTAACATCAGTGTAACCATCAACATTTAATTTTGGGGGTGCAATCATCGATATTCATGATTCTTCTTGAAAAAAGTTAGACATGGAGCTATCGCTTGAAAATTTTCAATTTATTTCATGTCATCGGAACCGTATTCACTTTGAGTAAACTGATTTTCCTAATATTTAATTTTTATTATACTCCACCAATCACACAACTCTATTATGGTAGAATAGTAATTTTCATAATAATTTTGATGTGCCTGATGAGCCAATAAAAATAGTTCATTTAATATAAAAAGAGATTTTTATTGAATATCAATGATTCCATAGGTTTTATAAACAAACAATACTCACTTTGTATCTAACCACTGATATTTAAACTTTGTTATTTATTTATCTCATAGAGAGTATAGTTAAATATTTTCTATAAGTATACTGCAAAATTCAACATCATTTTCTCTATTATGAGATCCTATCAAGAAAACACCACTATTCAATATTTTTTTGATTCCTTACATTTGAGTTTATGAAATTGAAAACCATTCACCAAATTTTAATTATTAGATTCAACCATTTTGGATGGTGGTTTACTCAATACAAACAATCTATTATCAATTTTTTCAGTATGTTGGGTTACCTGAAAATTTGTTAAAAAATATCTATATAACAAGTAATAAATTGATTTTATATGATAAAACATAAATAATTTATGCTACCAATTTTTGAAACAAGTAGGAAAAATTATTTTTCTGATATTCATCAAGTGTAGTTTTTGTAATTTTAGGAAGTTGTTTATTTGTTACGATTATCATATAACCTAAAAATAAAATAAAATTAATTTACTATAACAATGATTATAGATTATTTGATAGGAGGAAAAATAGTATTAATGGGGTCATTTCTTCATAGTTGAGCAGAATATATGTTTGATATCTTTGATGCTTATCATTTGGAAACCATCATTCTTGAAGTCCACCGAAGCCATGTTTAACCTGATTAAAAACTAATATATTTTTTTCATTTCCTCATAAAAAATTTTCTTGTTACAACCCGTGTAGTTGTGTTTTTAGGATATTAAGATTGAAAATAATGAATGAAGAGAAAATAAATTTCCTCATGCAAATAAGCCTCTATAATTGAGCCTTCTACCGATTCATTACTATATACTTTTTTCTTCAATTTTTTTATGCATATCATGAATGGGTACATCCATAGAAACTATAACATACCTAAAATTTCTCCTTTATGTAGATAATTTAATATAAAATGTTCCCTTGAGTCAAAGAAATCTTGTGGGAATATTTTTTCCAGTGTGCATAAAATTAAAACAACATCTTCTTGCAGTCTGTTTAGGGTGTCATAGTCTTTGGTCGTGGCACAAATGTCTTGGAAAATATATTATATGTCAATTATCACATAAAAATCATAGAATTTAACAAACCTCTTAATCCAATCTACATACGTATTTTCATTATAACTTGACAATTCTAAATTTATAAACCAGTTATATAAATGTTTTTCACACATCTGCACAAAATGAAAGCATAACCATATATAAGTATCAAATATGAAATCCATTAACAAAAAAATAATTGATTTTCATTAAACACTGCATAAACAATTTATTTCATCATTAACATATATGATTAGACATATTCAAATTGTTCAAGTTCTGGTCTCCTGTAAATTTTGGAAAGATCTGATCATGCCTTTATATTAGCTTTGGTCTTATGCGATGTATAAAAAATTGTATGAAATAAATCATCAAAACTTTTATTCTCAATATGAATGACTTCCAATATATGATGGATCAAAAAATTAGTCCAATGTGGAAGATCCCAAAAAATGATCTGTTTTATCCAATTATGTCCTTTTTTAAAGCCATCAATTTCTTGTTGGTTTAGTGTTGGTCAAAATATTGTGGGAGGTAATGAAGAGACAATTGATTCTGACTATTCACCTAAGATAATTATTGGAGTTCCATCTCCTTATATTGATCAATTTTTGAAATGATATATTTTCCTCAAAAATGGAGGATTAGTTAGAAGGAATCTATGATAACAGTCCAAAAAACATGGTTTTTTTCATTTATGAGCATAAATATTTTGATTTCTCTCATATAGTACAAACATGATTTTGGACCATGTGTAATCCATCCAGATAACATGTCATATGTTCAGAAGTTACTAAGTGTCCACATAAATGCAGCTTCCAGTAAGAAATTGTTTGAACAGCAAGATCATATGTATTGACATCATTTCCCCACAACGAATTTAACTCATCAATCAATGGATCAAATAAAAATCAATATTATTTTTTGGATATCATCGAATTAAAAAAGGTAAAAAAGATATATGGATCCCTTATCAACATCCAATGATGTAAATTGTATAGAGTAATAAAGATGAAAAAATATGAATAACGACTACTGTAAGAACCAAATGGGGAAACCCATTAGTATATTGACCTAATTGCATGTTTTGGGCTTCTAATGAAAAATAAGGATGGACTTGGTCTAAATGATTCCACGAATCACCATTAAAGATATTATTTAAGATTTTATTGGTTGAAATATTAGTTTTTCGCCATGACATCAATACCTCTATTTTATAGACATAAATAAATGTTGCAATCGAGGCGTTAGTGAGAAATTTCTCGACTATTTATAGGAATCAATCCAAACTTATCTATTTGAGAGTCTTTATACCATGATTTTCCAAATGTGGTTCAACTATCTAATTACTCATTTCCACTAAATTATATGATGGAATCATGTAAACATGCATGAATCTTCAGATAACAATGACCCAAATTACAAACCACCCTCTTGCTCTCATTGAAATTTATAGGCAACACATTTCTTTCAGGTAACAGGGTTTTAACAAAAGAGAATATATGATCAAAAACACTTGTTGACATTCTATTGTCTGATTTAATAGAAATAAAATTTTTAACTAATTCAAATTTTCATATCTTGCAACCGGAATGTTAGGCATCCTCCGTAGACCTCAACAACTCAAAAAATTATGATGGTTTCAAATTATGAATTAAATAAATATCATCCTGAGTTTCAGTTTGTTGAAAAGATGGACCTTCCACATCATGTATTAAATTTTGAAACCATGCTAGATCCAAAACCAAATTATTAGTATATTCTATGGAACTACTTTCACCATGTTGATAAAAAAACGTAATCTGGTTGAAAATAAAAACTCAATTGGTAACCCCCAACGTCGTCGAATGTAACACCCCAAGAATTCATAATGTGTTATTTATTCAAAATAATTCAATAACTTGCACTGCACGCAACACCGAGTTGAATCACACCATTAAAGAGGTCATGAATAGTATTAACTACATTTTGAACTTTATACAATCCTTATAATTTTAGAATCCCTATTATGAGTTTCTTAGTCATAATGCAAGAACAGATTCATTTTCAGTATTTCACTTTTATCAACTTCTAATAGTGAAACCTTTTTAAATACAATATTTTAATCTTTTTGACTAAATGGGGACATTAAAAATTTAAAATGAAACACCCCAAGCTTCCACGGTACGTTTCCCTTCGAATAATGCGATAGCGTGTGTTGTACGCAACCTCGAGTTCTAACACACACCACAACTAATTAAACTAGCCGTTGTGAATAGTAATACCTAATTTTTAAAATTATATATATTTTATATTTCAAAATAGACTTCATTCTTGGATTCGGAATATCTAATTTAGCCTAAGGTGAAATTTTGGTACTTTTCGGATAACTTTCATATTTTGATGAATAGTGAAAATTACTAAATTTTAATTAAAAACAACTTTTTTAATCAAAATAATTAATAGTGATAAATTATGAATTTGATTGGTTTGAAAGTATATTTATAATATATTTTTACCATTTAATATAATGTTGGTCATTGGACATAATTTTACAATTAAACCGAACATAAACAAGTGCCAATCTTTTGATAGTTATTATCTCTTAAAAACACGCTTTTTGTTTTGACAGCGGGAATTAATTTTAAATTAATTTCTGCCACTTCTGTGTTTTGAATTTAGGAAAATGGATTCCATATTTGGAATCAGGATGTTCAAATTGTGTAAATAGGTAACTTTTATTTTTAGAAATTTTGAATAATTACTGCGGTAAATATTTTATTTACCATGGTTAAGGGTAAATCAGGTAAATAAGGGTTAAAAAATAATATTATAATAATACTAAATTACCCTAAAACGTGTCTTAACCCTATTGGTTGATACATGGTCGACCATGGGCATCTTTGGGTCTATTTTGGGACCCCATGGATCCACTTGTAAGTGATAATGACACTTTATTTTAATTAAGTCAAAATGAATACAAAAATGACACAAGCATATATCTTTTAGCAAAACAATTGTTACATAGGGTTATATATGTTGGATTTTAGATTCTAAATATTCATTAGAAATATAAAAAGATTTCCTACATAATGACATTTTATTTATAATTTTTAGACATTAAATAATTTATTTTATTTATGACACAATGATGATGCAGTAATTACTATAATAGTGAAAAATTAAAATAATTGATATTATAAATACCCAAATAAATATAATATGAAACTTTTAATGAATTAAACTAATTTTATAGGATAATATGCTATATTAGGATTGATTTAATTGACTTTGTTCGTAGTAATCAATCTGTTATGAGTTTCACAAAAATCAACTATTGAATAGTATCAAAATTGACATAAAAGAGTTCTTAAAACAAATATTATATTATTAATTGATATTAAATTCCTAAAAATCTAAGGTTCGGCCAAGAGACTTATATCATGATAGGTTCATCATTAATGTACCACTTGGGGGTCTCTTGGATGTATATAGTAAGTTTATTAACCATATTATATAAAAATACAAAGAGACATTGTAAAAGTGAAACTAATTAACTTAGAGTTAATACTTAAAGATAAGGTTAATATAAGTACCCAAACCTATCTAAATTCTATTGGTTGAGTGGTTTTAGACCTATACCCACCTTAACCTTTGAATAATCAACTTTGGAGCCATTATAAACCGAATATGAATTTATTATAAATTAATATTTCTAGCTTTTCCAAAGGTGCCCCTCACCCCTCTTATAAAAGGGCACTCCTCCTACTCATTTCTTCACACCTTAAAAGCCTTTTGGTTCGGCCAAACTCTGCCCAAATACTCTCCCAACATCCCTCACTACAACCTAGAGGCCTTAGTTTGATCAGAAAGCCAACCTAAGGAGCCCTTTTGATCAAATCAAAAGGAAGAACCCGAAGAAGAGGTAATGATTTCACCACCCTTCTCCAAGTTCATTTCTTCTTCCACTTCTTCTTCCTTTGTTCTTACCATTCTAAAATAATAACTCCAGTATCTCACATATACTGTGATGTTATTATAAATATGGTACAATCATATTCAGTATTCTATCCACCCTTTGAATAACATGTCACCATACGTGCGTACGTACGGCTTACCGTCTCCACGTCGTGGTGTAATTGTTATTCAATATAATATTATTTGGATGGGTATAATAATGATGTGTAACTCATGTAAATAATAAATATAACATGTTAATGATTCTGTATATATGATATACCATCCATTTATATATTATTTTAATATGAAAAGAATGATATTGTCGCTCGTGCGTACGTACAGACTACCGTCTCCACGAACGCGATGAGATTCATTCTCTATCGTATCCATTCAAGTATAATTATCATTTGATGATTTAAAAATGATGTTTAAGGACTGTATATCATTCTGGATATGAATAAGATACAACAACCATGGCTTATGTAACAAAACATATAAAAGAAAATGAGTAAGTTAACTCCCGAAACAACGATAATTCTATGATATTATTAACAAATCAATGTTAAAAGATCATATATGATATCATATTAATATATATGATTCTTGTATAATTTAATAACAACTATTTCACCATTATACAGGAGGTTAACCTACCCCAACCAAGGAAAAGTACAAGGTAAGGGGTTTTCATCTCACTCCTTATTTCCGTGAGATTCATGCCATATTGCCACCATCACCTTTTGTGTGGTGTATGTACTGCCCATAATTATATTCTTTGTGTAATACACTCTAATTTATGTGTATTTACATATTAATTGTATGATAACTCTTTCATGGGTTGTATGTTTCATAAGTTACCAAATTGGTAAGGGTTTACTTTACAACCTCTTCATTATCCAGGGTTGTTTATACGTAATAATCTACTGGGATCTCTTTTTCATCCATGTTTCTTAAAAATGTATTTCAAAACATTTTTACTATTTACAAGAATATGGGTTAAATTCATTTATACCCTTGTTTGACTTTTTATAAGAGGTTTATAAAGGAATCTTTCTGTCGTTTTCCAAACAATGTGCTTTTTAACCTTTTTGACAAAATTAAGGTAAGAATGTTTTTTTGTTAACTTATACGACAGGTGCGGTTATTCTCTTCCATTATTACACCTTTGAAGCTTCCCTTAAACTCTTGTAAGGATATTTTCAAAATAAAGTTTTTCTTTTATAATTATGTTATTTTTAAATGATTTCAAAAAAAGATATATTTCTCTCAAATATATGAAAATCCAGTGCAAATGTATACGTATTTAACGCAAGCTTAAAAATGTTTTCAGAAAACCCGACTCTCGAGTTTGGTAGACAGGAAGGGATTGGGAGTGGACCCATCATGGCCTGTAATTAGTCGAGCAGTCTCAGAATTAGTTATTTTGTTTTCAGAAGCTTGCATAATGTTTCCAGAAAAACACTGGAGTGTATTTTAGCAATTTTAAACGTAAGTATCTTCTAAAAAATTGCATCGGTAGGTCTCATGAGACAAACTAGTGTCTTGGCACAAGGCCTTGAAAAAATCTTATTTGTAGTCTTGGCACGAGGCCTTGGCTATGTGGTTATGATAGTCTGGCATTATGCATTCCAACATTATGAAAGTGGTTATTGATTTTTGCATGTGATTATTCGATTTAGTAGAATATCCATGTGAATAAGTAAATGGAATTATTTCATTTTATTTATGCCATACCATGTTGAAAGTTAATATTTAAAAGGCTTTTGTTTTAGTTATACATTGCCTTAAATGTTTATTCTTATTTATGAAAGTTTCCGCTATATTGTTATCCTTACTGGGCATTTGAGCTCACCCCTTTTCTATGTTTTATTTTTCCCAGGATGTGAAGAAGTAAGTTATGAATGACCTGCAGGGATTTTATGAGGGGTTAATAGTGTGGATTGTGGAAACATTATGTTGTTGTAGTAGTTTTTCATTTTATGATGTAATGTAAAACTTATGAATATATCTAGTGTTTCCAAGGCTACTAAACCAATCGGTCTTTCGAGATTTGATCTTTCTTGTGATCATGCCAATGTTATGTAATAATGCACCGACTCTGGGTAACTGGGGTCGGGGCGTTACAGTTGGTATCAGAGGAAGTTTAGTACAAACCTTGGAAGATAGATTTAGATAAACTCTGATTAGAGCACGTAGACCTAAGATGAACTTTGAGGATTAGTGTAGAAGAACTTCCTAGAATTTTGGTATTGTAGAGATTTTGTGAGTTTTCCGAGCAATACATCCCTGTCTGGATACGAGCAGGTAGAGGCGGCTCTGGCACAGATGTACCAAGGGGTAAAACCCTAAAACACCGCTTTGAGCTAGTCTCGAACGGGAACTGGTGCACGACAACGGGCCTTGCTTCACTCTTGGTTACGACACTCTCGGGGGATATGCTTAGGATAACTCTCATTTTATTTACAAATCATTATGAAGGGTTTATGAGTATATACATCCTCAAAGGAGACATTTTTATGATTATGGATTATATCCATAAATAGTTCAATTTATGTTAAGTGTTTTATAAGTATGGGATTATGTATTTTGATTCATAAATCGATCTAGTGTATGCCATTGTTTAGAAATGGCGCCCAGTAGAAGGAATGAGAACTCCAGAAATACACATGATTCAAAGAGAAGGAAGGATCATATCTTTCATGGTCTTAAGCTAGAATTTATAAGAGAAATAGTCTCCCATGTATTATCATCATATGAAGAAATAATATCATGTGTTGATAAGATATGTAAAGAGTTTACTGAGTCCTATGGATTTGAAGGGAAGCAAGAGAAGAAAAGGATGGAAGAGAGAAAGATGGATAAAGGGAAGAGGGAAAAGAAGAATTTTCCCATATGTGGTAACTGTGGAAAGAAACACCCTGGAACTTGCCTGAAAGGAATGGGAGTTTGTTATAAGTGTGGAGGAAAAGGGCACAAAGTACGTGACTGCAAGGGTAAGAAAATGGTTTTAAATGTACAATGCTTCATTTGCAAGGAGTTTGGACACTACGCGAACCTATGTCCCAGTCATCAGACTATGCCGCAAATGATGTTATTGGATAATAACCAAGTTATGATACTACCATAGATGAAGAGGAATGATTAGAGTTCTTATGTTGATTATGTCAATTGAGTGTTGTATCAACAATGTACTTGTTATAATAATTATGGAGTATATAAGGATTGTACTGCAGTACTATTTCATTAAGGACTTGAGATTATGTGGAACAAAGAAAAGTGACTCAATAGCAGGATAAATTTTTGGAAAATATATGGTTGAGAGAATGATAAATCATAATATAGTTCTGATACTGAGGTAGTGATTTTGGAATAATATGTGATTGTTTTGGATAAATTATATTGGATATTCTTGACTACCTTGGAACTAATTAATGATTTGTATATTCCATCATTGTTGGGGTTTAAAACATTTTTGGATTAATGAAGTATATCCAGCATTCTATATGGAATTGGGGAGCATGAATGTAATCAATAAGGAATATGGTAATTCAAGATGTTTCAGTTTATTAAAAGAATACAAGATGAAGGTATTCATATGCTATTGCGGGGTAAAAAGGATCTATATTATGTTTACCTTCCTTATAAATGTTGGACTGTGAGTTTGGACAGAAGTATTTTGGATAGTTCTAGTTTGGATTATTTTGGATTACCATAAAAGGAAAACCCGGAGGTTGGGCGGCAACCCATCGCGTCTGACAAGGCTGCGAGACTTGAACCCGCAACTGAAGGGCGACAAGGGTGTATCACCTACCACTGGCCCATGAGATGTCCTGGATTAAATAATGTTGTTTTTTTTAAAGATCTGGTAGATGAATTATAAATTCATTTATTTTGGAACCCTGTACGAATAGTATAAATAAATAAAAAATTACATTCTATTATCTTTTAGAGTGAAAGATGAGTTTGTGGTAGAAACTTATTAATGGATAAAACTCTGATTATAAAGTAAGTATATCTCCTTATGATCTTAGCCAATCTCATAAATAAATTCCTCAACATTAATAAAAGGAACTTAGAACAAAAATGTTTCCCTAGATGGTACCTTAAATCATCACTAATTTATGGCTTTGGGATTGTTGGCCTTTTCATAGCCATGTTCTCTACCACTCTCCATCAGATAATTGATGGTTAGATTTCTCCTCCATATCCATATCTTCCTACATGGAACCCTAGTATGTGTTATTTTCGGTAATCTTCATACTTTCCACTCTTTATTTTAAATAGAGGCCTCATTAATTCATTTTTCGATGTGGGATTTCAACTAAGATATTTTGAAATGTCAAAAATGTGTGATCCCAATACCCTATATTTTGTTGAACCGGTGGTACTTCAAATCATCATACATTGATGAGTTTAAGGACCTCAATTTTATACTTGTTTGTGATTGATGACCTCAATCACTACCTATAAATATTTACGTTTTTCTTCCAATTATATGTCTCTAATTGCCACCAATGTTCTCCTAATCAAGATCATAATTTGGTGGTGACCCTTTCATTTCTCTTTTCCTCATATTAAGACTAAATTTTAGTAACCCAATTTCCGATGTGGGTTTTCCCACAAATATATTTTCTATTTTCAACCTTTTATTTTTGAAGAACAATTTCAAATTGCGAGGACGCAATTTATTGAAGGAGGGGAGAATGTAACACCCCAAGAATTCATAATGTGTTATTTCTTCAAAATAATTCAATAACTTGCACTACACGCAACACCGAGTTCAATCACACCATTAAAAGAGGTCATGAATAGTATTAACTACATTTTGAACTTTATATAATCCTTATAATTTTAGAATCCCTATTATGAGTTTCTTAGTCATAATGCAAGAACAGATTCATTTTCAGTATTTCACTTTTATCAACTTCTAATAGTGAAACCTTTTTAAATACAATATTTTAATCTTTTTGACTAAATGGGGACATTAAAAATTTAAAATGAAACACCCCAAGATTCCACGGTACGTTTCCCTTCGAATAATGCGATAGCGTATGTTGTACGCAACCTCGAGTTCTAACACACACCACAACTAATTAAACTAGCCGTTGTGAATAGTAATACCTAATTTTTAAAATTATATATATTTTATATTTCAAAATGGACTTCATTTTTGGATTCGGAATATCTAATTTAGCCTAAGGTGAAATTTTGGTACTTTTCGGATAACTTTCATATTTTGATGAATAGTGAAAAGTACTAAATTTTAATTAAAAACAACTTTTTTAATCAAAATAATTAATAGTGATAAATTATGAATTTGATTGGTTTGAAAGTATATTTAGAATATATTTTTACCATTTAATATAATGTTGGTCATTGGACATAATTTTACAATTAAACCGAACATAAACAAGTGCCAATCTTTTGATAGTTATTATCTCTTAAAAACACGCTTTTTGTTTTGACAGCGGGAATTAATTTTAAATTAATTTCTGCCACTTCTGTGTTTTGAATTTAGGAAAATGGATTCCATATTTGGAATCAGGATTTTTAAATTGTGTAAATAGGTAACTTTTATTTTTAGACATTTTGAATAATTACTGCGGTAAATATTTTATTTACCATGGTTAAGGGTAAATCCGGTAAATAAGGGTTAAAAAATAATATTATAATAATACTAAATTACCCTAAAACGTGTCTTAACCCTATTGGTTGATACATGGTCGACCATGGGCATATTTGGGTCTATTTTGGGACCCCATGGATCCACTTGTAAGTGATAATGACACTTTATTTTAATTAAGTCAAAATGAATACAAAAATGACACAAGCATATATCTTTTAGTAAAACAATTGTTACATAGGGTTATATATGTTGCCTTTTAGATTATAAATATTCATTAGAAAGATAAAAAGATTTCCTACATAATGATATTTTATTTATTATTTTTAGACATTAAATAATTTATTTTATTTATGACACAATGATGATGCAGTAATTACTATAATAGTGAAAAATTAAAATAATTGATATTATAAATACCCAAATAAATATAATATGAAACTTTTAATGAATTAAACTAATTTTCTAGGATAATATGATATATTAGGATTTATTTAATTGACTTTGTTCGAAGTAATCAATCTGTTATGAGTTTCACAAAAATCAACTATTGAATAGTGTCAAAATTGACATAAAAGAGTTCTTAAAACAAATATTATATTATTAATTGATATTAAATTCCTAAAAATCTAAGGTTCGTCCAAGAGACTAATATCATGATAGGTTCATCATTAATGTACCAGTTGGGGGTCTCTGGGATGTATATAGTAAGTTTATTAACCATATTATATAAAAATACAAAGAGACATTGTAAAAGTGAAAATAATTAACTTAGAGTTAATAATTAAAGATAAGGTTAATATAAGTACCCAAACCTGTATAAATTCTATTGGTTGAGTAGTTTTCGACCTATCCTTACCTTAACCTTTGAATAATCAACTTTGGAGCCATTAGAAACCGAATATGAATTTATTATAAATTAATATTTCTAGCTTTTCCAAAGGTGCCCCTCACCCCTCTTATAAAAGGGCACTCCTCCTACTCATTTCTTCACACCTTAAAAGCCTTTTGGTTCGGCCAAACTCTGCCCAAATACTCTCACAACATCCCTCACTACAACCTAGAGGCCTTAGTTTGATCATAAAGCCAACCTAAGGAGCCATTTTGATCAAATCAAAAGGAAGAACCCGAAGAAGAGGTAATGATTTCACCACCCTTCTCCAAGTTCATTTCTTCTTCCACTTCTTCTTCCTTTGTTTTTACCATTCTAAAATAATAACTCCAGTATCTCACATATACTGTGATGTTATTATAAATATGGTACAATCATATTCAGTATTCTATCCACCCTTTGAATAACATGTCACCATACGTGCGTACGTACGGCTTACCGTCTCCACGTCGTGGTGTAATTGTTATTCAATATAATATTATTTGGATGGGTATAATAATGATGTGTAACTCATGTAAATAATAAATATAACATGTTAATGATTCTTTATATATGATATACCATCCATTTATATATTATTTTAATATTAAAAGAATGATATTGTCGCTCGTGCGTACGTACGGACTACCGTCTCCACGAACGCGATGAGATTCATTCTCTATCGTATCCATTCAAGTATAATTATCATTTGATGATTTAAAAATGATTTTTAAGGACTGGATATCATTCTGGATATGAATAAGATACAACAACCATGGCTTATGTAACAAAACATATAAAATAAAATGAGTAAGTTAACTCCCGAAACAACGATAATTCTAAGATATTATTAACAAATCAATGTTAAAAGATCATATATGATATCATATTAATATATATGATTCTTGTATAATTTAATAACAACTATTTCAACATTATACAGGAGTTTAACTTACCCCAACCAAGGAAAAGTACAAGGTAAGGGGTTTTCATCTCACTCCTTATTTCCGTGAGATTCATGCCATATTGCCACCATCACCTTTTGTGTGGTGTATGTACTGCCCATAATTATATTCTTTGTGTAATACACTCTAATTTATGTGTATTTACATATTCATTGTATGATAACTCTTTCATGGGTTGTATGTTTCATAAGTTACCAAATTGGTAAAGGTTTACTTTACAACCTCTTCATTATCCAAGGTTGTTTATACGTAATAATCTACTGGGATCTCTTTATCATACATGTTTCTTAAAAATGTATTTCAAAACATTTTTACTATTTACAAGAATATGGGTTAAATTCATTTATACCCTTGTTTGACTTTTTATAAGAGGTTTATAAAGGAATCTTTCTGTCGTTTTCCAAACAATGTGCTTTTTAACCTTTTTGACAAAATTAAGGTAAGAATGTTTTTTTGTTAACTTATACGACAGGTGCGGTTATTCTCTTCCATTATTACACCTTTGAAGCTTCCCTTAAACGCTTGTAAGGATATTTTCAAAATAAAGTTTTTCTTTTATAATTATGTTATTTTTAAATGATTTCAAAAAAAGATATATTTCTCTCAAATATATGAAAATCCAGTGCAAATGTATACGTATTTAACGCAAGCTTAAAAATGTTTTCAGAAAACCCGACTCTCGAGTTTGGTAGACAGGAAGGGATTGGGAGTGGACCCATCATGGCCTGTAATTAGTCGAGCAGTCTCAGAATTAGTTATTTTGTTTTCAGAAGCTTGCATAATGTTTTCAGAAAAACACTGGAGTGTAATTTAGCAATTTTAAACGTAAGTATCTTCTAAAAAATTGCATCGGTAGGTCTCATGAGACAAACTAGTGTCTTGGCACAAGGCCTTGACAAAATCTTATTTGTAGTCTTGGCACGAGGCCTTGGCTATGTGGTTATGATAGTCTGGCATTATGCATTCCAATATTATGAAAGTGGTTATTGATTTTTGCATGTGATTATTCGATTAGTAGAATATCCATGTGAATAAGTAAATGGCATTATTTCATTTTATTTATGCCATACCATGTTGAAAGTTAATATTTAAAAGGCTTTTGTTTTAGTTATACATTGCCTTAAATGTTTATTCTTATTTATGAAAGTTTCCGCTATATTGTTATCCTTACTGGGCATTTGAGCTCACCCCTTTTCTATGTTTTATTTTTCCCAGGATGTGAAGAAGTAAGTTATGAATGACCTGCAGGGATTTTATGAGGGGTTAATAGTGTGGATTGTGGAAACATTATGTTGTTGTAGTAGTTTTTCATTTTATGATGTAATGTAAAACTTATGAATTTATCTAGTGTTTCCAAGGCTACTAAACCAATCGGTCTTTCGAGATTTGATCTTTCTTGTGATCATGCCAATGTTATGTAATAATGCACCGACTATGGGTAACTGGGGTCGGGGCGTTACATCGAATGTGTCAAACACCCTTACAGAACCTTTTTTAGAAGGACACTTAATTTTCCATTCTGAAAAAATTCTAGTTTTGATGATGCAAATGATAAGAAAGATTCAGCATGCTCATTATTTATCGGATTTAAACAAGAACCATTTGGAAACCAAGAACAATTTATCCAAGAATTATTCTCTAATAATACATATTTTTGACTCCCTTGTTCCATATTTCTCTAAAAAATATAATATATTTATTTTTTAAATAAGTTGATATATGGAGAAAAATCCAACAAAGAGAAGAAAATTAAATTCAATTATCTTGAAATTTATAATTATTTCTATTATTTCATAGTTATTTATTGTATTTTTTTAAAAAAATATACCTATATAAACGAATTTGTACTAATTTATAGTAATTACCATTAATTATAATAATTAAAACTAATTTAATCTAATTACCATTAATTACAGGTGGTACAATGTCCAGTGGATTGGTGGTAGCTCTTTTGCCTGATGACTCGTCTCCTTGCTACATTATCATGCAAAGATCACTTTGAAAAATCTTCTCCAATGTGTGAATACCCATTTTTTTAACGAGAAGGGAGTACATGGAGGCCTCACTGCAATTCTCTCTATTCTCATGCATAGGGAAATGGATATCAGTATGTCGGATTAGATTTATCATAGTGATTGTAGTGTGAGAAAGTTTGAAGGATATGAGGCATCAAGTAAAATAACCTCTTTTTACCGATAGCTGATATACTTCCAAATTTCTCTGACTGAAATTTGTATGAAAAAAATGCTCTGACGTATGGATATCCATTTTTGTATACATGAGAATGGAGAGTAGGGAGGCCTCGTCGTGCCACTCTCTATTGTCGTTCATATGAAAATGGGTA
Organism: Viscum album; assembly: GCA_963277665.1. NCBI lineage: Eukaryota > Viridiplantae > Streptophyta > Magnoliopsida > Santalales > Viscaceae > Viscum > Viscum album. Next base: position 178,013,314 of record OY728138.1, read on the forward strand.
ATCGTGTGTGGGAGAAAATTTTTAATAGGAATTTTAGTGGGAAAATTTATAAGGAGATGAGCCTTTAGACAAAAGGGATGCCTCCAATCCTCTAGAAATTATGCTAATTTATTACTGATTATTACTCTGTGGGAAATTATGCCGATTTTTTCTAATTATTATCATTATTTCCAATTATTCTGATTATTTCTAATTATTCTGATTATTGCTAATTATTCTAATCATAGATAATTATTCTAAATTATTACAATTTATTTTTAATAATATCTATTTAGTACTAATTGTTGCTATTTATTCATAATTATTTCTAATTATTCTTAATTATTACTAATTATTACTAATTATTAATTATTATTTCTATTTATTCAGATTTATTACTAATTATTACAAATTATTAAAATGTATAACTAATTATTGAAAATTATTACTATTTGTTACAAATTATTACTATTTATTTCCAATTATTAATATTTATACATATTTATTACTATTTATTGATATATATTACTATTTATTATTAACTACCACTAATTATTATTAATTATTACAATTTATTACTAATTATTACAATTTATTACTAATAGTTACAATTTATTACCAATTTTTACAAATTTTTACTAATTCGTTTTAATTATTATAATTTGTTACTAATTATTATAATTTATTACTAATTATTACAATTTATTAATAATTATTACTAATTATACTTAATTATTACAAGTTATTATAATTTACTACTGATTATTATTATTATTGTTATTAACTATTACTAATTATTACATTTTATCACACTTATTAATAATTTTAAACAATTATTACTAATTATTACTAATTATTAAAATTTATTACAATTTATTACTAATTATTAATAATTATTAAAATTTATTACTAATTATTATAATTTTTTACTAATTACAGCTAATTATAACTTATTCCTGCTAATTATTACAAATTATTCAAATTTATTACAATCTATTTCAATTTATCAATAATTATTTCCATTTATTTCTAATTATTGAAATTTACTACTAATTATTTCAATTTATTTCTAATTATACAATTTATTACAAATCATTACAATTTATTAGTAATTATTATGATTTATTAGTAATTAATAAAATTTACTACTAATTATTAC